>OY728166.1:195179354-195821854 GCA_963277665.1 Viscum album
TCATATTAAAAAAACATTCAGATATCTTACATTTTTCTAAAATCTATATTACTTTTAAACTAGCAACACATCATATATAATACCTTATGAATAGAAAACCAAACCACTTTTGGATTAAATCTAGAGTAATTGTAGGGTATCTCTCAGTGTCAAAATAAATCACCATTATATCAACCAAAAAGTGTATCCCTGTGTATCTTTATAGATTTTTTAACATATATAAATCAATAGATCCATTAATTTTATATAAGAATCTATAGTAGAGAGTCAACATTACTACTCTAGATATAATGAGGTATTAATTGATCTCTATGGAACACATGTATCTTTATACATGTTTCCATTAGTCTATATCATAATAAAATACAAATTCTCAAATTTTCTGCTTTGTCCAAGACATTAACTGACCATGGGACACTGATTATATCAATACCTTATAATCAAATCATTTATTCTCGATCATCTAAGCATATATAGGCCTCATCAATGTATACACCACATTTTAATCATTTCATAGTTATGTAAAAGAAATTCTCCTTATCCAGATAGAAATAAAATATCTATGTGCAACCTCACATATGAGGGGACATACTGAGGGAAACCTCAAACAGACTATTTTAATTGAGGTCACATATGTCATACTCATCATTTAAGGGGGAAAATCCCATATCAATTTGATATCCACCAGAATAAAAGATTAGTAACATACCTAACCATTCCCTAATTAGATATGTCAACTTATAGACTTTTTTATGCAGGGTCTAAATGATTGAATGTTCTCATGCATGTTATCTCACCAACCTTAGGTAGCGATGACTCAAATATGATCAAATCACCCCAATTATACAAATAATGTCCTTATAACAATTCATGTTGTATAATTTTTGGGTCATCATATGGGAAAAACTATTATTGTGCCTCAATATCATATTTTATATATCAATATTAGAATCCTACAAACACTAATATTAATATTTCATCATATCATATAACACTTAATAATGAACATCAGCCATGGGTAAATAAAAATCAAACTTTGATTTTTAAATTATCATTGCACATAATAAAATATATATATATATATAATTAAAAAAAATAATTTATGATATTTTTTATACTTGTAAATATATTATATTTTTATATCCTTAAAATTCATTTAAGAATATATAAAAAATACAACATAACAACATATTTATCATGTATTATATAATAATCTTCCATATCAGCCTTATGTATGTTGTACTTTGATGAGTTTTGATAACCAATTACATAATATGTAGCTCCTATCACAACTATATGAAACCATGTGATAACACTCTCTCATTAAACTATTTATTGAGAAACATATATAATGTAATCCAATTTGAATAATGGTAATATTTATGAATCATATTCATAAAATTTAATAACATCAAAAAATTAAAACTCCTTGACATAAAAACATCAAATGTTATGGTGCTAACTTCTATTTTCTACATAGAACAATTTTTAGGTTCATTGTTATCGTCATTAGATCAATTTCTATAAAAAATTTATCATGGAATATTAATATACCCATTTTAATTATTTCTTCACTAGAACATCCTAAACCCTATTAGAATAAAGTAACATTTACTTTTTTATGATAACAACTATAGCTCTTTAAAGTTATCTTTACTAGCATACCCTAAACTCAATTATGATACAGTATAATTGGCATTATAATTTTTTCTATACAATCCTTGAATAAATATTTTTTCACTTCAATCATGGTAAATAAATACAACACTTTGCATTATTATTCATATCCTAAAAAAATTATGATATTATAAGAAAAAATAGATTAATCATATAATGGTATAATCATTTATTTGTAATCATTTAACTTCCCTAATTCCAAACATTTTCCCACTAGATTCATAGATACTATATTATTCTCGAGATATCACTATAAACTATCACCACAGAAATTATCTATGATTAATAAATAACATTTATTTATTTTTTGTGCGATATTTTTAATAAATAGATTATGATATATGGTTTTATATGTTCTTAAGATATTATCCATGAAAATAAATTGTATTCATTAAAATAATACAGTAATGGGTAAGAGTCGTATACATTAATATTTTAGCATAAAGTTGGATAATAAATCTAATGTAGAAAAAAAAAATTAATCTATATCTTCATCTCAAATTATGTTATAGAATCAGATGAATCATAGACCATGTGTTTACATATGATCATATCACATGGTTTAAATAAAATATATTATCTTAAAAAAAAAGATAAATATATTCAACCTTCATTTGGACTCATACGAACTTGAAACACTCCTTTATATTAAAATTTATATGTTGCATGATTTTTTTCAATATGTTAATGTAATATACAATCTATATTAGTTTTTTCTTTTATTTTGAAGTACTTTATATATTAAAAACTTGTAAAAATATATATTAGATATTATATACCACAATAAATAAAATAATATATTTCTATAACATTAATACCTGATATGGAAATTCTATGGAGTTTCAAAAACCACTTCCGGACATTTTCTGGTTAGAACATTTGCCCACTATCATAGTTTATAGAGAACTATTATAAAAACATCATTTTTCCAGTTTAAATACCATCACCACTTTGATAATTATAAGTATGTATTTCTTAAACTAATTCATATTTTCCAAAAACATTTCACAAATTACAATATAATAAATCCAATAAATATAATAATCCATTTTTTCTATTTAAAAGCAAGTCAAATAATTTAATAATTCACCAACTATATTTATAAATAACACTCATATCATTTTAATTTAAAAAAAAATTTCTCAAATTGTCTTATTATGATCTAAACTATATAAATGACAGAAATATTAGGAAAAGTTCAACCAATATTGAGTTATCAACATTTTCAATGTATCAATACTTTTGATCTATTACATGAAAAACCATCAATATTCTATTTTTAAACAAATTTATTATCTTTTGATTTCCCGTAAGTTTATATAATTTTTAAAAACAAAATTAGTATCACATTTTTATTAGAATAATTTATTTTATTTTGTAACATTTATAACTTTTTTGGATTGTCCACTGGTCTTCCTATAACTCTTATAGTATTATGGATAATCCCATTATATGGAATTATTATTCCTCCACCAAGGTTTTAAATTTAGGATTCAATGACCATGATTGGATAATTGAATAATTTTTTAACACTATAAATATCGTTTCTTCTTATGTTTTGATATTTTATCCACTTATACTATCAATAAAACCCATAATCTTGATATCATAAAGGACATAAATTTATTTTAAATACAATGATAATATTTTGTAATTATTTCTAAAATTAATTGTTAATTTCAAAACATTCCCATAGTAAAACAAAATGAAATATTTAACCAGGAAATACAGAAAGGAAATATTTAATATCCATAATTCATAATCACATTAAATAATATTTAATATCATTGAAATACATAATAATATTAAACATATAGGGTTAAATTTCCTTAGGTAAACAAGCACCAAACATGTTAAAAATCTAATGTGAATCATGTTATGCTTCATAAAAATTTTGATGCATTTATCAAAAATTTTAACACCTTTTTAATCATAAAGAAAAACTTCTAGAATAGATATTAATACATTAATAAATAAATATTCTAAATCTACGAGTCATGATTGTGAAAAAAATAACTATATACTTGTAATGATTAATCTAAAATATTTATTTGATGATGATGATGTTACTCATCTAGAATGGGATCTTTTATTAGATTAGTATCATGTTCATTAACTATTAAATATGGAATTTTACTAATTGGGCTTCCACAAAAATATTTCACCATTCTCAAAACAAAAAAAAATCCATTAGGGGGAAAAGATCTATATTTAAATTATAAATGTGTATTCTAGGATATTCCTCTCAAAACATAGCTATTTAGGTAGGGAATTATCCCAATAATTTCATATATGACTCTTGGATCGTCATGTAAACAACCATTTTTTTATTTTATCATATGTATAAACACAAATATATTCTTCTTGAATCCATCCTTTCAATTTATCTCCAAACTATATCATAAATATATTTCTAAAAGCATACTAAAAAATATAATACAAAGGCACCATGATAGGGAAAAGGATAACTAGGATATTCTTCTGTTTTGTATTACCTATATTATTTATAAAATATAATTCTATGGAAATCATTAATGGTAAAACCTACTCGATAGAATAATCAATGTCTTTAAAATTAAACATTATAATGAATATCACATATAGAATTTAAAGGTTCTTTAATCTCACCTTATTATCTCATGTTATTCCATTTTATGCATGACTGCATCGAGTGATTCTATTTGGAATCCTATTACCTCATCCAAATCAATATGATCAAACCATATTAATGTGTAACTTTTTACACAGACTAATTTTTTATGTTATAAACTAAAAAATAGAAGCTAAAAATATATACACAAATCAAATGTAATTATATGAATAATAATATAAACACATAATGAAAATTTTTATAGCTATATGAGATTGAAAAAAGTCCACCTGTGTAATCCCAAAGTGACATATAGCCAAACCCATTCACCTTATTAGAAGAGGTACAAACCTCAAGGTAGTTAAGTAGGTAGTTAATCTAAATATCCTTATATATAAGGATACATTACTTGAAATATAATTCAATTCATTATATCTCTAACACATTCTATGTAAAACCAATATTTGAAAATAAAATCATGTTCATAAATTCTATTGCAAACATTTCTCAAGGTAGATGAAAATGTAAATTCAATTTAGACCATGCATGTAATGAAAGGATTTATATATAACATGTTTAACATTTAAAATAATGATAAAAAATATGAAAATTTATAAATCAATTTACTAAAAAAGAATATGGTAGTGAATTAATATTAATCAAATGAACATTTTAAATAACTAAACATGGGATAATAATTTTATTAAAAAATTATAAATATAATATAATTATAAAAATTATATAATTTATTCAATAATATCAGACATTTGATAATATAAACATTTCATTTTTATCCAAAAATTAACTATTTCATAAATATAATTATATGGCTTCTACCCTTTAAATATATGGTATTTTTTAAAATAAAAACAATTATTAAATTTCTATTTTGTAAACCTTTCACAAAAATTAAATATTACAAACATTGAATATAATTTAATCTATGATTACATCATTTTTGAAAACACTTTCTATGTGGATTAAATAATAACCAAAATAAGGAACCTTTAATTTGGATAATTAAATTAATTAAATAATAATAATTCATAATTTAATGTGAAATTTTTGATTTTTTTAATTTTTTAAAAAAACATCAAAAATTACTCTTATGGTCCCATAATAAAAACATTTAATTCTAGATAATAATATAGGATGTAAGTTTTTTCTAAAAAATGTTATTCTAAATACTATCATTTAATATTTATGTGATATTTAACAAATACCTTTTAAAAATAAATTTAATTAATTTAAAATAATTCATAATTCAATAATTAATAAATAGTCATTTTAGTAATTGATAAATATTCTAAAAATACCATTAGCAATGATTTACAATCATTTTTTAGACCATTAAAACAAATAAAATCTTAAAAATCATTTTTTCAATTTTTAAAATAATTTTGTTTACCCTTACATAGAATCTATAATATGACTAAGGGTAGGATACCTCGGAACTCATATAGACCCTCAACATAAAGTCATATTACCAATGTATTTATATATTATTCACTACATAAGGGTTATGAAGAAATTACATTTACATAACTCGCTTTCACAAAGGTAACTAGGGTACTACATTAACACAACTCATCTTTGCAAGTTTAAAAAATAGGTTATCTTTAAATAGATCCTTAAGTAAAGTAAATACCATTATGTAAATTACACAGGTAATGGTAAGTAATATTTAATCTTATGATGTTCCTTTTATGTTAAGATAAAACTAGATAAAATATAATGACCCTTATGTATATCACTCAATGTAAGGGTAATTTGGACTAACCCATAAATAGTTCATTCTACATAAGGGTAATGTACAAAAATGTATCATTAAATGACCATTACCTAGACTCATGTTTCTATGTAAATTTAATTCTTTTATAAATATTTTTGAAATATAAAAAAAGGTTCCTTGGTTCTCATTTATTTATTTCATCGCTTTATCTCAAAAATCTAATGATGAGAATTTCTCTAATACTAGTGAAATGAATTAAATGATCCTTATAACACTTATTAGAACATTTATATGTGATAAAAATAAATTATTTGAGAGTATCCATGCATGGAATATGAAAAATTGATAAACAATCTTAAATGAAGAACTATTGAAAATGTATACAATTCTCTAAAGAGGATATTGAACCCACTTGATATTACTTCTTTATGTTTGAGAGAGAATAAAAAAGTGGAAAATAAATGCATTCCACTTCTATAGGTATACATGGTATGATCTAAATCATCCATTGTATGGATAATATTCACCAATTATTTATGGTATTCATGTACCTATAATTAAAAGTAGGATGACGAAGAGTGTATAAGGATCTAGGTAGATTTGATAATGCTTCATTTAAGGACATAGAAATACACACACAACTTCTTACATCATATGGTAGAAGGATATAAATCCAGTTAAATATTCTATTCAACTACAACTATATTTAATCATGCATTCAGAACATTTGAAAAAAATCAATGGCCAAAAAAATCATTCAACATTAGAATGATACTCCTCCCCACCAGTTTCCTCGCAAGAGGTTGTTTTCTAAAAGATAGTAATTGTGGAGATTATTTGAATGATAACTCTTTATCATTGGAATTCCAACACTTTTATCATACACAACATTAAATCATATGACATATTATGTAAGAAAAGAATATTGTTTCCAAAAAAATGTAATATATATAAGTTATTAAGGAAAATATCATTCACATGATATATAAAACATTCGTATGCAATATAATACACAATAAAATATATGGTATGAACACATATACTATATACCAGGTTATGGAATGAAGGGGAATTAATGATATAATGATTTTCTTAAGTGGAACATTTTCCATTTGTTACAAATTTTAAATGTATATTTACATTATTTGTTCATTATATTTTTAATTGCACGTTATTAAAGAAATTAAATTATAAAACTACTTAATAAATTAAAATGTAACAATATTATTATTAAATGGATAAAATAAAATAATGTACATGTTAATATTATAATTAATAATTCATTTCACAATCAATTAAAAATATTATCATCCACTAATATTTTCAATTATAAAAATTGAATCAATTAAATTTTTAGAATTATTAATTAATTAATATAAATAAATATAGTGAAATTTTATAAAATTATTAACTATTTTATTAATATTACTCATTTTTATTTTATAATAGATACGCAAATTCTATTCTTTATTTCACTTCCCACATCAGTGGATAGACCCTCATTTGATCAAGTAATATTAGAAAATGGAAATCAGGATTCTATTAGTAAAAGGTGAGGACTAGTGGGTTTTTCATAGATTTTAGTAGAGTAGTATCTTATAGATTCATGAAAAATGGATCCCATGAAAACATCAAATAAAAGTAGAGAATAATAGAAGAAATTCTCAATGAATGCATCAAATTGATTCTTTTATGCATAATATTTCAAGCCAGTCAATTTCCATAGAAGTTTGAGGAGATTATGAATCGTCCTCTTCAAAAAATGGGGTTTTTTGGAAGGATGATTACCTCGATTGGTTAAGGGTTCTTATATATATTGTTCCTTGAGATAAAAAAATATTGTTCTTTGGGTTTAGGATTTATCCCCCCTAAACCTATTATATAGTGGATCTAATATTGGGATCACTTAATCAATCATGCTTCATATATTAATTCTATTACTCAAACATGTATTCAAATCATGGAATTCATTTGTTTTTTGGTATCCTCAACTATTATGGGACATTTATTTTCTTATAGGGGCTCCAATTAAATTTAACATAGAAGGTATGGTTTCCTGATTTGGGAACATCTTTATTTCTTATGTGGAGAATAATGTTTCTCAAACACTTACTAATTCTATAGTTTTTCATAGTACCAATTTATGACTCGAATTTTCAACAGAGTTTAATAAGAAACCTATTTTTTTTAAATTATGTCAATATCGAGCACTTAAAATATGAATTCAAAATAAATCATTCTTTTACTAATTGTAAAAAAACAAAACATTCCATTATGAATTATAAATTCAATATTCCACTCATTTAGGTCCAGGATGATGAATGATATAAGGAGAATGATGATCTTGACATGGATACAGTAAAAACCAATACAAATTAGGGGCATATAGGTTGCATCCCAAATTATTTTTCACTTATTTTCACTGTTCATACATCTAAATATCGTGATGGAGAGGGTGATACATTACCTATAGAAAATAAGGGTAATGAATTAGTCCCCATCTATATTCATTTATGTAAATTTCCAAAAAAAAATTAATGATGTTTGGGGATATTCGGAGTTATACTACCCTGTTATATTGGACTAGTAACAATGATAAGGTTCATTCAGAACATTGTTTTGGGAATGGAGGTTTGTACCTATGAGAAGGTTCTGATTTTTCATGTATTTCCATAATGTATTGATGCTTCCTTTTTTTTAAAGATACCCTAGGCGAGATCTTAAAAATCATTATATTGAAAAACATGGCTTATTGGGTCAGAAAAGGTAAAAGGCACATCAATTTTTCTTGCTCATGAAATATATGGTAAAATTAACATAGTTACTGAATGAAAAAAGTTCCAAATTAGGGTGTGATGGGGGAATTTGTGATCTATGTGTGTGAATAACCTTTTTTAGGAATGATGATTTTGATAATCATGAAAATTTTGATAAGTAGGCTCACTCCCTCTGAGATAATGTTCATCAACCTACTTTAATAAATTAGGGGAAGACTAAGAGGCACAACCTATTTCATTGAATCCAAATATGATTAATTCAATGTCGAAATAAGTGGATACTAGTGGTAATAATATTCAGAATTTTTAGGTGATAGGACCTTTTAGGGCTTATACAAATTCAACTATGGGGTTTTTATTTCAATTAAATGGAAAAGTTTATAAGCAATTATTAGATTGTTTCACCTAAAAATCATAATGCATGGACTAATCCAAAAATTGCTATTATATCTCCCATTGATCCCTTAGGCACTATGATGTTTGGTGAGATTTCAATGGAACCTTTCACTGATTCTTATATCATATTAATGGTAATAATACATCTATCTATATAAAAGTAGAGGGTAATCAATCATAGAGGTATATAGGTAAAAATTAAAGACTACATAAGATAATTTACATGGAATTCGGTCTAAGAAAATGGATTATTATCTAGTTTTATGTCTCTGATTGATATGATCAATACAATGGAATATGGTCACCTCTATAATGATATGATTCAAGGAGATCAAACTAAAAACTGAATGGTCAAAACAGTGATCTAGAAGTATTAAGGTTTAATAATTGACTTTGCCAAGGCCCTGGATCAAGAGACTCCTATGGAAAATGATTATTTTTTATACATTGATTCTAAATCATACTATTGAATGGTATCTTGAAACTTCCAATACTCATGGAAAATATTCAAAGAGAAAGGTCCATAATAACTAGCTTGGGGATACTCAACATCAGGAAACTATTAATATACCCTCTCTAGAATTTTCATTGGGGGATGTGTCTATGTAAGACTCTAAAGAGATTTATCCTTGGGTTGTTGATCACAATATAATTATTACCCTTAATTTTGGGAGAAGTAAGAGGGACATTTTACCACTACTACGCACATGAATAAGAAAGACTCCCAATATTATGATTTATTAATCATGTATGAATAATATGCACAACTAAAATATAATAAGTGGAGGATAGGATTAAATTAAGCATGCTGAGGAGGACCTTGAAATAGAGGAATCAAACATAGAATACATGAAGTTTAATTAACCTTATTTTTTTCTTCATGATTTTTTTCTAGTGGATTTGGGTCACTTGTTCTGTATTTCACCCATTTTATGTAGTTTGTGTGTGTTTTCATTCCCTAAAACAAATTCTCGAATGATGGGGTTGGGTTTCTAGATCTATGGCTCTAACCATGTTTAATTACAAGATGTTTAAATTATTGAATTAAATAATCATATTTACAATCATATTTTATTTATTTTAAGTAGTTAAATATGAATTATTACATTTTTATTTATTAACTAAGAAATATATTATGGTACATTATATAATAAAAAAGTTATTGGGTAGTATTTTAAACATAATTATTACAACTATTTATTTAATTATTCAAATTAGTAACTGTTAGTATATAATTATGTTAATTAATTTTATTATTATAAAATATATTTTCAATATTTACTATTAATGTTATGGGTGGAAAATTATATTAAAACTATAATTTTTAGTATTTACATAATGATTAATTAATCATTAATTCTTTAAATCAAGTAATTAATTAATTAACATATTTTTAATTTATTTTATTTTTATAAATTACAATGTAATAACTATATTATTTATTATCTTAATCAAATCCTTTCTTATATTGAATAATTATCCACTAAGTAAAATATTTATTATAATTATTAGTAAATTGTTACAAAAATTATAATACTAATTTTTCAACCCATACTGGGAGTATGTAGGATCACAGTACTATGCAAGTGATAACATGGATGATAATGTTGACATGGGAGTGGAATAGTAATCAAGCACAATATAGGTAGGTGGTGAAGAAGGCATGTCATAGACCTGGTGATACAGTCAAGATGATCCAGTTATGACTTTATACTAGGCCTTCAGGCCCATAAATAGGCATTTGGTATATGTAATAATAATCTTGCCCATTGGGCCTTCTGGAGAAAATAATAATGTAATAAAGAATATCCTTGGATGGGTTACCCATGGTGGGGGTGTGGGGGCTAGGACATATCCTTCTAGCCTCATCGAATCTGTGTGTGTTTTTTATTATATTTTACCCTAAAAATCTACCTACTTGACAAAAAAGATTAAATAAAAAAATAAATCCTTAAAGGGGGTTGAATCCGACTTTCAAAAACCTGAATAAGAACAAATCACCTTCATAATTCTTCAATTATAAATAATCATGAATTCAGGGTTGGTCATAGTATGATGACAAGAGGGATTCAATTTCAAATAAAAATTTTAAAAAATAAAAGGTTCATGAAAATAAAAAGTTGACCAAGTATGCATAATGTAAATATAAAATCAAATAAGTATACATTGATGAAATAAATTAATTAAAAAATGTACAAAATAGTTAAATCATGATATGATATCCGTGAACACATAATTATTAATTAATGAAATTTTGAATGTTATATATGATCACAGTAATTTCAATATTATTAATAAAATATAATAATTTTTTTAATTAAATGACTAATGATAATGGATTTAAGGCTTTTAGAAATGAAATGATTATGTAAATCAATATGTTATGAATGATGCAACGAAAAAAATTGAAAGAGAGAAAAAACAGATTTATAACTATTTTAGAAATAGCTAATTATATCCCCTTTGTATCATCCACTTAGGTTAAATGGGTTGTCTAATTTCTCCCATGATGTTAACAGTGATCAAGAATCATGTCCTTCCTTCATTTTTTCAGTTGTAGAATGAAATTTATCCTCCACTTATTTAATTGTATTAGGCACCAATCTTCTTTTTTTTTGTAGGTTTTATTAGGAAACCCATTTTTCGAAGCAGGAGGTGATACATGATGTATTTTCTTGGAAAATATCCATATAAAATGCACTCCCTTAACTATAAAGATTTAGAAAAATAATTTCACCACATATATATAGAATCAATTATTGATATAGGCCAAGAGAATTGAAAATTATAATCTGATTAAGATTGAAATTTGTGATTCTAGAGAAATCACATATAGATTTTTGATATCACATCACTTTATATGATCAGTCAATCGATTTTTAATGTGATATAATATCCATGACTCCCTAGATTACAATTTATAGGATTCATATGAGTTGTTTGGGTTTTGGGTAAAGCCTAGGTTTTAATGAGTTAATTCAATTATTTTAAATCCATAATTTAATTCTATTTGGATGTCTTGAACCGAAGAGACCAACTAGAAACCTAATGGATAGAGTAAGCAAGTAGGGTAGTTGTAGGTTGTGAATTCTATAAATACTCTACCAGGTAGACATTTCACCTCATAGAGTATCAGTTTTCTTCTTCTCTTTACGTGGGTTATGTAAAATTGAATGGGCTAGCTGGTTTCATGAACTGACTATCCAATGATGTCTGTAGTACATCACCTTTCACTTTTTCCCTTCAAACATCCTTCAAATACATTTATTGGTTAAGGTACCTCATTCCATTATATCAACAATTCCATTAGAACTTTTAGGCGACTAAAATTGATCAGGAAATTGATACTCTATATCCTTCGAATTCTATCACATGGTCTGTTCAAAACATGTATTTGTATTAAATTTTATTAACTAAGAGGAACTTATATAAAACCATTAGATATAATGATGATTTTTTGTGACCATGATAAAATCATGAGATAGAGAGGAACAAAATATTTACCCTTTTTATGATTACACACACTAAAACTAATGAGCTATATGAAGTGAAAATCAAAAGTGAATCCTATATTAAAAGTAATTATATATATTAACATATAAGATAAATAAAACAATATTTCCAATAGTCTTAAGAGATAAAAAAATAATTTCACCCAACTAAAAATTGAAAAATTAATCCTCATATATATTATAAACACCCCCCTATTTTCCAAAATATTTCTATACGTTTACTAAAACACATCTCCCCCTTTGTGATTATCAAAAACAAAAAAAGGTAGAGAAATAATGAATGAGGAAAATGATAAAGAGATATTTTCAAAAAAGATATAATAATATATACATGTAAAAATTATTTTTAAAAATGAAATATTAGATATATATGTATGATTCTATTGATTGTTTTAAAGGTAAATTATAATATTTTCAATTGAAATTTGAATAACAATTTAAAAAAATAATTTATAAAGGAACAGAAAAAAGTTAATATATATTAAAAAATCATTATTGAATTCAAAAGAGTTTGAATTAAAAATTATAGAAAGGGAAAATTAAAATATTTAAAAGAAGTTAAATAAAAAATATCCTCTCTCATAGGATGAAGATATATATATATATATATATATATATATATATAAAAGGGGAGAGAGAGAGGGTAGATCAATAAATAAAGATCAATAGAGGAAAAAATTGAAACTTTAACCCCTAAGAGATGTAATTATATGTAAAACAAGTAATAGAGAGTTAAAATCTAGGATCCCATTTATTTAGAGAAATTTTCAAAGAGATCAATGGGTAATAATAGTTCAATCACTTCAAGAGTTAATATAATTTTTATTTAGAATACACCTTATGATATTTTAATAAATTCCAATGGAATATCCCAATAAAATAGAAAAATAATTTCTTTTAATTACACATATGATATTGTTTCCATCAACTTAAGTTAATAAGGATTAGAGAAACCAAATTTTATTTTTTAAAAAATATATATTAGATATGCGGAATATAATATAAATACATTTATGTTTACTATATCTTTCATTTTTTCAATCACCCTTATCAATAAGATTCTCAAATTTAAGAAAATATTAAAAAAATTGGTTTTTGGGACCATCCATTTACAAATGTTTTATTTTAAAGTGATCTAAGACTATAATGTTGGGTCCCAATTTTAGAACATGGGTTGGAGAATCACTATCACTGTGGCATACATAGTTTTATGGGACACCTGTAATGTTTTTCAATAATGGGTTGCATCCTAATTTCCATAACATCATATGAAAATTATTATAACTCTTTCACTCTCTAATTTAGCAATATATAGATTTTTACTTAACGGTTAATTTAAAATTCCATCTCCCATCTAATAATATTCCATCTAAAACATCACCCCATTAGAAAAATGAGTTGTCTTCATAGGTGAAGTGTATGTCCCCCAGCCATGACATAAAATTAAACCCATATGGTTCTTGTTCTAAAGAAATTATGTAAGGTGGTGGAATTTGTCATTACTCATGTGGTTTAGTCTTCTTAGATTTCTTAGGTATACTTTGGGGTGGGTAATTAAATTGGGTTTGATGCATTAGTGATGCTTGAAGGGCATAATATTTTTATTTCTCAAAATTTATCCACAATACCCATATAATGAGGTAACATGTCATATTATCTACATTTATCTAAAGTTAGTTAGCATAATTGTTTTATGTTTTTTTTCTTATATTAGTTATCTCTGTGTTGATTATATTAGTGCATTCAAAGGGGATTCCCCTTACCATCATTATTTTAATTACCTATGACCTTTTTGTTGTGTATTTTTTTGTTTCCATTCTTTAATTTACTTATTAATAAAAACTTTTTTTATAAGTCAATATAAAGTGTTTTCTTGAAAAAAAATTATTTATATTTGAAATAAAAATTCTATAATTACATTTGGTATAATGTTGAGGACCCCAAATCATAATTAGTTTATGTTCACCTTGGTTTAATTTATTATTTTATTTTTTATTTCTTTGATTTAGGATATTATATACTTAATGTTAGGTCCATATTTTAATTCCAAATCCATACCACGTATTCATTTGAATTGAGATCCTTGTTATTAAATGTTCCACATTTTCATGATGAACACATTTTCAAATCATAATATATTAATTATACTCTAAAATTTGTTCTACTTAGAAATTCCTAAGATCGTATTTTATTAGAAGATAAAGATTATGAGAATGAATGTGAGGAAGTGGATTAAGGGTAATTAGGAGAACTAACCTCATCATTTACCTCAAGATATTCCATGAGGCATTAAGAACATGAATCACTTGATGAGGATGTAGAGGTTTTTTTCCATTAAGTAGTCCCTCATGATCCTTCTTGATATAATAAAGGTATTATTTCATTTCCTCCTCTCTTCTTAATTTTATATAAAATAAGTAATATGGCTTGATGTGACCCATTTCCATGCATTTATAGAACGTCACTTATATTGAAAGAATTTTATTTATTTATTTTTATGTAAATATTACATATTCTTCATCATTATTTTATTCTATTTATCTATAATATATGAAAATTAATTCTCAGTTTTTTATGATACTTTTTCTCCATTGGATTTGAAACCATGACATAATTTCATTTCACTCACTTTCTTATCCTCTTTTTCTTCTTTTTATAATTTATGGTTTATTGTACTTTCATACATTATGAGGGAACCAATTAGTTCCTCATGTCTTATTTTATTATATAGATCATTTCATATTTAATAGTAATCTTTATCTCTTAGGGTATTGGAAGGACCATGAGAACTTTCATTATTGTTGTTTATATAGAAAAATAATCACTGATAGATTTCTAGTATTTTTTTAAAATAAGGTATTTGTAACAAAATGAAAAATCTCATCATTTAAAAAGGAAAAATGAGCATAAGTAAATCCGGGAAAAAATTTCCCACATTAATACAATAAGAATTCAATTTACTCTAATAAAAACATCCTATAAAAGGAATGAAATATCGGGAAAATTAATCGCATGAGTAGGTTTAGGACCCCACCAACCCCTATGATGAGGGGGTCTTCCACACTAATTATGGTCTTTTACAAGAAATCATAGACTAACATAAATCATAATCTTTATATAAATAGAAAACTACATCCATATAGCCTATTAAAGCACCAGCATCTCCTATACTAACATCATACGTATAAAAATAAGATATAATTCACTCATCATTTGACTGAAAATCAGTCACAACAATAACATATCATCAAAAACACGTCCTAATATATATATTAAAACTATAAGACCTATATATAATCAATTAAGGAAATATATATTATCAAATAACGCAAATTTAGTTTCCATTTCACTAGATGAATTCATACTGAAACTTACACAATTAGAATAATGCTCAATACATCCAGCATCCACATAAAGTGACCAAACCTCAATATGTATCTTATCAACATTAAATTGTTTATTATCAACACCCAATACACTATCCATTGAATAGTCGCCAATATGATCAACATGGATAGATACATCCAGCTGGACAGAAGAATAATCCTTATTTTAATTCAAAATATCATATATATCTAAAAGAAGCTTCTTAATAGAATATGGAAAAACATTTTCAACACCAGAGTCAATAGAAATTGGATTTTCGCCATTTCATGAATAAGAAACACCAATAACCAGACTAGGGTGTTCAGATTCCAATCAACTCTTTTGTGGTGATTATACAAAAATGGGTGTAGGAGCATGAAGAGGAACACTACTACTAGAATGATCCTTATTTAATTTTTGATGGTTCCAAACTCCATTAGAACCATTATATCCCGCACACACAATATCTATATTTTTAGGTTTAAATTTACAATTCTTAATCAAATAACGAGTCCTATTTCAATTAGAATATCTGAATAATTTTTAGAATTTTTCAATAGAGAATCCAACATTACAACCCTTATAACAGATTTTAGGAAAATTCTCAACATCAATATACAACTCAAAATGGAAATATTCATCTACCAGTACCATAGTGTGAATGAGATTTGATAACCTAGCAATCCCAACAATAATATATGTAAAGAAACCAATAAATTCAACTTTTATTTCCTTATCAAATGTTATTATCACAACAATAGTAGATTCAATGTCCCATAATATTTTTGGATGACAATGATATAAACTGAGGCTAAAAAAATGAATCCTTACCTGAGTGGATGTGTTTCTAGAAGATACTGGGTTGAAATTGGGATCCCAATCATGAATTTGTTGGAAACCAAGTTTGACAGAAACAAATCTCATTCCCCAGGAACTCATAATCATATCATAAGATTTAAATTTAATGTGAATTAACCCGTTTATGATATACTTCATCTTCCAATCAACTAAACCCCTTGAAGATCCTAAAAATTCCATGTGTTTATTCCTTTATATATCATAAACCATGATATAATCAGATTTTTAGATTTATAAATCTACTGAGAGATATTTGAATTACATTATTCGATGAAAGACAACAAACCCTTTTTATGAATTCTCCTAGAATTAGAAGAACCAAAGAGTGAATCATCAAACTATTTCAAAATAGGATATTAGATGATTCTATGAAAAAATTTAAATTTTAGTTTTTCAATATGTTTAATTTTTTCTATCAAGGAAATAAGAAATATTACATAAGGTATAGGTCATCTTATAATCATTTGATGAAATCGATTTATAATAATTTTTTTAAAGCATGGTTAAAAATATATATAAATAAGATAAAAACAAAATGTTAATAACACAATTATCCATGTGATACCAAATGTTGGTTAGAGTATGATTAAAAAAAGAGTGGGTGTGGGTGGATTTCCAATATAAAATTAAAAAAATCAAAGTGTGATTGAATTTAAAAAATAAATCATGTATCAATTGAAAAAAAAATTATAGTAATTGATTAATTAATGAACCCAATATTTGAATCAAGATATGATTTGTTTGATAAAATGATAGTAATTTAATGAAATTATAAAAGATAAATTGGATCATAATAACATTGCCATTATTTTTAAAAGATAAATTTAATTTTAATTAACTATGAAAGCATATCATATTTAAGGTTCATAAAATATTTTTTGATTATTAAAATCTACATGATGTGAATTATGTGATGCATAAGTTGAATGAAATAAGAATCATGGATTGATAATGAATTATGATAATGTAGTATTTTGAGCCCCTTTGTCTACTCCCCTCTGATAGACAGTTTTTTTCTTTTTCTCCCCATATTTTATGAATTATCAAGAAACTCACAATCCCTTCATTTCTGATGGCTTTTTAATGAATCACATCCTCCCTTAGATAAATATTAGTTAGAATATTACTCCCTTGTGATTCAACAGTTATTTAAAGAAAAATTTTATAGAATCTGGGTTCTGAGAAGAGAAATATTTTAAGGAATAATTAATTAAAAATACTCTCCCTTATATCTCATGATGATACAATTTGTGTCGATATATAGAGAGACCATAAAAGAGATAACTCGAGGGACTTTAGAATTATAATTTTATTTTATTAGTATTTTTATTTTAGATAGAATACATTTATATATATTTCATTTAAACTCCACTTCATTTGATCATTCACTCCACCTTTATTATGAAATAAAATACAAGGCTCCAAATAAGACTATTTATAGACTTCATTGGAGAAGAAGGGTTTTTTTGTTTAAGATGGGGATTTTAGTGATCTAATTCAAAATCAATAAATCAATAATTTAATAACATGTGACTAATCCGTATTAAAGACACATTCTATACACATGATTTAATCAACAAGAAGATAGTCTTTTTAAAGGCTACCTGTTCAGTTCAGACATCATTGGGTAGATGGTGTTGTCTGTTATGCTTCACCTTTCACATTGAAACATCATGATTCCTTTAATGTATTTGATTAGAACAAGGAAAAAAATTCTATGATATCATAAATTTAATTAAGACTTCAAATATACTTTAATAGGTCTTCATTGTGACTCTTTGATTTCTTTGAAGTCCATCACTTGTTCCATTAAAACCACAACATTTTATACAATTATCATAACTAGGAAATAGTTAAATGAACCCATTAGATACAAATATATATTTTTTTAGATAATGAAAATATCATTAGATAGAGAGGTAGAATATGAAATTCTTGTATCAAGATACGTATTTTAAAAAATACTCAGATTCCAAACCAACATCAAATAATATATTTTATGTAAAACATGCCTATGAAAAAACCATGAACCCTTATGTTCATTCTCACAGCCATCTAGAAATTTTCATGTATTGATTCTCATTCTCAATGTTTATATTATTTAATTAATGAAATATAATTTTATTTTTATTATTTTGTCTTTTATTAATGATGTCATTTTTCTTATTCTTTTAATGTAATTTTTAACTTTTCTGTGATAAAGGGTGGTCTTATTAGTGTCCTTAGGGAATCAATCTATTTTGGGAGGTTCATAATCAAATCCTCAGTATTGAGGAAGTGATCATCCTTCTTTCACAATAATTACATGGAGTAATTGATAGAAATTTCCATTATTGTTTCTCCTTCTAAGATGAAATCATACTCTGAAGCTTGTTTTTAAAAATTCATGTCACAACCCAAGGTGGTCACATAATAGGAGGCCCATATAGCCAACAATCCTCCCACTAAGTACATGGATATACCCCCCACTTATAAGATGTTCCTGATGCTCCTCATTAAAAGTATAAATCATTGGTCATATGTAATGTATAATATATGTTACTATCTATTGGATATATTCATTTAACCCTTTCGTTGAGTATGAAATTCTTATTGAATCAATTTAAAAATGATTATAATTGATGAAGACCACATAGGGAGGGATGTGGCACACATCATAAGTATATGAAATCATAAGTGTGAAAAACATTACTTCTATACAATATTATAACATCCAAACACTATGTTATCATATCCATATCCTTTATATTATTTTAAGTTGATATTCGACATATCCATCCTCATTTACCTTGAGTAAAGAGAGTAAAATGTCCAAATATAGAGGAAAATGAATGTTTAAATCACATAAATTGTTTTTTTCTTATGGATTTGGTTTTTTTTTCAATTGATCATTATCTTCCAATGGATTATATCTTAACTATTATTGAGTTTTTTAATTCTATTAGGATGAATAGAATGTAGATTTATTTCCATGTTACCATATTCATAACATGGGTTACCATTCTTGAGCTTTTCCATCTTCCTAATATGTTTCACTATGGTATCTTTTGGTGGTTTTACTAAAAGATGGATGTATACAAAAAATATAACAAAGAAATATTATTAATATTAAAAATAATATTTTAATTTTAATACAATATTAAAACATAAAAAATAATACAATGTGATTTGTATTAAATTTATCAAAAAATTTTTAATGATCTTAATTGTTGGAAATAATGTTTTATCCACATGAATCATATCTAAATCACACTTGTTATTATATCCTAAATCATGGAAATTCTAAAAAATAGTAAATGATATAATAATACAGGATCCTCCTTCAAAGATATTCTTAATTTCATGGTATGAACAATATATATGAAATTAATTTCAATAGAAATATATTACATAAATGGAAAATACACATTTACACAATTTAAAAAATATTAAACACAATGAAATTTACATGTGACTACATAGAAATATTTAAATTGATATGTTCATATATTTATATACACATGTGCATGGAAAAATAGATATATATTATCTATAAAGTAGAAATGTTCAAAATGGATGAAAATTAGGTGAAGAGTAATTTATTCAGAATGAAAAATTTAAAAAATCCAGAAAAAAACATCATGGATATAGGATATTTCCTTAAAATATATGTTTTCAATTGTAAACCATCAATATTAGAAGTGGAACAATCCAAAAAATGATGATGGTGGAGAATATGAATTCTTCAAGAGTTTAATTGACAGTTTAAATGGGTAACATAGTTAGGGTGTTTTTTTATTAATTTCATATATGATAATAATTTATCGTTATTGTCTCAATAGTTACCACTAATTATTCCCTAAAACATCATATAAATATTTGAGAAGAGTTAGTCACACATATACATCATAAATTTAATCTAATAAAATGGTCATTAAATATGACAATAAGAGAAGAAATATATGATAAGATATCAGTGATAAAATTAGAATTTATGAAACTCATTGATAAAAAACCAATACAAAGTTATCTAATATACTTATATATATGTAGACATATTTTTCAGAAATGGTATGAGCCATGTTTTTGTGAAAAAAACTAGTGTCCCTATAAATTATGTTTATAAAAACAAACAATAATATATTACAAGTGGTTGAAAATTCATTATAAGTACTAGATTTCCATAGTAGAAAAAGAAATGGGCACAAAAAATAACATGTCCCATAACTTATATTCTAAGCGGTCAACAAAAAATAACTTCTTTTATCTCAAAGTCCCATGTTCTCAGAACAGACTTGACTTTTTGGGTGAGAAGCCTTCCTCCATTTCTTAGAAGTATACCATTATAGAGTTTGTTCATTTTAATTTTATGACCATATCTCTTCCTTATACCATATAGACCTATAATTAATACCAATATAACTCGTTCCATATTCACCTCCAAACATAGAGACATTAAAAACATATTCAAGGTCAATAGGTTACCATTATTCCATGAGGGACTATATCATTTTAGTATAATTCATTGGATAAGAATTGATGGTAGTCTCTAATTTAGTTTTTATACACCCATTATCGTTTCTTATAAATTTATGAAATGTCCCATCAACCTACAGATAAAAAACATTTTCTAAAGATATATAGTTTCATCTAATTGTATCTTGTTTGTTGATATTTGTTACATGGGAAATACAATCAACCTCCCATGAATTAATTATGAAATTGTGTATAAGGGATAATCTGACAATCACATCCTTTCCATTATATAGGTCAGTGTGATCAGAGTCTGAGACCTACATCAATTATTTCAGATAATCCACCTTAGGAGAAACATTATATCATATAACCAATTCAACACTGCAAATTAAACCTCATCCATTCTTAAAACAATCTAGATAAGATGAACAAAATACAATTTTATTAAGGGAGTCAATAATGTATAGATAATACATATGTTCCTCCAGGACCTCCAATGGATATCTCCTGATTTGGGAAACCTTATCCCAATCCTCCACCTTTCTAGGTTAAGATGTTTTTTTGTATCATCAACAAACACATCATAGATGGAAGTATTTACACCCTACACACCCATCCTCCAGGAAATAAGATCATTATAAAATGTAGGATTTGTCACTATTATGGTGATCTTCCAGGTTACAAAATCCTGTAATGAGAGAATTGAATTTACAGAAATATAATTCACTATTGGACTTGAGCTAAAGGTTGGGCCAGGTCATATACCCTTATCAAAAACCCTGGGAATAATTGTTTATACATTTATATTAACTCTTTAATGTTATCATGATACATGTAATGGCCCAGACCCCTCCGGTCCATTCTTTTTCTGAAATCGACATGATCAACACGATGCACGTTATAATGATAATTTTTAATACTAATGATAATATAAAAATATGTTAAATAATAATTATGATGACATAATTTTTGTGATTAATTAAACTAAAAAAAAGATAATAATCATGATAAAATGATATAATGGGTGTTATTATTATTAATGATGTGTAGTGGGAAGGTGTGTGACCCATAAGACATTGATAAATGAAACATGCGGTTTATTATTAATTGAGTAATTGTTGAAATTAAATTTGAATAATAATAATGGGTGTTGTGTTATTAATATTATTCATAATATTAATAATAATGAGAAATTAATGAAATGGGTCATGTTATTTATTGAAAACGAATAAATGAAGATGCACAGTGGAAGCATGGTGGTGCGTTAATAAAATTTAAGGTGAGTTCGTTATTATTATTATGTTAAATAATAATAATAATGGTTGCGTAAAAATATGTTGGGTTTATTAAATTGAATGGTTTTAATTTAGTAAACTTGGTTTCAATTTAATCAGTGTGAAATAAAAATAAATAGAATTAAATAATTAAATTGACGGATGTTATGCGACATTGACGTGGCATGGTCAAATTCAGATATCCAACAGGGTGGTTTAACGTGGTCAATACGATTAGAGTAAATATTATCATTATTAAAAAATAATAACGGTGATGAGTTAATAAAATAAGTTTATGAATTGTTATTATTATTGAAAAACAATAAATAACAATGATGGCGTAAAACTATGTGCGAGAGGTTAATGAAATTAAATGTATTAAAAGAGGGTTGAATATGTAAGTTATATTAATTTTGTTTTGTCATTTAATTCAATTAAATAAAATGGTTTTGAGTCACATGGAATGGTTGTGCATAGGTTCTCCACAAAGTGATATATGAAATTAATAATATTTCTAGTATAATAATATGATAATACAATTAAATTAATAATGGATAAAAGGCAAGGGAATTAATAATATTTCTATTATACTTGAGGTGCATGGAGAATACTTGCTTTGTATATACTATATAACTTATATAATATTTATATAATATAATATTAAAACAATCAATGGATGCAAGAAATAAATCAACCCATGAAAGGGGGGGCGTGTAGTTGGTGTACATGAGGCGCAAAAGGGGTTTATTTTTCCCTTAAATAAATAATATTCATATAATGATATTATTATTATATTAAATGAAATAAGGGGGGGAACATGGTGAGGAGGGATTTCATGCGTGTTCCCCCCCCCCTTGAAATGAGTAAATTGATATAATTAATTATATTATAAAATATCATTATCATGGTTTTGGTCAAATAATCTTAATTCGACCGTAACTTCTTCATACGGTGTCAGAATGACCAACCGTCTGCGATACTGTAACCCTGAAATTAAGACATTCATTTTAAGATCAATGATGAATATCTTTTTTATGAATTTTTCTTCAGGTCAAAGAAACGCCTAATATTAATGAATTATTATCATTATTATTAAAACACGTGGAAATCGCGTGAAGTGTCATGTGTTGACCAGTCAAGTAGTGTAACTGTTGTACGGTTACGGCGCATATTCATTAATTCACACTGAATATGGTTATCATTTCCTTTTCCTATGTAATAGAGGGTAACATATTATTTGCGGACCCTTCTTCTCCACACGACGACACTCCTAGACGACTGAGAAGTCATCCTCCTAACTTCTTCATCCGGACTCCGATCGTTGATCCGTTAGTGACTACAGGATTGTGTCGGCGAGGATAACATCATACACCCTGTTCCTCTCCCTCTTCTTCAACTTTCCCTCCGCAGTTTCCAACCAAGGAGACTGCTGATAATTGACGGGAACGACGGTCTTTAACGAACGACTCTAAAAAGGTATGTTAAACCTCTATTCTTGTATTCTCTTTACGATCCTACTTCTCCTGTTTTCTTTCCGTGCTATGGAATGTGATCTCTGTGTTGAAAGAGTTTATTGTGTTTTTTATTCAGTGGTGTCGTGACGTCCTTGGTGGGTGCAGTCGTTCTTGGAGAAGCCTTGTGATCGTGGTGGTCGTGTTCGTAGAAGGACATCGGAACCTGTTGAGGTAAGGATCTTACCTTTGTCTCTCTAAATTATGCATCATGCGGGGTGGGTGTCCTCTTGTTTATGTAAAACACATTTGAAACGGTTTAATAAAGATAATAATTGGCTTATATAACGGGTATGGGAAGTTTGTGAATGCAGTTACATTTTTTTATATCCTATGATATTATGTTTTGAATTAAATGGGCTTCTACCTATTGAAAATCATGGTCGTTGGGGGCCTTTGATTACGTAATTAAATGTTGCCCCCTCCTTCTGAATTTTCTTATGGATGGAAATTTTATTGAATGTGGAAATTGGTTAATCATATAAAGTTGGAGGATTAAATACCTGGAACACTTGTGTGATCACGCCGGTTGAACAAACTGAAATAATAAACATGTGGGTGTTGGTTATGGTTTATTTTTGTGAAGGGGGTGTTTTGTGGGTTGTTGTGGATCGGGTGAGAAACGAGGCTGCGATTATCTTGGTTGTGGGTTGGTGTGAATGCTATATTGGTGATGGGAAGCGGGGCTGCGATAAATGGTATCAAAGGGATGATGATGTACGTGTTTCGGTATGATTGTGGTTATGGTGGTTGGCAGCGGGGCTGTAGGGATGGGTTTGAATGTGAACGAACTATGGGTTGTAAATAATAAATAAAAGTAGAAGAGTTAATGAATGGTGGGGCATGGTAATGGAATGAGAATAATAATCAATGGGGTTGGTTGGTTAATAAGAAGGGACTTGTTTGTGTTGCTTGTATTTTCCTAACTTGATTTGTGGATGGCAGGGATATGTTTTATGAATGCTTGATCCAGTATTGTTGTTGATAGTTGACCGGTAGTTAAGAAAATGATAATTAAAGTTGTTGAAACATGAAAACATTAAATGGGGTTTTGGGATTGATTGTTGTGTGCATACTCTTGAAGTAGCAGTGCCAAGGCATGTGCTCAGATCTTTGGGTAGAAGCCTTAGGATGAGCTGAGTGGTTGTTATACTTATATAAATCTGTACATTTTATGTTTCTTTACGCACCCCACCCATGTCGAGCACTACGTGCCGAACACCCGTGGGACGGGGGGTGAGATTCTCAGACATCCAAAGGATGGCTGGTTACTGTTCTTCCATGTGCTCCCTCTTCCAGGTTCTATAGCCCAAGTTCCTTTGGGCAGGTTACGACAGATGTTTCCGAAGAATCTTCGGGATGAGGTGTGATATGTTCCCAGGTGTCTTCGAGATGAGATGTGGTTATGGTTGATGATTTTGTGCCGGCAGGATGTGATTTGAGATGGTCGAGGATTGTGTGCCGGCAGGTTACTATGAGCTTCGTATGGCCAAGTTGCAGCACTAGCTCGAGCTTCGTATGGCCAAGTTGCGGCACTAGCTCAGGAAGAGGGGGAAGCATCAGAGTGTTAGGCGTGAGGGCTTGAGCAGTATCTAGTGGGAAGGTGGTGCGGGGTACCCATACTTTTATAACATTACTACTATACTCTATTGACTTGTGTTACTTGGTGAGTGTGACTGGTGAGGCTGAGTGGATAGATTCCTTACTAGGTTTTGGTTCTTCTGTTTTCTCACGGGGCATTAGGATGTCTCCCCACTTGTGCACGAGAGCTTTAGGTTTCCCTACTGAGTATACTTGTATGCTCACCCTACATTTGCTTTCAGGTTTTCAGGAGGACTACAGGGACTGTGCGGGACCTTACTAGTCAGGCAGGGGGAGTTGCTGTTGTTTGCTGTTGTTGTTTTCCTTTACTTTTTGGTACATTACTTTGGAGCTTTTCTGTACTTGTACTTTTGTTTCAGTATTGTATAAAACATGCATATGGGTTTGGTTTTGGGTTTATTTTCACTTACTTGTTCTTTTTCCTTTTGGTGTTTGACTCATCCCATTTCCCGATCTTAAATAATAAAAAGGGTAATGCCTCCCATATTTGTGAAAACTCATACCATTGGTGCTAGTCGTCACTCCGGGGCCTACTAGAGGCGGGACTCGGGGGTCATTATCTCCCTTTCACCATTGCTAGCTCAGAAGGGGCATCTTTGGTGGGAGGGGGTCGTGACAATACCCAAAAACATTATACTTTTGATTATTCAAACTTACCTTAATTACATTCTATGTATAATAATATGGATGAAAGGACCTATGATAATAATTTCTTTGAGTCCCCCTTTGTCCTTAGAGGGGATAATCGATAGACCATGAAAATATTCTCTATTAATTGATTCACCCTAAACAAAAGATGGAGCCTTAAATGGACACCTAAATGATTATTTGTCCATCCTCTACAATTCTAAATTAAAATAAATGATATTGAAATTTATTTTTTTCCAATTATATGCACCAAATTCATAAACATCTCATCAAGAAAGATAGTTAATTTGAAATCCTCACCACCCCTAGATGAATTCACAAGAAAATTTTCTTTAGTCTGGGCCATCTCTTTTCTTATGCATATAAATGTACTACCTCTAATATGTATCAAAGTAGAACAAGACACATAATACACAACATGAAGATCCTCCCTAATAGTCATTGGAATGGATTGGTTCAGATCCTTAGGGTCCTTAATAGTTTTACCCTATAGAGAAACCTAGGTGATATTCCTTAAATTGGATCAAACGCTGACCATGCCATTATCCCTTCTATCCTTTACTTACATTCCCTTTTCATTAGAAGCACCATATCCCAACCATTTAGTAACATGAAATATATATTTATAGGGATCATGTATGTTTCAATTATTCTATTAGTAAATTAATTTCAAATTACTATGAAATATTTTATTTATATGACTAATGCAATTGCAGAGGGGACAAAAACTGTGTAATGATTCAAATTTTATTGAAAGTTCAATCATGAGTTCATCATAAACTATAATGTCAGATTTGATAAGAGAGGACCAAAGGACCACCTCAACCAAAATTATGAAATTTTTTTTATAATGACCTATCTATGCCTATTTATCTAATTTAATTATAGTGCCCACAGTTGAAGTAATATCCCTAAGGATTTTAAAATATTATAAGAACTAGTTAAGATTCCTATTCTGAGTATAGGATTCAGTCAATAAATTACAATCATATTCTAAATTAAAAAAAGGGTCCCAATCCTAAATTATTAGGAATCCAGGTTTCAGTGTGATAACACCAAGTACCCAATCCTTATGTTTGTGTTCCATCAAAGGAAGAAAACAAGAAGAAACCATTACTGGCTAAATAGATATTCCAATCATATATGCCCTAAACCTGGGGAAGTTAAAAAAAGAGATTTTCAATCATACAATGGATTCCCTTATAGAGAGATGCAACTCGATCAATAATAGATTATTTACACTACTCAATCTTTTCCATAAGAATTTTAGGGTTCACTTCTACCAAGGATAGAGATACATTTCACTTAATTCATCTAGATTAATGATGACATTAATAGATAAACATTGATGTTTTAATAGAAACACATCTCTTTATGGATTTGTGATCCATTTGTTTTAAACAATTAAAAGGATATGACGACGAGCATCAAGACCTTTTTTGTCGAAATTATAAGATGAAGACTCCTATAGAATATTCTCATCATCAGTTGCCTTCAGAGGTCCAAAGAAGACCTCCATTAGATTGAAATATTAGTCGAATTAAAACTCATCACATTTAAGAACTCACATCACCATGAATTCATTGAGAGAGAATGTCTGGATCTAGAAACATATCAATTCTTATCTATGGATTATTAATTATATAAAAAATAATAATAGTTTGAATTTTTCTTTTAATGCTACAACTTTTTTTTAAGAAATATTATATATTATTGAAATGTTTAAAAAATTTAAAACTATATATTACTTCATATAAAAATGTATAAATAAATATTAAAACATTATATATTATATTTAAAATATATTATTCACAATAAATTTATAATTATATAAATGCATATAATGTTATTTACACGCATATAAATAATAAAACTGAATATTCATTGAAATTAAATATTTTTAATAACTTATTAAACTTTTCATTAAATATTTTAATGAATATATATATATAATAATGTATAAAAAATTTATTATTAATTTTCTATCAATATAAAGAGGATTCTCTTCAATATATTACTAATTAACTATATATTATAAAATTACTATTAACTATATTTAAAATAAATAAAAATATGAAAATAATATTAATAGTATATTTAATAATAAAATATCTTTTATTTGTTACATAAACAATAGAAATGTATAATTTTTTTAACAATATATATTTATTAATAAAGTGTAAAATTAAATATTAAAATTCTAATAATTGTATTTCAATAAATAAGTTTTTCTAGAACATAGATTTTTGTGTATGTGTCTATGTTATCTATATATAAAAATATTTATTACTACTAATTTTTAAAATCAACAATCATTCATTATATTTATAAAATAGTATTAATATTTAATAAAATATTACAAAATATATAAATGAATAAATATTTATTATATTATATATATAATTAATTTATTATATCATTGTATAATTAAATATTGTAATATTAATTAAATTATACTACAAAATGATTTACAATATTTACTAATTATATTAATTCATATTTTATTAATTATTTATTAAAATGAAATTAAATACTTATTAAAATTTAAAATTAATAATTATATTTTAAAATAAAATATTTAAAAAAAAAATATTTCAGTCTTAATTTAAGTATATACTTATATTCAAAAATAATTATTATTATTGAACTTGACTTAGAAGATTAATTATTAATTAATTTAATATTATTATTAATGAAATTTATTGTTATCTATATTAAATTTACATTTACTATTCATTTGTATTTATATATAATTTAATATTTTATATTTAATATTGTTTTTGAGTTATATGTGTATGAAAGTTTTCATTTTATATAAATGAATAAAGTTTCATATTTGGAAAATATCACACTAGTTGCATATTGTATGCAACATATATAATATTAATTTTGTTATAATATATCTTGAAAATAATAGTAATTATATTTTAATAATATATAAAATGTTTAGTTTTGAATGTTGATAAATTTATAAATGAAAGTTAAATTTATAAATCCTGTTAATTGAAGTGCATTTTTCATTTCTAGTTTATATGTATGATCATACGACTTATTCATATATATTAATACAAGTATGCATACATGTAATATGTAATTCAACATAAAAGTACGCATATCAATCTATATGCAATGCATATAATATTTATTTTAGATAAATTTTTTTATAAGGAAATATTAATTATATTAAAATAAAATTAATTACTATTTATACATATATACACTAACACAAATCGTACAATATTAACAACCCCTTTATAACTGCATTATAAAACTAACTGACAATGGCTAACCTTTTTATGTGCTTATTAAAAATAGCTAGTAAAAATTGACCCTTTAACCGACCTTTATAAGTAGTACTCGTAAAGGTTATGTTATACTATTTTTAAAATTAAATAGTTATTAAGGATGCGCGTTGGGGTGTGCGGGAGCTCCGTGACCAAGGCGTTCAGAAGTTCTAGGGTTCGCAATGTCTGTTCCCCATTTTATGGGTTCTGTGTTTGTGGCCGACGAAATAGGATCCGCCAGGAATGAGGGTCCACGACAGCTCGGTGGTTATGCGTCTATGGTAGGTCTTCCGACGTCTCAGTCTGATGTTGTTTGGCTTCAGATCTAGCACCTTGGCTGCTGCTCGTGGTTATTTAGGTGATAGAGGCGCACGGGGTCATGAGGCCAAGTCTGGTCCGTAGCTTCTTCCGAAGAAAGCTATATCTTCTGATGTTTGTGATGCCTCCCAGAAATCGGCCGCTGTAGTGTTTCCTTCTACCTCTGTTTATCCTGATTTGCAGAGGATGAACCCGAATGATGTGTTGTAGCCTGTATTTGTGTCTTACATTGACTCATGTTCTTGACTAATTATTCTAAAGGGGTCATCATCCCATGTTGAGGCTAATATTGATACCTTTGCTGAAAGGATTTCCATCGGAAAAAACTCCCTAATTGCGCATCTTGTTCTACCCAAGGGTTAGAAATCCTCGAGGTTTGATGAATTTGTCCGACATGTCTCATTTTTGTGGGGCTTCTATGATTGGTGGTGTGTATATCTTGGACATGGATTCTTTCATTGAATGTTTCCTTCGGATGCTTCTATAATTCATGCGTACACTGAATCTCTTTCTTGAAGCCTGGGTTGCTTCACCTTCATGAATGGTCACTGGACTTCAATGCTTCGCATGCAAGGAATTCTTTTTCTCATGTATGGGTTTGTCTTCATGACCTTAATTGGGTCCTTTGGCATCAAAAGATTCTGCATGATATTGACATGGCAATTGGGACTCATATACTAATTGACAAGGAGATCGAGATTGATCGGTTTGGACACTTCCCTAGGATGTTAGAAGAGATTGATCTTAGCTCCATCCTGATAGAAAATGTATCTTTTTTCCACTTCGACAATGCCATTCAAATTGATGTTGAGTATGAAAGAAATCCACCTTTTTATAATGAATGTATGGTTGTTGGGCATTCTTTGGAACTATGTCGCTGAATGATTTCCTGTAAGAAATTTAGGATGAAGGGTCATCCATCCAATCTCTGCAGAAGGAAATCAGATAGGTATGACGTGGCTTTGTCACAACCCATTGATCATAATGGAGGTGTTCACACAAAGCCCTCTTCCAATAAGGCTGACGTGATGACTTCTTTGAAAGATCACCAACTACCATCAAAAGGGAAGGGACTGATGGTGGATACGTCATCGTTGAGATCTAATAGTGGTCCCTCTAATACACGGGTAAATGAATCCTTGATGAATGGTCCATCCACTGTTCAGGTTGATTCTGGCAGGGATATTACACCCAATGATGGTCGTGTGGTTACTCCGACTAGATTAGTTGGGATTGGATAAAATGATAACCTCTCTATTTCTGGATCTCCTATTTCTATTGACCTCTCAAATATATGAATGAATAATAGGCCTGGTGCAGGTTTGCTATGTGATGAGTTTACTGAGATGACTCCTAACACTGGGGTTCCTCTATAGGTTGATTTTAATTAGGAGATACAAAATCTCTTGAACTCCTTTAGGTTATTTTGGAAGTGGGATGGCATCTCAGAGGTAAAAGGGATTGCAGTGGGTAGCGGTGGTCCTACCTCTTTCAAAGATGTACTAATTTCTTAAAAAGTGAAGGTTGATGATTGTTTGGACTACACTCCCTCTCCCTTGAAGAGAAGACTGAGGAAGGACTATTCTAATACACCTTGCACTGTGTGTACTCGATCTTATAAGCTACCATGAAAGTTCAATTATGATATTCTTAAGATATTCAATCAGGGTAAGTCCCAATCTGAATGGGAAACTGCTGATGACTGTGATTAAGGGAATGATGTTTCTTATTATGATATGTAACATTGTGCTTTGAAGGATGAGGGAAAGTCCCTTTGTTTGACCCCGCCTATCTCCTCTATACTTTTTTCTTTTATTTTATAAATAATCAGAAGCATAGCTTCTGGCTAGACTTGCTGGTAAATAGTTATTAATAATCAAATATATTAATATATATACACATATTTTCATATATAAACATATAAAAAATTAATTGTATAAATAAATATGTAAATATTTTTATACAAATATGTATTTTTAAATATAAAAAACATATTAAAATTTTTATTATAATGATTTAGACCATTTCATCTCACTACATTGTGTATTTTCACGTTGGAGGTGCTCAGTGGACTTTGAGGAAGAGAAGGACAGAGTTGGAACTAAAATTTTGTCCACCAAAAATTTTCACAACATGAATGTATCGATCTTGAAATAAATGGATTTGTTTGGGGCGTTTTAGAAAATAAGGGAGGATTATGGTGAAGTAACCCAAGGGATATTTGTGGATTAAATATTAGGTCATGGCATGAATGTCCCGACCCGTCCCCCGGGGCCCGTATCGTGACTACCCCAAGCCCGCCTTCCATAGGCCAGGGGCTGACGACTAGCACCAAAGGCGAAAATCCCTAAACTGGGAAGGCATTCCTTTATAACAGTAAACAAACACAACATAGTATGAAACTGGAAGTAAAACGCTAAGTAAAACTGTATACAAAAGAGTGCTGAAAGTAAAGGGGCCGGAAATACAAGTCCAACAGTAAAGTACAATACAACTGAAATGCTAGTACAACTGAAGAAAGGAAGTAAAGAAGCTACTGGGTCATCCTCCAGCATTCCCCACTAAAGGGTGGGTACAGATAGCCTCCTCAGCACCCCAAGTCCGTCCGTCTGCTCCGTGTACGTCTCGTCGAGTGGTCTACCTCTGGGTACCGTCCAGTTCTGCTACTCTCCACCCCGATCAGCGTTGTTCGTCGTCTGTAACCAATACAACGAGGCGCGGACATAACCAGTGCATGGGTGAGTATAACGATACTCAGTAGGGACCCCGAGACCCTCAAAGTCTCACAAAATCCAACAAGGATAATCACAATGTACGGAGTCAACGGATAACCCTTACTTAAGTATATGCCCATACATATACCAAAGTTTTTTAGTAACCCATCTCAATCATGAGGAAAACACGATAGTCATTGACTCAACTCAAACTAGGATTTCAGTGAAGTATAGAAGAACATATGATTAGTCGCGAAGCTAGATCATTTAATTCTGTCAAGAGGCACTACTTCTGACCATACGGAGTCTGACTCACACAGGATCGATAGGAACTAACCCCCGCAATGATCCACACAGGATCTGACCCACACAGGATCGGTATGTGCTGATCGACACAGGATTGCTGAGCGCTGACCCACACAGGATCTGACCCACACAAGATCGGTATGCGCTGACCCACACAGGATCGCTGAGCGCTGACATCCGTATGATGTGTCTCTAACCTCCGCCTCACTAACAGCCACTGGATTCCTCGCACCTGGTGCGCTCGAGTTCTGTAGAATCTTCCCTCGAGATATCGGTCGTACCTCGACCGCCACTAAACTCCAAAAAGGAGTAACCCAAAGGACATCCATATTAAGGGTTCCAACGCGACAGACGATGTGTCAATCAGACGCCCGGTCTGTGAGTTATTGGCATTTCTGTTCCAGGGACCCAGTTGGTTTTTAGGTTCAAACCAACCCTATTGAAGTGCCCAGATCAGTGTGAATCACTGAGAGGGGGAGGGGGTGAATCAGTGATCCTTTAAAACTTTTTACTAATTGATTCTTAATCAATTAAACCTCTATGGCTTGTTAAGGCCTCGATCCACTCTTCTTATGTCTCTCAACCTTTCCCGGATAATGCAGTAATGAAAAGGCACAGGACACAAGGATTTACAAGGTTCGGCACCAAAGGCCTACATCCTTGCCATGCTCTCCCAGCATGGATTCTCCATTATAACTTGTTAGAATTACAATGGTCGATACAGAGTCCCACTGTATCTCTCCTGAGTCCCACAAGAGGGTCTTTATACTGCGTCCCACAGTGTTACCAGAGTCCCACTGGCCTGCTCCAGAATCCCACTGAAGACTTCTTCTCCCTGAGTCCCACAGGGTCTTCTCCTGGCTCCTCGAGTCACACGAGTAGCTCTTCTTCACTTTAAGTTCTTCAAGTAACTTCAGCAGCCTGGGATAAAGGCTGCTGGCCTTGCTCTTCTTCTGATCACTTGTGGTGATCAGGGTCTTCTCAATCTACTGAAAACTCAGACAACCAATCTCTTTAACTTCAGTCTGGCTCAGTCTCAGTTCACTTCAACATCATGCACTGAGTGTATGGCAACTCTTCAAGATCTTCAAGTCTTGGACTCCTCAGATGCACACCACTGATTTAGCACTGTTCACGTGTGCACGTGCATGCATGCATGCATGCACTTTCCCTTTCCTCTTCTTGGTGTAGTAGACCCACAAAGGGTGTAGTATCTTTAAGCACACACCTTCACTGAACTTCACACACTTAATTCAATTTGCTTACACACTTGAATGTGTGTTATACAATAGTGTGAGTGTCCTCTTCTCCTTCTTCTAAGTCTGTACACACTTCACTTAGTGCACACACATAGGTTCGGCCTTCACTTGTTTTGCACACACAATTTATTCTTCATTTTGCACACACTTAAGCTTGGCCTCTTTCCTTCTTGTACTCTTCCACTTTGCACACACACTTTGTTTTTCTCTTTTTAATCTTCAAGTGTGCACAACCACAAGGCTACGGCCTTCACTTGTTCAATTTGCACACAAAGGCACTAAGCCTTGGCCTTCCTCTCTTTGCACATCCACTGCCCGTAGGGCCTTCTCCTCACTTTGCATACACACAAAGTGTTCTTCAATTTGGCACACACACAAGGGCTACGGCCACTTGTTTTCTTTTTGCACACACCAATGTTTAGGGCCTCCTCCTCTTTTTGCACACCCCAAAGGCTACGGCCTCTTCTTCAAATGCACACACAAGAGGTGTTCTTCTATTTAGCACACACACAAGGGCATGCCTCGGCCTCCTCTTGCACACACCCGAATACCATCACAAGGGGCTACGGCCTCCTCCTTTTCTTTTTACACAAAAGGCACAAAGGCCTCGGCCTTCTCTTCTTCTCTTACCACACACACGAGGCAAGGCCTCGGCCTTCTTTGGCACACACACAATGTGTGTTGAGCACAAGGCAAACAAGCCTCGGGTCTTCACCTAGCCTTCGGGCGCGCAAGGTGCACGGCACAAGGGCGCGCAAGACCTCCTACCCGCGGGGCGCGCAAGTGCAACACCCGCGGGGTCTTCCTCCTGCCGCGCAAGGGTGCGGGCAGAGAGGGAACAAGCCTCGGGCGCCCAAAGTGTTGCGGCCACGAGCTCTTCCTGCCGCGCAAAGGATTAGCGCGCAGGGGACCTTCGAAGCCTCGGGTGGCTCCGGAACCACAGCCGCGCAAGTGCTTTGCGCGGCGGCTTCTTCTTCGCGAGGCAGAGGCACACGCGGGACACAAATCTTCAACAAGGTTTCAGCAAACCTCTTCATGCCTCGGGTGCTCCTTTTATAGGCAGAGAAACGCTTCTAAACTTCCGCGTGGGATAAATCTCAAATCCCCGAGATTTTTGGATCTTTAAAAATCTTTCCAAATCTCGTTTTCCTTCACTGTTTCACGCGGGTTCTCATTTTTGAATTTCCTCTACGTGCATGCGACTTAGAACGCATGCACGACCTTCTTCTGATCCAAAACATGCACGCATAAAACATCCCACGGCATTCGGCAGCTTTGCTTGCCTCGGCCTCGACCGAAATTCCTCATTTGTTGCATGAAAGCCAATTTTAAGGCATGAATGTATTCAGCGTAGCCAGACGAGCCGAATGGAGGTCTCGGTTTCGAAAATGGTGGCCGAGAACTCGAAATAGGTCGTCGGGGAGGCTCTGGTTCAGCGGCTGCTCGCGGGTGGCTTCGGCTCGAGCTCGAGGAAGGAGATGAGCTACGGCCGTCGGATCAGGCGATGGAGATACATCGGGCGGCCTGGATTAGATCGCGGCGCCGCAGATGGATCGTACGGCGCAGATCAAGCGCGCGATCAATCGAGCGGCTCAGATTCGCTCCCGGGAAATTTTCCGCGTCCCACATCGAAACGGGGCGCGGTTTTTCCGCAGCTTATTAACTAAGCGCTCCCCCAACCGGCTCAGTTGAATTCTCTCCCTCCACGGTGCCGCCCCGCACCGTGTTCTCCCTGCGGGCGCGCTCTGCGCCCACTCTGCCTCCTGCGGGCGCGCTCTAGCGCCCATTATGCTTCCTGCGGGCGCGCCACTAGCGCCCACTATGCACACTGCGCTCCTCCGGGCGTGCCCCAGGCGCCCATGCGGAGTCTGCGGGTGCGCCCTGCCGCCCTGGACTCGCCCCACGGGTTCCCCCTTGGGCGTGGCGCCTTAGGCCCACATGAGCCTTAGGGTTGAACCCTCAAGGTGTCCAAGGGCTGGCCAATTTTTTGGCTAAGTCTTGAATAAGACTTTGTAAAAAACAAAGTCCTCCATGTAAAATGCCATATCAAGCTTCTTCTTCTCAATTTCTTCCCTTCTCTACTTCTTAAGAATTCCTTAATCCTCCTCAACATATAATCTTCACTTAGGATATGGAATTCAAAAGGTTTCTTCATCTTCAACCGAGCTCCTGAATCAAATATTTCTTCAATTAACTTTGTTGATCTAATCAGAGATCAAATTGGGACTTCTTCAGATTCACATGCACTAAGTGTTAGTGCATGGATTTTATTAAACCACTTCATCCACTTAGAACATGTGAATGGATCATCTTCAACTCCTCATGCATTGTCACTACAATGCATGGTCTTCAAACATTGTTGTGACTTTGTATCATCATGATACAAGTTCTTTGAACTGAAAGAACAGCTCAACAATCGTCAGATTTGCATGGAGAATGTTTCAACCACAATTTCCAATACCACTTAGTGAATCTCCTAAGTGACATGCATCTTAGTACTATGGCCATTCTCCTTCACCACCAACACCATCACAACCTTTGGCATTCACATCTTGACCTTCCTTGGCTTCCATTCATTCCAAGACAACTTCATGCCTCATTGACAACAAATGCAACACAATGCACTTCAATCTCCCCCTTTGTATTTGTTGTCAATACACTCCTTCAGCACATATGAATGGGTCAATATGTGTGCCAATATTTTCTCCCCCTTATTGGAAATCAAATGCAAAGGTGTGGTGTGGTTCACTTTCACAAATATCTTCCTCCCTTATAAAAGCATTTTCTTCAAAATCACTAAGAGAGGGATGATGTCACATGTTCACTTGAGCAATGAACCTTTAGTAAATCAACTCTAAGTCTACTTGGGCAAACCCGGTGTAGAAAACAAGAGTGATATGACCAAGGAATTCAAAGCTGTCCATAATTCTCTACACATGTGAGATCATGCTTAGGGGTTTGAAATTTTTTCAGATATAACAATGAATTGCTAAATCCTGCACATACTTCACCAAACACATTAGAAAGTTCAAGTGCAAAGATAAAGCTCCCCCTTTCATCCATTTGTCTTCAATCCATACTCCCCCTTAATTGACAAGATAAACTCAATTAAGAAACAAGGGATGAAAGTATGATTGGAATACCTTCACTTTTCTCAAGATGGTATTAATCTAAGAATGCCATCTTCTTCAGATTGGCTCCCCCTCAAGGGGTGCACTCCATTCAATTCAAACCATCCTCCAGATGAGAATGATCATCATCTTCAATTCCCTGCAATGTTAGCACATGTATACACCAAGAGTATAAGGGAATAAGATGGAACCTCCTTGGTTCATCAATGTGAACAACAAGGTTGAGAAGATTCTCTCAACCGAGATGTCCCATTTTCACCATTCTTCACACTTGCACATTTGATCTTCATTGATGATTGTGCTGGTGTGGTTCTCAACCCATCTTCATGTGAAATCTTTTTCTTCCCTTTTGCTTTAGCAAATGCCAGAGCTTCATCTTCAGTTCTTTGTAGTTCTCTGGCAAGTTGCAACTGATGTGGCCATATGACAAGTAAATCATTTGGAAGAGTGGCCTCAGTTTTGGAAGTTCCACATGGTTCTTTGGATGCTGCTAAGCTACCTCTCTTAGGCAACTTATTTTCAACCAATCCCTTCTGCTTCTTCTGGATTGATTGTCTGTTTAAGTCCAGTCTGCTTCTATTTAATTTCATGGCTTCTTTACAAAGGTCCATGATGTGTCCTTTCTTTCCACAGTAGAAGCATGTTTTCTTGGTGGTCCTTCTGGATGCATCACCCTTCTTGGATTTAGACTCCAAGGACTTCTCTTCCTTTCTCAAACACTTCTTGGGAGCATTTTCTACTTTCTTCTTCTTGCTTCCCAAGGATTCCTTTTTAGCCAGGTTCAGTGATCTTCTCTTCTTTTCATCTTTGGATACAGTTGGAGATTGACATGTATCATTTTGACCATTTTTGCAAACATCCCAGATGTTGTCAAGCAATCCAAATCTGTTAGCAGTAAACAGATGTCTCTGGACCTGTGGATGCTGCTTCTTTTCTTCTGGCTTGCTCTCCCTTGGCATGGGCTTCCTCTGTGCTTTGGCATTTAGTGGATTGTACCAACAATCCTTTGCACAATGCCCATACTTGTTACAACACCAGCATTGTCCCACGAATCTTGACCTCTTCAGTCCTTCTGATTGTAGGGTACTTTTCTTGACCTGTTGTGCTGTTTCAGGAGAGCTCTGCTTCTTTATTTCCTTCATCCATACTTGTTTGGAATTATTTCTCCATCCTGCACTTTTTGTGGAAACACAATTAGAAGCATCAGTACAAGATGGTATGGATGGTACCTTCTTTCTAGAAGATGTTGCACTTTTATTAGAGGATGTCTTTCTCTTAGAATCATCCTATTCAAAGCATACTTGAGTAGCAACATGTCTTCTTTCAGCTGACTGGGAGGCTTCAGCTTTGGGTGATTGCAGATTTTTCAATATCACCTCTAGTTCTAAGCATTTCATATTGAGGGAGTTCTTCTCATCCTCAACAGTTCTTAGCCTTCCTTCCCATTTCTCTTCCAGCTGTTTTATCTGGTCTTCATGCACCTTCTTCAATTCTAGCAATGAATTGTCAAGCTCCTTCACTATCTTGACTTTGTCTTCGAGTTGAGCATCTCTGACATTCATTGACACTTTGTGCCTCTTTTCCAGTGCATGGAAAACATATTTGATTATTACTTTAAATAATTCTTTCTCAGAAAGGCTTCTCTGCAATTCTTCAGCAGTGTCTTCATATCTTTCATTGCAAAGAGATACTGTTTAATCTTTGGCATTTACCAGCTTTCTGAGAGTGTTGGTTATGCCAACCCTTTTTGCCAACTGATCTTCCATTGCATTGGCTTCTTCTTCTAGCTGTAATTTTTCTTCTTGAAGATCAAGGATGCCAGTAGTAATACACATTGCCACTTCCTTGGGGACAGTCTTCTGAAGATATTTGAGTGCACTCTGAAGATCATTCATTATTTCAACTTCATCACAGCTAGGACAGGCTTTCTTCATCTTCTTGGCCTGTTTCTTCTTTCTATTTTTCTGAGTCTTGGCAGATATCTCCATTTGAGGCTGGTTGCTCATTTCCTCAAATCTGCACTTCATAAAGACTCTCTTGGATCTTTTAGAGGTAACCTCCCTCTGATACCAATTGAAGTGCCCAGATCAGTGTGAATCACTGAGAGGGGGAGGGGGTGAATCAGTGATCCTTTAAAACTTTTTACTAATTGATTCTTAATCAATTAAACCTCTATGGCTTGTTAAGGCCTCGATCCACTCTTCTTATGTCTCTCAACCTTTCCCGGATAATGCAGTAATGAAAAGGCACAGGACACAAGGATTTACAAGGTTCGGCACCAAAGGTCTACATCCTTGCCATGCTCTCCCAGCATGGATTCTCCATTATAACTTGTTAGAATTACAATGGTCGATACAGAGTCCCACTGTATCTCTCCTGAGTCCCACAGGAGGGTCTTTATACTGCGTCCCACAGTGTTACCAGAGTCCCACTGGCCTGCTCCAGAATCCCACTGAAGACTTCTTCTCCCTGAGTCCCACAGGGTCTTCTCCTGGCTCCTCGAGTCACACGAGTAGCTCTTCTTCACTTTAAGTTCTTCAAGTAACTTTAGAAGCCTGGGATAAAGGCTGCTGGCCTTGCTCTTCTTCTGATCACTTGTGGTGATCAGGGTCTTCTCAATCTACTGAAAACTCAGACAACCAATCTCTTTAACTTCAGTCTGGCTCAGTCTCAGTTCACTTCAACATCATGCACTGAGTGCATGGCAACTCTTCAAGATCTTCAAGTCTTGGACTCCTCAGATGCACACCACTGATTTAGCACTGTTCACGTGTGCACGTGCATGCATGCATGCATGCACTTTCCCTTTCCTCTTCTTGGTGTAGTAGACCCACAAAGGGTGTAGTATCTTTAAGCACACACCTTCACTGAACTTCACACACTTAATTCAATTTTCTTACACACTTGAATGTGTGTTATACAATAGTGTGAGTGTCCTCTTCTCCTTCTTCTAAGTCTGTACACACTTCACTTAGTGCACACACATAGGTTCGGCCTTCACTTGTTTTGCACACACAATTTATTCTTCATTTTGCACACACTTAAGCTTGGCCTCTTTCCTTCTTGTACTCTTCCACTTTGCACACACACTTTGTTTTTCTCTTTTTAATCTTCAAGTGTGCACAACCACAAGGCTACGGCCTTCACTTGTTCAATTTGCACACAAAGGCACTAAGCCTTGGCCTTCCTCTCTTTGCACATCCACTGCCCGTAGGGCCTTCTCCTCACTTTGAATACACACAAAGTGTTCTTCAATTTGGCACACACACAAGGGCTACGGCCACTTGTTTTCTTTTTGCACACACCAATGTTTAGGGCCTCCTCCTCTTTTTTCACACCCCAAAGGCTACGGCCTCTTCTTCAAATGCACACACAAGAGGTGTTCTTCTATTTAGCACACACACAAGGGCATGCCTCGGCCTCCTCTTGCACACACCCGAATACCATCACAAGGGGCTACGGACTCCTCCTTTTCTTTTTACACAAAAGGCACAAAGGCCTCGGCCTTCTCTTCTTCTCTTACCACACACACGAGGCAAGGCCTCGGCCTTCTTTGGCACACACACAATGTGTGTAGAGCACAAGGCAAACAAGCCTCGGGTCTTCACCTAGCCTTCGGGCACGCAAGGTGCACGGCACAGGGGCGCGCAAGACCTCCTACCCGCGGGGCGCGCAAGTGCAACACCCGCGGGGTCTTCCTCCTGCCGCGCAAGGGTGCGGGCAGAGAGGGAACAAGCCTCGGGCGCGCAAAGTGTTGCGGCCACGAGCTCTTCCTGCCGCGCAAAGGATTAGCGCGCAGGGGACCTTCGAAGCCTCGGGTGGCTCCAGAACCACAGCCGCGCAAGTGCTTTGCGCGGAGGCTTCTTCTTCGCGAGGCAGAGGCACACGCGGGACACAAATCTTCAACAAGGTTTCAGCAAACCTCTTCATGCCTTGGGTGCTCCTTTTATAGGCAGAGAAACGCTTCTAAACTTCCGCGTGGGATAAATCTCAAATCCCCGAGATTTTTGGATCTTTAAAAATCTTTCCAAATCTCGTTTTCCTTCACTGTTTCACGCGGGTTCTCATTTTTTAATTTCCTCTACGTGCATGCGACTTAGAACGCATGCACGGCCTTCTTCTGATCCAAAACATGCACGCATAAAACATCCCACGGCCTTCGGCAGCTTTGCTTGCCTCGGCCTCGACCGAAATTCCTCATTTGTTGCATGCAAGCCAATTTTAAGGCATGAATGTATTCAGTGTAGCTAGACGAGCCGAATGGAGGTCTCGGTTTCGAAAATGGTGGCCGGGAACTCGAAATAGGTCGTCGGGGAGGCTCTGGTTCAGCGGATGCTCGCGGGTGGCTTCGGCTCGAGCTCGAGGAAGGAGATGAGCTACGGCCGTCGGATCAGGCGATGGAGATACATCGGGCGGCCTGGATTAGATCGCGGCGCCGCGGATGGATCGTGCGGCGCAGATCAAGCGCGCGATCAATCGAGCGGCTCAGATTCGCTCCCGGGAAATTTTCCGCGTCCCACATCGAAACGGGGCGCGGTTTTTCCGCAGCTTATTAACTAAGCGCTCCCCCAACCGGCTCAGTTGAATTCTCTCCCTCCACGGTGCCGCCCCGCACCGTGTTCTCCCTGCGGGCGCGCTCTGCGCCCACTCTGCCTCCTGCGGGCGCGCTCTAGCGCCCATTATGCTTCCTGCGGGCGCGCCACTGGCACCCACTATGCACACTGCGCTCCTCCGGGCGTGCCCCAGGCGCCCATGCGGTGTCTGCGGGTGCGCCCTGCCGCCCTGGACTCGCCCCACGGGTTCCCCCTTGGGCGTGGCGCCTTAGGCCCACATGAGCCTTGGGGTTGAACCCTCAAGGTGTCCAAGGGCTGGCCAATTTTTTGGCTAAGTCTTGAATAAGACTTTGTAAAAAACAAAGTCCTCCATGTAAAATGCCATATCAAGCCCTTTCATTCTTCTTCTCAATTTCTTCCCTTCTCTACTTCTTAAGAATTCCTTAATCCTCCTCAACATATAATCTTCACTTAGGATATGGAATTCAAAAGGTTTCTTCATCTTCAACCGAGCTCCTGAATCAAATATTTCTTCAATTAACTTTGTTGATCTAATCAGAGATCAAATTGGGACTTCTTCAGATTCACATGCACTAAGTGTTAGTGCATGGATTTTATTAAACCACTTCATCCACTTAGAACATGTGAATGGATCATCTTCAACTCCTCATGCATTGTCACTACAATGCATGGTCTTCAAACATTGTTGTGACTTTGTATCATCATGATACAAGTTCTTTGAACTGAAAGAACAACTCAACAATCGTCAGATTTGCATGGAGAATGTTTCAACCACAATTTCCAATACCACTTAGTGAATCTCCTAAGTGACATGCATCTTAGTACTATGGCCATTCTCCTTCACCACCAACACCATCACAACCTTTGGCATTCACATCTTGACCTTCCTTGACTTCCATTCATTCCAAGACAACTTCATGCCTCATTGACAACAAATGCAACACAATGCACTTCACCTATCGTACTCCAAATGTGTCCAAAACTCAAGTGGGGTATGCCAAAAGATCCGTCTCGCTCCAAGACTTCCATCGCCATAGGCGGTTCTTCAATCAGACACTCGTAGCCCAAGATAGAGGTGAAAAGGTGTAAACTAGACAAATGAGTTCGGGTCCGGTCCGACCCAGTCGGACCGAACCGGTCAGGACCAGGGTCTGACCCCGTCTGTGGGTCCGATCTGGTCCAAGGGGGCGGCCCGACCCGTGGGTGGCCCGGCCCCGAGGATGGCCCGGCCGAGGGCGGCCCGACCGAAGGCGGCCCGGCGACCTACCCTATCCATGCCCAGGGGGGGAGGCGCGCACCCCCCTGACACCCGAACGGTTGAACCGTTCGGGTGGGACCAAAACCGGCGCCAGGTGGCGCCGATCCAGCACACGCGGGACCCAACGGGGTTCCGCTCCTTCCGAATGGCCCGAGCGGCCAGCCGCTCCCCACCACCGGTACGACGCGACGGCGTCGCTCCCCTCCGCCGTGGCCCGCCCTGGCCGCGGCTTCCTTGCTCCGCCGGCACGGTGCGACGGCTCCACACTTCTCCACTGTGGCCCGCCCTGACCGCGCCCTCTGCTGGCCTCCGTGCGACGCGATGGCGCTGCGCCCCTCTACCGCGGCCCGTCGTGTCCGTGGCTCTCCTTCCACGCGGCATGGAGGTGTCGCGCCCTCTTGGATACCCGGAAGCCTTGCGCCACCGGTTCCTTCGCGGTCGGCTCGATGCCGGACGCCGTTGCTCCGCCTCCGCCGTCAACACAACGAGAACAACAACAACAAGGGGGAAGGGTCAGACCGTGTTCGTGCGGTCTAAGCCCTCCTCATTAAGATGATATCAATCGTCAACAAGGAGCACAACAAAATGACGAAGAACGGAGGGTAAAATCTCATACATAATTCAACCCCTACCTCGTATTTGTCGATCGTTGATGGTGGATGGAGAGGATAAGCGGACGTCGATTCGTCGACGTCGGGAAGCGTCCAGGGAAGAAGCGTCGTCAGTGTTCTTCATGATCGAATCCTCTCTTGGCTCGGTCAAAGATCGATGAAGAAGTTCATCGTTCTTCGGTGGTGTGTGGCGTTCTTCATTGGAAGGATGAAGTTCTCCCACTCAAAGCTCCACCAAAAGATTTTCCAGCCCAAAAATAATAGACTAACTATTATTTTAATGTTTGGAAAGAATTCAAAAGAATTCAAAAGGGTTCCAATTAATTAAAAGAAGTTCAATTAATTAATTATGAGGGTTGGCACAAAATTAATGGGGGAAGGTGGAGATTTGACATCCCACATAAATGGGGAGTTAAAAGGGGGGTTTAAAGCTCGTGTGGGCCCCACCAAAGATATCCACCCAAGGGAGGTTATGTGCGGGTGGTCCCCACCACCATAACATCCCATGGGAGGTTAGGGTGTTGTGGCCCCCACCTCCAACCTCTCTTTGGAGGATTAAACCGCCACAAATAAAAAATAAAGAAACACTTTATTTTTTATTTAATTTAATTAAAAACCCCAAAAACTAACTTCCATTCTCGTCAGAACGCAACTGCGGTGAAGGTCTCACTAAGCAATCACCGACGCTGCGAGTTCAATGGTAGCCTCGAATTTCAATTTCGACCACCGGTTCAAAAGATATAAAATCTCACTCGTACGTTTATTGAACGTACCCGAACAAAACTTCAGAAATTGATTCCGGGTACAATGGGCCTCAGAATCAAGCGCCATCAGAAACTGCGAACTCATAAAATTCCCATGTATTTAAGAAAAAAAATTCCATGAAATTTATGGGTTATTACAATAAAGGTTTTTAGGAAAGAGTTTTGATAGTTTTATCCAAGAGATATTCAGAGTGTGAAGATTTAATTCATGGTGTGAAAACCCTATCACTTTATAGGGTTTAGTGAAATGTCTTTCATTAGGGGTTTGAATCAATGGATTCACAACATGAAATAATATGTCACACTGTGAATTGGTTGTTTTTCATTCCAATAAAATTTTGAAATACTTCAATCCTATTCATTAATCCATTATTTAAATTAGTTCTTGGGAATTTTTTTGGATATTTTACGATGTCTTCTGGCTCCTCCTTGGTGGATTTAGACCAAGGAATTTTGATATCATTTCTTGGTGAGTTGTGTTGAGTTCTTAACATTCCAATTATACTTCTTCTATGTTTCCTTCTGGTTTTTATCTTTGGATCCCATAGTCGCAGTCTCCAATTGATTTGGAGTGTGGTCGACTATGATTTTTATGGAGGATCTCTTTGATCATAGAGAATTTAGGGTTCCCATTAAATTTATTATTTTTGAACATTTTATTCTTTGACTTGTCACCATGAAAATTTTCCCAAAGCTCTGATTAAGATAGGGGATCCAAACATTCACCAATTTATCATGAAAAACTATGATTTTTCAATACATGTGTCTTCAAATGGGAAAATTGTATGGATTGACATAATGAATATAATAAAATTAAGTAAATAAATCATTGGGACTGGGGAATATCTATTAAATCACATATATGTCGTCATCATAGTGTAATTTATTTGGATTCCCACTTGAACATTTATGTTTCAATGATAAATTTTTATAGATATTATTCATCACAATGATTGTATGATTAAAAACTAGACACAAAAAAATTTACAAAATTATAGTAATTGAATCAATTGTCTGAAAAAATGCTTGATTGGATTATTATATGTCCTATATATTTTGTGTGGTCCTTAAAATAACTTTCAAATGTGAAACTATGATGTTTATAATGATTCCCTTAACATGAGAATGAACCTTTTTAGTGGTTATTGTGCTAAATCCTTTTACATTCATTAATCATATCAATATAGAATCAAAATGGAAGTCCATTGAATGTGAAATTGTGATAATATAAGTGGTTGAACATCTTGTGTGAAATGTGGAAAGACTAGTTGTTCAGAGGATATGTAGATGGTCATTTTTAATATGCCTTTTTAATTGTTTGTATTTATAGTGTGTTATAGAGACTGATGGAGTGGTAAAATCATTTTAGATCATAAGGAATGGAAATTGAAAAAATGTGATCTATATTTATATAATAAAATCTTAAAATAATGGTATGGAATAAGAAAAATGGCTATAGGATTTATTAGTAATGTATATATTGATATGATATGGATTGAACTGGGTGAAAGGTTTAATATAAAATGAACTCACATGAATTAAATATAAATAGATTGTAATAAACATGAGATATTCTAGGAATGATTTATTATCAAATGCATAATTAATGTCTTAATAAAGAAGACTTAGTTAGTAAAATTTAAATCAATAATTGATGAGTTATGTGAAAAAAATGGTTAAAGTGAGCTTAGTTGCAGTTGTTTGTGTGACATATTTGGACTAGTTTTATTGTATTTGTGGAGGTCATAGTTTTGTTTTTTGGGTGGTGTTGTGAGGAAGATAAATGGATAATTATATTTATGATATGTGACCTTCAAGTAAGATATTGTGTGATATCAATTGTATGAAAGTATATACTTTTGTTTTTTATTTTCAACCACTCGGGTTGAGTATGGTACACCGACACCTAAATGTTTTGAAGGGTGTTATACCGAACAACTAGGTTAGAAAGGGAATGATTGGATGGCTAAAAAACCACATAATCCCCCCCCTCATATTTAGTATGGGATATTATGGAACAAGGTTAGTATGATCGTACAAGATGTCAGTGGAATGTTGTGTACCAAAAAATGTTGTCATGATCAGATGCTGGCTATTTGGTGGGGGTCATATATGTAGGTTCCGGGCGCAGCGGAAGCGCGTTAGTGGGTTTTCCCAACTTTAATTTTAACGTTAAACAACGTTCTATCCGATATCCGTCACGATATAAAACGCCGAATCTTCGGAACAGAACGAAGAACGAAAAGAAAAGAAGAGTCTCGGAACCCTTGAGGAGGATCATCATATGTTGATTATAATTAATTTAATTAATGCATAAGAATTACCTCGTTGGAATTCTTTCTTCGTTGATGTGTCCGGTCACGATTCGGTGATCCATCGTTGCGTTATAGAATCCAAGTGTAGGATTCCTCTAGCGGTGATCCACACGTGTGTCACGTATCTCCGGACGTCGCCGAAGGGATATTCGAGTGCTAGCGCGGAAGAACCTTCGCTTGCGATATCCGCCTTTGACCACCTTGATCCGGTGGAGGATCTTGCTCTCGTAACTTGAGGGCGTTCTTGGTGGAAAGAGAATTCTCTCTTGGCTTGAGAGTACTTCCAAATCCGTTGTGCACAACCAATGGCTCTTCAAAATGTTGGGGTTTTGAGGATATTTATAATCATGTTTGAGGTTAATAGAGTTATGACAATAAATAAACGCATTACACGTTTTATTTATTTCATTAACTCTTATTGAAACCCCCCCATGTCGAATTATTAATTCCTTGACATGCGCCCACGCTGATTATAATAAATATCATTTAATAAAATAATATTAAATCCTCAAAATCCCAACTGGAAAAACTACATGGCGTGTAATAATTAATACACGGCATGTACTTGTTTTCCATAAAACTACACGACGTGTATATTTAATATACATGGTGTGTAATTTTATTTTCCATTTTTCTCCACCACATTTATTAGACCTTGAGTAACGACTATTTATTTCTTAAATAAATTTAACTGCATTACTCGCTAATAAATATATTATTTCGTCCACAATATATTCTCTCGAATAACTAGTGTCAAAATAAATGCGATCAGACATCCTTAAATAATTATTAAACCACAGTCGGGAATAATATTTATTTAACTTGTTAAATTAATATTTAACTGAGATACATGGACACACTTAGTGTGTGACCCTCTAGGCCTCTTTCTCAGTGGCATTAGGCTGAGCCTGCCTAAAGTCCATGGTTAGCGTCTAGCAACACGCCAAGGAACCCATAGAGAAAGAAGTTAACGTCGCAATGACGTGTTACCTCCTACGAACGCTTACCGTGTAATATAATCCCTTTGTCTCGATATCTCCAATCAAGCGGGTTGCATGCTAGTGCCATCAACCCATGTGCTTGATTATTCTTTCTTTGACTTCCCGGAATTGAACTTGCCCATACCTTACCATGGCCATGGATTTATTTAGGCTATATCAATTCCATCAAAGGGCCTGAGATATCTACTTCCGTTATGGAACGGAAGGGACAAATCCTTTCTCGCATTTTCTATTAATGCAGTATTACTCGTGACGCACCCAACGTATCCTACCTCGCTGCGAACAATGTGTCGTCACAGTTTTTGTCAATACATCTAAGTGCACGAGTTGTAATACCCATTAATAATAATCTTAAATTCTAAGGATCAATAAACACGTTCGTAGATAGGAACATCCAATGAAACTATGAAATATGGATTTCCTGCTGGCGGGTCTCGTTCTCATAATATCCTCCTGGATATTACCAAGGGCGCACACCCTGAGAAGTTTCCTCAAAGTTTTATGAGTCCTCAACCCTAATGACCTGTATTATTTGTGTCCCTTAAATAATATCATCCGACCATAGAACATACATTCAAGAACAGTGTTATGGAACTTCCGAGTTCTCATCATAGTAGGAATCCGCTACGACCCTTTAATGCAACAGCTGTCCTCAGGACATTATCACATGACATGTCACGCAGAAGAACAATCAAGATGTGATGGGGCTTTTATTTAATGAATAAAGTACAAAGTAGTTGGTTCTAGACCACCAACTCAAACAGACTCCCACTTGGACTAGAGCCAACTGCTAACAACATTTAACCCGCTAGCTCTCACATGATATTCATGCTTCTGCTGAGATAGGCCTTTAGTCATGGGGTCTGCCATGTTCTCTTCCGTGGATACTCTGCTCACTGCAACTTCACCCATTTGATAGAAATCCCTCAAGAGGTGATACTTTCGGAGTATGTGCTTTGTTCGTTGATGTGACCTTGGTTCTTTTGCAAGAGCAACCGCTGCAGTATTATCACAATACAATGTAATGGGATCTTTACTACTAGGCACCACATCAAGATCCTGGACAAAGTTCCGAATCCAAACGGCTTCTTTGGCTGCATCAGAAGCCGCTATATACTCAGACTCCGCTATAGAATCGGCGACAACTGGCTGCTTTGAACTCTTCCAGCTCACAACTCCTCCATTGAGACAGAAAACATATCCAGATTGCGACTTCAGATCATTCTGATCTGTTTGAAAACTAGCATCAACATACCCTCTGATGAAAATCTCCTCGTCTCCTCCATATACCAGGAAAATATCCTTAGTTCTTCTCAGATACTAAAGGATAGTCTTAACAGAAGTCCAATTCTGTTCTCCTGGATCTGCTTGATATCTGCCTACCATGCTCAGTGCATAGGCAACATCAAGCCTGGTACATAACATGGCATACATGATGGATCCTATAGCCGAATCATATGAGATCTTGCTCATCCTATCTTTCTCCTGTTGTGTCTGGGGACAAATTTTCTTAGAAAGATGTAAGCCATGTGACATTGGAACCAATCCCCTCTTGGATTTTTCCATACTAAATCTCTTTAGTATCTGGTCAATGTATGTACCCTGACTTAGTCCAAGCAGCCTCTTGGATCTATCACGAATGATCTTGATCCCTAGAATGTAGGCTGCTTCTCCTAAGTCCTTCATGGAGAAACACTTGTTCAACCAGTCCTTAACTGACTGTAAGGCTGGTACGTCGTTTCCAATAAGTAATATGTCATCAACATATACCACTAGGATGACGACCTCATTCCCATTAAACCACTTATAAACACATGACTCACATTCATTCTTAATGAAACCAAATTCCTTTATGGATTCATCAAATCGAATGTTCCATGACCTGGATGCTTGCTTCAATCCATAAATAGATTTCCGCAACTTTCAAAACCGTTTGGCTTCACCTGGTGTCACAAACCCTTCTGGTTGTGTCATATATACATCAACCTGAAGGTTCCCGTTAAGGAATGTTGTTTTGACATCCATCTGCCAAATCTCGTAGTCATGGTAAGCTGCTATGACAAGTATGATTCTTATGGATTTAAACATGGAAACTGGCGAGAAGGTTTCATCATAGTCAACTCCTTGACGTTGTCTGAATCCTTTAGCTACTAGCATTGCTTTATAGGTGCTAACTTGACCTTCCATGTCCATTATTCTTTTGAATACCCATTTGCATCCAACAGGCTTTACATCAACTGGCTCATCGACCAGAACCCAAACTTGGTTCTAATACATGGAATCCATCTCAGAATTCATAGCTTCTAGCCATCTTTCAGCTTCTGAGCTTTCTACTGCTTCCTTGTAGGAGAGAGGTTCATCATTGTCCAACAATAATGATTCATCATCCTCGGTGACTAGGAAACCAAATCTCTCTGGTTCCCTTACCTCTCTTGAGCTCCTACGCAGTACTTGTGTTTCTGGAACCTCTTCCACAGGGACCTGTGGAACTTGTTCCTGTACCAACTCCTGTGTATCTTGAGAATCAAATTCGTCAAAGTCAATCTTGCTCCCACTATCCTTCTCGAGGATGTGCTCCCTCTCAAGAAAGACGGCTTGTCTGGCGACAGTCACTTTCTTGTCTTGGGGGTTATATAGGTAATATCCTTTCGTTTCCTTGGGATATCCTATAAAGATACACTTCGTGCCCCGGGGTGCTAGTTTGTTGCCTGAGAAGGCCTTAACAAACGCCTCGCATCCCCATACATGTGTGTGCGACAAAGTGGGTTTCCTTCCATTCCATAACTCGGATGGAATTCCATTTGCCGCCTTAGTTGGTACTCAGTTTAATGTGTATACTGTAGTTTGTAATGCATATCCCCAAAAGGATAATGGAAGATCCGCATGACTCATCATGGACCTCACCATGTCCAACAAGGTGCGGTTCCTCCTTTCACTAACACCATTCCACTGTGGTGTATAAGGAGGAGTGAGCTGAGATAGAATCCCAGACTCCCGTAGAAGATCAATGAACTCTTGGTTAAGATATTCTCCACCTCGATCCGATCGAAGCTTCTTTATCTTCTTACCAAGTTGATTCTCTACTTCATTCTTGAATTCCTTAAATTTCTCTAAGGACTCTGACTTATACCTCATTAAGTAGACATATCCATATCTACTCAAATCATCAGTAAAAGTAATAAAGTAATAATATCCACCTCTATATTCTACTGGAAATGGTCCACACACATCTGTGTGTACCAATCCTAGAAGCTCTGTGGACCTTTCACCTTGTCCACTAAAAGGCGGCTTGGTCATTTTTCCTTGTAAACAAGCGTGACATCTATCAAGTGGTTTTAGCTCAGTAGAGTCTAAATAGCCATCTTGGCAGAGCTTTGTCAAGCGCTTCTTGTTCACATGACCAAGGAGGTGATGCCATAACAGGGTGATGTATGAGTCATGTGAGTTTGTTTCGTTATCGATTGCCAACACTTGGTTTTCGTAATTTAATACATACAAACCATTATTAAAATGTGCCATACCATAAAATACGTTGTTCTTATAAAAGAGACAACCCTTATTTCCAAACTTGAAAATAAATCCATCCATATCCAAACAAGACACAAAAATTATGTTCTTGGTAACACTAGGCACAAAATAACAGTTTTGTAAAACCAAAATCATGCCAGTTGGCAATGAGAGGTGATAGTCGCCAATAGGCAACGCAGCCAGCCTTGCGCCATTGGCAGCTCGAAGATCCACCTCTCCTCTAGCGATTTTTCTAAATCTACTTGGTTCCTGCATTTGAATACAAATGTGAGCCCCACAAGCTGTATCTAATACCCAATGTGTAGAAATAGAAAGATTGCACTCAATAACGAACGCACCTTTAGCGTCCCCACGCTTCTGGGTGCAATTCCTCTTCCAATGTCCCTACTTGCCACATGCAAAAAACACTGCCTCCCATTCCTTTCCCTGCCTCTGGATCTTACCCTTCTTGGAGGGACGGTGCTCGGGGGCTTCAGACCGTTTATAAGTCTTTGTCCCCTTTTCCTTGTCCTTCCTTTTCTTGTTCACCATAAGGACCGCGAGTTTGTCACACCCCATGTCCTTATCTACCTAGAAAATTAAGGTCAGAATCTTCGATAGACTCTTCTCATTTCCGCTCATGTTATAGTTTACAATGAAGCTAGATAAGGTCTTGGGCAGTGATGATAGGATGAGATCTGTACACAACTCATCCGGTAATTTAATCCCTAAGATGTCCAAGCGTTCAATGTAGCCAATAAGCTTGAATACATGAGGCCCATCTGGTGAAGACTCTCCAAGCTTCGTGGTAAACAAAGCATTGGAGATCTCATACCTCTCCTGTCTCGCCTTCTCTTGGTAGAGATCTTTAAGGTGAGACATCATGCTAGACGCATCCATGTTTTCATGTTGCTTCAAGAGCTCATTAGACATGGCCTATAGCATGAAACACTGGACATCTGTGGCATCATCCATGTGTTTCATGTAGAGAGATAATTCCTCATCACTAGCCTCTTTCCTAGGTGCAACTGGAATAGGCTCTTCCATCACATATAATTTCCTTTCGTGGCGAAGGACGACGCGTAAACGCCTCTGCCACTCTTGGAAATTGGTGCCGGTGAGAAGGTTTTCTTTCTCGAGTATGGTGCGCAATGATATGTTTGAAGTCATTTTTCTTACCGTTTCTACAAATTAAGATGAGAAAAGGTTTAGTACTTTATTATAAAAATTGAGACAAATAAATTAATACTTATTAGTCTCCCACTATTTTATCGAAATCCAATATCCCTCACCATTGACTTCGGAATATTCTGTTGCATGAATATTCTAGTGGCAAGGATCCATATTTCCCTTCGCATTACCCCAAATAGGGTTGGTCAAGAAACTTGAAGGGTTTTAGGTAGGCATTCCAAATGCCAACTGCATTAACTCGCAGTTCCTTGATCCGCTGAGTGGACTCCCCAATCCTGAAATCCTTTTTTGGATTTCCTCAACCTTTGCCTCTTGGTCACACCAAGTCCTGCTGTGGCAGTCAACCCTTGATGCGAACCAAGTCAAGTCAACCCAAAACCTTAAATTAGAATTCCCCGATAATTGAAAGCACCCCAACTAGGGTTGGTCAAGCACTTTGAACTATGGTTCGATTCTAACCAAGATTATGGAAGGCTATGCCGACTTAATATTTATCTTGAGGGATTTTATCCTTATACATAAATTTCCATTTTATTATCTTTGATTACATGCTTGTTAGTATTAAGTGGGATATACTTAAGTTATTAACCATGTCTAAGATAATATTTACGTATAAGCCAATTTTATTTTAGTTCCATCTTGCATGCTCTTTTAATTCATTAATTTTGTGATCGTGACAACACACACACAATAAATAAACCATGAAACTGACAGAAATAAAATAAATGGTATGATAATGAGATTTTCTATTGGTTAGTTTATCTAGCGGTTGATAAAATAACCCAAGACCTAGGGGAGAAACACCTTGAACCTATCAGGTTCGTGTCTACAGCTTTCCACCTGTCCACCTTTGTATCTCCATGGATTGGTTTCACCTTGGCTCCTGACTTGAGCCGCCCCCACTATCTTGGGAGCTCCATCCATTACATATGCATTTATCTCACACGCAGGTGAGGGGTAGAAAGGGGTTTTTACATAAAATAATCCTTGGGCACGCAGGCCCTACATATTAATGAGGAGATGGCTCGCAGGCCAACAAATTTAATTTAAATAAATAAATTAAAAGAAACCATTCTCATACAAAGGTCTCGGTCTACCTCATGATCATCCATACATGCAACGATATTTACGCATAAAGAAAACTAGCATTCAATTCTTTAATCGTTCTTGTTTAAGATAAATCATGCTCGAATAAATTAATTATATTTAATTAATCAATCCTTTTATCTTAAATCAATTTTATGAATTTCCTTGATATTCTCATCTATCATAATTTTAAACAAATAAATTCATTTAAAATTATCCTTGTACGTAACTTGTACCTTGGAGGCAACCCGGTGAATTCCCATTTATTACGCAGATGTTAAATTAAACACATATATATAAAACACCTATCACGTGCTGTGCCTCATCTTTACGCCTGCACCATGGTACACGTCTCAAGGGTTTTTTATAATATAATAATAAATTTTAATAAATCTGCGTAATTTGGGTGAGTACACGGCGTGTAGTTCCGACTACACGGCGTGTACTTTTCTTCACCGCCCATCTGAAGTACACACCCAGGGATAAGGCGTGTTAATGTACTTCGGAAATTTTTAGAGTACACGGAGTGTACAGTGGGACACACGTCGTGTAGTTTCTGCGTTACACAGTTTCCAGTCGGGCAGGCCGTGTACGAAGTACATGACCCAACCCTAACCCGAAGGGACTACACTCCATGTTCATTGGACCACACGTCGTGTATTCCGGAAACTGTGTGCCACCTGTTTTTGGTCAACACACGGTGTCTTAAATTCTTAGAAAGAATCCAATACATGGCCTGATTTGGCGGATCAGTCAATGCATTGAACCTAGACTACACGGCGTGTACTTCCGAATACACGCCGTGTATTCTGGTGTTATACGACCAGAAATGTTTGGCTCCTCTGGATGAGTTCCTCTATTTTATTTTAATAAAAATTAAAAGAAAAATATGTTTCTGTGAGGTGAACGAGAAACAAGGGAGGAAGAACAAATCTCGAGATTCAGATTTTCAGAACGATTAAACATGAATTGAAATAACTAAATTATTAAATGCGTAAATCACCAATGAAAAACTAAATAATTATAACCAACGATATGACCGCTCTGATACCACTTGTAGGTTCCGGGCGCAGCAGAAGCGTGTTAGTGGGTTTTCCCAACTTTAATTTTAACGTTAAACAATGATCAATCCGAGATCCGTCACGATATAAAACGCCGAATATTCAGAATAGAACAAAGAACGAAAAGAAAAGAAGAGTCCCGGAACCCTTGAGGAGGATCATCATATTTTGATTATAATTAATTTAATTAATGCATAAGAATTACCTCGTTAGAATTCTTTCTTCGTTGATGTGTCTGGTCACGATTCGGTGATCCATCGTTGCGTCGTAGAATCCAAGTGTAGGATTCCTCTAGCAGTGATCCACACGTGTGTCACGTATCTCCAGATATCGCCGAAGGGATCTCCAAGTGCTAGCGCGGAAGAACCTTCGCTTGTGATATCCACCTTTGACCGCCTTGATCCGGTGGAGGATCTTGCTCTCGTAACTTGAGGGCATTCTTGGGGGAAAGAGAATTCTCTCTTGGCTTGAGAGTATTTCCAAATCTGTTGTGCACAACCAATGGCTCTTCAAAATGTTGGGGTTGTAAGGATATTTATAATCATGTTTGAGGTTAATAGAGTTATGACAATAAATAAACGCGTTACACATTTTATTTATTTCATTAACTCTTATTGAAAACCCCCCATGTCGAATTATTAATTCCTTGACATGCGTCCACGCTGATTATAATAAATATCATTTAATAAAATAATATTAAATCCTCAAAATCCCAACTGGAAAAACTACACGGCGTGTAATAATTAATACACGGCATGTACTTGTTTTCCATAAAACTACACGGAGTGTATATTTAATATACACGATGTGTACTTTTATTTTCCATTTTTCTCCACCACATTTATTAGACCTTGAGTAATGACTATTTATTCCTTAAATAAATTTAACTGCATTACTCTCTAATAAATATATTATTTCATCCACAATATATTCTCTCGAATAACTAGTGTCAAAATAAATGCGATCAGACATCCTTAAATAATTATTAAACCATAGTCGGGAATAATATTTATTTAACTTGTCAAATTAATATTTAACTGAGATACACGGACACACTTAGTGTGTGACCCTCTAGGCCTCTTTCTCAGTGGCATTAGGCTGAGCCTACCTAAAGTCCAAGGTTAGCATCTAGCAGCACACCAAGGCACCCATAGAGAAAGAAGTTAACGCCGCAATGACGTGTTACCTCCTACGAACGCTTACCGTGTAATATAATCCCTTTGTCTCGATATCTTCAATCAAGCGGGTTGCATGCTAGTTCCATCAACCCATGTGCTTGATTATTCTTTCTTTGACTTCCCGGAATTGAACTTTCCCATACCTTACCAGGGCCATGGATTTATTTAAGCTATATCAATTCCATCAAAGGGCCTGAGATATCTACTTCCGTTATGGAACGGAAGGGACAAATCCTTTCTCACATTATCTATTAATGCAGTAGTACTCGTGCCACACCCAACGTATCCTACCTCGCTGCGAACAGTGTGTCGTCATAGTTTTCGTCAATACATCTAAGTGCGCGAGTTGTAATACCCATTAATAATAATCTTAAATTCTAAGGATCAATACACACGTTCGTAGATAGGAACATCCAATGACACTATGAAATGTGGATTTCCTACTGGCGGGTCTCGTTCTCATAATATCCTCCTGAATATTACCAAGGGCGCACCCCATGAGAAGGTGCCTCAAAGTTTTATGAGTTCTCACCCCTAATGACCTGTATTATTTGTGTCCCTCAAATAATATCATCCGGCCATAGAACATACATTCAAGAACAGTGTTATGGCACTTCTGGGTTCTCATCATTGCAGGGATCCGCTACGAACCTTTAATGCAACAGCTGTCCTTAGGACATTATCACATGACATGTCACACAGAAGAACAATCAAGATGTGATAAGGCTTTTATTTAATGAATAAAGTACAAAGTAGTTGGTTCTAGACCACCAACTCCAACAATATATAGTAAGATGGGGGATTTATTATAATTTATATTGTATTCATGATTCACTAATAATCTAAAATGATTATTTAGATGTGATGATTTATGTAATGCCCCGACCCTAGTTACCCAGATTCGGTGCATTATTACATAACATTGGCATGATCACAAGAAAGATCAAATCTCGAAAGACCGATTGGTTTAGTAGCCTTGGAAACACTAGATATATTCATAAGTTTTACAATACATCATAAAGTAAAAAATTACTACGACAACATAATGTCTCCATAGTCCACACTATTATCCCCTCATAATATCCCTGCAGGTCATTCATAACTTACTTCTTCACATCCTGGGAAAAATAAAACATAGAAAAGGGGTGAGCTCAAATGCCCAGTAAGGATAACAATATAGCGGAACATTAAAAAATAAGCATAAACATTTAAGGCAATGTATAACTAAAACAAAAGCCTTTCAAACTTGAACTTTCAACATAGTATGGCATAAATAAAATGAAAGAATGCCATTTACTTATTCACATGGATATTCTACTAATTGAATAATCACATGCAAAATCAATAACCACTTTCATAATGTTGGAATGCATAATGATGAACTTTAATTTCTTTGTCAAGGCCTCGTCCCAATACCTTGGGGCTAACTGTAACCGGAACCCAACCCGGAGTGCCTCTAATAACCGGACACCAACCCGGAGTTCCTCTAATAACCGGACACCAACCCGGAGTGCCTCTAATAACCGGACACCAACCTGGAGTTCCTCTAATAACCAGAGACCAAACTGGAGTTCCTCTAATAACTGGAGACCAAACCGGAGGGCTTACTTTTACCGGTCCCCAACCCGGAACATACTTTTCTAACACATTCATCTGAATGAAAGGTTGAAATATAACATAAACATTCGGATTACAAATAACTTATGAAATGTTAATAATCTAAATAAAAACCATGAGTGACATAAGAATAACTTATCCACAGTAAAAAATATCGCAAAACCTTCAATAAAATATGGATGTTTTGTATCATAATAAATCAACTTCAAATAAGCTTAAAATCCATCAAAGGATGTTGACATAGATGAAATAAAGACTATTTTAGAAAAATATCTCTTTCTATTTTGAAATCATTTAAGAGTATTATATATATGAAATAAAACATTTTTTTTGAAAATATTCTTATTATATTATAAGGGAAGCTTCGAAGATTTTATAACGGCGGAAAATAGCCACACCCGCCGTATAAGTTAAAAAAAACATTCTTACCTTAATTTTGTCGAAAAGGTTAAAAAGCACCTTGTTTGGAAAACGATGGAAAGATTCCTTTATAAAACTCTTATAAAAAGTCAAACAGGGGTATAAATGACTTTAATCCATATTCTAGTAAATAGTAAAAATGTTTTGGAATTCATTTTTAAGAAACATGTATGTGGATGATAAATAGATCCTAGTAGATTATTACGTATAAACAACCTCGGATAATGAAGAGATTGTGAAATAACCCTTACCAATTTGGTAACTTATGAAATATACAACCCATGAATGAGGTATCATACAATGAATATGTAAATACACATAAATTAGAGTGTATTACCCAAGGAATATAATTATGGGTAGTACATACACCACACAAAAGGTGATGGTGGCAATATGGCATGAATCTCATGGAAATAAGGAGTGAGATGAAAACCCCTTACCTTGTACTTTTCCTTGGTTGGGGTAGGTTAACCTCCTATATAATGGTGAAATAATTGTTATTAAATTATACAATAATCATATACATTAATATGATATCATATATGATCTTTTAATATTGATTTGATAATAATATCTTAGTATTATCGTTGTTTCGGGTGTTAACTTACTTGTTTTCTTTTATATGTTTTGTTATGTAAGCCATGTTTGTAATGGATAGGTTGTATATTATTAATATCCAGAATGATATCAAGTCCTTAAAAATCATTTTTAAATCATCAAATGATAATTATACTTGAATGGATATGATGGAGAATGAATCGCATCGCGTTCGTGGAGACGGTAGTCCGTACGTACGCACGAGCGACAATATTATTCTTTTGAAATAATATATAAATGGATTTTATATCATATATACAGAATAATTAACATGTTATATTTATTATTTACATGAGTTACATATCATTATTATACCCATCCAAATAATAATATATTGAATAACAATTACACCACGACGTGGAGACGGTAAGCCGTACGTACGCACGTATGGTGACATGTTATTCAAAGGGTGGATAGGATACTGAATATGGTTGTACCATATTTATAATAACATCACAGTATATATATTATACTGTAGTTATTATTTTAGAATGGTAATAACAAAGGAAGAAGAAGTGGAAGAAGAAAGGAACTTGGAAAACGGTGGTGAAATCATTACCTCTTCTTCGGGTTCTTCCTTTTGATTTGATCAAAAGGGCTCCTTAGGTAGGATTTATGATCAAAATAAGGCCTCTAGGTCGTATTGAGGGAAGTTGGGATAGTATTTGGTCAGAGTTTTGCCGAACCAAAAGGTTTTGAAGGTGTGAAGAAATGAGAAGGAGGAGTGCCCTTTTATAAGAGGGGTGAGGGGCACCTTTGGAAAAGCTAGAAATATTAGTTTATAATAAATTCATATTCGGTTTCTAATGGCTCCAAAGTTGATTATTTAAATGTTAAGGTTGGTATGGGTCGAAAAAAACTCAACCAATATAATTTAGATAGGTTTGGGTACTTATATTAAACTTATCATTAAGTATTAACTCTAAGTTAATTAGTTTCACTTTTACAATGTCTCTTTGTATTTTTATATAATATGGTTAATAAACTTACTATATACATCCAAGAGACACCCAAGTGGTCCATTAATGATGAACCTATCATGATATAAGTCTCTTGGCCGAACCTTAGATTTTTATGAATTTAATATCAATTAATAATATAATATTTGTTTTAAGAACTCTTTTATGTCAATTTTGACACTATTCAATAGTTGATTTTTGTGAAACTCATAACAGATTGATTAATTCGAACAAAGTCAATTAAATCAATCCTAATATATCATATTATCCTAGAAAATTAGTTTAATTCATTAAAAGTTTCATATTATATTTATTTGGGTATTTATAATATCAATTATTTTAATTTTTCACTATTATAGTAATTAATTCATCATCATTGTGTCATAAATAAATTAAATTATTTAATGTATAAAAATTATAAATAAAATATCATTATGTAGGAAATATTTTTTTATTTCTAATGAATATTTATAATCTAAAATACAACATATATAACCCTATGTAAAAATTGTTTTTCTAAAAGATATATGCTTGTGTCATTTTTGTATTCATTTTAACTTAATTAAAATAAAGTGTCCCTATCACCTACAAGTGGCACCATGGGGTCCCAAAATCGACCCAAAGATACCTATGGTCGAACATGTATCAACCAATAAGTCTAGGACACGTTTTAGGGTAATTTAGTATTATTATAATATTATTTTTTTAACCCTTATTTACCGGATTTACCCTTAACCATGGTAAATAAAATATTTACCGCAGTAATCATTCAAAATGTCTAAAAATAAAAGTTACCTATTTACACAATTTGAACATCCTGATTCCAAATATGGAATCCATTTTTCTAAATTCAAAACACAGAAGTGGTATAAATTAATTTAAAATTAATTCCCGCTGTCAAAACAAAAATGGTGTTTTTAAGAGATAATAACTATCAAAAGATTGACACTTGTTTATGTTTTGTTTAATTGTAAAATTATGTCCAATGACCAACATTATATTAAATGGTAAAAATATATTCTAAATATACTTTAAAACCACTCAAATTCATAATTTATCACTATTAATTATTTTGATTAAAAAAGTTGTTTTTAATTAAAATTTAGTAATTTTCACTATTCATCAAAATATGAAAGTTATCCGAAAAGTACCAAAATTTCACCTTAGGCTAAATTCGATACTCCGAATCCAAAAATGAAGTCCATTTTGAGAGATAAAATTTCTAAAATTTTAAAAGTTAGTTATTACTATTCATAACGGCTAGTTTGATTGGTTGTGGTGTGTTAGAACTCGAAGTTGCGTACAACACACGCTACTATATTTTTCAAAGGAAAGCGTACCGTGGAAGCTTGGGATGTTTCATTTTTAATTTTTTTGATGTCCCCATTTAGTCAAAAAGTTTAAAATATTGTATTTAGAAAGGTTTCACTATTAAAATTTGATAAAAGTGCAATACTGAAAATGAATCTGTTCTTGCATTATGTCTAAGAAACTAATAATATGGATTCTAAAATTATAAGGATTATATAAAGTTTAAAATTTAGTTAATACTATTCATAACCACTTTTGAATGGATTTTTTTTGGTAAGTAATGGTGTGATTGAACTCGGTGTTGCGTGTAGTGCAAGTTATTGAATTATTTTGAAGAAATAACATACTATGAAATCTTGGGGTGTTACATTCTCCCCTCATTCAATAAATTGCGTCCTCGCAATTTGAAATTGTTCTTCAAAAATAAAAGGTTGAAAATAGAAAATATATTTGTGGGAAAACCCACATCGGAAATTGGGATACTAAAATTTAGTCTTAATATGAGGAAAAGAGAAATGAAAGGGTCACCACCAAATTATGATCTCGATTAGGAGAACATTGGTGGCAATTAGAGACATATAATTGGAGGAAAAAACGTAAATATTTATAGGTAGTGATTGAGGTCATCAATCACAAACAAGTATAAAATTGAGGTCCTTAAACTCATAAATCTATTATGATTTGAAATACCATTGGTTCAACAAAACATAGGGTATTGGGATAACACATTTTTGACGTTTCAAAATATCTTAGTTGAAATCCCACATCGAAAAATGAATTAATGAGGCCTCTATTTAAAATAAAGAGTGGAAAGTATGAAGATTACCAAAAATAACACATACTAGGGTTCCATGTAGGAAAATATGGATATGGAAGAGAAATCTAACCATCAATTATCTGATGGAGAGTGGTAGAGAACATGGCTATGAAAAGGCCAACAATCCCAAAGCCATAAATTAGTGATGATTTAAGGTACCATCTAGGACAACATTTTTGTTCTAAGTTCATTTTATTAATGTTGAGGAATTTATTTATGAGATTGGATAAGATCATAAGGAGATATACTTACTTTATAATTAGAGTTTTATCCATTAATAAATTTCTACCACAAACTCATCTTTCACTCTAAAAGATAATAGAACGTAAAAAAATTTTCTATTTATAATATTCGTACCGGGTTCCAAAATAAATGAATTTATAATTCATCTACCAGATCTTTTTCAAAAAAAAAACTACATTATTTAATCTAGGACATCTCGTGGGCCAGTGGTAGGTGATACACCCTTGTCGCCCTTCGGTTGCGGGTTCAAGTCTCGCAGCCTTGCCGGACGCGACGGGTTGCCGCCCGACCTCCGGGTTGTCCTTTTATGGCAATCCAAAATAATCCAAACTAGAACTATCCAAAATACTTCTGTCCAAACTCACAGTCCAACATTTATATGGAAGGTAAACATAATGTAGATCCTTTTTACCCCATAATAGCATATGAATACCTTCATCATGTATTCTTTTAATACACTGAAACATCATGAATTACCATATTCCTTATTGATTACATTCATGCTCCCTTATTCCATATAGAATGCTGGATATAATTCATCAATCCAAAAATGTTTTAAACCCCAACAATGATGGAATATAAAAATCATTAATCAGTTCCAAGGTAGTCGAGAATATCCAATATAATTTATCCAAAACAATCATGTATTATTCCAAAATCACTACCTCGGTATCAGAACTATATTATGGTTTATCATTCTCTCAACCATATATTTTCCAAAAATTTATCCTGCTATTGAGTCACTTTTCTTTGTTCCACACAATCTAAAGTCGTTAATGAAATAGTACTGCAGTACAATCCTTATATACTCCATAATTATTATAACAAGTACATTGTTGATACAACACTCAATTAACATAATCAACATAAGAACTCTAATCATTCCTCTTCATCTGTGGTAGTATCATAACTTGATTATTATCCAATAGCATCATTTGCGGCATAGTCTGATGACTGGGACATAGGTTCGCGTAGTGTCCAAACTCCTTTCAAATGAAGCATTGTACATTTGAAACCATTCTCCTACCCTTGCAGTCACGTACTTTGTGCCATTTTCCTCCACACTTATAACAAACTCCCATTCCTTTCAGGCAAGTTCCAGGGTGTTTCTTTCCACAGTTATCACATATGGGAAAATTCTTCTTTTCCCTCTTCCCTTTATCCATATTTCTCTCTTACACCCTTTTTCTTCTCTTGCTTCCCTTTAAAGACATAGAACTCAGTAAAATCTTTACTTATCTTATCAACACATGATATTATTTCTTCATATGATGATAATACATGTGAGACTATTTCTCTTGTAAATTCTGTCTTAAGACCATGAAATATATGATCCTTCTTTCTCTTTGTATCATGTGCATTACTAGAGTTCTCATTACTTCTATTGGGATCCATTTCTAAACAATGGCATACATTAGATTAGTTTATGAATAACAATACCTAATCCCAAACTTGTAAAACACATAACATAAATTAAATAGTTTATGGATATAATCCATAATCATAAAAATGTCTCCTTTGAGGAAGTATATACTCATAAACCCTTCATAATGATTTTTAAAGAAAATGAGAGTTATCCTAAGCATATCCCCCGGGAGTGTCGTAACCAATAGTGCAGCAAGGCCTGTTGTCGTGCACCGGTTCCCGTTCGAGTCTAGCTCAAAGCGGTGTTTTCGGGTTTTACCCCTAGGTACATCTGTGCCAGAGCCGCCTCTACCTGCTCGTATCCAGACAGGGATGTATTGCTCGGAAAACTCACAAAATCTCTACAATACCAAAATTCTAGGAATTTCTTCTATACTAATCCTCCAAATTCATCTTAAATCTATGTGCTCTAATTAGAGTTTATCTAAATCTAGCTTCCAAGGTTTGTACTAAACTTCCTCTGATACCAATTATAACGCCCCGACCCTAGTTACCCAGAGTCGGTGCATTATTACATAACATTGGCATGATCACAAGAAATATAAAATCTCGAAAGACCGATTGGTTTAGTAGCCTTGGAAACACTAGATATATTCATAAGTTTTACATTACATCATAAAGTGAAAAATTACTACGACAACATAATGTCTCCATAGTCCACACTATTATCCCCTCATAATATCCCTGCAGGTCATTCATAACTTACTTCTTCACATCCTGGGAAAAATAAAACATAGAAAAGGGGTGAGCTCAAATGCCCAGTAAGGATAACAATATAGTGGAACATTAAAAAATAAGCATAAACATTTAAGGCAATGTATAACTAAAACAAAAGCCTTTCAAACTTGAACTTTCAACATAGTATGTCATAAATAAAATGAAACAATGCCATTTACTTATTCACATGGATATTCTACTAATCGAATAATAACATGCAAAATCAATAACCACTTTCATAATGATGGAATGCATAATTCTGAACTTTAATTTCTTTGTCAAGGCCTCGTCCCAAGACCTTGGGGCTAAATGTAACCGGAACCCAACCCGGAGTGCCTCTAATAACCGGACACCAACCCGGAGTGCCTCTAATAACCGGACACCAACCCGGAGTGCCTCTAATAACCGAACACCAACCCAGAGTTCCTCTAATAACCGGAGACCAAACCAGAGTTCCTCTAATAACCGGAGACCAAACCGGAGGGCTTACTTTTACCGGTCCCCAACCCGGAACATACTTGTCTAACACATTCATCTGAATGAAAGGTTGAAATATAACATAAACATTTGGATTACAAATAACTTACGAAATGTCAATACTCTAAATAAAAACCATGAGTGACATAAGAATAACTCATCCACAGTCAAAAATATCGCAAAACCTTCAATACAATATGGATGTTTTGTATCATAATAAATCAACTTCAAATAAGCTTAAAATCCATCAAAGGATGTTGACATAGATGAAATAAAGACTATTTTAGAAAAATATCTCTTTCTATTTTGAAATCATTTAAGAGTCTTATATTTATGAAATAAAACATTTTTTTTTGAAAATATTCTTATTATCTTGTAAGGGAAGCTTCGACGATTTTATAACGGCGGAAAATAGCCACACCCGCCGTATAAGTTAAAAAAAACATTCTTACCTTAATTTTGTTGACAAGGTTAAAAAGCACCTTGTTTGGAAAACGACAGAAATATTCCTTTATAAACCTCTTATAAAAAGTCAAACAGGGGTATAAATGACTTTAATCCATATTCTAGTAAATAGTAAAAATGTTTTGGAATTCATTTTTAAGAAACATGTATGTGGATGATAAATAGATCCCAGTAGATTATTACGTATAAACAACCTCGGATAATGAAGAGATTGTGAAATAACCCTTACCAATTTGGTAACTTATGAAACATACAACCCATGAATGAGGTATCATACAATGAATATGTAAATACACATAAATTAGAGTGTATTACACAAGGAATATAATTATGGGCAGTACATACACCACACAAAAGGTGATAGTGGCAATATGACATGAATCTCACAGAAATAAGGAGTGAGATGAAAACCACTTACCTTGTACTTTTCCTTGGTTGGGGTAGGTTAACCTCCTATATAATGGTGAAATAATTTTTATTAAATTATACAAGCATCATATACATTAATATGATATCATATATGATCTTTTAATATTGATTTGATAATAATATCTTAGTATTATCGTTGTTTCGGGTGTTAACTTACTTGTTTTCTTTTATATGTTTTGTTATGTAAGCCATGTTTGTAATGGATAGGTTGTATATTATTAATATCCAGAATGATATCAAGTCCTAAAACATCATTTTTAAATCATCAAATGATAATTATACTTGAATGGATACGATGGAGAATGAATCGCATCGCGTTCGTGGAGACGGTAGTCCGTACGTACGCACGAGCGACAATATCATTCTTTTCAAATAATATATAAATGGTTGTTATATCATATATACAGAATAATTAACATGTTATATTTATTATTTACATGAGTTAAATATCATTATTATACCCATCTAAATAATAATATATTGAATAACAATTACACCACGACGTGGAGACGGTAAGCCGTACGTACGCACGTATGGTGACATGTTATTCAAAGGGTGGATAGGATACTGAATATGGTTGTACCATATTTATAATAACATCACAGTATATATATGATACTGTAGTTATTATTTTAGAATGGTAATAACAAAGGAATAATAAGTGGAAGAAGAAAGGAACTTGGAAAAGGGTGGTGAAATCATTACCTCTTCTTCGGGTTCTTCCTTTTGATTTGATCAAAAGGGCTCCTTAGGTTGGCTTTATGATCAAAATAAGGCCTCTAAGTCATAGTGAGGGAAGTTGGGAGAGTATTTGGCTAGAGTTTTGCCGAACCAAAAGGTTTTGAAGGTGTGAAGAAATGAGAAGGAGGAGTGCCCTTTTATAAGAGGGGTGAGGGGCACCTTTGGAAAAGCTAGAAATATTAGTTTATAACAAATTCATATTCGGTTTCTAATGGCTCAAAAGTTGATTATTTAAATGTTAAGGTTGGGATGGGTCGAAAACAACTCAACCAAAAGAATTTAGACAGTTTTTGGTACTTATATTAACCTTATCTTTAAGTATTAACTCTAAGTTAATTAGTTTCACTTTTACAATGTCTCATTGTATTTTTATATAATATGGTTAATAAACTTATTATATACATCCAAGAGACCCCCAAGTGGTCCATTAATTATGAAACTATCATGATATAAGTCTATTGTCCGAACCTTAGATTTTTAGGAATTTAATATCAATTAATAATATAATATTTGTTTTAAGAACTCTTTTATGTCAATTTTGACACTATTCAATAGTTGATTTTTGTGAAACTCATAACAGATTGATTACTTCGAAAAAAGTCAATTAAATAAATCCTAATATATCATATTATCCTAGAAAATTAGTTTAATTCATTAAAAGTTTCATATTATATTTATTTGGGTATTTATAATATCAATTATTTTAATTTTTCACTATTATAGTAATTAATTTATCATCATTGTGTCATAAATAAATTAAATTATTTAATGTCTAAAAATTATAAATAAAATATAATTATGTAGGAAATCTTTTTATCTTTCTAATTAATATTTATAATTTAAAATCCAACATATATAACCCTATGTAAAAATTGTTTTTCTAAAAGATATATGCTTGTGTCATTTTTGTATTCATTTTAACTTAATTAAAATAAAGTGTCCCTATCACCTACAAGTGGCACCATGGGGTCCCAAAATCGACCCAAAGATACCTAAGGTCGAACATGTATCAACCAATAAGTCTAGGACACGTTTTAGGGTAATTTAGTTTTATTATAATATTATTTTTTTAACCCTTATTTACCGGATTTACCCTTAACCATGGTAAATAAAATATTTACCGCAGTAATCATTCAAAATGTCTAAAAATAAAAGTTACTTATTTACAAAATTTGAACATACTGATTCCAAATATGGAATCCATTTTTCTAAATTCAAAACACAGAAGTGGCAGAAATTAATTTAAAATTAATTCCCGCTGTCAAAACAAAAAACGTGTTTTTAAGAGATAATAACTATCAAAAGATTGACACTTGTTTATGTTCGGTTTAATTGTAAAATTATGTCCAATTACCAAAATTATATTAAATGGTAAAAATATATTCTAAATATACTTTAAAACCACTCAAATTCATACTTTATCACTATTAATTATTTTGATTAAAAAAGTTGTTTTTAATTAAAATTTAGTAATTTTCACTATTCATCAAAATATGAAAGTTATCCGAAAAGTACCAAAATTTCACCTTAGGCTAAATTCGATACTCCGAATCCAAAAATGAAGTCCATTTTGAGAGATAAAATTTCTAAAATTTTAAAAGGTAGGTATTACTATTCATAACGGCTAGTTTGATTGGTTGTGGTGTGTTAGAACTCGAAGTTGCGTACGACACACGCTACTGTATTATTCAAAGGAAATCATACCGTGGAAGCTTGGGATGTTTCATTTTTAATTTGATTGATGTCCCCATTTATTCAAAAAGTTTAAAATATTGTATTTAAAAAGGTTTCACTATTAAAATTTGATAAAAGTGCAATACTGAAAATGAATCTGTTCTTGCATTATGTCTAAGAAACTCATAATATGGATTCTAAAATTATAAGGATTATATAAAGTTTAAAATTTAGTTAATACTATTCATAACCACTTTTGAATGGATTTTTTTTTGGTAAGTCATGGTGTGATTGAACTCGGTGTTGCGTGTAGTGCAAGTTATTGAATTATTTTGAAGAAATAACATACTATGAAATCTTGAGGTGTTACAATTTATAATGTTTAGTGGTTATGCATTGGATGACGTGGATATCCAATGATGTTGTATGTGTTTATGTGAAATGGGAGGGGTAGAAGCACATAAAATTATAAATTGGTGTTGGGGTGGTGAACAAATTACAGGTATTCTATTATGGGGATCCAATATTTATATTCTTATGTTATTATTTAATTATAATTTCATACATTTTTTAGTGTGTGACCCTTGGCGGGGATGGGACAGGTTACAATACATGTGTGGTTATATTTAGTTCTATTGTTTGATGACAAGGGAATTAATATGATCATTTTAAATTTTAATGATAAACTATTGGTATTATCCTACAATTTATACCATTTATGATAATTCATATTTATATATATGTATTCAGTCTATGTTTTTTTATAGCAAGTGGGATTATGAGACTGAGATAAACATTGTAAGCATGGATCTTAGAGATATTGATTCATTTATAAATGTTTATATTGTATTTTTACATATTTGAGACATTTGTATTTGATTTATTTACTTTAATTGTGGTATTGGTGGTTATTTAATTTATATTTATATGTTTATAGGTTTTATATATTATATTCCTTGGATTATAATGGGAAATGACCCAATTTTTTTGATTACACACTCCATGCTTGTCGCCAACCCAAGGCCCTCTGAATGTGGTCTTTGGGAGACATTCCCATAATTTTTATTGGCACATGAATTTTTTCATATGGGGGATGATCATGATAGGGTGGTTTTAGAAGTTTTTTTAATGGTTAGGATTAATATTATAGATCATTAATAGTTATGAGTTCATAGGTTTGTTGGAAAATGACATTAACTGAACATAGTCCTTGACGTCAATAAAGAAGATTGTGTAGGTCTCAAGATTTTGGTGCCCCCTATATTCCAAATCAAGAATTATAAGATCATTTAATGTACTATGATAATATAGTATTTTTACATATTAGATTCCAAGGAATGAAAAATACATCACACTTTCATGACTTCTAATGGAATTAGGTGTTCATAAGAAATCAAAATTGAAATTTAGTAAATTAATATAAGTAAAATATAATGATACTAGGGATAGTGTAAAGACCCGAAAATTTCAAGGAAATTTTTTTTCTTAATTTTCTTTGGAATTTTACAAGAGCACAGCTTCAGAAGGCACCTGATTCCGAGGCCCGGTGTGCCCGGAATCAATTTCCGAAGTTTGGCTCGGGTACGTTCAGTGAACGGACGAGCGGGTTTTTCTATCTTTTGAACCGGTGCCCGGAATCAAACTCTGAGGGCACCGATGAAATCGCAGCGCCGGTATTTGCTTAGAAACGCCTCTTCCGGAGTTGCGTTTTCTCAGACGTGGTTTTAAAATTTTGGGGCTTAAAGTCAGAAATAAAATAAAATTTGTGCGGCAACTTTATTTTATTTCACTTAAGCTGCTTGGAAGCCACTTGAAGCCACTTAAAGGCGGCTTGATCTGAGTTGAACTGGATAGGATGCTATCTAGAAATGTCCTACCCCCTTGGTAGGATATTTGTGAGGTGGGGCCCGCACGAGCCCCGCCGTTTCTTTCGCTATGTAACGCACCCGCGAAAACCCGTCAAAGTATCTGAAAAGTCAACCGACGCGTTTTCTTAAATTCTTAACAGACCATTTAATTGAGCGGTTTATTTCGTGAATTAAATGGGCTGTTTCGCTCGTTGAATTAATTCAACGAACTTATGGGTCGTTACTTACGCTTTTGCGTTTGTTGGCATGTTTATAAAATAAGACCAACCTAAAAATCCTTTGAAAGGATTTGAGAGGATCTTTGTTTCTTCATCTCCCCTCCTCGCGAAGAACGCGAAGAACGCGAAGAACGCGAAGAACGCCGACGACCGGAATTCGACGACGCACACTGTGATCTGCGACGTCGACGAGCTCTACCCGCGATGTTCTTCGGCGACACCTCTTCTTCCGCGGCCGATCCTCGTTCGGCAATTAAGGTGAGAAACGAATCGTTTATTTCTGCCTTTTTTTTTAATTTCAATGACAACAGATTTAATTAATTAAATCCATTTGATCTTGATCCGGAGATTGGCGACGCGACACCGGATACCGCGACGACGCGACGATCCCCCTTCTTCCGCGACGAGCAATCCCGCGACGATCCCCCGTCCGACGACGACAAGGTAGGGGTTGTTGGAATTTTGTCTTTCCCGTGTTTATTCTATTTAAAATAAAGAACCTGATCTCCGAACAATTTTAATTTAATTAAAATTGTTGTTGATTATTTTTCTTTTCCTCCCGTTGTTTATGACTAACGCGGAGGGTGCGGGTCTAACGAACAAGACCCGGCAACCCTCCGCCGATCTTTTTGTTGTGCGGATTTGACGGACGACGACGAACCGTGCGGCAAGGGCGATCCGTTGATTCCGCAGTGAAGATCGGCCCCCGGGAGGAGCAACGGCGCAGGCGGGAGGCAAAACGGGCCACCGGAGCAACTCCGGCGGCCCGCGGAAAGTGGCAGCGGCGGCGCCCGGCGCGCCGCCGGAGGAGTCCGCCGCGGCTCGGCCGCGGCGGCGGCGAACCGCCGGACCACGTCCGCGGTCCGGCCACCCAGCATGCGGCCCGCGCGGGCCGCGTTCCTCCAAGTCGCGGGTCAAACCCGCGGCGGTTTCTCCTTCGGCCGCTCGGCCGAAGCCGAGCCGGCCGGTCCGGTCGGCCGGGCCGCGCCCAGGCCGGACCGGACCCGGCCGAGCCGGGTCGGGTCGACCCGGTTCGGCCAGCCCAGGGGGGGTTCGGGCCGGGTCGCCCCGGGCCCAGAACCACCGTTTTCGGGCCCTCTTCGGTCTTTTGCCCATATCCTGGGCCTGAGACCTCCGATTGACGAACCGTCAGCGGCTACGCGATCCTTGGATCGATATGGTCGTTTCGGTATATTACACTCAAGGTTTCGGAAGACTTTGGGTTCGGCCGGGTTGGTTCGTACACGAAACCAACCGGGCCCTCGGAGCGGAAACGCTCATAACTTGAGCTGCGAACATCCGATCGACGTACCGTCAGCTGTGGTAGTTTCCTCTAAGTGAGACGGAACTTTTGGCATACTCCGCCCGAGGATCGGACACAGGCGGAGTACGGTCGGGTTGGTTTTGCCCTAAAAACCAACCGGGCCCCTGGGACGAAAATGCCAATAACTCTCAGACCGGGCGTCCGATTGACGCGCCGTCTGTTGCGTTGAGATCCTGTTGTCGATACGGAACTTTTGGATACATCAACTTCGGACTACGTGTCAGTTGATGTATCAGCCTCTCGGCTCGTGGAGCGGACCCTCCTAAACGAGCTCGCTATGTGCGGGAACCCTAGCGCTGGCTGTGACTTCGACGACAGAGCAGAGATCCTCCGTGGACTGCGACGACGGCAGAGCAGAGATCCTCCGTGGACTGCGACGACGGCAGAGCAGAGATCCTCCGTGGACTGCGACGACGGCAGAGCAGAGATCCTTCGTGGACTGCGGCGACGACTGTGCAGAGATCCTCAGTGGACTGCGTCGACTACTGCACTCAGCGATCCTACGCGGATCAGTGCTACAGGTTCTGTGTGAGCCCGATCCTATGTGGGTCCTTACTACCGGTTCTGTGTGAGCCACTGCCTACAGGTTCTGTGTGAGCCCGATCCTACGTGGGTCTTTTGCGGGGGTTAGTACCTATCGATCCTTCGTGGGTCCGACGACTTAGATGGATCAGTGATCATCTTTGACGTCATCTGAAAAAGTATACCTGGTTGAGCTGAATCTTATGTTACTCTCCTTTGTGGATTGTGTTGAACTATCCTATGTGGATTTACTGTTTACTCTCCTTGTGGATTTGAGTCTTGCTTTCTTTTGTGGATTGAGTTGTTCTTGAGCTCGTGAGAAGAGCTAGAATTGGGGACTTAGGTATATGTATGGGCATATACCTAAGTCGAGTCAGATGTTACTTCGTGATTGCATCTTTCTTTTGTGCTATATCCTTTGTGGATTTCGGGAGACCTTCGGGGGTCTCGGGGTCCTTACTGAGTAGCTTATACTCACCCCTGCACGGGCTATGCCCGCACCTTGTTGTGTTGGTTGCAGACGACGGACAACGCTGATCACAGTTGGGGCGTGGAGCAGGACGGTACCTGGAGGTGGACCACTGGGCGGGACGTGCTCGGAGCGGACGTGGGACCCGAGGAGCCTGGAGGCTATCTGTACCCACCCTTCAGGTGGGATTGCCAGTGGACGACACGAGGCCGCCGTCTTTTCTTCAGTTGCTGTTCTTTACTTTTTCAGTTGTACTTTATAGTTGGGCTTGTATTTCCGGCCCCCTTTACTTTTCTGCACTTTGTAGTTACTTTCCGCTTGCTGACTCTGTGGTGGTTGTTACTTTTAAAGGCAATGCCTTCCCTGTTTACCGGGATTTTACGCCTTGGTGCTAGTCGCCAGCCCCTGGCCTATGGAAGGCGGGCTTGGGGTAGTCACGGCACGGGCCCCGAGGTCGGGTCGTGACAGATAGGGACATATATTATTATGACAACATATATTATGGATTATAGACTATGTAAAGTATGATAAAATCCTGAATCAAGTCACATTATTTATGAGATTCATTATAAAGTTGTTCTTGTGATTTAGGGCCATCCAATTAGAAAAACATCATGGTGAAATGGATGGTTTCCCTTAATATGTGTTCTTGTGGTATTCCGATTTGTATTGAAGTAGGTTCTTGTATTGTTTCAGGACTATAATGTGCTATTTAATGTATATTATAATAAGAAATAATACTCATCTAAGGAAATTAAAAATTAAAATCTTTAGTCACAAGTGATTTAATTGCTATGTTTTTGGTAATTTTTGATATGATAACAACTTATAAGAACTAGAATCCAATCTAAAGAAACTAATTGGTTTAGGTTTATTTTTGTTCGAAAGATCAATTTTTCTAAAAACCAAGTTTAACATGGGAGCACTGATTTTGATAAGATATCTTATACTATTTAATTTTATGTGAGGTGGTGTTTATTCCATATTTATTTGACATTCCATATGACTTGATACACATTTTTTTCAATAAAAAATAAATTCTCTTAAAATAATATGCAACTATATTCAATTGGATTGAGGTATTTTCAAAAAGTTTTAATATTCAATTTCCACTTCCTTTCTTTTTTTACATGATCTTATGATTTAAATAATGGGATTTCAAATTATTCTTTCATTTAGTGGTTTCCAAAAGGTTGGAATACCATCACTGATTCTCAAATTATTAAATAGGCGGGTTTTAACAAAATATTTTCACTGTTTTTTTATTTTTAAGGTTTTTTCAAACAATATAATTTTTAAAAACATTCATGTGGTTTGGTAAGGAGTGTAATAATACATAAATATGTACATGGAATGTTAAAACCACATTTTTATTACTAGGAACCTAATTTTCCAATTAAATAGTGAAATTTACCATTTTGAAAAATGTTTTCAAAGTTTATTACATTAAATATATATATATATATATATATATATTCAGGGTGGTTTTCAAAATTGGGAAATATGCTTTTTTTATTTTATATGATTTTGAATGTGCAGTGTTAACGCAAAATGAAAATATGTAGTTTAAATGAATAACAAGACTAATTTTTTCATAATGTTTGTTATAGGTGATGATAACTATTGAAAAATATTTTTTTTATGAAGGATGATTTGTATTATTAATACTTGATATATGGGTGAATTCATATATTCTTGTGTGTTTTAGTTTTATTAGTAATATTGTATGATTGGATAAATGAAATGGCCATAATGATTTTGATTCATGGGTGATGGAATGATGAAAATAAAATGTCACTTTTTTGTAATCTGAGTGAGTAAATATTCATCAGATGAGATTCTCAATAGGTTACATGAATTGGGAGTGCACAAGTTCCTTGGTGGAGTGACGATATGTAGTGTCCATGAAAACTCATAGGGGTAGATTAGGGTGTAGTTAGTCTTAAACATTTCTATACAGTCCCTTCATCCCATTACCTCATGATACCTTTTTTGAAGAACCAATTCAACCCATAAATCTGTATTCACACATAACCACACAAGTAAATGTTATGAAAAATATATTTTACTTGGTTTAGTCACACTATGAGACATCGAAGGACCTTACACTTAATATTTTTTCAGTTTACCAAATCAATTATAACTCATATTTTGTGTGGAAAAAATATTTTGGTGAGGTCACTATTTACTATGGATCACCACCCCTTATTCACTTCTACTAACTAATTTAAATAGTTTGTTATGTTTAGGGAAAATATCACTTTCTCTTAAATCTCAATGCCTATTATGCTCCTTCATGTATTACTTCAGGGATGCTAATATTTTACAATATTATAGGCATCCTTTTATGTTTATTGACACATATACCACATAAAATTAGTATATGTAATTAATATTCCGTGTATCCTCATCATCCAATATTATTCTCTAATTACTTCATTGTGATTCTCCCAAATCCCCTTCCATATGTGAATTTATATCTATATTCACACTAAAATAATACACACTTCATCTTGTGATTCTAATAATGAAATTATTCTTCAAATTATTCTTCCTTCTTAACTTTAATTGGCCAAATATTTCAATCAAGCACACTAGATATGATATTCCATGACATTTCTAAAACATATCATTAATGAATCTAATGTTTATGTCTCATTTTCTATTCAATAGAAAAACAAATTTCTTTTCCCACTATTTAAGTTTCTTCATTCCTCTGATCCACCTATATTTTCATATCGTTCCTATAAATAACCATTTCATGTAAATTTAAAATTAAAATTCAAACGGAATAACAACTATTATACGTAAAATATTTTCTACTTCATTCTCATTATTTGGATCAAATATATACTATTCAAATTAAAATGTAAAGTTATGGAAATCTATAATGAATACAAAATATCCTTGATAAATCCACATCAATTTTTTTAAAAAAACACCTATATAATATGATTGACTCCCTAAAAATAGGATTCCTGATGGAATGGGTTTTCATTACTATTTAATTTTTATCCTGATAAAACCCTTGATGGTGGATAAAAGCATTTCATGGATCATGAACTAAATCACCACATGTTATTTATTATGCCTATATTTTATCAAGGAATTCTATATGAGCTATGATTTGAGATTATTTAATAAAATAGATCCAAAAAATATGCCCAGATGTACTTCACAACATGTTTATTTATTGATATGTGAATACCCTGACTCACGAAAGAGTCAATTCTAACCAAACACCTTTTTGGGGTGGAATATAGCTCACTATATGATCATCTCCATGGAAAAAAAATCATAATTTCTTTCAATCCATCATCTGCAATGTGATATATCAACGATTATATGAATGACCCCTTCATAGATTAGGAGATATCTTGATGTAAATTTAGTCATTTAGTGAAATTACTATTATGGACTGAATATAGTTTGTATCTTCCAATTTTATTCAAAACATCACTATGATTTCTGATAGAAGTCAAATGAAATTTACTTTTCAGGTTCCAATGTTTATGATTTTTTTTGTAAAACTAGGAATACATTCCACTAACAACACTATTGTATTGAATTAATTTAATTAAATTTACATAATTGGTATTATCTACTAGTGAATATCTATATCCTTAGTGAAATTAATTGCTATTGTTCCTTATAAACATTAAAAAAACCTTCTTTAATATCTTTATCATGAATTCAATACAAAATTAATTCCGTATTCTATTTTATCCATGTAAATAATGAATTATTCCTTTTTTGATCACATAATCCTTAAATGATTCATTTATTAGAATACTCTATGTGTATCCATGAATATGTATTCAAAAATTAAAATAACTACATTAATTTTATTTCACTTCTTAACCATAACACATCCAAAAACTATTCAACACATTTTGTTAAAAAATCAAACATATATAATGTTCAAAAATAACCCATTTAGAGTATGTTGATAATTTCTAAAATAGTTTCTTCGATAATTATTTTATCTTTCTATCCCTTCGTTAGCAATATACAAAGTTTCTTTTTCCTCTATATTGAACTCATAATTCTATCCCCCAATTTGGCTCTTACTAAATAATTAATTTTTTATAAAAATTTAATAGTCCTACACGAATTTATTTTCCACCATTATTATTAAGAATTCATAGGACTTTATTCCTCCATTACAACTACACTATCCATTATATATAAGGGTTGTTTACATACCCTTCATAATGATCCAAGGGTTATAACTATAACTGAACTACCTTTTATGACCTTTATCTTTACTAAATTTTTCAAATAGAAATCCTCATCATATCAAACCTCTATAAATTATAGAATATGAAAGATAATTATCCACCTAAATACATGCTTAAATATTCCATGTATAAAAAATAATCAATTTTTTTAATTAAACTAGAATAATTCATTTAGATTTAAATCCTCATTCACAATGAAAGGGATTTCTAAATTCTCAAATTCCAATGAGAGTATTATCCCTTAAAAATGTATTGTCAAAAGACAATTAATGATTACTGAGCCAATTTTCAATATAGGAAACATGATTTTTGTCCAAAAATATCATGTATTTCTTCAATAATAACCAAAATCCAGTTAAAGATTTCATTATGAATCCATAAAATAATTCACCATATAATTTCTTATTATCAAAAACACATTCACACACAATAATTAGTTCATAATTAGTTAATAATTAGAGTGTGATCTATACCATATATGAAATCGAAATGCTACACTTTTATATATGATCAATTGGTATATCATAGATTCCATGATCTTCCACATTCATCATAGGCATCCTCATCCAATATCATATTCATCATGACATCATTAAAATTTGACTTTAATAACAACATCAATAAATTTATAATGCGGGGGAAATTTTTTTATCAAATAAAACTTTATCCAGTAAATTTTATGTATCTTAAGACATATTGAAATTACACCATGATATATAGTACAAAATAATATATTTAATATATAATAATCAAATATTTTAGCTACATTCATTAAAAATGATTTACATCAAGGGATGATGGAGGAGAAAGTAGGTAAGGATATTTGAACCCTAAAAATTTCCCTGATGAATATTGTGTGAAGAAGGATGATCACAGACTAGCTAGTGATGATATTTTTGTTCACAATGAGATGTTTATATTTTAATCAAATTCAAAATCATATCAGATAGAGCATACGACGTTTGATAATCATGGATCTATGAATAATTTCACATATGTGGTTAAATCTATGGATAGTCCCTCTTTCCCCTTTTATTATCATCCTCTAGGATGAGTTATCAAAAAAGGGATCATTTCACATGTCTCATCCAGTCAATATTTGGTTGAGGGGTGTATAAATATATATATGTTTTCTATAATTAAATGTGTTCTAATTGAAAAAGTGGAAAATCAAGGAATTTCAATGAGCTTACAGAACAAATTTTGGTGGCCTTGGATTCTGATGATTGGAAGATGAGGGTAATGAGTTGTGGCTATTAGTATATTTTATTTCCCTCTGATGAGATTAAGTGGTGTTCTTGGAGTATTTGATCTATCTCCTTGAATTTTGGGATTCTATTGATTTAGGAAAGGGAATGAAATTTTGATCCAAGTAATGTTAGAAACACTCAAAATAATATATGGATAAAAATATACAAACTAAATTGGTTATATTGGAATCCTTTTATTCTATGGGAAATTGCCTCTATTGGAAACCAAATACAGATATATAGGAATATAGAGAATATGAGCATTGGACATTATGCTAGAATTATTATTGAGGTCGACATGTCCTCCACACTAGTTGAGGAAGTGGTGCTGAATTCTTGGGATGAAAACATAAATCTTTATATCCTTTATGAAAGAAAAATGATGTTATTCAAGAACTATAATTTCTTTGGGCACATGGTGTATAAGTGAAATAGGGACACAATGTGTAATATATTCAAAATTAAAGTTCATGATGATGCTACCTATAAAAGTAAAATGGTTAAAGTAAAGGACACAAAACCTTATAATATTGATAAAGGGTTGGAGACATACAAGTATAGATGCACTGTTCCTTTTATGCAAGAAATGATGATAACCACAGATGAACATAATGCATCTCCCAATGGGGAAACATGTAGCCCAGTGATTTATGCTACTTCCAAGACAGATCTAGTTTCCACAGAGGCTGTGGGATTGGAAATCATTAATCACAATCAGGGTATTTTACCCACTGATCATGTGGAGGTCATGGATGTTTTTTCCCCTTAATGTGGTAGAAGATAATCCTCATATGGGCACCACCACATTTGATGCATATTAAAAGGCAACCCAATATTAGAATTATGATGAAATTGTATTATAGTATGTTACTTCTAATAACAATTCTGAGTTAACGCTAATTATTTAAGGATGTGGGGAAACCCCCTCAGGTGCGTGGGATTGGGACTCTTCTCATGATGATCTAGCTACAGAGAATGATGATGTAATGGAATATGATATTACAAAATCCATCCAAGAAGTAAATTATAATCCTGAGTTTTCCAATGAAGAAAGTACCAAGAGGGTTGGTTGCATAGAGAGTTCTCCTAAACAAACCAACCATAAAGAAACAGATGATCTTAGAAAAAATATTCATGTAGAAGAGACATCTAATGAACAAACTAAACAGGGAGAAATTTTTGTATAGGTTATACTTTCTAAATCTGTAAGATGGAAATTACATGCTACTTTTTTTAATTTCCCCATTCAGTCATCCCAAAAATATTCCCCTTTAAGTAGTGTTTCTTGGAATAATAATGACTCAACCACACCTAAATAGTGGAATGAGTATGGATATGCTTCTGATGATGTAGTAGGTAAGGGGGGTAGGGTTAAGGAAATCACTAATGATGAGTTAGATAGAAAAAAAATATGACGGGCCTTGAACAAGGATCCGAATGTTTAAACAATGAATTAACTCTTCTAGAATTGTTATGGACATGGGAACACTCCCATGGTCATAGTCCTTAGTCAAATAATTGTGAAAAATAAACCATTATTTGTTGTCCTTGTTGAACCAATAGTAAAAATTAATATATGGAAGGTAATTAAATGGAAATATTTAGGTTACTCCTTTGTATCTCACAACTAGTTGGAGGGCCCAATGGAGTCTAGTTGGGTGTTTAATCTTGATATAATTCTTATTAACTAATGTAGTTGTGATTGAAAATCTATCACTATTTCTGCATATCTAAATTGTGTTTATTTTACTATGAATTTTGTGTATTCCTTCCACTTATACACATGAAGAAGAGATCTATGGAGAAATATGGAATGTATTAAAGAATATAATTCATAGTTGGACCATAATTGGTGACATTAATGCGATTTTAATGCCTGAGGATAAAACTAGAGAAATTTTCTTTTGGAATAAAACCACTTAGTTTTCCTCATGTATTGATAAATGCAATTTGACTGAGGTTCCCATTGTTGTAGTCGACTTCACATGTGGGAGGTTTACAGTCAATGAGAGTCAACCAAGTAAATTTGATAGATTCTTTATACAGGTTGATGACCTGAATGAATCTATTGATGTCTCTAGGATGATCCTTAAAAAAATAAATTCTAATCATAATTCCTTTTTTATTGATATATACGTCAATAAATTAAGGCTAGCCCCTTTTCCTTCTATGATTAATAATGCTTGTATTGTTATACCTAGCTATGGGGAAATCATTCTAGAGGCTTAGAAAACTATGTGTATTTTTTTCCCATGTCAAATGATTTCCAATAAACTCATGTGTATTAATGAAAGGATCAAGGACTAAAGAAAAGACTCTTTCTCCATGATTGAACCAAACATCAAAGAAGCTAAAAATAAACTCACACACTACCATGAAATTAATCAGTTTCAATAGGTACCCTCTAAGGAAAAGATACATGACACTTACAAACTTGATGATTTACTATCCCATAAAGAAAACATAGCTCAGAATCATTTTAATGTTAGATGGATCAAATTAGAGGACATGAATACAAGAATTTTCCATTGCATACATAGATAAAAGAAGTGAGAAAAGACTCTCCAATATCATGACCAGTGGTACCATGAGATGTTCTGAAAATTAAATCTCAAATGCTATTTATTTATGCATTGAGGATTTTTATGTTGAAAAAGGAGGATATAATTCTCACCAGATTCTCAATAACATTGATCCTACCATTAGTGAACAACAAAATAGTATTCTTTCTTTATCTCTAAATGAAAGTGAAATTAAAGCATCCCGATTTTCCTTAAATATTGACTGTTTTTCTAGACTCGTGGGACTCACCATAATGTTTTTAATGTTTATTGGGACATCATACATATTATGGTGATCACTGGTAAAATATAGTTTTTAAATAATATTTTGATTTCATATGGAGTGAAATCAAATTTTATTTCCCTACTCCTAAAAAATAAAATGCTCTTGATATAAAATACTTTCAACTAGTTTCAATTGGGAACTAAATTCCCAAGGTTATTAGAATGATTTTTGCCTCTCGAGTGGGTGAAACTACCAAAGACTACATCACTACAAATCATTTTTCTTTTTTCCCAGGGATGATCATACTAAAGTTTATTCATATCTAAATGTGATTACATCATGAAGATGAAGGTGAGGTATGGAAATATGGCCATGAATATTGATATCTCCAAGGCTTTCAACACTATAAAGTGAGGTTTTATTTTTAACATTATATGAGTGAAGGGGTTCTCTTCTAGATTTATTAATATGATTAGTTGCATCCTCAACAATTCCAAGCAATCCATTCTTGTGAATGGGTCTCCAAGTGGTATCCTTTAGTGTTCTATGGGAGTAAGAAAAGGAGACCCTTTATCTAGGATCCTCCTTTTTGTTACTGTTTATTACTTAAGTGTATGTATTAGTGATCTTGTTGAGACTTGTTTGTATAAGAGGATGATTATTGGGACATTGTTTTTTTTCATCCTCAAATATCTTTTATGACGATGATATACTTCTCTTTAAGAAAGACGAAAATGTCAAAATCTCACCCACTAAGGATATTATTAAGCACTCGGAGAAAGTATCTAGACATGCTATTAGCTGGGGAAAATATTTTTTGGTTTTTGGGAAGGAGATACAATTTCTATATAGTATAGGGTCTCAAGGGAGTTTTCTCTATGGAGAGGATACCACCCTATCACCCATCTCGGGGTGCCAGTATTTTGGGGAAAGGTGAAAAGATTTATTTTTGAAGGGATGTACTCTTAAGTAATCAATCTATTGACCTAATGGAAAGGGAAAACCATGTCACATGCAGGTAGTGTTTTCATTGATAATTTAGTGATAACATGTTTGGTTTCCAGTTATTTTTCTCTTTATAGATAGTCGAGAACTCTCATTAAGGAACTTCACATCATGATTCATAATTTCATTTGGACTGTGTCTATTCATAAAATAAATATTATTATAGAAGTCTGGAAGTAGTGAGTTAATACTATTAATATGGGATGAATGGGAGTCTAAGACCTTAGGCTTTTCGACGAGTCTTTAATGAAAAAATTAACATGGAGTCTTTTTTCTTCAAATGAACACTCTCTCAAATTTATTGGTTCCACATTCACTACTCAATTTTTGAATGGATCCTTTCTCTATATTCACTCCTATGTATGGTCGACCATTATGAAATCATATCATAGTATTATGAAAAGTTCAAAATGGTTAGTTTTCACCCATTCCTCTTAGAACTATTTGAACACCCCTAGATTTTGAGGCCACATAATGAGGTAATTGAATTTCCTCCCATGATGATGCCTATTACCATCTCTGAATTTCTGAATAGTATTACTTCCAATGGAATACTTCCTCGACAACTGAAAGTTTAATTTTCTAGATATGAATACATTGAAAATGATACTCTTCTTTGGTCACCAAATATAAATGGGATTTCTTTATACCAAATGATTTTACATATATGATTGTAATATTTATTCAGGAACACCATCATGGGTGGTGGGATGCAAGAAATATTTCATCCACCATATGACTTTTTTCAAATATTAAGAATCTGGAATTGCACAGTTCCTCTGCTAGGGTCTCTGTAAAGAAACCAGATTTCACTTGATTCTATCTATTATCTTTATTTTCATGATGAGGAAAATATGGAACCTATTTTTTTATAATTTAACTAATCATATATAAATTTATCTTCAAAGTATTTTTGGCTGCTATCATTACTTCAGTAGTATTGAAAAGCTATTGAAATCCATTCTCTATGCAGGCTACAGTGAACAACTATGATCCTACCAGCTATCTTCATCTTATACTAAAATAAGATGTGTTAGGAAGGCTAGTAATAAATCTAACTTTTAGGATCAAAGCCTCTGTTTCCAAGTTGGAGTTCATGTAATTCATAGATCCATTATTACTACTTCCAATATTCAAACTAGATACCAGAATAATGACTTCACTCATTTATTAATTCTGAGAAAAATTTGTGTCAAATGCAGGATAAAAAACCTTTAGTTACTAAACCAATTAGGTGGATTCATTTTATTTCACAGTGGCTAAATGTAAATGTTGATGGAGAGAAATCAGGTGCACTGGACCCTCAGGCTATGGTGGCATCTTTTTTACTCCATGGATCTTTGTTAAAGGTTGTTTTTATCACTTCATTAGAATCAGTAATGCAGTTGAGGATGAACTCTAGGATAATATCAAAGTTGATAGGTATGATATCTAATTTGGGTAGCAACATTTGTGGGAGGAATTTGACTCTACCTTGGATTTGGATTTACATAAAAAAATGATCAATAAATGTACCTTGCATAATTTTTCTGCACTGGATTGATTGCCTCCATCTTGTGGAGTGTATTGCTCTTGATTTCACTCATGCTTATAGGGAAGAAAAAAAGGTTGCTGATGCTCTCTCAAAGAGAGTTGTAATAGAATCAAGCATTAAGTGTTATTTTGTGATTCCAAATTTCTATTCATCCTTGGATGAAGTAGATGAAAGTGGTTTTTTGTACTGGGCTTTTTGAATCCACTTTTTAATGACTCTTTTTTATTTAATTTTCTAATGAAATTTTTTAAGATTGGGATTTACCGACTCTTGAACCTTCTTGATTATGTTTTAAATCATATTCTTAATCTTATATCAATACTTAATTAACCATTATATCCACTTCAATGACCATAAAATAATAAAATAATAATTTATAATTACTATTCATCATTATTCAAGTAATCTCACATGAATTAAATTAGGAATAAATATATTTATCATCAATTCATCATTTATACCACATGTTATAAATTATAATATCAGTTATAGGTAATTATCTACACCATTGTTTTGGATTATCACATGTCTTAGGATCAGTTTACACTCTGTCACATAATATATCTCTAAATTATAATAGAATAATTATTTAAAAACTGCTATAGGCACTTGTAGTTCACACCTTTACCAATGTATCAAATTATGAAACAAATCATATGTGAGGCCACTTATAATATCTTATTCAAGATTTGTTAATGTTATTATTCCAAATCAAAATATAGTTCAATATAATAATTAATAAAATAAAACATAGTGCATACACCTCCTCCCTTAATTCCAAAATAGTGTATATCCCCCCTGGGTCATATCTCACCATAATTGTTTGATAAACTATAAAAAAAATTAGTAATAATATAACTTAAGGAGAGGGGGTTCAAATCCAACATCTTTAATTTAAAGAATGTGGTAGGCCATGATAATTCAAACCTTTTTATATACTATTTTTTCATATCATTCTCCGCATAACACCACCTAAACAAAAAATATTTTCCAATGTTTGAATTAAAATTATCCTTAAATAATAAGATCATAATAATATTATTTATGGGAGTCATCAAATGCCTAAAATATCCTAATTAAATACAAAATTTATACATACCATTGGAATCTTAATTCTCCAAAACTCCACTTGTCTTAAACTAATTATTTATAGTTGTATAGATGAAAAACGTATGAAAACCTCTTTCTTGTCCACTCTAACAAATCGAAAAACCCCTTCATTATTAATATCTATTAAGGATAATTTTATTTTCTTCTATGATGTCCATTTTGATGAATCCATCATAGATGTTTGAGGAATTATCTTTCTTTACTTTTTACTTCATAATCATTCATCACTATATATCCATTTCTCAATGTACCAAATTTTATTTTCAAACCTTCTTGATTTTATGTAACCACTAAACCGTTTTTCTTATAATTAATTTATTATTTTCATTTCATGTTATAAATTCTTTAAAATTATCCCCTATTACCAAATTCCTTACAAATTATTTTGTGATTATTACTCTATATTTATCTATTCCATGAACTCCAAATAAAAAATATTAACATAAACTTACTAATTATGTGCCATATTATCCATAGTAATAAAAATTCCATTAAAAACATCATTTGGAATATGTTTCCTTGGAATTACTTTTCAGTAAAGTCTGTATATATTTTTAATTCTAGTAACACATTTATTATTTTTATTGAAATCATATATATGAGGATTATACCTTATTTACAATGGAAATTAATTATATATTCTTCCCATTATTTTACAATATGAAACCAACCCAATTGAATATTTTAAATAAAAAAATGTATGAATAGGAATACCAAAAATGATAGAAAATTTCATCATATATCTACCTTTGAATGCATTTTATTGATTCAAGAACTTTATTCACATTCTTACTTCACTTACATGGTTCATATTTGTGATCCCCGCATGACTCATTTTTTTAGTTCATTATATGATTATAAATTTGTTTAGAAAACGATAATCTAATTTTAAATCATATATTACCCATATTAGTTGATCATTTATATTCACACATCCCCTCAGACTTAATTGACTATTTATTAAATTTGACCTAATTATTCTAATTTTACATCGTCATGTATTCAAAAAGATTCAACTATAATTCCAAGATAAATCACATCATGTTAAGTAAAATCCATTCTTAATTTAATGTCACAACTTTTTTATCATTTTACATTTGAAAAAAAAACATATTTGATCTTCAATAATTTACTATTATGATATTAATAAACTATCATGTTCATTACTTAGTTTTAATATTTATATCAAACTAATCCTTCATAACACCAATTAAATATTAAAATACTCCTTATGTTGATTTCAAAATTTCCTTTAGATAATTTAATGGATATCCATATTTAACTCCTTTAGTTTCAACCATCAACTAATCTGTGAAAAAAATTCCTTGAAATTCATTATTAATGAAATCCTTAAAAATACTTACACTATATTTCTCATATTTTTAACTATTTATGTAGATATTGAATCTTTTTATTAATATATTATGAAACACTCTTCATTGTAACCTTGGATATATCTTCTTTATTAATTCTATCATCATCATCATTTGACATATAATCACAACTAAATCCATTAAAATATCTTATTTAAAAAAATCATCTTATAATGGTTAATTATAAATAATATTTTAAAATTGTATAATTTACTCCTTGATAAATATAATTATAAAATTTGTTACTTCTACATTTTTTATCAAACATCTAATTATCTTTTAGTTCTAATCATCATTTTGGTTTAAATTTGTATTTATTTTATATATGTATGAATTGAATACCAACTTACTAACTATTTTAAATCCTACTAATTATGGCCTTAACATTTTCAATACATTCATAATAATATATAAATAATAATATAATATTCAATTTAATCTTCCTATTAAAATATAACTCTTTGAGGGATCCCTCATGCTCTACATAAAAATCTAAATACCCTTGGACTCATCATGAAGTATGGGGTCCATAATTTCCAAAAACATACAATGTTAATAATCCATATTATTCATGTTGAAGTACAAAAAAAACTTATATCTCTCATTATACTTGTACAGACATAGAGCACCGTGAGGGGTGATGTTTGAATCATGGTGTATTAAGTTTTAAACTTTTAAATATTGTACATTCATCCCTTTAGATTTTGTTCTCTAATTAGAAGTAACAGTTCGACCTATGACTCATTCTTCAAATAAAAATACATTAATCTGGAATTGAAAATTCTATACACATAGATATTTTACATGGTTTAACTACAATGAGATACATCTAAGTTGAAATCACTTAGAATTATAATGGTGTAAAAAATCTACTACAACATCTTATTTGGGTCAAAAAAATATTAAGGTTAGATCAATATAAACAAAGGCCCATTTAGTATTACTCTCTTTAACTCACATATTTCAAGATGGTTATATTTTTAGGGGAATTTTTTTTCTTACTCAATCTCACTAAAACATATCCTACCCTATACATTACTTTGAATAATGTATCAGCTTATATACTTGTACTTATACTTCATTGGTTATTAAAATGATGTTAACTTAAATATCAAAATATGGATATGATATTACTTGAATCCTCACCATTCAAATAGATTCTCTCATGATTCCCATATGCTGCTAAAAAATACTCATCCTGATTTGATCAACTATCTTACACAAACCACTTCTTATTCAACAACAAATCATCAAATAAAAAAAATATAGAAAATTTATTCTCATATAAAACATATCATTAATGAATTCCATGTTTATTTCTTCCATTCTATTCTCTCGAAACACAAATTTTATTTTAAATCATGCCTTTAACATCTTCCTTTCTTTTAGTATATGTCAGTAATTATTTTTAATAGATCTCTATAACCCTTGAATTTGATATTAAAATTCAAAAATGATAACTACATTTTATCTTCAATGCTCTCGCCCTTCATTATAAACCATTTGATCAAATCCCTATCATTCAAATTCAAATTAGTAATTATTTAATTCTATAAAAACTAAAAAAACTCACTAAAAAGTTCTTATCTTCAATTATAATCATGACTCCCAAACAATACAATTCATCGTGTGAGAATAGGATTTTATATATAATTGGGTGTTTTCATCCAATAAAATTTAAACTAATAAGACCCTATATACAGTATATATGGGTTTCATGGATTGAATAATATGACTTTTGTGATTATTATTTCCATTTTTATTTCATCATGGTTCAATGATTGAATTGCAACACGAGGGACACGAATACCTTAAATAGAGAAAATACATCCATATGTTCTTCACGACATGATTCTTCTTTCACAGCAAGAACAAAATGACTCTAGAAACACACAATTATATTAAAAAACCTTTCAAAATGTGATATACTATTTATAATGTGATATTATTGATGAAAAAAACATTATAATATTATCCATCCATCTTTCATAGTGTGATATATCATTCAAGATGTGAATGATCGCTACATATATTTTGAGATACCCTCATGTGAATTTAGTCACGCTGTAACCATCCTATTATTGATTGAATAATGGATATATCTTCTATTTTTAATAGAATCTCCTCTGGCCTATAATACATAAATGAAATGTAATTCATGTTCCAGGATTGAATATTTATGGAAAATATAGGGAAATACTAGGAATCATTTTTCACTAACAAATCAGTTATCTTTTATGGATTTCACACCATTTTCATGATAGGTATTCTCTTATAGTGCTTCACTATACCATTAATGAATTAAATCACTCTCATTACTTGTGTACATTCCATAAAAAATATTATTCAACATGTTCATGAAGCATACTTTAAGAATGTCCTCACATATTACATTTTATCCAAGTATAGGATGATTTCATCAATATATGATTGAAAAATCCTTAAATTTTATATTTATAAATATTCTTCATGCATCATTATGATACTCTAAGAATGATATATAATTTTTACATTCATTTTATTTCACTTATTCTCCATAATATGTCCAATAATTTTGGAAAACATATTTAAAAAAATATAACATATAAAAAGGATCCAACATGTTTCATTCACTTGATGAGTGGTTAGAGAAGGTTGAGGTATCATTAAATATGATAAGGATTATGAGTTTTTTATAGGATACCATTGTAATAGGTTTTCATTAAGGGGTTTTATGGGTGTGGTTGAAGTTAAATCTTTACAAAATAGACGGATCATGTTAGAAATAATTTCATATCTTGATCGAGAAAGGGATTATCATCTAGGTAAGGAGGGGTGGATTGAGGGATTATATATTGAATATTCAAAGGGGGTAATTTTGTGTATGTCCTTATAATTTACATTTTATCTATGATATATTATATTTTAGAATTCTTTAAAGTTGATTAAAATTGAACATTACAAAATTGAGTTGGAATCTTAGTTAGAGGTATGTATGTGTGAGATGATTTTAAAATTAACTATATGGATAAAGGTGGAAGATTTTTTAAGGTCGTTGAGAAGATTATGCCTTGTGAAGTTGTGTTATATATAGATGGTTCCTCGAGATGTGGGCCAGGGTGTAAGAATAAGTGAAGAGTGTAATGGTATTCTGGGGTAAGAACATAGATCTCTTCTCTAGGGATTAGACTCACTAGTTTTCTTTTAAAAAGTTAGTTAATATTTATTTATTATAATTTCATGGTGAATAAATAGTATGGGTATCCCAATGCTCATAGAGTTCTTAAATCCTAGTTAATTGGTTAGACTTTTGGTATGATTTTTGGGTTTTAAGGTATGATTAGTCAAGTGGAGTACTTTTAATTAGTGTGTTTATAGGTGATAATTTTTTATTCAGTAATCTTTTTTATTTCACAATAAAATTAAATTTATGGTTTTGAATACATTAATTTAATTTATTTACAAAGAATAATATTTTTTATTTCTTCTAATGTGGTCTGAGAAATTTATATATAATATATTTTATGAATATGTTTTCATAAATTTAATGAATTAATAAGGATAAATATATTATATGGTTTACATTTATTTATTGTATTTGGAAAAAAATAAATTTAATAGTTAGAAACAATTAATTTATTTTGTAAATAATTAAGAATAATTATTACTCCATTTAAAAGTTATTGAAGGTTAGTGATGGATTGTTGTAATTTAATTTAGAGTGGTTATTACTAACTCTTTTTTCTATAATTGATCATTAATGGTTATGAGGATTCCATTTATGGGGTTACTTATAATGTTCTGGAGTTCATAGGTGTTTTCATATTGGAGGTGATTTGTGTTCATAACTTAACCTCTTCCTTTGTAGGTAGTGATGATTTCTTATTTTTATATGAGATTTATCTCATTTGATTAATATGTTTTCCTTATGGGTTTCTTGATAGAGGCGTTATTAGGTTACAATATAATTTTTTGAGTCAAGTATAGTAACATCACAGTGGTTGTTTTTCATTGAGCGTATAATATTGAGATGTTTTTTAGGTGTTGTATAATTTTTAAAATCCTCCATGGATAGAAATAGTCCTGATGTCATATATATACCCTAGATTTGTCAAAATAATCATGATGAAAAAAAATACATCAAATGGGGAGAGTTTTATATTGATGATGACATAATTTTCATGGATTTTTAACACAAGATTATAGATCAAATGAATAAGGTGCTTCAAAGGCATGATATCCCCATTGTTTCAGTTTTTATGATTATGGTAATAAAAAAAATGTAATTCGTTGTATGAGTGATATATTAAAACCCAATACCCCATGATGAATGAATCATACTCTATTGAGTAATGAATATGATGAATTTATGATTAACTCGTATAATTATTATTGATTACTTTATATTATATTTTACAAGATGATCTCAACATTTTTTGATAGGTATCTCTTAGAAGATTGTTCAAGGATTTGGATGAATGTTGTTTCCATTATTATTTTTTTATTCTAAAGGATGATAATCATTTGAGAATTATCTATTTTCATAACCTAAACCTTTACATCTAATTAGATTTTGTTTTTTGGGTGATAGGGTACCATAGAATAGTTTTTGGAAAAGAAGGATAGTGTTGGAGCTAACATTTTAGTTGCATTATGAATGACTGGTTCAAAACATGAATTGTTTTCATGGGATCATTCAAAACATAAGATATGATTTCATTGTGGATAGTCATTAATTATTCACATTTTAAATATTAGATCAATACATAAGGTTTTTGGGAAGGATTTTTTGGTTATGTCAATGAGAAATTAATTGAGTGAATCCTTATATTCATGTTGTGAAAAACCTTTAACATTTTTAGGATTTGTTGAATTGTTTCTTACTAATGTTTAACTAAATGGATTCACAATGTGAAATAATATGTCACACCATGAATGGGTCTTTTTTAGATCATTTATAAGTTTTGATATCCCTATGATACTCTTTGCTATACTTTTCTTCATCTTATCTCTAGGAAAATTTCTATGATATTTTAGGAGGTATTCATACCAATATTTATTTGATATGAAACCTAACATGGGGATATCAATAATTGTTGAATTTATTTTACTTCCTCTATTTTCTCTTATTATTCTTATTAGTTATGTTCATGTTATTCTATTAGGAATTGTTAGATACTATGATTGATCGATATGGAGTGTTCTAGGCATAATTTTCAAAGAGGATTATTGTGATATTGGTTTATTTTGTGTTGAATTCATATGGATTGATTATGATCCTCTTCGTCATTGAAATAATTCATGAGAAGACTCGATATTCTTTAATTGAGGTAAAATTTATGATTATTATCTTATTTATTATGGGAAATATGATTTAAATATACTACAGTCTTCCTTTAGGTAAATTGAATGAATAGTCTTAAGGAAGATAATAATATAAATTAAATAAACCACTAAGATTGGGGAATATTGTGTAAATCACATGTGTTTCCATATATTAAAATTAATTTTACTAATTTTCCACATGAACTTTTTTTATATGATAATCTTATTTTGGTATATGAATTTTAATGATTATATGTTTAAACAACTAAGATAAAAACTATAATAACATAAATCTGATAACTGAATTAGTTGTTTGGAAACCTACTTTAATGAATTTTTATCCATTCTTGTGATATTTGGTTTGATAGATAACATGTTTAAAATGATATATTCTTTTGTTTTTCTTACTACCTTAAACATGAATATGATTTTTTTGAAAACCCATTTATAATTGGAAAAAAATATCAATACTGTAATGAAATGTGTTGTTTATGGATGTAAAATTATGTGTATATGTGTATTTTTACTTCATATGTTTAATGATGGAGATGAAAATTGTTTTTGATTGGAATCGAGTTTTTTCATTTTTTATGATTTTTTAATTACTGTAATTTATTAGAGTTCTATGGAATGTGTTGGAATGAATACATCTAGTAAGAAAATATGAGATGGATATTGATATATGTGGTCAGTAATTGTATTATTAATATAATAAATTAATAAAATTCTAAAATATGATAAGTATCTATGGGTTCATTGTTAATAGTTAAATTTAATTGGTATGGATAATAGATACTGACTAGTAGAATATGAAATGAACTACCATGAATTAATTAGTAGTAGTTAGTAAAAAATGTGATATATGGTTGGAATGATTTACTATAACCAAATAATTAGTGGATTAATTGAAAATAAATTATTTTCAAATGTTAAATCAATAATCATCGAGTTATATGATAAATTAGGGGTAATGTGATCCATGTTGTGATGTTTGATTAGAATTTTAGAGGTGGATTTATTGCATTATTGGATGTGATGTTGGCATGGTAGTGGCTGTGTTGTGATTTTTATTATTAGACTATCATATTGGTGGTGTATGGACCTAATAATTTGTATTGTTTATCATCTATTACAATAATGTATCTATTTGTTATTTGTTATTTTTATCCCACCCTGGTCGAGTAGTATGTACCAACACATACATTTTATTGGGTGGTATTTTCAATATGAAGGTTGATGAGGAAGTGAATGGATATTATTTCCCATCTTACCCACACCATTTATATTTAGTATGGTTTATGAGTGGTTGATGATTGTATTATCCTGTGATATGTGGGTTCCATGTGGTGTAGTAGTCATTGGGGTGATGACAGGATGTTGTATTAAGGTGGGGGTCATTCATGGTAAGAGGAGGGGACAATGTTGATGTTCTTAAAGTCCACTATAGCATAGTTATCTAAACTCATTATATAGAATTGATGATGTAGTGTGGTGTGTGGTATTGATTTTGATGATGTGGATATGACATGATTTGGTACACGGTTATGTTATATGGAAGGGGTAGAAATACAATATGATAGAAATTAGGGTGTGAGTGGTGGAAAATTAGCAGGGAATTGGTTTCTTGGTGACTTCATTTATATTCATAGGATATTATTTAATCGCATTTGGATGTGTTATTTGGTGATCAGGACATGGTGGGTACAAGACTAGTTATTCGATCCATTAGTGTGCTCGTTGTTTATTTGTTATTCATGGGAGAATTGGTATTATCTTTTCACATTTTAATAGGATTATTTGGGTATGATCCTCCAGATTATACATATAAATCAGAACCCTATATATATTTGGTTTATTTTTCATGATATTACAAGTGATTTAGTGACTGATTTATACATTTTTAACACAGAGTTAGATGTTTTTAGTCACTTCTATTGGTTAATTTGATATTTTTTTCATTTTGTAAACATTTCAATTTTATTTATATGCATGAATTATGGGATGGATGATTATTGAATTTATATTGGGACTTTCATTAATGTTCTATATTATGTTATCCAGATTATTGATGTTAATGCCTAAAATTTTATATAACAATACCCTCAGTGCTATTCAACAATTGAGGTCTTATTGGAGGTTTAATTTTGGGATCACTATTGTCTTTAGATCCAAACAAGTTGGGGATTCCATTAGGGGAGGTTTGTGATATTTATTATCAATTTTATTTAAAATTATAATTTATCAATTTTATTTACTATATAAAAATAATAAGATATATATACCTGTAAAAATTTATTTTTAATGTATATATATAAACATATATTTGTGTATAGTTTTATATATTAATAAAAATATATTCATATATATATATATATATATATATATTAATATTTATCTAAATAAATATAAAAACACACACATTTAGATATTAATATGTTAAAAATATATATAAACTTATATATAATTGTTATTAATATATAAAAATTATGTTTTTTTAATAGATTTATCGATTCATGTTGAATTTTTTTTGGGTGAAGGTATCAATCCTACCCCCTTAGAATTAATTTCATAATTAATGGCTACAGTTTTGTGTGTTATGGGTTGACCCAAGTGGGGTGTCATGGGTGCTTGCCTAGTCTACCCTACAAATTCTACCATATTGATTATTATTTTTATTTTTTTCAAAACAGATACACATTCCAAAAACCTTTTATATTTTTTAAAAACTAGTAGAGGCAAACGAGTCATTTAATAGTTCCAAGAAACAAAATGATAAATTAAACCATTTCTGTGTGATAGTTTCTGGCACTATTAAAATGTGTTAGATTTTATCCACACCTGGAGTACCAATGTTTTTTATAATTTTGATAAAAGTTATTTTTTATCGATGATATATTCTGAACATATTGTAGTGAAATTTTTTGTATATATAGATATGATAACATCAAAAATTATTAAAAAATTTAAATATAAATTAATAACTAATTATAATTATAATTATTACATTTAAGAATTAATTTTATATATCATTCATTGCAGATAAAATATATAAATACTATAATTTTAAACATTTCATTATAAAATTTCTAGAATTGAATAAATTTTTCTTTTACCATCAATAAATCAAATAGTGCTAAAAGTTTGAGAATTATAATTTCTAAAATAAATTACTATAGAAGTTTGATTTTATCTATACTAAAATAAACATTAATAAAATTTCAAATTTAGTGCTTATTTTTAAGAGTGATAAAATTATACTTTTCTAGATGCTAATACAGTTTCTGAAAAAAGGCACTGATTTTTTAATGATTATGAAATGGTGAATTTTATACTGATCTTGAGAGACAATTGGAGAGAATAATTACTCTAAAATTTAATATTACTAAATTATTTTATAAATTTTATACTTTTATCATTCATTAAAAATTATTAATTTTCAATATATTCAATTGAATAATTTAACTTACTAGAATCCAAATTGAATTTAATCTTGGATAAATGACATAATATTTTGTTAATTTATTTCATATATAATTCAAAAAAAAAATTCAAAATGATATCAAATTTATTATATTAATGGGTTTCCTCATTAAAAAATATTTATAAACAAGATTTTAGAATTACTTCCATTTAAAATTTTATAATTTACTTATTTTGATGATGATCATTATTATTTAAATATTTTGTATAAATTGAATGAATATTTAATATTGGATAATTATTTAAATAAATAAGAAAAATAGAATAAAAACAACCTAATAAATAATTTTTAATTGAAACATAAATCATCTTAATCATTAAAAAGATATATTTTATGATAGAATCATCAAATAAATTAAGGAATTACTAAACCAATATATCAAGATAAATGGAGAAAGTACTACTGTTTTTTATGAAATGGTATTTGACTTATCTATATTCTCTATTTTTGGATTAATTTTTTTGAATTTTAAAATAAAAAATATTAAATTAAATTTATTAATTTAATATTATGTTAATGTTTTTTAATTAAGAAAAAATTAATTTAATTTTCTATACATAAACTATATACACGTATGCTAATGATTTTTGTGTCAATAATTTTTTTATCCCAATCCAAATATTGGTTTCTTTTTAAAATTCGAGTTGAGGCGTCGAACAGTAATTTTTAAAAAATATTACACGAAAAATGACTTATTATCTATTAATATATGTTGTGAATGAGATGTAATGATAATATAGACTAGAAGGGGTGAATAGTTCATTAATCATATATGACAAAAATTTAATTAATATAATCAATATGTCATATTAGTGCTTTTAGTTTCAATACTAGATTTAATCATAGAACTCTTATAAAAAAACTAGAAATATTAATAAAAGTATTCCAAGATGGAACAAATATAATATATTAAATTCTGGAATTGTGTTTGTAAAATCAAATTAAATTACTAAAATCAAGAAAAAACAATATATTATTTAATTTAGATATAATATTAGGGATATATTGTTCAAAACTAAAATATAGTAGAACTAAAATGATATGAGAACATGAAATGTAATATTAGTTTAGAATTAATGATTTTACATATACTCTTCTCACCCCAACCAATGAAAAAGATACACACTAAAATCATCACTTTTAGTGGAGTGAAAAACAATTCACAAATTCCACCATTTTAAATATTTGTAGGCATAACCAAGCCTGATTTTTTTATCGATGTAACAACGAAGAAAAATAATTTTTTGAAGTCACAAAACAAAGGTTATTCCTTAAATTTTTGTGGAATAACTAAATCATTCCTTAAAAAATTGACCAAAAAATATTAAACAAAGAAAAACTTTATGTAACATTTGTTTATTCTTTGACATTTCCTCAAAATAGAAATTTTTAAATTTATTTTATCCCATGGTTATAGGAAACCATTACAGAAAAACATTATATTCATGCACTCTTCTATATATACTTCTCCATTTTAGTTTTTTCATAATTTGGGGCTTCTACTACTCAAAAAAAGTTGATCAGATACACAAGTGTGGAAACATCATTGATGAAAACGTATTTTCAAGATATAATAAAAATTATATTGGGAGAAATAAATTCTTTAATAAAAATTCATAGATATCACATTATGATGATTCAAATGGAAAAAAAATTGAAAATTTAGTGGAATAATGTTTTTGTATGGATAATAAATTTTTTTATAAACTAAAAAGTTCTATAGTAGCCATGTATTCAAAAGTTTAGAACCATTCACTCTAGATGAATTATTTTGGTGACTATTTAAGTGGTATTTCTAGTGAACCAAATCATTAATATATCTCTACATTTAGGTTTTTTTCCATATCTTGGTCAATGGTGTCAATTTTCGATGATCCATGAGATAATTGTCACTATTTTTACCATTACAAAAAAATTCATATGAATATATTTTTGATATTTAGAATACATCAATGGAGAAAAATACCAAAAACATAATTAAGCCAACCTATTTAAAAAACTATAATTTGAAACCCAAAAATTATGATCTTTTGTATATTAATGATTTATGGAAACCCATATTAGAGGTCATCAATACCCATTGAATCTTATTTGGAATAATCTTTAATAATTGTTCAATCATTCTATAAGACATACCAGGTTCCCCATAAGAAGATATTGAGTTGGTTGTTATCTATAAGAATTATAGTACTAAAATTAGGTAGAAGATAGTCAAGACTATAGAATAAATTTTTTCCAATGAACATGATGCTTTTATAATACTGAAAAAACTGAAAATATTTATGTAATAAAAAATATATAAAATAAATAAAACATGAAATGATAACTTTTCAACCTGATTTAAAATGATGAGAACAATTTATCATAGATCATGAGAGAGTTCCGAGATATTTTTTCTCAATTCAATTCCATAAAAATAACTGTTAATGATTAGTTGAATGAAATATTTATGTTGAGATCCTTACTAAATACTCATGACACCATATAATTGTTAGTTATAAATTAAACACAAGATGGAATATTCGCTATTTAAATGGTGACAGATAGATTGTTGAATAAAGTGTCTAAAAGGATAATTAATGTATTTTCTACCAAATCTGAGGATAATTTCTGTTAAATAAATCTGATTTAAAAATAGAATATAAGGAGTAGTGGATAATGAACCTATGATTAAATTTAACCGAGAGTTAGTAGTAAAAATATCAATCGGGATATGATCTTATGTGATAAAGAATTAGTGATACTTGAAACTTCATCTGAGAGTGTTGAATGCTAAAGGCATAGTAGAGGAATTATAATGTTAGATAACAAAAACTATATTATTTTATTTTCCAATGAAGACTCACTTATTTTTCAACAAGAGCATGAAAAATATTCAAAAAAGACTCAAAATGGGTAATTGATTTAGGTTTCTCCTAACATCATTCTATTTGAAGATACTTATTTTCCCATCTTACACATTATGGAGTTTCTGAAAAGTTAATATTGGAAATGATAGTGCACCCAATGTCACTTGTATTGGTAATTTCATTATGAAATCTAATATTGGATGGAGATTATTGTTGAAAGATATGAAATGTTTTTTGATATTAACCAAAATATTGTATCCCCTTGATTCCTAAATAATGTAAGATGTGTGATTTACTTTAGTTATAAGAAATTAAGTCTTATCAAAGGTAATATTTTAATTGATAAAGGAAATAAAATTACATTTCCCTCTCTCATTGATGTCAATCCATGTAGAGGTGAAGTCAATGTAGATAGAAAATGGGTTCCCATAGAGGAGTGGAATAGATGTCTTGGTTATATTAGTGAGAGAGTAATCATAATTCTCACCATGAAGGATCTATTTACGAGATTAAATGGTAAACATTTGTATACATGTGTTGATTTTATCTTGAAAACAAATATTGAGTATCATGTAAACATTATTTACCTTTTGGGAAATAAATTTTTAATATTTGATATACACAAATTTCTACATGATTAGAACCAAAAGACAGGGACATGTTAATTATTTTGTAACATATATAGACGTTCACTATAAGAAATTGAGTTATTTTAATTTAAAATAATAGATAATGTTCTTAATATATTCACGAATTTTCATGGTAAGGTAGAAAGAGAAACAAATAGATGATGAAATTGTTTTTATGAAAATAATAGTATAGAATCTCAACGTCCATTTGAGTAATATGTCATGGGTTTCACCATCAGGTTATAAAAATTATAACTAATGTATCCTCATAATAATAGTGTAGGTGGGAGGAAAAATAATACTATCTATTAGAGATTCATGTGTATTATCTTAAATAAAATATACATTAAAACCTTTTTAGTGGAAGGATTTTGGAACATAGTTAATTTATCAACCTTTCTCGATCAATTCCACTAAACTATGAAATACCAAAAAGTGTTTGGTTAGGTAAATATGTTTTACATAAGAAATATAATTTATTTAAAAATGGGAATTTATGTATATCATGATAGTTTATAGGGATAAGATGTATGGGAAAGAAAAGTAATATCTTTTTACTATACAAAAAATATGTGGTTGGATACTTAATTTAAGATCCTATAAGCAGGAGGATCATTACAATCATAGATATTTTATTTTATAAAGATAAAATAGTTTTTGATTTTATGAATTCCTAAAATTTACCAAAGTTGTAGTTAGAGTAAATTCCAATCAATCTAGAAATTACCTCACAACCCTGATGTAAATATAATGCTGGAGAGATTCATGAAACCAATGAAATATCACCCTAAATTAGTATGTTTGTGATTGATAATTTTTCCCTATCATATGATATTCTAGAAATGATTCCACCAAAAGAACAAAAGATAATACCTAGTAGGGAAGAATAATGGATTCATTGATACTCACTCCCATGGTAAATCCAAATAGTTTTGATGAAGATATCAGAATCCAAAAGGAGATGGAATAGAAAAATTTCATGTCGTAGGATATGTAATCCTTTTATAAGCACACACATTTGATTGGGTTGAATTACAACTTTTAAGGAAGGATCTCATGAACTAGATGGTGTACAAAATCATTGGTGAATATGGATTCTTACAACTATTATACAGAGCTCAGATGGATGTGAATGTTTTTTCATACCTAAGGAATTTAATTTGATGATTTTTTTCTCATGTTTTATAAATGCATTATATTTGAGTTTTTCATGGATTTTAGACTTGTATTAACATAGAAGATTAAAAAATGAATTTAATTACTATATTCCTAGATTATGATACTGAAGAAGAAATATACATAGAGAAACCATAGTTATTATCCTTCAATGGAAATGAAAAAATTGGTTCTAAACATAATAATGGTTCATATGGACTGAAACAGGAATTGAGGTAATCCTAAACAAATTTTGAATCATTAATGGATAAAAATAAGTACAAGAGAACAATTTATGAACACTAAATCTTCATAAAATATTTTACTAAAGGTGGTTTCAAATTTCCTTTGAATTATATTTATGATATAATTATTTTTGGAAGTGATATCTCCATGATAGAAAACATTTAATATGGAGATGATATACTTAGAATAAACTACATAGATATTTTTCATGAATATTACACATGGAAGGATGGAATAATAGTTTTGACAATCATAGGATTGATACATTCATAAGTGTATTGAAAGGTTCAAGACATGCTAGGAAAATGTAGTTGGTAGTCCAGTTGTGAGTCATTTCAGGATCACCAAACACCACCTTAAATCCATCAAATTAGAGAAATATAAGATAGAAAAATAATATTATCAGTTAGTAATTGGAAGTATTAGGTGTGAAATGGTGTGAACAAAACAAGATATTTATATCATTGTTGTTTTTGTGAGAATATTCATATAAATAGATTAAAGTGGCATTGGACAATTTTTAAATGGATATTATTGTATCTCTGAGACACATCCAGTCACTTTTATGTTCTATATTTGTTAATACTATTTTAGAAGGATAAATCGATTCAAATATGGATGGGATATTGACACGAGGGAATCTAAATCTTGGTACCTAATATCTTATTATGGTGAGAAATAACTTTGAAATAATGACATTAGGTGTGTGTTTACTTTTATACAACAAATTTATATTATATCATTGTAATTGATGGTTACTTGGTGATATTGTGGATGAAAATGTATTAATATAAGATATGATATATTCATAATAATTATATACTTTATTGTGATATTCAGTACATAATTAATCTATATAAGATCCCAAAATTTCATTTCAGGTCCAAACACATTGATGTGATATATCTCTAGTTCTGAACTATATTAGAGGAAAAGATGATGAATGGTTAGAAAATACACACTAATGATAACAGGGAATACATAATGATAAATAACCTATGGAAGGAGAATATGGATACATTCAGGGAGACTACGTGTCAATCTTTAACCCCAAATTAATTGTCAGATTCTGAATTTTGGAGGCCACTACAAATTAAAGGATTTAATTATGAGAGTTTAATCGAGGAGAAGTTTTATAATAATAGGATTAGTCTCCATTTTCTATAAACCAACACAGAACAAGAAGCCATGTCTATAGAATTCAAATATTATACAATCTATGCCACAAACCATTGAAATGGGTTATTCTTCTAACATTTAAATGGCATCAAACCCCGAGATTGTAGTCTAAAAAACTTAGCTATAACATACATTTATATTTTGATATTTCATCAAAATATAAATAAATAAAGCAACCGTTATTCCATAGATGTAGGAAGCCCTTGCCAAAGTACGTTAAATTCTTATATTCTTCCATTTTCATTCACTATATATGTTTGTATCATAATTTGGGACTCATAATTTCCTAATATTTACTTCAATCATTGTCTTACAATAGTTACTATATTATCTCATTTTGTGTTTTTATTTTGTAGCATGGTGACATTATTTTCACATTCCATCCATATTCTAGTCATCAAATCACGAGTTCATATTCCAGTGGTTTATTTACTACCTAGTATATATCTGTGTGGTTCCGACTAAAAATAAACTTCTTATTATTTTTCACACAATATCTATGGGAAATGTGAGAAACAAAATAGTCTATGAATTTTTTTCATGAACCAAATGAAATAGCTGGACAATTAAAATCAAGAATGATAATATTTTGAGAATTATCCCCAAATAATTTTCATTGTAAAGAAATTAACTCTATATATGAGTCATACATTAGTAGATCATTAAACCAATTTGACATATCCAACATTTAAATATATTCATCCATATTTATCTTCCTTTTGATAAATACTCTATTTAGGATGAGTTCTTACTTATTTATCAAATTGAACTGCTCTTTATTAGTTTCCAATTATAATAATCTCTCATAAATTTAGTCATCAACCATTATGTGGTACTTAATCTCAAAAGCATCATCATGAATTTATTCCTCCTAGTGGTTGATAAGATTTCACATTGTCCCCTTATACCTAACATCCTTATCTGACAGAAGATTCTGATAATCCAATAGTGAATTCTTCCCATGATCTTCTACAACTAATTCTTACTGCATTTTATTAGTTAATCCCAGTAGACCACATGAGAGATCTTTATCCATCAAAGATACACCATTAGGTGCCTTCTCTTTTTAATTAGAGACACAATCCATATCATTTTTCCTCAACATATTGGATGATCGTGTCTCCATGGTTTTGAGACGTGGAGAATAATATTTTTACCATTTTGAATTATTCCCCTTGGCCAGAATGCGGCTCCCCAAGTCCATGTTTTTCTTCCTCCTCCTCGAGTCTTTATTCCCTCTATTTAGAATTCCTTCATCACTATCAACCAAAATCATGTCATATACCTCATATAACACCATGAACCAACTCACCTTGTTATTTAATTATCTCCCCAACAAATTCAAATTGACTTCTTAGGTTTAAACTAGTCAAGACACTTCTGATAATGTATCATTCCACAATATCTAGATAGGTCTCAGTACAATTAAAATAATTCTTACATCATTTGAAACACATTGAAACTCCTCTATTTGGAGAACACACCACCACTGTTATATTATTTCTACTGCTGACTCTTATAGAGCCTGTATAAGAGTTAACATTCACATAGTTGGAGTTGTGTTCAAGAACAGATATAACACTCACTTCCTCGGTTCCCACTTCCCTTGAAAGGAGATTTCACTAATCAGTCAGGGTCAATAAGGTCATCACTCAAGTGGTTAAAATTTTTAACCACATTCAGATTAGACTTCATGTGTCTTGAGAAATTCTTGAAAGAATTGGTTGGAATAGGATCATAAATACCCTCCTTGTTTGGAGATTTTATAATAAAATTCTTATTTCAAGATAGTTATTGAGTTATTGAAGTAGGATACCCAAGTCCTTATTTACCACCTCGATGGTAAGAATATGGGAGATGACCCATTCAATTGAATGAAATATAGTAATCAATACAAGATTAAAACATAATAGGCCATTTACAATGAAACTCTTCCCTAACCTTAATCCAAATCCACACCATTGGCTACTTGGAAACATTGACTTCAACACATATGTGAGAAAAAATTTAATGACATAATATGTTCATTATTATATCTAAGAAAAGGAATCGACCAACTAGATTTCTAAGAATAGGAATAACATATGGTTTTATTAAGGTAAGTGGAGTTTCAGGTAAACCTACCCAAAGAGATATATTATAAGGATACAGTTTCATATGAAATTACTATGACCAAAAAAGAAATGGATTCTATTTTAGGTAAATGGATAACTTTAACATGCACATATCATATCATATGATGAAGAAAAATAGGTCATAAAATGCCACTTGTTCAGAAGACCCACAAATTCATGTCCCCACAAACCACATGAACCATGGATGATAATGTTGAAGGTTGCAACCCATGGCCTAAGAGACCTAAAATGATCCAGAAAAGTCAGATCCAGAAGGCCTGATTCTTCTGAGAACTCCAGGGATCAATGCGAGATTATATGCGAGCCATCAAAAAGGGTAAAAAATTCCAGTCAAAATGATATCGATAGAAAAGGTGAAAGTGGAGTTGGATCTGAGGGAGGGGAAGAAGAAAGTGGATGATTATTAGTTGAAGTTTCTGAAAAATCCCCCTGCCCACTTCTGTGGTGGGGGGAGTTGAGTCCACTAGCATGGAGGTAGGTTATCTCTACAGGGGAAGGGTGGTTCAGGGCTTCCATTTGGTGTGGTATATTTTTATAGTTTTTTCAGAAGTAGGAAATGCGTGATCCTTCTAAATACAACAAAGAAATAATATTAAATATTAAAACAAAATCATAATTTAAAATCCGTATTTATTATAAAAAAATTATTATGATAAGATTTTTCTGTACAATAAGTTAGACAATAAGAAATCCAACACTTCAAAATCATTGATAAAGGTGGTACCATTATCATTGGTAATTAATAGTTATAATAGAGGTGAACTATATTAGTGTTAAAAAAGAAATGATAGATGTGTGATTTTATCATCACTATGAAACAATTTTTTTACCCAGATAAAACATACACTATAGACAAAAATAATTTATATATTATTAAAATTATATTTTAGTATATAATATATTAATAATAATATGAATATAATATACATTATTAAATGAGATTTATATAATACTAAACATGTATTGAACGATACTATATAATATATTATGTGAAAACTATTTTGTAAAATTATTAAAAATAAATATTAATTAATAATTTACTAAAATTAATTAGTTATAAACATTTAATAACTATTTAGTGATATAATACATTAATGAAATAATTAATATCTTATGATATGTTTAAAACATGACCATAACCTCAGATGACCATAAATTTTGATCAAAGAGTATGTTTAGGCTCTATGAACTTTCATGTTGAAGATTGTGAAGTGATCAATGTCATTTAGACTAAGGTGACCATGGTACCACATTATTGTCAACAAAAGGACACATAAGTCCTTCAAAACTGAATTTTTAGTTGGGAAACGAAATTTTTTGAATACTTAATGGAATTTGATATTTATTTAAGAGGGGTTTGATGCTTGTTTTCTGTAGAAAATAAATTTATTCCTTGGTAGTAAATTCATATGGATATTATGGTGTAGAAATTCTGTCATTTTTCTTATTTTTATTTTACTTATAAATTGATATTTTATTATTTATACACATATTTTATTATAATTACATATAATATTGTAATTGTATATATATATATTTGAAAATATTTAAAATTAAATTACATTTTTAAATATATAAACCATGTGGAAATAAATATTAGTTTCCACTTTTATTGAAAATAAAAATTTATCATTTTTATTTTTCATAAAAAATTATGAAAATATATATATCTATATAAATGTGTCCAAAATGTTTATATATAAATATATATATATGTGTGGATATTAATAAAATAAATAAATAAATAAATAAATATATTTATTTATGTATGTATTATAATAATAAATGTAAATAAATATTAACAAATATATATATAGATACATTAATGAAAGTATATATTATAATACACACACACACACACACACACATATAATAAGTAAATTCCTCTTTGTTGGTGTTAGGTGAATTTTTTTGTTTATCTATATTTATGTATGTATCATTTTAAATTTCAACAAACACACACACACACAAACACACAAATACACCCTCACACAGTTACCTACAAACACACAAACATATAGAAGCACCCCCACAAACATAATGAAACACATAAATAAATAAATAAATTTATATAGAAAAAGTAATATATATATATATATATAGTTTCATACACACATAGAAACATAATCTTATTTAAAATAAATATATATTTTATAAATAAATTATAACAAAATAATATGTAAATATATAATTATTCATAAATTTATAAATTTATATATGTTAATATATATATATATATATATGTATATAATTAAACATATATTACAAATGTATTTTAAATTAAATAGGATGGACCCCCGAAGTCCAATCCTAAGCCTATTATGAATATCTTACAATGTATAAAAGAAGATAATTTATATTTGGGAAAAATAATTACACTCAATATTTTTATAAAGATAATATTTTAAAAAATATGAATAATTAACTTTGAATATTATATATATATATATATATTAATCTATACCATTTTTAAATTTAAATAAATTTTCTATATATTATTATATATTTAAATAAAAAATATTATTTCTGTTAATTAAAATTTAAATAATTATTACTAATAATATTATTGAAACATAAAACCATATATATACATTATATTTTATGTAATTAAGTATGAAAAAAATATTAGTTATATTTTTTAAAATATAATTACATATAAAATGTATATATATGTTTATTTATTTAAATTTAATTAACTATACATTAATATTCATATATATATATATAAATTAAATAATTCAATATTTTTAAATTTATTTACTATTAGAGTAGATTATTGATTATATTTATATACATTAATCTTTTTCATTAAATAAATATAAAAATATATATTTCCAATTTAAATTATTGATTGGATATATTTATTATTATTTTTCATATGAAAATAATATAATCATAATTTATATAATATCATTAATTAATGAATTTTATTGTAATATATATATATATATAAATATTATTACTATATTATTATATTTATCATAAATTATGATTTTTCTTTAGAAACCTTGGTACAATTATTAATTGATGACTGGTCTTGAGATATTCGACCAATTTATTATTGTAATTATTTTCTTGTTACTATTTTTTATTTGGTTACATAGTTGGTAATAATATAATTTATTTTCCTCATTGATGGTCTGAGTGCCATCCCTCTCTCTAGGAATGTCAGGACTTGTGTGTCCATATATTTTGTTATGTATCTCAAACCCCTTTTCCACATCACATTCATGTGAGTAACATTATAATCAATGGATGTTTAATGGTAGGTGTCGATGTTCAATTCTATAGGGTTAACCCATGGATAAATGGCCATTAAAAACTGTTGAAATCTGAGATGGCTTCCCATAGTGTTTTTATCAATTAAAGATAGTCCAATTCATATAAAACATCCTTTTTTATGTCATAAATAAATTTACATTATATATAAATGATAAGTTTATCTCATATTCATCTTCACAAAATAGAGAAATAAATGAAAATAAATGATATTTTTTTCAATGCAATGCTAGAATCGTGTATTTTTTGAATTTTATAATATTATATCAGTATATAATTTTTAGATTTTCGAAAGGACTCTAAAATATCCATACATAGGGTAAGTGTAGTGCTGCATCGGGTGATAGTTTTGAGAAAGCACACAATAAATCAATGAGAGACATCGATAATATATTTTAGGGTCTTGGAAGAAAGGTCCATTAAAAATTCTAAAATAACATAGTGGAGGTTCTGTAATGATGACACTTGTTTGGTTTTGATCTTTAATGGCTGTTACAGTATAAAGAGAATGTTATATGAGAAAAATATGGAGGCATATTAGGTTTTGGTTATTCACATAAGTTTTCAAAGCTATCACTATAATTAAATTCTAATGGTTTTATATTGATTTATATAGAATCTATTATCATAGTGAAATTTTTTACAGTTACCACATATTTTTTAAATTATCAGCATTGGAGTTCCTTCCAAATAAAAAAATATACTTATCTAATGATTTCTATGTTGTAATTTCTTTATTTTTTCATTATAGATTCTCAGAGTTTTTTTTTTCCAAAACATAGTTTTTATCCTGATATCAATCAGTTTCATCCCCAATTAGTTGTAATAGAGGCAGGTTATAGGTGTTTATTACTAGTTAAATATGAGTGATTCATGACATGGTATTTTATTCCACATCAATATTTTTAATGGTAAAAATTACTTTACTCTATAGAAATAAAATGTAAAAATAATATTTTAACTCACAAGAAGACAATGAAGGCTCTAAATAAAAAATTAGTTAAGCTAAAAAAATCAATTGTGACTGGTAGGATAAGTGAGAGTTTGAAACAAGAACTATCCATATTTATTAAGTTGAAAATACATTTTAGGTGGTGATGAATACAATATATATAGACTAGATAAGTAGAATATTTAAATTTGTTATAAATATAAATCCCAATAAAAGTTTTTTATATATAAATATTTATTGTACCATTTCTGAATTCTAGTTAATGTAAATTTTGGTTTCCATAAATACGAGTCCATTATACATATGATGGAGGTTTCTATAGTGATGGTGAAGATCAATAATAAAGGAAACATGATAACTATTCACATAGATGAGGTAGATAAGCATTTTATTCTATCATGTTCCTTACAAGATTCATATGATGAGATCATCCCAACATTGTTGTTTGTGAAATACACTATAAAGTAGGATGTTCTGATTTTGTCATTGATGATTTAAAATATATATTGAAAGAACAATGATGATGATTATTCATCTAATTGTAGTATTATGGATACTACATAAGTATGTGGAAACCATAGAGGTTGATCAGATGAATATGGAAAATTTAAGTGCTTCTATTTTTATAACGAGGTTCATGTTTCAAGATACTATAAATCCACGTAGAAGAATCCTAAAAAAAGTGAGTCTTGAGACTAATTCTAAGGATACTATTGTAAAAATTATATAGGGTGAGGGTGATTTAATTATAATAATCATATATTTTCATAGGTAAGATCTATTAAAAAATTGGTGATTGATTTAGTAGCTTCATAATAAATTACACCAAAGGGTGAATATTTTTCGTTATATTATGAAGGTGTATTTTTTTATAATGATAAGGGTTAATGGTAATTTTACTGGTTTCATTAGGGTTGGTGATATTTTTATCACAATAAATACTGGTTTTACATTTATGTTGAGGTATATATCACATGTTCCATCTATATTCAATAATATTTTTTCTTCTTGTGATCTTGATAATGATAGGTTTGTTTGGAAATGAATGATATACATTATGAAGAGGAATATTGGTATATACATGAGGTAGAATGTTTGAAACTCATTATTGGACCTATGTATTGCTATGTGGTGAAGTGATGAGTATGTCTATTAAGAATAATTATTTATATTTTTTTCCCAAATTTACATCACACATGATTGGATGACCATTTAAAAACCAATATTGTATTTTTGGAAACCTAAGATATTCATGTCGGGAATTTCATCTTATGCAACAAATTTATTTTCTTAAAAAGGTTACATTGATAAATAATTAATTAAAATAAATTAATGAGTTTATGTGCTTATAATTAAAAACTATTTAGAGAATATTATGTAGGAGGATAAACTAGTTTCTGTAAGTACTCCTGATTATGTGGAAATCACCATTAATGGAGAGATAGGCATTGTCAGTTACAAAATTATTCATTAAAGATATTATGACATATAATTGAAAAAGAATTAAATGTTTTTATTTATTTTTCATGGGGTGGGTATCTCTCAGTTTTCTTACAATGCTCAAAAAATGTGAAATCATGTTTCTTATTAAGGTTTTTGGTTTGTGTGAAACCAACCAACGATCCTTTAAACTAAGGAAGATTGAATTCATCTTCTTATTTGGTGGGATGAAGGGTTATAATGAATGGTTCAACATATATATTGTTTTTTAAAGTGGAGATAAAATCAAACATATTGGAAAATGAATTTTTCATTATAATGCTTACTACAATTCTTTTTTTTTTAATTTTATAACATAACATGTTTATATACTATTTGAATTTTTGAAATAAATGGTATAAGTTAAGTTACTATGTGATTGAGAGGCACTTTCATTCAGGAAATTACCTAATAAAAGAAGTGAGAGAAATATTATAAGGCATGGAAATCAAGGAAATGTGTCAATTTGGGTTGTGTAATTAAATTATATAGGTTCTACAATGATTCCACGGGTACAGTTTTGATCTATGAAGGGTGATGTTTTTTATTATGAAGATTATGATATTAACGGAGGAGGAATATCAAGATATGTTTTTCCATATAGCTTTTATATGATCTCAATTCACTAATTCCTTCCCATCAAATTGACTATATAGGATAATCCCTTCAATGGTAATGGTTGACCATGGTTCCCAACAAAAAATCAAACATCCATGGGAATTTTTTACATCTTTTAAATATCTCCATCACCCAAAGCTTCTTTATCAAGAGTTAAAAAAGAGAAATCATAATTGGTGAGGTTTATACAGTTGATAATACTTTTACATAATTGTTATATTGGATTCACCATGAATATCCAATGCCTATTATCTATAGTTTCATAACAAAAACATTTATGTAGTCTATAATGGTTTTGATATCCATTGGAATATAAGGGAAACATTTTTTATAACATGTTTTTAACGATTAGGTTCTTTTCTAATATTAAACCAATGAATTTTTTATTGTATTAAGAATTTCCAATAATGAACCAATGAAGTCATTCATGACATGACATTCCAACCCATTTTCTAATTCTAAATATGTCTAAACATGGTAGTGATGCTTCATTATTTTACTTTTAGGGGTAGGGTAAGTACTTTTTGATTAGCGATTTTAGTGAATGGTTATAAATTATCAAATATTCCCTTCAAAGTGGTATATACCTATACATTAAATTTATAATACATTCACTTATACATAAGTTCACATTAAAATTTCTACCTTGTTAACATGAAAATTATATATAGTTTTTCATGAAATAATCTAACATGATTTACAATTTTAATAATTTGTTCAATGTAATCATGATTTGTCTATTAATCACAATATGTAATTCAATATGGATAAATTTATAAAAATAAATTGATGATGATGATACACTTAAACTTTAATGTTATTTTTTTATAGACCTTCCAACTTCAACTAATTGTTTTTCAATTAATTATTTATTCTCAATAAAAAAATTTAATTTTTATAATTGAAATTTACTTGTTATTAGTCTTTATCTTAATAATTAATTTTTATGCATTCAAAATTTTTGAAATTATTTTCATTTTGATGAATGATTTTTTATGGACTCACCTTTAGGTTTCTACACCTTCAGGACTCTATATAAGACACTATTTAAGGACCTTGGGATGTCAATATCTTCCGTTTCTAGCTCAGGATTCAGTGTAGGACATGTCACCAAACTAATATTGGATTCTTATTAGTTGTCTATCACCTTCAAACCCCTTTTATATGGGATGTTAATATCTTTGGTGATTGATTTATGTGATGATTGTTTTTTTGGGAGGGAGTTGTGTGGAATCCTCTAATTTTCCTATATAATTTTGTTTGTATTCAATATTTGTTCTATTTTTAGGGGGAATTGATCAACCCCATGCACAATATTTTTATTTAATTGACCAGTATATCCCTTATGAGTTGTGTTATCATTATTCTATGTATAATACTTAGTTTATCATTAATAGATGAATCACATTTGATCAAAAATCTACTCCTATCATCCTACTTGTACAACACTTCTGTTCTATTTTTTTGGTTGAGGCTAATGATGTTCCTTCCTCATGAAACGTTTTGGACCAAATTCAATGACCAATAAGCTCCTATGAAGGTACATTAAAATTTAATCTTACTATTCTTATCAGAATACATAAATACCCTTCATGAGAGGTAAAAAAATAGAAAATAATACCTCTTCATTTATTAAATTACTTGAAAATATAAGTATAATCATATTCATTAAATTATTTTTATAATATTACTTTTGGTCATTATATATTATATTGTTTATGTATGAAGATTCAGCTGTATTCATTTTTATTTGAAATAAGTAATATGGATGAGTAGGTGGTGTTATTTTCATGAATGTATGTTAAATATAGACCAAATAACATTTAATATAGTGGTGATATTTAATATTTTTTTTGTTTGATTGAAATTTTATTTCAATATATACTTCTAAATAAGCTGATATTGAATCACCACATTTATTTATCTGTTTGTAACTAAAATCATTGTAACCATAATAACTAATTTTTTTCTAATACTTAATTATACTCAATTTCATATCTACATATAATTGATATATATTGTCATGGTATGACTCAATGTTGTCCCCAAAATATGTTTGTTATTTCCCTTGGATAATCAATGAATTCAAATATGTATGAAATTGAAAATTTCAATGGTGATAGTAATGTATATTTTTGTAAAATTAAAATGAGGTTCCAACATTTAAAACACTGGATTATAGATACTTTAAAAGGTCCAAATAAAACAATAGATATATATACTAATTATGTCCCTTAATATTCTAGTTATGATGATGTCAATATCGATTTCCTAGTTAAGGTCTCTAGTTCCCTATTATTATCATTCTGTGAAATGGTCTATAGGAATTTTTATTATGAATTGACTAGTGCTTAAATTTTTAATAATCTTGAGAAAATACAATGTAAATATTCCTTAGATGGAATGTTATACAAGATTTTTTTCCTCATTTATAATGTATTATGGTGTCTATATTAATGTTTAATTAGAAGAGTTTTATAGAATCATTATTGAGACATAAAATATTAATGTGATAGTTGATGATGAGGATCTCGTAATGATCCATATAATTTATCAAGGTAATTAATAAATTATAATATTTGAAATAATGATTTATGGTCAGGACTCAATGAATCATTATGAAGTCGTATAACCCTTTTTTTCTAATTAATTAAATTATAATCCTAAAATCAATGGTGTGGCCAAGAGTCTTATAACCGGGTGTAGGGATAAAAAAAGTGTAAGAATAATGATTATTATAAAGAAAAAAAAAATCAAGAACACAATGAAACAAAAATCTAGCTTTATGTATTTTGATAATTGTATAATTATTATAATTTTGGGAAATATAGACATATTTGACCAATGTGTAGAAAAACTAAGAAGCATTGAAATCCTAATGAATCTACTGACCAACCAATTTTTTTTGTTGATAGTTATGATACTCAAGAAGTAAAAATGTTATGAAGGTATGCGGTAAATTTTTAGTGGGTTCAGGATTCCGATTGAACATTTCATCTTCTTCTTGTCAAAAAATATTTACTTGATTTTACTAAAGGAGTTGATGGGGAATTGATCATAATAAATAATAAGATATGTCAGGTATTAGTAAAATGTTCTATTTTTATATTGCATGATTACCATTCCATAATTACCTTTCATGATGTCATGTGGGTCCCTAACATTTATAAAATTTTTATTTCCTCAGGGGTTTTAGTCTAGATAGGGGTCATCTTGACGTTTGGATTAAGATATCTCAAAATATCCAAAGACTATTTTACTATTATCAAGGGTGGTATTTAAAAGGGTATTTATGTCATGAATAGACAAATTAGCCAATTTTGAAGTGATTTTGTTACCAACATGGATAACACACTATTATGGAATCATAGATTGGGTCATGTAGGCACAAATGGTTTGTAAGAACATAGTAATCAAGGGGTTTTAAAGGACATCACACCTAGTAATATCCCTTTTGTGAATATTTTCTCATGTATATGTCTATGATAGTCTTTTTTAGGAGTTACTCCTTTAATGAAAGACACCATTTATAATATATACATTTTTTACCTTAGGGGACATTATAAAACAACCACCCAATGTGACTGATCATATTGTATTACAATTATTTATGACCATTTTTAAAAGGTTTGGATTGAAATTAGTAAAAATATATATTATGTTTTTGAAAATTTGTTACCTAGGAATTTTTTTGAAAACCTATTGGGAATGAAATTAATTATTATGAGAATCTAAAGTGGGATTTAATACCTATATAATGATTTTATAAAGTTATATTAATTTGAAGGAATTTCCAAGAACATGAAAATTAGGGAAACATCCCAAAAAAATGAGTTGTCTATGTCCATGGCTGCACAATTATAGACTGGGTATGAAGCATGCTTGAATTCTCAGGTCTACCCAAATAATTTTTTGATGAGGATAAAACTAATGTAGTTGATTCAATTAATATATTCCCATTTAGTGCTAATGAATTTAAAAATCCATATGACCATTGCGATTGTAAACCTTCTTTATATAACCAACTTATAGTCTTTAGGTGTAAACATTATTCCCTCTAAAAAACCAAAATACAACAACCTATATAACTTATGTGAATGATTTAGGGCTATCTTAAGGGGTTTCTAGGGGAAATTTTTTGGATGATAATCATGGATATAAAAATTTAATATTATATAGATATGTTGTATTCTATTATAATTATTATCCATTGTATAATTTTATCTATAGTGATATTTTTGATACACCTCACACTGAGGTAGATCAACCTAGACCACCACCCCAATTTGTGGCTCCAATTGAGCCATGTTAACCTAAACATCAAACTATGACCCAAACAGAATCTACTCATAACATAGAACATAACTAGTATGCTATAGGTGAAACAAATTAACATTATACAACTTGAGAGAGATCAATAAGGGTCACTATATCCTCTTCTTGACTAAGACAATATTACATGACATTATTTTCATTCCATGTATCGCAATGTCTTATAGATAATCATCCTCAATCTTATGAGGAATCCATACATTATAGTGATTCCAAAAATTTGATCTATTATATGGATAAGGAAATGAAACTGTTAATGATGAATCACACATGGTCTATTATATAAAGACCTATTAATTCCAAAATTATTGGATGTAAGTGGATTTACATAAGAAAGGAAAACAAAAAAATATAAAATCAAATCAAATATAAGGTTATATATTTTCCCAATGGAATCCTTCAAAGAGATGTAACCAATTCTTATGAATAATTTCCACTTATTGTTAAGCATTATACTATTTATGAGTTTATTACTTTTGTTTCACACTATGATCATTACATTGAGCAATTAGATGTAAAAATTATTTCTTTCAGGGTGACATTGATTAGAAATTTTATATGAAACATCCTCATGGGTACATCAAATGAAACCATGTATGAATTTTAAATTAGTCATTGTATGACTTAAAAAATCATGTATGCAATGTAATACGAGACACGAATCATTCATACATAATAACCTATTAAATAAGAATAAAAATGATATATGTTTCTATTTTAAAATTTTTACACATAACATTACTTACGTACCATTGTACATTGATGTCAAATTAATCTTATGAAAAAATATGATGGTCATATTTTTTTGTTCTTCCATAAATGAAATATTAATTTTGAATGATTTTTTATTATAAAAATAATGAAATAATGAGTATGGAAATAATAATATTTATGGGTAAGAAATTATTTTACATGTCCCTAAATTAATACATGCATAACATGTGTAAATATTATTTACTGAGTCTCTTAATCCTGTTAATGTTTTTTTTCACATAATTTTATTATATCATTGACTCAATCTAATAATATTGTTTATGAGGTTGATTATATTTCTAATATTAATTATTCTAGTATAGTAGGTGGCATAATGTAATCTATGATATATACCAGGCATTATGTATCCTTTTCTATTTTAACTCTTATATAATTCATTGACTATAAAAGGAAGCCACATTGGTATCCCATGAAATGGATTTTTAGATATATATATATATATATATATATATATATATTACATTCAATAACTAATTAATTAGTTTATAATAATAATGTGGATCACAAGGAGATTATTTAAGGCTTCATAGAAACTAATTGTATAGAGAATGTTGATACAATAAAATCCATTTCTATATTTATCATCACATCTTATAGAGGACACATATACTAGAAATGTAATATTCATTTAGTTGTGGATCTTTAAACCATAGAAGCTTAGTAGATATGCATACTGAGCAAATAGAAGGAACCATTTGTTTTTAGGGTTTTCTTTCTATGTTCACCGTGTATGATTTTTTAACTAATATAAACTATTATATCCAATAATGTTTTCATTATTATATAAATATATAACTCCTTGTAAAATCCAAAAACCTAAAAATTACATTACTCTTTATTGGATATTTCTCTGAGGCTATAACCATATGTGTCAATATTATACACAGTCACAATAACATGGACATTATTTGAAAAAGTTTTTGGTGTAATCATAATTAAATCACTATTTATATATGCTGACTTTTGTTCCAATTCAATTACCATATAGGAAATAACATCTCAAATTTCATAAATAATGGTGGTGTTTTCAAATTTTTATTTCTATAATGAAAATTTAAATGTTTTTATTTAATATATTTATATTTTTTTCATTCATTCATTAATAATTGATGATACAATATTTATTATGTTAAATTAATTAATGATGGACTCTCAATTTGGTTTCTAGGATTATGTCCCTATATATGGGACATTGTCTGGCCTAGCACATAATTTTGAAGCCCCCAATTCAAGACCTTCCAATCCACATACCCACTACAGGATTCCTCTTATCCATTGATAACCATCACCATCCTTTTAGAGTGTGTTGTAAAAATGATAAGTGTTTTTCATTTTGGATGATTTATCTTTTCAACAAGGGAATTTTGGAATAATCATGATTTATTGGGTCATTTAATATACTTAATTTTACCATGTTGTGTTATATGGAATTTATCTTTTTATACACTAATTGTTTTGTTTCACTGAATTAGTATCTCCCTACCCAGTTTTCCTCATGTTCTACTATAACAGAACACTTGATCCTCCATGATATCATATTTTTTGATAGAACATAAATTTACTCATTTCATCCTACATGTGCACTTCTGGATCACCCTTTGTGTTGGAGTATGATGATAATCATTTATAATGAAGACATAAAACCTTATTTCATTGATTTAGAAGCTTTGTTAAATGTATGGTCAAAGCACATCATACTGTTTATATGAATGTATAGAAATTCATTTCGTGGGTGGCATCAAAAAGAGAACCTAATAAATGGATATATTAATTTTTTGAACACTATTTGTATCCTCATTTTGGTTCTATTATTTTCAAGATCATTATTATAGTACAACTATATTTTTTTGTCAAAATTTATGGTTTGTATCTTGTATTAATTTTTCGTTGATATTAATAAAATTCATATATTTATGAGTTCTATTCTTATTTGGATGTTGGTATAAAATTTATAGAATATAATTAAATCTTATTTCCTACATTAATTGTTTATTATTATTATTTTGAATCTGATTTCAGTTTTATATGCTTCTAATTCCAACTCATCTTGAATCATCACATGTCATAGTATATTTGTAATTGGAATCATTATAGACCATATTTCTTCTTCGATTTAGAAAACTCAATTAAACTCAATTATATATATATATGAATATTAGATATTTCTTAAGGTCATAAAACTCAATATATTTAACAATATAAATGAAATATAAGAGTTTATGGTATCTTTCTCATACCATTATACAACACATGAATATCTAATTTTCTGAATCCCAAACTGTATTTTTTTTGTTCTTTGTACCAATCTCCACCCATGGATTCTAACACATCAAATATCCTATCTTTATCCATGATTGTATATCCCCATGAAATGTATAAACACATAATACATATCTATGAATTCATAATGAAGAATATTCCCTTTATTAGGTATAGGCATATAATGATTGTTTATTAGAGATGCTTCTCCCCAAGTATCACAACTCTCATCATAATCCCAAAAAACTAACACCACCTATCTATAATCTCATCCAAGCCTCTTCATAGATTCTTACTAACAATATTATATATATTTTTTAGGCTATATTATATTTTTATCTAATATTATAATCTTCAATTTGGATATTCCCTCTTATCCATAATGAGGGGAGAAATATCATCCTTCTGAAGTCCCCACATGATATGGATTTCAGGATTCTATAATATTTCATGAATGTAATAAACACATTTAGGTGGTGTGGGAGTTCAAAATTATGTCCTTCTAATAGGGTGATCTTAGAGAAAATGATTTCTGGAATATCCTAGAATTCATCTATAGAGAGTACCATAATAAGACCACTAATACCATATGTTTTTAGTTTATATTAAAAACTTATGAAATATGTTTTTTAGATTGTTATATACAGTTTTATCAATGTGAAATTTTTGTATATAACCTTAGATGAGGCCTTTATTATATTCCAAAAAACTAGTTGGCACAAGATCATTTTTGTATTTGATTCTCATCTAAATCCACAGATTCATTTTCAGATTTTCTAGTTCTTGGTCTCTTTCTTCTCCACCATCAAAAAATCATAACTCCCTTACCGATACATTTCATAACATATATATTTTACCTATTGTAAAATTAAATACATTTCTCCTTTTAATTAAAATTAATTCATTTTACTTTTAGTTAAATTTAATGTAATACAAAAATATTTTCATTACTAAAAATATGATTTGGAATATTTTATAAAAAATGAATAATTATTGTTCTTTAACGTTCATCTAATTAGTACACAGGTGTTGTAAATAATATTTATTTCTTAACTCTTTTCTTTAGCCTATATGTCGATGATATTAATCTATAATGGTGTTTTTCTCAACCATCATGATTAATTTCATCATTTTGTGTTTTTGAATGATTTTATGAATTTTAGTTTCCTACACATTTAATTTTAAAAGTTACTTTCATTTTCAATTTTCAAATGTTTTTGAATTTATATCTAAATTGGGGTCCCTTTAAAAACTAATTCAATTTAATTGAATATTTATAGCTTTCATACTTTACACGTATTTTTGTTCCTGATTTTAATAAACATATGTTTTTTATATATTTTTTTATGTACGATATACATAGTCTCAATATTTTTGATTTAATATTAAATGATTTTTATTGTGTAATTATTTCATGTGGGTTTTATTTTTCATACCATTGTAATTCAGATATTATTTGGAATATTTATATATGTTTTCCTATTTTAGGGAACAAGGTAATGATTGATCCCATTCTCAGGCTTCCATAAAAACAAGTCATTTCCAAAATTCCAAATCCTTGATTAAGATTTGATTTATTCCATTAATTTATTAATTTTTTTATGAATATATGCTTTCATGGATCAAAATTGTAAACTTGTTATTAAAAATATACGACTATCTAGATTATACAATGATAATCTAATGTTTAGGATTCCATCATCTTCTCTCATTGACTTGATATATAGAGCGAAGAGAACTTGGATGAGGTTACCTTTATCATCAAGTTTTACCTTATATTTTCCCCTTCAAAATAATTCTATATCTTTTTCAAATCATATCATGCATCCCCATTTATTTCTCTCTTAAAAGTTCTACCATAGTATTTATTAATATTATGTATTAATATAATAATCATCATTGATGTTTTTTGTATTCCTCAAGAATTTTATTAATGGTATTAATTTCGTCAAAATATTAATATTTTGTTTCAATATGATTTTTATACTTTTTCATCATAATCAAACTACATAAAATATAAGTATTTCCTAATTACTATATTATAATTTAATGTTCATAGATTCAAAATGATAAAAATATTATATTTACTTCCTAAATGTTATGTTCTATGTTTTGTTTTAGTTTTACATATAGTATATAAGCAAATATTCATTTTATATATTTTTTAAATATTTAGTGAAATGATATTAAATGTAAAAAAATATATCTCTATAAAAATATTAATTTGAGTCCCAACTATAAAAAAATAATTTTGTATTATTTTATATCTATCCATGATACCCTAAATTATAGTTTTCATTTTAAAATTTTTTATGATTTTAAATTATCGATCAAACTGTCATAATTAAATTTTTACTTTTAATGGATTTATATAAAGAATGTTGAATGCAAATTAGATAAATAAATTTTATGAGAATCATGACATCCATGCACATTACATTTTCACATATACTATTATTTTGGGTGTAGGGTGTTCTCTGCCATTCAAGAAATTATTATGAAAATATTTTCTATTCACCTATTATTTTTTCATATTAATTACAAGATGATAAATATTATGAAATAAAAATAAATTGAAGATATTTTTTGACCAAACACGGTATTTGGTGTATTTTTTCAGACAGCTAAAACACAATACATGTAATTGTTCTCGAAGCTTTCGACAAGGTATGGCCAGCTCATACACTCTGGATTTGCGATTGTGTCACATTGTGTTTCCATACATTCCCACTTTCCAACGGTTGGTGGATATCAACCTATTCAATGGTGATGAATTATTCTTGATAGAAATTAGATGATTGTATATCAGCTCCTCGATCCATGAATTCCTCCTTGGAATCATCACCTAGTCTGGGAAACCCTCATAAAGATAATTCAACTTAATGTAACACATTCCTAATTCCATTTCATTATGGATGCTAGTTTATTCTGCTGCATTTGTGTTGATATTCCAAGGGGTCCTAATAGGGAATAAATCTTCAATAAGGGGTGTTTTTTACATTGGGAATCACTAGATTGTATGGATGCTATTAACATTGGTCGACTGTGTTATTCCTAATTTGGGGACTTATCATGGATTTGTCATTCCAATGGAACCAAAGGCATCCCATGTTGATCACAAGGTATCTAATGAAAAAGTCATATCATCCAAGGCATTCACCTCAGGAAGCAATTATATTCTAGAGAGTAGTCATGTAGTCATCATTAGCATGTCTAGATGAAATGAACATTGGCCACCTATGTTCTTCCACATAAGAGGGATTCCCATAGAGGCATCCGAGACACAAAAACCAAGGAATATCATGTAAATCATGAAGTATATAATGAATATGACATATCATCCAAGTTTTTTTCATCAGGCATTCCATTTTTATCTTGATGTAGGTGATTTACTAGGCACATATCTTCTAAATCATTCAACTCAGGCATCCCATGTTTAGAAAGGGGTGTCTATTTGGGGTAATGAGTTTCAATTATTTTCAAGAGGGGATGATATTGATTAAAACTCCTTATAGATATGGATTGAAGAGGTACATCCCTAAGAGGGATTACCTGATTGGTTTAACGACAGATATATCAGAACTATCCACTGAGGTAGATATTGGAGTTGTGTCCCAAAATAGGATGATTGCACAATGTGGGGATTGATTAGGAAACCACAAGAGGTGAATCTAAGTGGTTCTACCATAAGAGGAGAAAACCAAGATTTACAATTGTCTAGGACTGAACTTGAGAAAGGGTTATTACATAACCTACTTAGAGGATATGGGTAAAAATACACATAGTTTTATGGGTGGTGTGGGTATTATTCAAGTTTATCTTCCCTTCATATGTGGGTTTCCCATGGTTGGATTCGTTGTGGTGTATACACAGGGTTTTCTAACCAGGTGCTACTAGGAAAAGTTATTATGTGGATATAGTGACTTGATTATACCTGGATGTGGTGGCCTAGGGAAAATTAGGATGTCTATTAGAGGGAGTGGATGGAGTTTTAGGTGTTTGGTGTGGACCACAAAGAGGCATGCAACGTATCATGATTAATTGGGAATCAAATTCCACATTGTTTGAAAGGGTATTGGAAGATAGAGGGGAGGATTCTCCCTGGAGAATCGCATGATCACACTAGGATGTAGCAACATGGGGAGGATCAAGATGTATGGGGATATTGGGAATGAACCTCAAAGAGGCTTCCTATATATCAATGATTATTGGGAATCAATGTCCACGTAGTTTGGGATGGTAGGGGCTTAGGTGTATAAATAACCCATTTTATTTTGGATAATTCCTAGACATTGCACATCTGTTGAATGTGATGTGGTTGGGGATTACTGCATGATGGATTCTTGTGAAAGGTGTATGATTGGGTCATATAAATAAAATCAATGCATTAACTTGGTTATGGTTTCAGATTTCACATAGGATCATCCCATGGATAAATATTCTTGGTGATTATGTTCAAGATTGGCCCATAATGGTTTTAGATATTATCAATTTCATGATCACCACTATCCTATAAACCCACATGAGTCTTGGTGGGTCTGAGAAACAAGATTTAACCATACCTGAATATAACACAATTCACTTTTCCACCTGGTGGAAATGGAAAAAATTCCCAACTAGAGAGGGATAGGGTGTTGAATGTTCCTACCCCTTTCTTGTTTTGATGTTCATGGGAGGTGAGGAAGAGTGAGAGTTATAACTCCCACATGAAAGGTTTGATGATTAATCCATGAGGGATTTACGAACACTACTACAAATATGGCCTTTATTAGTGCTATAAAAGTCAATTAAAAGTGATAAAAAAATACTGTTAATCAAGGAGAAGATAGGGGTCCCTTTTATCAGCACTCATAAAAGTGCTGATAAAGGCCCCTTTTATCTGTGCTAAAAAAAGCACTGATAAAAGGGACCTTTATCAGCACTTTTTTAAGTGTAGATAAAAGTTGAAAAAATATTTAAAAAAATAAAAAAAAATATTTTTTCTATTATGGGGGGCTTCAACAGCGCTTGAATCCCCCTTTTAACAGCGCCCATTGCCCATGGTAGCCCATGCACACCCCAGACCAAATCCACCCAGCCCCACCCCCCTTTAACAGTACTAGGTAATTCCCCCCACCTGCGGGTACGACTTTCCACCCCCAGGATTCGAAATCGAGACCTCCTGCCTGTGTGCCTAAGCCTTTACCACTCCACCATATTGCTTTGCTCTTCATTTATTAATATATCTATTTATTTATATATATATATTTATTTTTATATATATTTAGTTATATATACTCATATATTAATATATTTGTATATTTAGTTATATTAATATATATATATATATATATTAGTATATTAATATATAAATATATATGTTAACATATATATATATATATATTTAGTCATATTAATATATACATATATATTTAGTCATATTAATATATACATATATATTTAGTCATATTAATATATACAAATATTTAAATATATTAATATATATATATATCCGTACATTAATATATATTTATATCTCTTTATATATATATATTTAGGTATAATTTTTTATCTGTATATTTATTTGTATATTAATATATATTTATAAGATAATATTTAAATACATTTATAAAATTTGTTTTCTTATGTGTGTTTTTATAAATAAATAAATAAATAAATACATAAAAACATACATACATATATACAACACACACACACACAAATATTATATGTATATATGTAGGAATAATTATACATATTTATATATATTTACAAATATTATATATTAATATGTATATACAATAGTGCTAGAAATGGGGTCTCGAAAAACCTAACAAATCTTAGAGTCACAGGAAAATGCATAACTTCTTCTCCATGTGTTCATTTCAGCTCTATGAATAGTCAAAATGAAGCTCATGAAACAAAATATGATAAAACAGTTAGTAGAGGATGAATAGACACATAGATCAGAAGTTATCATAGTTTTAAGAAAAATTTGACAGGGATCCAGACACAAAAACTGATTTTTGGAGGCCTTCTGGTGGTTTTTTGGAGTTTTTGGTTCCCAAACATGAATATTACTATATACTAGTCAATTTTATACATATATATATTCACTAACTTTGATTTGATATGTGGTATAGCCCAAACGGACACGCAGAGCGAATGTTATGGCTGTTTGAAGTTGGACATTTTTTTTGGTGTTCTATAACTAATATATCATTCGTTCCTCTGATATTCTAATGGTTTTGACTAGAAATTATCGTAACTTGTTTCAAAAGATTTGATTTAACTAGTCACGGTTCTCAAATAGAGAATCAGAGTAGAAGTTATGCCTGTTTTAGTGAGTTGCTGGTTTCTTAGGTTTTTAGGAGATACGATAGTTGCAAAATTTCAAACGACAATAACTTTTGATCCGAGTGTCCGTTTTTGCTGTACCACATATCAAATCAAAGCTTGTGAAAATATAAACACTCCTTTGATAATCTAAACCACTTCTCATGTTCTATGAGGTTCAAAAAGGACCAGAAACCCTCTGAACGATCATTAGTTTGGCTCCATGGGCCTGTCTTGCCATAACTTCTGCTCCGGGTGTCCGTTTTTCATCAACCACATATCAAAACGAATATTACGGCCACAACTACAATACGGTGACCATTTTAACACTTTATCATATTCTTCAAGGTATTAAAAGGTCCTTAATCCCTACAAACTACCATAATTTCTGCTCCGGGGTGTCCATTTTGGGTCTACAACATATCAAATCGATATAAAACATATTTTAAAAAATATTTATTAAATTAATATCAATATAAATATACTTATATATCAATATATTATTTTTTAAGTTTTTTTGAAATATACACATTTATTAGCTCTTGGAAAATGTGCCTAATAAAACCCCCCTTTATCAGCGCTACTAAAAAAAGAAATGATAAAGGGGGCCCCTTTATCAGCTCTAAAAAATCACTAATAAAGGGTTACTTTTAACAGCGCTTTTTTAGCACTGTTAAAAGTTCCCTTTATCAGCACTTTTTTTATCACTGATAAAGCCCCCCTTTATTAGTGATTTTTTTAGCGCTAATAAAGGGTGGCGCTGTGGAAACCCAGTTTTGTGGTAGTGGAAGAGGATATCATTATGTGTGAGAAGGACCTAATCACATATGGGGAGGATCTCACTACCTATGTGGGAATGAGGTGTAGAGATCATTATTGGTCACTCGTACATGGATCATACTATGCTTATGGAATAGGGTAATTTCATAGTTTAATTTCATGTTATGAGGATTCTAGTGGTAGAAAATTTTACACCATGAATCTCAGAAGTTAGGAAATCACTCCTCATCACTTATTCTTACATAAAAAAAGCTTATGCACCCCTTATAGGGGAAATGTATTAACAACACTTAGTTAGAATGATGGAGGTGGATTGTTCAATCACGATGTCCATGTTATTAAGCCTATTGTGAGAAGAAAAAGACATTAGCATATATTTACTGAGAATAAAAATGTGAACAGGAATCTTGAGCCACACATAGAATAGATTGGGCCAAAGGAATGTGTATAATAGCCATATGAGGACATGAAGTGGGGTTGAACCAATCCTTGATGGGTGTGGACGTTTTTAGAACTAAAAATTCACGAGGAGGTGTCATAAGAAGAGAGGAAACATGGTGAAGAACTATAGAAGACCTCCATTAAGAAGTGTGCCACAAACCTCCTTTGTTAAGATATGGGGGGGGGGTATTGGAAAGTGTTGTGAGCTTCCTTCATCAAGATGAAAAAGAGATAATGACCCCTCGAGTCCCACCTCCTGTAGGCCTTGGGGTGGTGACCAACACCAAGGGTATAAAAATAATGAAAAATAAGAGGAATTATTATTTTATAGTAAGAATGATTGGGAGATAAGATGTATCAACCTCAAAACAACTCTGAGACATATATATAAAAGAATAAAAATCCATCCCACATGAATTTTTAAAGTAAAACTGCAAGAAACACAATGAAAAACATGAAAGTAAATACAAAAAGAAAAATGATAGCAGTGACACAACAACTATCCCAACACGTGAGCTAGTATGATCCAACACACTCCACATAATCTTCTTGGAATCCTGAAAGAAATTTTATATTCAATGGGTGAGCATATAAGTATACTCAGTAAGAAAATCCAAGGTCTCTCATGTACAAGTGGGAGAGGAATACTAATTCTTCTCTAAGGAAAACATTATAAACTCAAAATCACCTAACAAGTTATACTGTCAACCCTAACCTCACAAAGACACACTCACCATATAATGTAATTAATGTCAATTATAGTAGTAAGCACATCAATGATAGGGTCCCCCACACCACTTTCCATTGTTAACTGCTCATCCCTAATGGTGAACGTCCTGATGCTACCTTTCTCTTCTAGAAGCTGAAAAAACCATAACCTCCCCACACACACCTGGGTCATGCACCACATACTGCCCAAAAACACCTGGTTCAAAACCACATCACATCCCACCCACAGAAACTTGGGCCACAAAATGACAACATCATCCTTATGACACCTAGTAAAGTAAAATATAAATCATTCCAAAGACACTTGGGAAGAACAACTCACTCGTAGACACTTAGGCCTCACAACCACACCACAACCTGCCAAAAGAGTCTAGTGCTACCAATGCATAGAAGAGAAAAAATAGAAGAGCCAATAACCATCCATCCATCCTTCAACATGGATATTGGTAAAGGACACCACCCCCATAACAATGGGTATGTTAGGAACATAGTTCTCAACATGGGTGGGGTGCGTATATAAATTATAAGGAACTAAATGTATATATATAACTACCAAAAACTGAGCCCAACCAATAGGGTTTCAAAACAAAAAACCATCCCACACAAAACTACACTTGTTTCTACCACTAATGCATAACCACATAGCCAATCACAGTCTTAATACATAACCCCAACCAAATCATTTTACCAATTATCACTCTGTATTAAACAATTAATTTAATTATTTGTTCCATCCATACTGGGGAAACTATCAAACATAATATACCATAAGTATCATAATAATCCACACACACTCCACACAAGGCTCTAGAAATTCTGGGTGAAGTGCCCATGGAAGGTAACACAATCATTCTTTAAAATTATCCCTCCTAAACTATCCTTGGAATCCCCCTTCATTAAAATAACCACATATAAAAAATAATCAACCAGATTGCAGTCCCACTGCACAAAAAGACCATTCCCAACAACCATAACACAACCCAGATGTATACCCACAGTTTAAAAAGTTCATCCATTCCTAAATCAATCAAACACTTCATATGAGATTTCATTATAACATATTCACTACCTAATACACACAACCAAACATATCAAATAGTGTGTATTCATATTTGACCAAAACTATTATTTAATTCTACTTTCATAATTCAGGGTTGATCACAACAAAATTTTAATCATGGGGAATCCATTTATTTAACTAGGTGTAAATGATACACCCAATTATCATATTTACATTCATTAAACTAAGGATCAAAATGAGAATAGATCATCACCCATGTCCAGGAAAATAACACCAATGATAATGATTTTTAGAAGGATAAAACCAATACAAAATAAATGATAACATCTAAAACAAAAATCATCAACATCAACTTTCTATCCCATAATTTATAATTAAGGTAACTAAAATTGTAATCCTAATATGTCCATTCATCTTAATGACACCGTTAAATAAGATTTTGATTCAACCGTATTCTCATAGAGACATGAGTTTTCCCACCTCGCATGATACTGAATGGCCCAAAGGGCTTGTTTTTTATTGATTTTTGATAAACCCCTTCCAAGGGATGAGGGGGAACCCTTACAAGGCCCGTAGGCTTAGAGATTGTAAGGCCCATATGCTTAGGAGATTACATGACCCTAAGGTCTTAGGGAATTCAACCAGTCTATCTACAAGGAACTGCCCCTCCCCAGCATCTGCATCGTGATAATAGCTCTCCACCTTCACATGGTCGTCTTTCTAGGATTTCCGTGAAAGAACACACTGGTCCCGATGACATAGCCATACCCTCTCATTCTGACAATACATTTGGATCTACTCTGGTGAGTGAACCTGCTCTGAATCCTCTTCTGGGGCTATTCCTTTTTTATAGAGTCTATTGGGGGAAACTGCATGTGGCCATAAGGCCTTGAGGTGGCCCAAATGCCTTAAAGGTGGCCCAAAGGCCCTACTGACCCGAAGGCCTGGGTGCCCCGAAAGCCTTAAGGACTCCAAGCCCAAACCAATGGCCCAAGGTGAATAGTTCTAGCTGCTACAGTATCGAACAATACCTGATATATTAATTGCTACAGTGCCTACTATAGTACCACAGAGTGTATAGTTCTACTATAGTACCTGCACTGTGTGCAGTCTTCTATAGTACCTCGCATTGTGTACAGTCTCTGATACAGTGCTGCTATAGTGCCTACTACAGTACCTGCTACAATATTTCTACAGTACTAGAAATATGCATGTACCTGGTTTTGAACCTGGGTCTCGTGGATGCACTTAAGGATACCTCACCAACTGGGATGAGGTTCATGTGCACCCCCATGATACCTAATTTAAATATATATGATGGAATTCCTACCTTTAAAAACAAATGATCAACAACTACCCCTTGCGCCAAAAAATAGGTGATCGAACAAATAGTAGGAGACTCCAAGGGAAACTGAATACAAAGGCCACAAAAAAACACACAACTCCATGGGGAAGAATGTCTATGGTCTCACTAAGAGAGAAATGGAAACACACTATTAAGAGAATATCAGTACTCAAAAGAGCTAGATCCTATATCAACAGAAGGAAACAGTTTCAAGAGCCATTAATGTCAGATTATGGTCAAGATTATGTGGGTTGACTATTTCAATGTCTGGGGAGAATTAATATATTACAGATATAATTAATAAACATTTAAAATCCTTTCAAAATGCTCAAACAAATTTTTAAACTTGATTTATGTCAAATAAAATATAAGATGGGTGAAACTGGAAAGACTGCAGAATGGCTGGAATTGACACAGTGATGGGTGTGTCACCGATGCAAGTCACCAAAAAGGACTTACCGACCGAGATCCAACAATGTGACCCACATACATTGAGTCTCTAACATGACCCATCGACACCTGACTCATTGACGTGAGTCAACAATGCCTGGCCTACTGACCCCGACCTAGTGACGCCCAACCTACTGATGCCCGACCTACCAATGCTTGACCTACCGATGCCTGAACTACTGTTTCTAGACCTATCGATGCTGAGCCACAAAAATTGAGCCACTGATGCTGAGCCATTGATGTTGATACACCAATGAAGTGCCACTGACATTGAGCCATCGACACTATGCCACCGATGGTGAGTTACCGATTGGAAAACTGGAATTTTGGAAAACTCTTGAAATGAGATACCATTGCTTCCTATAACACTCCAATGACCGTATTTTGAAAATGTAATGGACTTGAGAGGTTTGGTCCATTACATAATATACCTCTCAAACTATTCTCACCACCTAGAATTCAAATCCAAACCCTAGAGAAAGAGGGGTCGATTCAATTCCCTAGTAAGATACCTCTCATGAATAAACCACCCTATGTTGCTAGAATGATGGAGCGAAACCTCAACATCCCAGAACAACTCCTCCCATATCTTATAACCCAAATATCAAAAAGATACCCCAAACAATCACCAACTATCCAGAGACATGAATTATGGAATTCCTTCTTCCATGTGAAGATATTGTTCTCTCTTGGGGGCACTAACTCACCCACACAATTCTACATCCCAATTATTGAGTATTGATTAAGAATGAGGTCCTATATTTTTATACATGTTAGGAATTAATCACTCATTAGAGAACCAAGAAGAAACCCATCATATAGAAAACAAGGTTCAAGCACTACATCATAAATAAAAACACAGAATAAAAACTCAAAACAACTCAGGGTACTGGGAATACAACTGTTTTTCCCTTTCCCAAGTACTCTCCTCTAGGACAACATGCCTCCACAACACCTGAACCAAAGAAATGGTCCATCCATGGAGCACCTTATCATAATGATCCTATACCTCCACTATCCACTTCATGAATACTGCATCATCCATGATATCTAACTCTCTCCAATCATTAATATAGAAGTTATCATGAATTTACTAATGAATCTGGGAGACATGAAATACATCGTGGATCCTCTCCCACAGTAGTGGAAACACAAAATGAAATTCCACCTTTCCATCTCACCATAACACCTCTAAAGGTTCGATGAACAAGGGATAAATCTTTCTCCATCCGCCAAACCTCCACTGCCCACGGTGAGGGGAAACCTTTAGAAACATGTGGTATTGATCCTCAAACTCTAAGGGACTCCTCCTATAATAGGAATATGCCTTCATCTGGTCACATTCTTCCTTAATACTATCACATACAAGATTCACCTTCATGGTCACACTCTACACCATGGCCAAACCAAGATTAGTTGTCTTCCCAACATTCATCCAGTATAAGAGTGAACGACTAGGTCTTCCATAAAAGGATTCGAATGGATCCATACCAGTGGAAGATTGATAGATACTATTGTAAGAAATCTATAAAAAGGAAAAGTGTCACACCCAAGACCTACCGATGTTCTAGACGCATTCTCATGGCATGTCCTCTAATGTCTTGCTGGTTCACTCTGTCTGTCCATATTTATAAGGGTGGAAGGTAGATATAATGCGTAAGTGAGTTCCAAAAGCATGCTGCAATCCCCTCTATATGTGTGATGCAATTAATATGTCATGGTCTGAGATAATGGATCTTGAAACTCCATGCAGCTACACCACCTCATCAACATACCTCCTAGCAAAGGCATCCATTTCACCCAATTCATTGATTTCCAAAATGTGTGCTAATTTTTCCAGCCGATCCACTACTACTCAGATAGCGACACAACCTTTCTGGGTTATGGGTAGTCCTATAACAAAATCCATAGAGATGTTAACACACATCCACTCAAGGACATCTAGAGGTTGTAACAAGCCACCAGGAACATGATGCTCAACCTTTACCTGATGGACCACTAATCACTTCACCACAAACTCTGCCACCACCCGTTTCATCCATGGCCACCAAAACTAACCTCTCATGCTATGGTAGATCAGGGAAACTCTAGGGTACACCAATAGTTGTGATCAATGAAACTAAAGGAGAAAACCCTCGTGAATCTCCACAAGGATAAACAATTTCTCATAGAACAACACCTGATTCTGACCATCCTTTGACCATCCCTCCAGAGCATCACCATGGTCAATGTGATCACACATCACCTCCATCTACGAGTTTCCCCACTAAAACTCCTCCACCTTCTACCTCAGAGATGAATGCATAATCATTTTAAATATAAACCCTCTACCTACATCCATTCCAACATCTATGTGCAAGGCGTCCAACTCCTCAATCACCATCCCAACAACCCCAGTTTCTTGGAAAACAACCTTCTTCAACTTAACTCTCAAGGAATTAGCCACTACGTTCCCCTTTATTGAGGAATAAGATATATCAAAGCCGTAATCATAAGAAAATTCCATCCAACTCCTTTATTAAATGTTTAGGTATCACTGGTAAAATATATACATTAGGATCTTGTGATCTGTGAAGACCACAAATCACTCTCCAATAAGGTAATTCCACCACAAATTCAGCACAAACACTACTACTACAAGCTCCAGATCCTGGGTGGCACAATTACATTCATTGGTACGTAACTTCCAAGACCCATAATAGATAACTCCTCCCTTATTCATCATCACACATCCCAAGCCTATATAAGAGGCATCACAAAACACCTCAAACATCAGACCCTCCTCTGGAAACCGGAGCACTGGAGCACTAACGGACTTCCCCTTATGATAGTTGAACACTGCCTCTCACATCCCATTCTACACAAAATCATGGCCATTTATAGTCATATCCATCAACTAAGCTTCAAATCAAAAGAAATTGAGTACATGTCATCGGTAATATTATTCCATACCATGAACGCTGTGAACTATCACCACATTCTTAGGTGAGGCCCAAGAAACAACAACCTCGACCATCGATGGGTCCACCAGTATCCCCTTATGAGGAATCACATGCCCAAATAAATGAACCTCTTATGTCAAAAACATACACTTGGACATCTTCCCATAGAGATGGTGGTGTTGAAGAACCTCCAAGACAACTTCAAGATTCTTCGGTTTGCTCTACCTCAGACATCGACTAGATTAGGATGTTATAGATGAACATGATGATGAACTAGTAATGGAACTCATGAATGGAATAGTTAATATACCCAATGAACATGTCTAGTATGTTCATAATACTGAATGATATAACCACGAACTCAAAGTGACCATACCTACACCTAAAATATTTCTTCAGAATATCATCATCATTCACCATCAACTGGTGATATCCTAACCATATATCTATATTAGAGAACCGAATTGATCCCCTTAGCATGTTAAAAGGATCATCTATCCTTGGAAGGGGGAAATAGTTCTGGTCCATCACTAGATTAAGGATCTGGTAGTCTATACATAGCATCATACCAACAATATACTTCTTTGAGACAAACATGGGAGCACCCCATGGAGACATACTATGTTAGATAAATTCATTCTTTATCATATCATCAATATGAATCCTTAACTACAGCAACTGAGAAGGTTCCTTCTGATAAGGATCTCTTGAAATTGGAGAAGCATCAGGCTATAAGTCTATCCCTAAATCAATGTCATGTCAAGAGGGTGAAGTCACAAACACCCCGGTAAAACATCCATGAACTCACCAACAACTCTATGAAACCCCACCATCTATTCATCCACTAATTCCACTAAAAACTAGGCCAATAAGGAAACAAGAGGCTCCACATGCTGACTTACCATCATACAAATTTGATCGCCAGCGAAAGAAATACATGGTCAATCCATATCTGAAAACATGACTCTTCTCTAGAAGCATTTGATGATATCATGTATGAAAAAAAACAATTCAATGATAATGATGAATTTGTATGAATGCATCTCTAGCATGAAGATATCTCCACTAGACTTATTCATCCCAGCATCAGTCTAAATCCTCAGAAAACGTCAAACAAGCTGGTCTAACTTATGACTATTGTACTAAATACTAGGGGAATGGAAAGTATCTATATGTATAGTCCAAGATCATGGGATAGAGTTGGTTCAATAATGGAGTGTGAAGCTCCCGAATCAAACAAAACACAAGAAAGAGTACTGAACACACTGATCATACTTTGAATGGTCTTTAGACTTGCTGAAACTACTGCACCTAGGACATGTAACTATCCATGATCAGATCCTCTTCCACTCTGATGTCGATCGCCTCCTAGACCATGTATGGTTTGAGGTCCTTGATGAACACCCATTGGTTGGTCTCCACCACATTTGTCTCCTCCCAATGTAGTGAGAGAAGACTATAACTACTACTAAAACAGCCTGGTCAATAGCTACTTTTGAGGCAGGTGCTGAAACTTCCCACCTCCACCATACCGTGATAATAATGGGAACAAACTCTGAAGGTTTGTAAAACCTTGAAATGTGAAACAACTTATTCCTAAGAAAATTATAAAAGCATGAGGACCCGAAGGTAAAAAATGAAACTACTAAGGTGAACTCCCCACTGGTCGAAACCTAGAAGGCCTTGGATCCGGGGCCCTTTTACTAGAATCAATGCCCTATGTAGAACCCTGGTGACTCCCCTCTTTTGTTAGACCACATCATGGGTGCATCTTCTTAAAAACTTCAACATTCTTTTGGACCTCTAGGTTTTTCGATAAGGTGAAGGTAGTAACCGTATACTGAATGGAAGGAAAAAGTGCCTCCTCTAATAATCTTACCTGAGACTCCCCATCTAGAAATATATCTAGAGAAATGTGAAGGATATCCTTGATCTTCATACCCAGTTTCCATACCGACGTACCCTCTGGCTGGAGGGAGAGTAGCTTAGGTTTCTTCTCAATCTTCATTATTGAAGAAAGTAATTTTACATGGAACACCTTCTCAAAATCGACCCATAGAACATCATCCACCCTTCTCTACACCGGTTATAGCATCCACCACTAACACGAACCACCCCATATTTGGATCATTGTTATAGGAACCCAAAACTCTATTGGATCCAATATCATGCTGAAAGTTATCACTAAATCTTTAATCCAACTATCCACCTATGTATTTCCAACACTACCATCATACTTTCCCAGTGTCTACTGCTAGAAAGAAAAAAGAGTATTCTTCTATTGATCATCCTACCCCATTGGGTAAACCATCCATTGGTCGACTATGTTATCATTCCGGGCCTCTACCTCCTGTACCATACACGTATGACGACTCGTTCCATAGCCGAAGATTTAAACAGGTGACTCCATAGACCAAATTCATTTATGATTCCTTTTAACTAATTATTTATCTAAATTTCCCATAAATTCCAAAAAAAACAAGAAAAAAAGTCATCAAGATGTATTTACCATTCCTATGGTTATCTATCCTACAAACTGTGTATCCTTACTTGGTCATTCCATAAGCTTAGAGTCCTTGCATTAGATAACAAGGGCCCCTAAAATCTTATGTTGTAGTCTATCTTCCCTAGAATATGTCACACCCTATAATCTCCTAGCATTTCTTCCCTACCAACCCATGAAATCCTCACTATGACTAAATTGAAACTCCATCCTATTACTCACCCATCAGCCTATGATACCATTCTATCATGACCATCCTTCATAAAGATGTGGGAATGGATGGAAACATGGTAGGATATTCATTATTCAAGGTGAAAAAGAGATAATAAACCCTAACTCCTTCCTCCAATAGGCCTTGAGGTGGTGACCATCACCAAGGGTATAAAAATCTTGAAAAATTGGAGTCATTATAGTTTTTATAGTATCTGTGATTAGGAAATATGATGTGTCAACCTAAAAAAACTCCAAGAAATATATATAAAAGAAGAAAAAATACGTCCCACATTCATGATTAAAGTAAAAATACTATAAATACAATGAAAAAATCCAATTTAAATACTAAAAGATCAAAGCTATGTAGTGAAACAGTAACTATCTCGACGCCTGAGCTTGTAGGGTCCAACATAGTCTGTGTAATTCTCCCTAGAAACCTGAAAAATAGTTCAACATGAATAGGATGAGCATACAAGTATACTCAGTAGGAAAAGACAAAGTCTCTCTTGGACAACTGGGAGAGGGATGAGGAAAATAAAAACAACTAAAAATCACATAAAATGTTATAAAATCCACCCAACCTCACTAAGGAACACTCACAAAATAATGCATGTCAAGTAATGTAATTCTGTAATCATATTGATGGTTGGTTACCCTAGACCACTTCCCACTAGTTAACTACTCATCTCTAACAGAGAAATTCATGACAATACCACGCTCTTCTACAAGTCCATCTTTGACAACCTGCTCACACACACCTGGACCGTGTACCACATCCTACACATAAACACCTGGGACACAATCACACCACATCCCTCCCGTGTACAATAGGACCACAAAACAAAGACCTCATCCCAAAGACACCTACAATATTACAATATATCTCATCCAAAAGACACCTAGGAAGCACACCTTACCTAAAGACACATGGGCCTCACAATCGCACCACAACCTGCCCAAAGAGTATAGGGATACCAATTCCTAGAAGAGGGAGTAGAGAAGATCCAATCAACATCCATCCACCCTCCAACCAGGATGTTGGGAAAGGATACCCTCTCCATAATAATAGGGGTGTTTGACATATAGTTCTCAACATGGGTGGGGTGCATATTGAAATCACAAGGAACTACATGTATATATATAGGTACAAAACACTCATCCCAACCTATGGGTTTTCAAAACAAACAACCATCCCACACAAAACAACCCTTGTTGCCACCATTAATGCATAACCACACAACCAGTCATAGAAATAATTCAAAACCGCAGGAAATTCATTTGACCAATTATCACTCTTCATTAAACAATATATTTAATTACTTATTCCATCCCTACCTATAAAACTGCCAAATATAACACAACCTACGTAACATCATAACCCACACACACTTCATAAAAGACATTAGAAACTCTGGACGATGTTCCCACATAAGGTAACACCATACTTCTTCAAAATTATCCCTCCCAAACCATCCTTGGATGCCTCTATACAGAAAAAGCACAACATATAGAAAAAAAACATAACTAGGTTGAAGTCCCACTGCACAAACATAGCATTCCCAAAAACATAAAACAACCTAAACTAACTAGATTGACATCTTGTGGAATCCATTTATTTAATCTGGTATATGTGATTAACAAGATTCTCATATTTGTAGCCATTCAACAGAGGATAAAAAATGAGTATAAATCATCACCTGTGAAAAATAAAATACCACAAACAATAATGTTTTTAATAGGATACAACCCATAAAAAATCAAAGATAATGACTAAAAAAATTATCATTATCATCATCTTTAAATACCCTCATTTATTACTAAGCTTTCTAAAACTATTATAATAATAGGTCTATTCATCTTTATAACACCCATAATTAATATTAGAATTTGACTGTATTCTCAAAGAGAGTGTATTTTCCCCACCCCACATGATATATAATTAAAATAGAGATGAATGAATTCATACCATGAAAAATAGATGATCAGTAACTCTTCATTATGCCAAAAATAGGGGCCACATTAGAAACATGAGACTCTAAGGGAAACTAAATCTGAAGGCCACAACACAACACATGAATCTGCATGGAAGACAGGATCTGGGCGCACCAAGAGAAAAATGGAAACAAAATTGTATGATAATATCTCAACTTAGAATATCCAGATCCTATATCAATGAAAGGAAACAATTTAAATGTCCATTAAATTTAGATCATGGTATGGATTACATGGTTTGAAAATTTTAAGGTCCAAGTAGTGTTAGTATATTAATGATATAATTAATATCCTTTGAAACACCTTTAGAAACTCTCAAATAGGTTTTTAAACATGATTTATGTTAAATAAAACATAAGAGGGGAAAACTATAAAGACTATAAAAAAGGATAGAAATGGATCACCGATGAGTTAGTCACAAACGTGAGTAAAAAAAAATCATGTCACTGACATGAACCACTGATAGTGAGTCACCGATGTGACCCACTGACACCCCACTCACTGACATGAGTCACCGATGCCCAACTTACTGATGCTCGACCTACCAACACCCTACCAATCGATGCCCGACCTACAAATTCTCGACCTAACGACATCCGACCTACCGACATCTGAACTACTGATGCAGATCCATCGACACTGAGCCACTAACACTAAGACACCAATACTGAGCCACCTATGATGATCTATTGATGCTGAGATACTGATGAAAAAACTAGAACTTCAATAAACTCTTGAAATGAGCTACCATTGCCTACCAGAACACCACAAACACTGTATTTTAATAGAGTATTGTATTAGGAAGGTCTGATCCATTACAAATAGGGAATAATAGATTGGTTATTCACAAATGTTAGGGTCTTCACAAAGGAGTATGATTCATCAAACATGGAACCTCTGCATCATGATGATGTCCTAGATCACAAATGGAGTGAATCAAGAAGAATGAATTCTTCAAAAATCCTCAAGTATCATGGAGGGTCTTACTCCACTATTCAAGGTGTATGAAATCATGAAATGCACCCCCAAAATGGTTAGAGGTATTTAGAAACATTAAAAAATGGGGTTTCTTGATGTTGGGATACATTGGGTGATATATTTTCTATCCTCTTCGTACTACTCAAGTGATTTTTGAATTGAGATAAATTCAGAAGTTGAAAGGCTTGGGCAAAACTCATTTGGGGTTGGTTTGAGATTAGTATTTATAGGCACAAGGAATCATGATTCTACGAATCAATTCAAAAATAAAATGAGTGCTTTGAAAAATTCATGGCTCTATCAGACTTGTGAAGAACATCATCAATATTTTTTACGGTCATGGAGTGGCATCCGACTCAAAGATAATTACATCAGTGATCTACACACTTAGGGAGGGTAGGTTCATCGTGAAAGGTATCCAGGATACATACCATTAAGAATAATTTTAGGGTTTTTTGATCTTGTATTTTCTCTAAACTAGTTGTGAATTCCTTGACAAATCCTATAGAATAAATTTTTTCACCAACCTGTTCCCCCTCATAATGAAAGCTGATGGGAGAAGGAGGGATGTATTCAATGGGAAAATTTCTGTATTTTGATAATCACAATTTTTTGGTAAAGTTCATTCATGATTATCACTCGATATTGAAATCCCATAGCGCGCCTAGTGTGAATTTCATTATGAATCATGGGACAACTTTGCACCTATAAATAGTGACATGGGGGACCTCAAATAAAAACATTCTTTCGTGAAAAGTGACACCTTTTTCTTCTTTTTGTGAGGCACTTATCCTCCAAAAATGTTATCTCAACAATATAGATTTATGGGATCCCATGGTCCGTGAACTCTATATAGTGAACTAGACATTGCGAACAACATCTTATTCAAAATGATTTCATTGTGAATCAAAGATATAAAAACTGTACTATATGAACAAGAATCATGTACGAATGTCATAGAAAAATCTCAGAAATATACAGAGACTCTAATTTGATGGTCACCTGATAAATTTTTCAGGAGGTAATTGTGGATGCTCCTAAAAAAAGATGAAGAAATGGAGAACAATAATATGCTTGTAGAGTGCATCTGAAGCAAATCAACCCTTAAATTTATGAAACAGTTTATTCCTAAAATTTATAAAGTGTATAATCTATGTATGTGGTTTCTACTCTAAGGATTAATATTAATGGAAAATGTATTTAACCTAGAATAAGGTAGAGAAAAACTGGACTATTGGTTTAGGCACCTAACAGGATAGTACTAGTGGCACAAGGATACTATAGGTCACATTAATAAATATATTGTGGACATAATCATAGATCATCTCCACAACCATTTCAACAAGGTTTATGTAGAGATTCTAGAGAATAAGGCATATTTTTTATAGTATGAAATGATCATCATGGAATTCTTGTGAAACCTTGGAAAGGTAGGAATGATGTTTGGGATATATGATAGGGTGGAAACTTTACCAATTATTGTGACTATGATTACTATGAATGTACATAATGAACTAAATTTAATACCAATATGAAGTGGGTTATAATTTATGAAGAAACATGTAATTCTTTGTTCCTTCTATATCAGCCATAGGAGATCATGCTGGAGCAGCTGAGTAGGTGGGATCTAGGGACCAACACATTCCACCTACATCATGGGGAGGTTATAATTAGTCTATGATTCTAATATATGATTTATGGAATCCATATAATGGGTTAAATGTACTATGAGTTTCTCCCCATGGAGAATGTGTGGGAAGATCGAGAGAAGATGCTAGTTTTTATGAAGATATTACTAGACTTGGTTCATGGAAATGATGAATAGAATCCTGGAATGAGTGATATCCACTTCAAGGAATAGTTTATCTATTTCATAATCATAATGGTTGAGGTTCCCGCTATGGGATAAGATCTAGTAAGTATATTGTTTTCAAGGCCATGCACATGTTTGAGTGGGATCTTCTAGAGAAAGTAAGGATTCTACTAAAGGATCCTAGAAGAGTGAAATTGAAAATTATGGGGATACAACCTCAAGAAAGAGCTTAAACCAATAGTTATGTTGGCTAGGTTCATCCTGGTGCTTATCTATGGATGGATGCTCTACGAAAAGGATACACATATGGGGTTGCTTCAAAAAACCATTATCAGGGAGGTGGTGCTAGAGATGGGGAAGCATTTCAACCACAAAATACTAGTGATATCAAAGCTACACAATGATCCTCGACAAATTAGTGAGGGAATGAAACTTATTCATGTGTGAATAATGTTTCACATACTATAAAACTAGGTGGATTCACACATGGGAGGCTACAATTATATGACCCTGATATCACTTATTGAATCAAACTTCAGGCTGATGATTCTGAATATTGTGGTAAGGTTCCCTTTCAAGATGGAATAGATGGACATGATGAACAATGTGTGATTAGAAGATCATTTTACCTCCAAAATGTTTCAAAGAGTTTGGAAGTGGTGACCAATGAAAAAAAACTATTGTGGCGCAGTGATCATATCTCTTAGAATAATGAGGTGGAGTACTAGTGGCTAGGTATAATTGAGATCCAACCTATGAGTAGTACAAACCACACTAATTTAAGACCTAGTTCAGGTCTATTAAGTGGCATAATCTGAAGGTTTATTCATTAGTTCCTCAAAAGTTATTCCCTTTGGTGATGATGAAATATTTACATAAGTTCACAAATGAAAATGGGAGGTTCAAGAATGATCTTTCAATACAAACTTCTATATAAATGCTAACCAATGACTATGCACAGAGCTGGGTGACCACTTTTATGTGAGTAATTATGGGGAAGTGAACCATTTGAGACAATGAAGAAGTAGTTTTTCTACCTTAGATCTGGGGCCGAACAGTGGGGAGAGAGTGTTTCAGGGGTAGAGATGGTGTGCACCATAGTGGAAGAGTATCAATAAAAGAACCTAAAATATTAGGGCCTACACAACCAACTTTTCATGGGCCAACACAGATGAGAGAAAATGAAAGGGTAGTAGTAGTACCCAGTACAATAATCTAGGAAAGACAAATTCAAGAACTTATGGAACCATCTGGGAAAGTTTTCAGGATGTTTTTCCAAGCTCTTACGAAGTGGTTAATCTATATGGATGTTCCCAACCATTCCATATATCATGAGGTTTGGGAAAACAAGGATGTTTTCACGTAGTTTTATGGAATCCAAGAGATGCGGTAATATCTCAATAGACTCAATATTAATATTTCTATGATTAGTTATTCTAAGTATGGTTTCTAAGAATATTTAGGTGAGGTGGAGTGGTATGTGATATAGCTGGTAAACCTGGTGCATTCTCGTGGTGATGTGTGTCTGCTAACTGACTGTGTGAGGGTGATGCTAGAAAAGAATTCTCCTCTATAACTATTAGTATTTGAGTTGGTTTTGTGTTATCCCTTTCCCAAGGAATCATATTAATATTGGGGAGAATATTCTAATTAGGGGATCCCCCAGGAAAGTGGCGGGATTAAACATCCATAGAGGAAAAAGGCAAATTCTTATAGGAAAGATCTAACCCAATTTCACATATTTCCCCTTCTCTTGTTCTTAATATAGATCCTCTAGTTGAACTCTATTATGTATTGGGGGACATCACATAATGGACCCCCTTCATTGGGGATGAAGGAGAACCAATAGGCACGGAAGGGTACCCTCTAGGTCTTACACCTAGAGAGGAAGCGGCTGGTGGGCCAACCGAAGATGAGGAGCTTGAGGTAACCACCTCTGAATCTCTAGAGCAACCAGTCATATATGGAGGGCACACCCTGGTTTCATGATGTTGACTGTCCAAGACCCTAATCAGTTTTTTTCAGGTTTCATAAGTCTATTTCTTTTATAGGGTAATTGTCATTATTTTTGGAATATATGGACAGACATGATCCCTTTTCGAAAAGTGCTGGAATTATTTTGTGATCTACTATCAGAAGAGGCTAAAGAATATGGGGCCCCTTTTCCAATATAGGATTATGTTCCTGTCAAGGAAACCATAGAAACTGGTCAATCCATGGTGTTAAACAATGAGTTGGTTATTGTCATTATTGAAACCACTGGAGGGGAGGAACATGAGTGTAGGAGGAACAACATTATTGAGGTGGGATAAAGAGATGATGGCCAACCTCATGACATAGAGCCCAGCCCATCTGAAAAAATATTATAGAAGAATCATACTGCTATGCTACTTAAATCCTTCCTGAATATGATCTCACACCACCTGAAGACATGGATGATCCTAATTTGGATGTTTTTGAAGAGAACTATATCATTCAATTCCATGCATTGAACTATTTCCAATGTTTCTTCAACCAGACCCCCTAACTAGAGTTATTGTACCGAATGTGATCTCTTTTACACTGTATACACAACCTATTCATTGTAGGAGTGTACTATCATGTTATTACCATTAAATTCTATGAATATCTCACCGAACGGGTGCTTGATGGGACCTGACACATGAACATCTCCTAGACTCAATAAAAATCCAACAACATCAGAAATACCCGACTAGTTACCCATGTGATCCAATTAATATAGGAACAAATATATGGGTTTAATACCTTCATCATGGATAAATAAACTACAATAAACTAAGCACATGATGTACATTTATAGGTTGATAGGTTTTTTAGGAAAGCAACATAGTAGGTGGCCGAGCTCTAGGTGGGATCGAGCATAAATCCTGGCTGATTAGCTTCACCCAGCTGGGGATGAGAAATAAGTGGAGCTCAATAAGAATCAGGGGACCCGAAGGCCACATTATAAAGGATATAGGGTCTAAAATGCTCAATTTCTGGGGTGGATCTATAGGGGTGTCCTTTCCATGACTCATAAGAAGCTCCGACGTGTGGACGTACCCCACTACTATATGTAACTCACTCTATTTCCATGACACTCTCTTCTGTTTATGGAAAAATTTCTTTTTACTGATTTAATTACCATAATTCAACCATACATGTTTAAAAAAAATTACAAATACATAATATCATGTGGTCCATTCCTAATATGAGAAACATGAGATGACCATATAAATTATCATTTGTCTAAGAGCTCTAGGTACCCGTTGAACACTCAGGGATAGGTACTGTTGACTGACAATCAATAAGGTCTAGGATGATAGAGGCTATAGATGGAGATCAAGGTTCTTAAGATAGCCTATTTTCTTTTTCAATTTTCTACATTACCTGAATGGTATAACACTAAGTGTATTGGATTCTACCTGAACAAATGGTAATGGGAAGTTTGATTCACAAGGCCCAAAATCCAAGTGACAAGAATTATTTCATGGAGATATAGGATAACACCTACCATTGTTCAAAAAACATTATACATTTCATTAACCTAGAATGGGGAAAAATGTGGTTCGACATCTAACCATGCTCAAAATGTGGAACCTATCTAAAAATATCTTCCATTGTATTTTGTAATGTTTTCCCAAGGTAGTAGGTCATCAAAAAATGACATGAGACCAAACTGTTTGGGGTCCCTTCATTCATGGAGGAATATGAGGATGTATATGAGGGGCATGAAATTGTAGATATAGTGTGATGGTATGTTATAATGGATTTCAATATGCTTAAAATTATTCCATTGTTTCCTAAGGAGCATAGGTCTAGACATGTTGGTCAAATAAAGACTAAACCAATATTTTATAGGAGAGTCATCTCATATGTTGAGAGAAAGTTGAAAATGTGAATGATACAGTGGATGACTTGTAACAGTGAAGAGGGACTTCTCAGGTGAGGTCCTCGGATACCTTGTATATTTATATCATGCTGCAAGGAAAATATACATGCATGTTTACATTCTATAGTTAGAAAATTGGATGTGTAATTTAGTAGCATATGATGCGGAAGGTTTAGGGTATAGTTTAGTGTTATATAATCAGGATTTGTGCCAAAATTTTATTTCATGTGAATAATTCATCGCAAAAAAAATTATGTTCATATAGAGAGGAACACGTGTTATCCAAAATGGCCACATCGAATGGATACATGTAGTGTGTCTAAGTGAAATTTGACATGGATGAGGTTCAATGTGGCCTAAATGCTTCCCTACATATCATTGGTAATGAAGCCTAGATTCATTTTATGGTCATGATTTTAGGACCATGGAAATGTTTTTTCTAAGTGTACTCGTATGGAAAAAATAAGATAAACCCAATGTGAATGAAGATGACTGAAGGCCCACATACCAAAACAGTAAAAATAAGTAGACAAAAAACATCCTCTTACAACTTCACCACACCAATACACATCCCACAAAAATTCATAATCCCACATGATCCATGCATGGTGTTGTAAGAAAGGAATTTCAAGGTGTTTCTATACATGTAGAAATACAAGTTCATAGTGTTTCCTAGAAAAGTGGAAAGAGGGTAAATTAAGATTTTAGAGGTCTAGAAAAATGGGGTGTCTGGTAGCAATAGATTGATGGTTTACCATTATCAAAACATAGGGATCACAACCACACCAGTTAATAATGGTGAAAACTAATTAATGATATACTGTTGACCAAATACAAAACACAAGAATAACTATTTGTAATTGGAGATCCATTAGGGCGTTGGACCAGGGTAGGAGGATATCCAAAATGGAAAGAGATGATCACTGTTTGGGGGTAGTCAAGATTTTAAATAAGAAGAATACCCAGTTTAATAAATACTCAATGTGTAGAAAAAGGAATGTTGGTGAGTGGAATTCAACTCAAGGTGAGTACAATCATACAATTTAAGTTCGTGATTATTAGACTATGTATAGAAATTTATTGTCATATTTGTCATAATATAGTGGAAATGTTCACTCATGTTTCATACATGTAGAAAATAATAAGTAAAAACCCGACATGAATGAGGAAATTTAGGCTCACATATCACATACATAACTTATTAGAAAATATATATAGTTTATTGTTAGAATACTTGAACCATAGGGTTATATATTGATGTCACATGTTAAGGATGTTTAGATCTATAGTTTAAAGTCATGAAACATGGACTATATAGGCCACAAATAGTTTTAGGTTATAATTCATGGAACATAAATATGCGCTTTAATGAAATGGGTAAATGTTGAGGTGGAGTAAAAACTCAACAAGAATGAGGGATTAAGGTACCCAATACCACAACACAGTTTCCATGAAATATTTCAAATAGTTTAAAGTCATGATGATTTGGATATGATTGAGGCCAAGGGTTGAAAAGGTTGATAGTACTGAGGCTAGGGCTGAAGAAAAAATGTCTGTGTATATCAATGTCTCTTGTGAGAATAGAAATTAATCCACACATAGTTTAAAAAAACATGGTAAGAAACCAACAATAATGGGTGTATTCTTCTTTAGAGAGGCTGAAAAGTTATAACACATTTATTTTGAGGAATCTTGAATTTTTTCATGGTTGGATCACAGTTCTCACAATGTGCATTAATGAAATTAGCTCTTAGTTTATGTTTATAGAGTTCAGAATAGAAATGAGAAATTTTTATAATGTATTTTTGTGGTTGAGTGTTATATTAAGCCCAAGAAGAATGAGGTCCATGGAGTCACAAAACCAAAAAATTCATATTGAAGATAATCTGTATACTATTTAAAGTCATTACGATTGGAGATAGTGTAAACATTCTAGTGACTTGTTATTAGGACTCTAGGATCTTAGCTTAAGGTTGTATAATTTCTACCATTCATCCATTGAAAGAGTATATGAAATGTGGAATTTTAAAAAACTTGAATCAAATGAGGTACCTAAATGGTCTCTTCTCCACACCACATATCTAGAGGATGGCTTTTGAGATGGACTATATGGGAACCTGTATGGAAAAAATAAATGGAATACTCAATGTGAATGAGGGAACAATAGGCCTAAAATACCATAAATAGAGATCAAGAGAAATAAAGGGTTTATGAATATTCATCTAGGCCTCAACATAAAATACCCTGGAATGGATACATATTCTACGAGGGCCAAAATCATGTTAGGCGTAGTTCTCAAAAGAAATTTTCCAATGTACGTCTAATCCCCACATAGGGAGGGGGAATGTGACACATGTTTTTGATGTTGGATAGGATGTAGAAATTAGGGAATCACACTTTATCATATAAATATAGGAATCAATACATATGTAGTTCTCAAACATGGGGAGGTAATGACCAGTTCCAAAGGAAAAGTTATCTCTAGAAAGAACAACATGGTATTGTGCAGTTTATCATCATATGGACATGATGTTGGTGTCCCAGTTTAATCTTGTGTGATAAGATCAGTCTATATAGTTTAATGTCATGTGGTTAATATGATCACATTGTGTAGTTTAATGTCATGCAGATCAGATTGTAGTTATTGCATAGTTCTTTATCATGAAACTATAATGTTGTGGAGAGAGATTTTTTTTGTGGGGATTCACATAACACAATAGCTACAAACGACATGAATGAGGACCAAGGAGGTCCTTATTATATAATATGTTCCCTAATGAGACATTAACACAATTTAAAGTCATGATGCCTTCTCTTGAACTTTTAGTTTATGGTTGTAGAGTCTATACCATGGACCCAGTTTAATATCATGGTCCTAGGATGATAATGATGCAGTGTATGGTCATGTGAAAATTCCCTCTAATGTAGTTTAACATCATGTATAAATGATCCTCATGCTACGTAGTTTATAGTCATACATCTGGCATTTTATGGGTTTCCCATGTGAAAAAATATTTAAGAAACATTGCACTGGTTGATGAAGTTATGTGTTCTCTGTCCATGTTGAAAAAATAGTATACATCATTGGGATATACCATATTAATGATATAGGGTCCTTAACTCATGGGCTCCAACATTGGAGGCATTCTTCAAAATATAATTGCTATTCTAAGAGTCAGTACCAAGTCTAATTGTATGAAGAGGTGACATTTCTTATTGAACACTATTACCATATTGTTGTAGTAAGTATGAATATATTGAATGGCCTAGATCAAGTCCTCTATGAGAGATTTGGGCTCTAATATATGGACATCATCCATTTTTTCTGGTGTCTTCAGATCATAGGTCAATGTTCAGAGTGATGGAAACTGGATCTTAATGTGAAGGACTAACTCTAATATGTACACTTTGAATATGGTGTCACTTGGGTTGAATATTGAGTCATCATCTGATAGGAACATCGCGCATTGAAGATATATTCCAACCAACTCTTCTTATTCTATCCCACCATATTTTGTATAATTTTGAAGAGGGTTTTATTGAGCACATAATTTTTTTCATTTTCCTATGCATGTTAACAAGAAGAAGGGTTGGACCAAATGTTAAACTTGATATAAAAATTCTTCAGCTCATCCATCTTAGAAGATGGTGTCATTGTTAGTAAGAATTTCAATAGGGACTTTGAATCGATGGATTATATTGGGGTTCAAAAATTTCACCACCAATTGGGCTTTGATTTCTTTTAGAGGGGTCAGTTTTTTCCACAGAGAGAATAATTCTATCAAATTCATTATGAACCTAAAATAGAGAGCTATTGTTGGGGGATAGGGTCCCACAACTTCATGACCCATACTGCAAAGGGATAAGAATACATGCTATATTTTTAGGATATATTGAATTCAATGCATTAATTAGGATTGAATCTGACACATGTGGAACATTTTGGAAAACTCGGTGTAATCATAGACTAGGGTGGGCCAAAAGTAGCCCAACCATCAAATCTAGTGAGACAGTTTCAATCATATTTATTGAACACCACAAGAACTAGAGATAAATTCCTACATATCATAGGGAATATATCCTATTTGTATGAAACAAAGTACATTTCCATAAAACCATGCATTTAGAGAGTCTTCATGAGATTGGGTCCACTATGGAGGCTGAACTGATATCCACATCGATGGATTCATTCATATTCAATTTGTCCAACTGGAGGGTATTGTGATAGAGATACTCAATGAAAGGTTTTCTCTCTTCAGAGGTATCTTCCTCTATGAGTGGATATAGAGGTCTCGATGTGGAAGCACTGGTGGTCAGATGGTTTACCTATTGGCTGTCATTGTTATACGAGGTGATTGGAGTGATAACTCTATGATGCTTCATATGAATGAACATGTCGTCCCTGTCATCTAGGAAATGTATTTGAAAATTATGGAAAAGGTTCAATCTTGACCATTCTATGTCTTGGTAACATGAGTCACCTCTCGCTAAGAAAGGAACCATGCCACTAACTGGAATGCGCACTTTATCAAGGTAACGAGCTCCGACATCCTGATAATATAGTCAATATTAATATGTTTGATGACTATCTTGAGTGCCAATTCACATGAAAGTGAGGAAAATCAATCAGTATGGCCAAATCAAGACCAGTAATAAGACACTAATACTCCACCTCACTATTGGTTCAACCTTTTGACAACAACAATGTGTAAGGAATAATAGATTATGATTGGTTGAGGAAGATGATATCACGTCCAACTCTATTGAACTTGGGATCATTGATCCTTATATTTTTTGGGATATATTAATCAAATAAGAATGAATATTCAAATATGGAATATACAAATTATTATATAATAATGCCTCATTTGGGAAGTAAAAATCCAATGGTTTCTCTTCAAAAGCCATATGGGTGGATAGAGAATCTGGCTTTAACAAACCTTTGACATCATTTTGCGAGACATACATTTTTTTGAACTACTTAATGATCATGACCTATCATCGAGAACATATAATCAACATTGGGTTGTTCAAGATATACTTTTTTAGATCCACACTAGATTCTAGCTATGTCTCATTATGCTTTAGATAATGCTACAACATCGCACTGTGAATACCAGTTCAAGGAGGCTATTCTCATTCTGAGAATATCTTGATACTAGGTCGAGGATCATGTGACTGAGATTGTATAAATTTTTATTTTTCCATTCATTGTTCTTTTGGGATAGTAGGGCATGGAGGAATCACTCAAGGGATGTCACATAGAGTACCAGTGTCTTTCTTGGGATGAGTGGCATTAGGATCATAGGTTGGAGAAGACACTAATTGATTTTATTAATGGAGGTTAGAAAAAATTCATCCCATTTATATAAGGTAACATTATTCATGTTCATGAAAAATGTGTTACACATTTCAACCATATTAAAAATGAATCAATGTATATAGGATAAGTGGTCATTATTGTCTTAGTGCTCTATAAGGTTTCCCAGAGGGGGAATTTGACTTAAGGACTTGATCTTTGATGGGTCTATCTCAATGAACCTGTATCTATCCATGATGGTGAGAAACATAACAAAGGTAACCCAAAAAGTTAAAATCTAGGAGTTCATCTTCAAATGTTGGGAGTGGAGGAAGTCAAATAGTTTCTCAAGAACTATATTACAACCCTTAAACTGGTGATAGTTTAACACTATGTCTTCCATGTAGCGTTCCACTAGTGTTCTAAGGATTGGTTTGATGATGTGGTTCATGGCCCGATGATAGGTGGATATTTTATTTTTTAAATCCAAGAGAATTACCTGGTAGCATAATTTTCTTTGAGGTTATCTGAGAGATATATAACCTTCATCCTCATGGGACATTTGGATTTGATTACACCCAAAATAAACATCCACCAAGGAGATATATTTGAACCCGATTAAGGAATCGATAAACAGGACTATCATAAGAAGTAGAAAATAATCATTCAATCATTGGTAGATAAAGTCCTAGAAGTTGATATTGACTCTGATTTGTATGTTCTTCTACTTTAAGGGAATGATATAGAATATAAAATTGGGGTAATGAACAACATTTAAGAATCTATCTTTAATAAAAATTTCAACATCACCCTCACCCATTGAACCCTGAGAAGGGTTAATTTTCATAGGAGGATACTTAAATCCATGGTGATTCATAGGAAGACTAAGATGATGGATGTAAAACAAGGGGTTTATTCCTAGTATCATATCATATATATAGGATAATACATCACTGTGTTTCTTCAAGAAATACACATATCACTATTTTTCCTCTAGAGGCATGTCTGCACTTATTATCAATGGAAGTAGATATTCCTCAGTAACAAGGTTCAATTTAATCAACTTATCGACGATGGTGGAGACACCCTATAAGAATGTAGGAGGATATTATTCCAAATACACTTCATTAAATAGGGTATGAGAACTAGAAAGAGGAGATATTTCATCTGAGCTAGCTGATTCTGAAATAAAAAATGTTGCCTACTCTAGAAAATGTGTAACCCTCACTGGGATATTCTTGCTCTATAGAAACCATTGTAACTGAGGCTATCAAAACAACTCTTCTAGGCTATCTGATAAGGGTTTCATACATAATTCTAAAGGAGTGGTGGGGGGATGATTTGTGTCAATTAAACTTGGATCAGTTAAACAAGTGGGTGTGACACGTGATGGTATCCATGTCACAAACATCTTTATAGATTACTTGTGTAGGGGGTTTCTGTATCAAATGGAACTAGACAATGTAGAAGTATAATGTATTATTATAAAGTTCCATGTTCATTGAAGAAAAATTACCCATTCTCTTGGAATTGTAAAATCAATCTCCGAAATATGATTTTTTTAGTCTCCAACCAATGAATCAGGATGATGAAGGCCTTATTTGGTGTATGTCGACGGACTAGACACAACAATTGTGCGCTCTACCAAATTTCACTATAATTTCATTCTATTTCCCTTTTAATAGCTAAAATATATGTATCAAGCCTCACAAGAATCTAAGCGGGACTCCTAACCTTAATGTAGTAATACCCGACCACTAAGGGAGTAAATGTGGCATTATTGATATGAGGAGGTATATGATGCATGTAGATAGACCCATAGACCACCGAATAATTCATTAAAATCTAAATCCTATGATAAAATAATGAAATTATCATTAGTAACCAAACATCACAATTTTTTCTTCATTAGGATTTTTCAACATAGTCTTTCCTCGGTCCTATTGAAACCTTGAATTCTATGTTGAGAGGGAGTGATATATTCATCAATAAGTCTTAGTTTGCTAAGAGTCCTCGTCATGATGATATTGATCTTGGAACCTTTGAAAACTAGAAAATGAAGGATCTCCACTCTATTTAACTAGCATGTGATGTAATTTGGAATAAGGTTCCCTCACATGAGTCATATATCCTCTTATTTAGAGAAAGAAATTATGGCATGGAATTCTTCTAGCTAAGCATCTTTAGGATGGAAGGCCTCTATAGCTTCTAACTCTATTTAAACTAGATATGGATTCTTAGGGATTATAAAATATCCTCAAGATAATATTATAAAATATATAGGGCTTCATGGATTGATATATTTTCTAGTATTCTAGAGACGTGCTTTAACACATCATACTACCATGAAAAACATACATTTTTTCCATAGGGAGATTCTCTTTAGAAGGAGGCATGATGGGAATGACTAGATACCCCATTAGATTCTGACTAAGACTGGAAACATCCTACTGATCATCAAGAAACTCACCACAAAACAACTACTTAATGACTATTATATTATTGAGGTCTATCTTTATCTTGATTCACTCAATCATGATGCGGTCACAGTTTCCCTGACATCTCATCTAATATAGTCACCTGCGTTGGCATGTCTGATGGAGTGGACAACAAGGACTATGGCTGTAGAGATCGGCGCAACACCTGATACATAGTTTCGTTAGCATGAAATTCATGTCCTAATGTAATGATCTAAATATTCAAGAAGTTTCCATACCATCAACTTCCTCTTCGATGGTGTTGACCGAAGAAAATCCAAGTACTTTTTTGATAATCATCGACATAAGGGAACAATATAGGACATAACCATTCTATGGTGTTCAAAAAGGCATACTCTTCCTCATTATCAAAGGAATTTTCAGATGTTGGGCTGAAATCAGGGATAGCCTTGGGTTGTGTTACCATATCTAGATTCATAAAGTCACTGAATTTGTAGGATAGATTTGGTCCTGATGGGGGAATTTTCATTACCTTTAACCATCAGTTCATGCAATTCCACATGATGGAAGACTGATATGTGGATGAAATAAGAAGAATCTATAGAAGGAATAACAACTTCATGAGGTTCATTCTAGCCTAAAGAGGCATAGATGACACCAAAGTCATGATAGACTACATTACAAGATAACAAATAATCATACTTTTGAGTCCTATGGTTGGAATGTTTTTTCCACTCATTGGAACTTCCTCTATCATTTAGTGGTTTAGTAGAGATGTATACCACTAGTGTTAGAACATAACCCAGCTTAACCAATCCACTATCCACCTGGTTATAAATTAAATCCTTGTACACATATCATTACATAATATTATTTCCAATGATGATGTGGTAAAGGAAATGGTTTGGGTTATCAGTGAGATCAACTTCCTGGGGATACATAAACTTTGAAACCTAAAAATCCCGCATGAAAAGATGATGATGGTGTAACTTTGTCCCTGTACATCCTCAAAAGAATATGTTTTGTTTCTCCAATCTGATAAGGGATCTTTGGGACCCTGACCTTGGATAGGGGTGGGAGCCCGATAACGGGTTGGAGCCTCATTCTCTCACTGAGGTATCTATGTTTGGAGGGGTTGTTTCTTCCAATTATACACTGAACACGATTGTGGTTTATGAGGTAGAAACCCCTAGTGAGGTCTTAATTAATGAACCTTTTCCGTAAAGTCTTGGAACTGACATGGGATAATTTATGTGATGAGGGTATGAACTAGTTCGTTAGTGAAATTCTATACACACATTTTTATAGGTTTTCTTGGGTTATCGATATGTAAAGTGGGTAAATGATTCCCTTAACCTAGGTGATGAAGTGTGTGATACATTAATCAGGAAAATGATTTCACTTGAGGAGGTATTCTATCAATTTATGGCATGTCTTGAAAATGAACTGGTAGAGAAACTTCATGTGGATGTCTTTCAAACTAGTGATGGACCCTATGGTTACCTGGCTACCACAAATGAATTTAGAACCTTCCAATGTCTATAAAAAACATTATATCTTAGAGGAATATTGCTACTCTATGGTTTAAAACATTTTCCCACCCATTTTGATGGATTTTTACAAATTCTATAGTGGGATACACATCCCATTGAAAGGGGAGAAACTAGGGATCCCAAAATATGGGGTGCTTAAATTTTATCCAACCATGTCAGATACAGATTTCCTTCAGGTGGGATTTCCACCTATCATGTCACCAGTTATTTAAGGGGAGTAGTGAGGGATGCTATCGTAACATCATGATGGGAGTTACTATCATGAAAAGGATCCCAAAAATACCAATTCTTTAGAAGGATCTTCAACCCTGTAGGTAGGCTCAAGTGCTCGAGTAGTGGTTTTTTCTAAGTCCTGAGGGGAATTATCACACTTCTTGGGCAGATGTAGAGATTAATATCATTATTAAATTATATACACTCCTAAATTTATTCTATTAGGATTAAAGGGATAAACTGGCTCAATTAGGTGAATCTATCCAATAATGACTTGTGTCCATCCCTATTACCTCAATTAGAGAGGGATAGTAGCTGGCCGAGGAGCATAATAATTTGTGCACTGCTTGGTGGGGAGCTCATCGAGGATCCACATATCATTTTTGAATTAAATAAGGAAATTAACCATCATTGGATTAGCTTCCATATTTTTCATAGAACTAGGTAGATCAAAGGTATTAGATGCCCCATCCCACTCATTACACATATTTATGTTCCAACCAATGGTTAATGATGCTGTGTGATCCACATGGCCGAGTGTCTACCTTTGCAGGCGATTGAAAACACATATTTGAGCATCCTCCTAATGGAGTACTACCATAGGGGAAGATTCTACCTATATGATCCTACAAAGGTGTGCCCAATTTCGAATATATTGGGGGAACTCATATTCACCTAAATGACGTATGATGGAAAATGATCAATATCATTGGGTATATAAGGTTGACATAAGATTGAGCTAAAATATAGAGAATCATATTATCCCCAGCCCAGAATATGAATTTATAGGGATTCCACATCAATGAATATGAGGAGAACTATAATTATATGAAAAGATATCAGTGGGAGTGTCTACTAATTACTAGGTGATGCATGGTTTTGATGTTTTAGAAGCAATTCCAAATAAAAAAACTACAATATAGATAGAAATCAAAGAATATATCATGGATTCCATGTGAGACCAATATATAACATCGAAGGTGGAAGGTCATTTGGTTTTCCAGAATTAATGGGCTAGGTCATTGGTGAGGGAAGATATTTAGGTCAGTGGTTGCTTTAAGCTAGAACACAATAGAAAACTTATCATCTAACAAAGTATCCCATAGTCTTGGTTACTCAAAAGATGGTCCCTCCTCTTGATTGGCCCAATATTTTGATAGTGTCGGCCATGATATTGGTGGTTGAACTAACATGTATCTTTATGGAGGTTTTCATTCTAGTGGAAGGGATGTTTCATAAGCTATATGGTTTCTAGATGATGGATCATCCCTTGGGGGGAGGTGCCAGTCACATCATGATGTCATTGTAGGACTAGGTTTTCACTATAGCCTCATGTACAAGGTCAGTGGTGCCTGGATATCCATCAGTTTTCCACCCCATAATAACTCTATTTGATAGTAGGTAAAGGTAAATAGTGAAATTTATGCCGATAGAGATGATAATTCCGCGACCCCCTAAAAGGGAGCCATATCTTCCTCCAATTTCATGTACCTACAGAGGAACTTGGTTAGAAAATGAACCTAACCTTCTAGTATAATGAGCCCCACCTATCAATTTTATGCACCAGACTCTGACATAAATTAATAGGATGAACTTTATATCATTGAACTGCATTTCCTGTGGGAATATTATAGGTGGATGATATTGAAAACGAATCAAAAAATCCTATAAATTTTCCTTTGGGGGGCATTATTTCCATTGATACATAGGACGATTCACCATGGAAGGGTAATTTTTAAGCCTAAGGAGGACCTATATGTTGGTTTTTTTGGATATGAGGAAGAAATCCACATTATCTATCATTGGAGTGGGGAGGACACCCATTTTAATTTCTTTGGAAGATGATATGATCCCCACTTTGATCAGTGATGGTGTAGGGAGGAAATTTTCTTTGGTTTGTTGGGGAATGGGGTGGACCACCATATTGACCAATAGTGTTGATATGAGGCGGGTCTCTAAATTTGTGAATTTTAAAGTGAGGAGGAACATCATTATTATTTTAGTGGAAGTGGGGAGGAACTCCATGTTGGTATGCAGATGTATGGTAGAATCGCTGTACTGACTGAAAGTCTTGTGTCCACATTGGCTGATGTGAGCATGGGGAGGTCCTCCATGATGACTGATATGGATGAAACTGGGATGACCATCCTATTGGTTTTTAATATGGGTAGGGTTTCCACATGAAACCTATGTTGCATGATGAGGCCCTTCATGATACTCAGAAAGGACATGGGGAGGACCTCCATGATTGTTGTTTGTGATGAAGGGAGGGCTCCATAATAGCAGGAAACATAATTGGTATATGAAGGAACTATGTACTAGACATTAATTCCGGTAGTGCATCCTTCTGATATAGTAATGACATGTGGAGGACCATTTTATTTCTCGTCATGGAAATAAGGAGGTCCTCCATGTTGATTGGTGAGGACGACGTAGGGAGGACCTATGTACTGGTTGTTGGAATAGGTTGGAACTTCCCCTTGATCAATATGGGAATGGGGAGGGACTCTATATTGACTGTATGAGTTGGGAAGACCTCTGATTCAATATGAAATGATTTGGGGAGGACCTCAATACTGAGCCTCATCGTCACGAGCCAACCTGTAATGAATAATGTTGATGTCGATGATTGGAAGAGTTAGCCCAGCCTTCTATGAAGAAGCTTAGGTGTTGATCCCAATCAGGTTGGATGAGACCCTGTTCATTGTTAATAGGGATCTAGGGGATGATTATAAATTTTAAGGATCCACTAAAGACATGAAAGATGATTTCCTTGAATAGTAACTCTCTTGACCTTGCCCTTGAAATTACTGTCTGGTTGATCTGATGGGGGACAGTAGAACAAGGTCATACTCCATCTGCTCCTCATCCTGATGGAATGGTCACTGTTGGAAACTATGAGGCCTAGTGGGATCCCTCTATAGATGATCACGAGGTAAAATCATGGATGGTATTAATCAAGTATACCTCCCCTCCTCAACTTAGGGGAGATAATTATAGGATTTCTCCTAGGAGAGGCTTCCATATCAGTTTTTCAATGGAGTGGGGAGCAGTGGATCCCATCGTAGTCCCTTGGGGAGGTAGTTTCAATGAGGTTTCATGGCCTTCAGGTCTTGATGGGCCATATCCCTGGTAGGAATGAACCCTTCTTTGACATATCATCATACAATTTCATCAATCACCCTCCTATATATGTGTTCAGATGGAGAGATAGTGTGTGGGTTCCTTGTAGAAGTAGCCATCATTGAAGTCATGGAGGAGATGGTGTCATGTGTGATTACTATGCTATCATTTATCCCTTCTCAACATCTACGTGCATGATGTGGATGGTTCCCTAAAACTTGAGTTTAAAATTAAATAAGATTCATAAATCAATATGAATATAAGGAATGAAATTACCAATTCCTTAGAGTCAACTAATCATCCATGGTTGGAGATATAGAGCCACACCAATGATGTTTTATACCAGAATACCAATGGTTTACCATCCTAACTTTTAGTGAGTTCCATGATAGAACAACTATTTAGTGGCTGGTTCATAGAACCAGATAGATAGATCTAGTGACATTCATATCTATTGAGGTATCGAATGATACCAATCCCCATGTTGAGGATAATTGTTTCACTTTAGGTTCACCATTTTGTTTTTCGATGCATTCACCGGGGTGTATCCACCTCGCATGCTCAAGGTGAGTGTTGATGTTGTTTTCCCCACATTACCTCTTCCCAATTGCATGCCTCATTTATCACATTCAATATTTAATACTACTCAATGATCGAAACATTATGATTGGATGTTAGATTCTCCTTCCATGGATTCCTCTTTGAATAATTCCACCTTGTTCGAGTCTCCCTCGTAGATCTAAGTCATGTTCATCATACTCTTTCCTAGTTCGAGCTATTTTGGGATAGTGATTAATTATTCTTCTTATGTGTGTACATTCATTGGGATCATGATAGGGCTAGAACGTTTGGTCAAGAGATTAGTCATGTTGATCATCACTAAGATATATGGAATCTATGAACATTGATCAGCCATGTCCTTTATCATAAGGTTAATTCTCAAACAAGAATTTTGGGTAAAAACCCAAAGAATCTCATTAAAATCATGATGTATCTAATGAAAATGGAATATATTCAATGTCTTTCATGTTAGGATGAAACCTTTATCCATGAGAGTAGTAACATTGGTCAACATCGACATGTCTAGATGCTAAAAAAAGAGTTCAAAAATGTTCTTCCTCATAAGAGGGAATCTCGTAAAGGAATATTTGGTGTAGAACCCTAGGTATCTTGTGTTGATCATGAGGTATCTAACTCCATAGTCATATATTCCAAGGATTTCACCTAAGAAATATCGTATTTAGCATTAGGTAGCGGAAACGATAGGCACATATCATCCAAGGATTCCACGTTAGAAATACCATGTCTAGGAAAGGGGTATCTTTCTAGGGTTTCAAGTTTAATATATTGTTGAGTAAATCTGAGATTGATCAAAAGGACCTATAGAGATGGATCAAATATGTACTTCCATAGAAGGGATCACATGATAGGTTTACCACTGGATATATAAGAATGCTTTATGGAGGTTGATCCATGAGTTGTTTCCCATGTAGGGAATATGTCACATCATAAATATTGATTGTGACACTTCAATTATTGAGTCAAGAAGGTTATACCTTTGGAGTGGGACACCAAAATTTACCTTTGGATGGGATTGAACCTCAGATAGTATTCTTACTTACCATTTTAATAGACAAATATCAAAACCCAAATAATTTGATGTGTGGTGTGGGGATTATATATGGTTATATTCTCTTTGAAAGAAGATTGAACAATGTTGGATTTGGGTGTTGGGTGTTGGGATTGGACATAAAATAGGCTTTCTAAATATCCCAGTTAATTGGGAATCAAATACTATGTAGTTCAGAATGGATATTGAACCATGAGGGAAAAGAGTCTCCTATGTGAATGACATGATCCCACTAGGACATGATGGCTTAGAGAGGATTGTGATAGATGTGGATGTTTGGATTTAACTTTAGAGTGGCTTCCAACATATCCTATTTTTTTGGGAATCAATTTTCATGTAGTTCATAGTGGTTTGGGTTTATGTGTAGAAATGGACCATCGGGTTAGGAATTACAGATGGATGCTTCCCATTAGCGGGAATTGATGTTATTAGGGATTATTCTAGGAGGGATGCTAGGGAATGGTGTTTGGTTAGGTCTTAATCATAGGTTCATCCCATCGAGGTGGTTGTTGTTGGGGTTTATGCATGGTATATGCCAATATTTAAATATGGTTGGACCTTATGTGTAGGAGAGTCCCATCAAGGTTCAGGATCATGTTGATTTCACGATCTCTACTGACCCCTATGCCCACATGATTCATGCTCAATGTGAGAAAAAATATGTAATAGAACCTGAATATTTCATGATCCAATTTTTCCCACTAGTGGATATGGCAACAAATCTCATAGGGAGAGAGATGGGGTGTTGAATGTGCCCATCCCCTTACTTATTTTTATATCCAGGGGAAGTAAGGAGTAATATTTCTACCTCCCACATGAAAAAATGGGATTACTCCACTAAGGATTATTGAGGATGATCTCATACAGTGTGGGGAGGATCGAATTCCATGGGAGCAGGTTCTAACTCTCTATGAGGGAAAGTGGTGTTGAGATAATTCCATGTCACTCAAACATAGATCATACTATGATTATGAAACATGTTAATGTATAGTTTTACATCTAGTGCTGATGAATATGGTGCTAAGTAGTTCTAAATCTTGAAGCTCAGACATTAGGGAAATTCTCCAATTCCCATGTTATTATAGGACCATAGATAATTCACCTCTTGGTGGGGCATGGATTCAAAAATGAAATATTGGAATGATGGGGGGAGAGGTCAATAATAAGTTCCATGATAGAGTGCCTATAATGATAATTAAAAGTAATCAGTGTTTATATAATGAGAAGAAAAAGGTAGACCATAATCTCATGATACACATTGAATGGAGTGGCCACAAGAATGTGTGGCATTGGTCACATGGAAAATTAATGTAAAAATGAACTAATAATGGATTTGTGTTAATGTTTTTGGTACTCAACCTTAGTGATAATGTGTCAGTAGAATGAAGGAAACATGGAGATTCCTAAGATAAATCTTCATTAAGAGGAGGGCCTCAAATAGTGGAGATTCATGAAGCCCAAATATATCATAGAGGTCAAGGTCTTCAGGAAGGTGAATGCTTCACAAAACATGGAACCCCTTCCTTAAAAATAATTCATGTCTCAAGAAATGAGTGCTTCTCAAAGAATGAATGCTTCACGAAGCCTCATGTAGCATGGATGATACTCCTCCTTTTTGATTGGTTTGGGCCTTCGTGGAAGTTATCCGCACCCATGGTGGTGGTATTTAGGAACATACAAAATGGAGTTTTTTGAATATAAGATACCTTGGGTGATCTATTTTTTTCACGTTCACAGTGCTCGGGTGCTTCATGAATTTTAAATAAATTAAGAATTCAAAGGGTTGGGGAAACTACCCCCTGGGGTTGGCATGAGCCATGTATTTATTGTAATGGGGATTTACAAAGATGGTAAGTGATTAATAAATAAAATGTCATCATCTAAAGATTTTCTAGATCCATCATACTCATGAAGCACATCATCAATTTCTTGTTTGGTCACGTAGTAGAATCATACTCATTGAGAATTCCTTTAGGGATATGTATGCTTGAGTTGGGTAGGTTTATCATGAATGTGATTCATGAAATAGATTATTAAGAGTGTTTTGGAGGTTTTTTGAGCTTGGATTTTCTCCAAATAGGATGTGACTTCCTTGAGCAATATCATGGAACACATTTCAATGACAATAGTAATAAATAAGGTGATCATCATGTAGGTTATGTTTCCTTCATCTTATATTTATTTAAATGTTTTTTTATTTCCATTGAAATATTATTTTTTGTTCATTTTTTATTATATGAGCTACAACAAGAAAATTTTGATGAGTGGATTTAAGTCATTAAATGAGATAATTAGGTGATGCATGATAACAAGAAGAGGATTTCAAAGGAGATATGTTCATTTCCATACAATGATTGTAGGAAATATGACCATTTAACCAACAATATTATTGATTTTATAAATAAGATCATTAATAGTTTTTTCGAACTACCTATCATAGGATTATTAAATTAAATATTTTAAATAAATTTGATTTATTATGTTGAATGTTCCCAATTGTCTTATTAGAGAATGTAATAGGGGATAGAGTTTTGAGAAATATCCAAAGATTCATTGATAATTTATGACAATATGTTTCATTATTTCATGTTCAATGTATGGAATTCATAGAGAGTAACTTTGAGGTGAATAACTGATATAACCCACTCAAAGGAAATAGTGGTTGTGTTCTTGTGGACTTAAAACCAAAAAAGTTATGCTAGTGGTCTTACTAGTGAACATGTAATATGATTGTGGTATTACTTATAGACATTGTAGTATCATAGTTATAATTTCATTGTATATTATGAATTAATTAGATTAACCCAGGGCCCCCATTATGATCTACTATATCTCATGAGTAATTCGATTTACTGATATAGTGTTACATGGATAGATTTTGATGATTTTTTATGTTTTTCATTTATAGTAGATCATCCAGCATTATTCCTTAAGTTTTCAGGATTCACCCTCTGGGAAAGAAATTTTATAATCACATATGAAATGATAAGGACTAGTATCATGAATTTAGATTAGGACTATGGTGCAATGTATGACACACTGAAGTTCATACTTCTAAAAACTAACACTTTATAATAGTATGGAGAACAATTTCACATCATTTCTAGTCATATCTAGGTATTATATCATTACTATATAAGAATAAAATAATATTCAATATTGTTTTAAGTGTCATTATGAATGAAACCATGGAAATATTTTTTGAATATATTTATTAAGAATTTATTTTTTATAATTGGTTATATTAAGTACAAATAGTAATGATTATATGATATATATATATAGTGGACATTATTTATTACATCTTATAAGTGAGACAAGATTATCTATATCTTATAGGATGATGAAGTTATATATCTGAGTCAAAGATGGTGACACTAGTTCCACTATATTTTACATTATCCTTCCATCATCCATCCTCTTTGATGTGTAGGATTCTATAGTGCAGGTATGTGTGATTTAAATTATTTTTCACACATAACATTTCAATACTTTCAGATAGATGTCTTCAATAGAAACATACATTTAATCAATAATAGGAAGATATGATTTTTAATATTCAAGTTGTTTTCCTCATTTCTGTAACCCCAATCTAGTGTTTGACTATGATAGGATGATTTTTTGGTGATTGGTTTGATTTTGTTCACATAATACTATAAATTGAGGTCCATCCCCATAGTAGTTCTTTCATGGGTAGTTGAACATGCATTCCATGAATATGTGATCATTTTAACATTTTTTTTTGATTCTTACAAGATTACTATCTTGATATTTTCATGTTCATATATTCATAGATATATTGGTGACATTATCTTCATTGATTATTCATCTATATTAGTTTATCTAAGGAATTTACCACTACTTGAGGATATGTAGCTCAAATTGAGTTATACCTAGGCTTCATCATGTAATTTATATATATGGAGGGTTTTATACATCCCATTTCACTTACATAAGATAATTATTTTATGATGTGTTATTCTTCTTCCAATGTGGGTATGAAATAACATCTATTTATTTTCACCACATGTACACATACCTTTTCCTACTGATATTTGATAGGATTTCATATGTAGAGAATTGTATCATTATCCAACATTCTTCTATGAAAGTAAAATATAAAAATATTTACTATAAACAATTTTATAGCTAAAATGTAATATATAGATTGAGTGAGGCCCATATAAATTCAAATACTACCAAAATAATTTCCACTATTATATCCTTATTTTGGATTGTATTCTATCAGATGGTGTCTGTTTTTTATTATATCATTAAATTATTTTTTCCTCATACATGATTTGCTTAATTAATTTTTCATAAATTATATATATTCTTTGTATCACAGATGCGACACATATTTATTTTATGATATATTTTTATATAAATAAAATATATTTCTTTGATCATTTTCTTTTCACTTTACACTAAGTTTAAACAAACTAAATTAAAATATTTAAATATTAGTTTTTAATGTGATAGTTATCATTTAGTTATTTGAATGAAAGGTATTAATAGACTATCTAAAAATTTAAAAATTTATGTTTTACACTTTTTATATTTAATTAATTATTTATTGAATGACTATAAATGAAAATAAAATAAATTTTAAAGTAAAATGGATATTTTCTTTGAAAAACAAGTTGTTATGTGTGAAATGTGGATTTATTTCTATTGTACAATTATTTTAATGATTTGAGAATTTAAATTATTCAATATTTTTTTAACATTAATTTTATTATTTTTCGAGATATGGGATAATAATAAATCAAGTATTATGTTAAAAATTTTACTTCTCAAAAAACAATTTTCTTAACATTCTTAAAATTTATTTTAAAATAGTTTATTCTTATAACAGTAATTTAATATTTAAAATGGATTCCAAATTTGGAATCATAAAGATAAATTTTTTATATTAGTCTCTTTTATTTTTTCCCATTATGACTAGTTACATTGGTAAATAATTCCCAACTTTGTAGGGTCAAAAAATGTGAAACATGGTTAAAACATTTGATAAGTCCATAAAATTTATGTAACGCTTGGTGTTATCACAGTATATGAGTTTAGTTCATCCATTTACATATTTTTTTTAATATATGGAATTTTGTTCGCATTTCCACTTGATAATGAAATTTATATTATCTTAAATAAATAGAATTAAAAAATATCAACCCTTTAACATTAATACCTTTAATTTTTTTACATAAGGATAAAAGAGTATATGATCAGTTATAAATGTTTATTTGAAACGTGAACTAGCTTTTTAATTGAGAGTAATTTTTTTTAATTGTTAACATAAAAATAACTACAAAAATTTCTTAAACAACGCCAATACAGTGGTTATAAATGTAGTGTAAAAATGACATAAAAGATATTAACAACACTAAAATTAATATTTTATCAGTGAATTATAGTAACAAAAAAATCATATAGCTAGATATAACATATTAAGAATTATAAAATGGTTTATAACTTAATTAAATTACTATATGGATGTCTTAAATTTAAAAGTATGTGAATGGTGTGAGAAACGAAATAAATGATAGTTTATGAAAAGTAATAATTTATTAAATTATTTAAAAATAATATAAATATTTCAAGAGGACAAATAGGATGAAAAATGATCTAAAATTTAATCTCTATTTTATTTAAAATAGTTTTTTATCATATGAGTAAAATTATAACCCTTTTGTGTCTAAAAATTACCTGAACATAGTAAAGGATGAAATTTGGTAATGAAATAGTTAAACAAAAAGATATTTTTTAAATTAATACAAAAAACCAGTTTAAAATTTATTTTATGGTTATATTATTACCATATCCTATTTATATTGAAATTAATTACTATTTTTAATAATTCATCATGGGAATTTCATTAATTATATTTACAAATTCTGTGTAATTCTAATTGTTTCCTTTACCACACATAAAAAAGGAAAACCCTTTTCTATATTCGTTACACAATATAGAGTGTTCTAGCTTGAATAGAATATACCAAATTGTTTTTTATACATATCCATCCAAGAATTATATTTTATAGTCATCTTAAAAGAGTATTCCAAAGGTTATTATGTAGCGATATAAAGGAGTCTGGTAGAATAAGACGTTACAATCATACCCTAACTCTTTGAATAATTTTTCTTCTTAAACCTCATATAGATGAATTTATTTATCATAAATAATTAAATTTTAATGACGAATATACTGAAATTTTATTTTGAAAATTAATCCACCATTATCCACTCTCTTTTCAAGAAAATATGATGTGAATGTATCACCCATGTGTACATGTGGACTACCATCTACACATAGAGATATAATTGATATAATATAACCTTATTTAATATATAGTTATGATGATGAGTTTTATGTTTATACATGGTATTTATGGTATTATTGTGATTCAGAAATTATATTATCATTTATTCATTCTTACATTCCAATCGGTTGGAATTTGAAAATGTCTCTTGTGCATGCATGTGGACTACCACCTCCATGAAACTACGTGGTTTGTTTTTCATTTTAGCTTTCCTTTGATTCTAATAAATAATTATTTTATGAATATAAATTATATATATATATGATGTAAAAATGTTTTGATATTGGTGAATTATTATTTAGTATTATTTCATTCCATCCATTGAAAATTGAATACAACATTTATGTGTATGTACGTACTACCATCTCCATCAATAGTGTAATTTTTTTATTTTATTTCTATTATATATTGATAAATATAAATATAAATATAAATATATATATGATATTTATATCATTATTATCATTAGTTAGATGGTTGAACCTTGATCAATGTAAATGTTTGAAACTTCCATATCAAAATTCTTATGAAAAACAAAACAGTTAACACTCCGAAATGATGATTATAATAATGAGTGGTTAATAAATGATTTTTGATATGTTATATATGGAAAATATATTTTATTATAATTAAAAAAAATTAAAATATTATATAATTATAATTAAATTTGTTTCATAATAAAATAGTAATTATTTCTTTTCAATAATGTCGTACTTAAGGTAATCAATTTATGTTACAATATCATTAATTTCCTAGAATGTTAATGATTATGTTTAAAATGAAAATATTTCTTGGTATTACTCTCAATAATAACTTTAAATTTATTTTCCTCTAGTTATTTTATAATATTACAATTTTACATTTCATTTTCCTCTATTTATGAACATAGGAGATAGAAATAATGATTTTCAAGAAAACTGACTATATTCATCTCTTTGGACAAAAATCATTTTTATTCCATGAATATGATTTCATTAAATTTTCTCAAGATTATTTTTAATATTATTATTTATCTTTCAATTAATTTTTTTTAAATTTATTAATTTTTAAAAATGGTTTTAAAAGGAATATTCTTATTTTTTTATAAATTAGGTTTTTCGGTCTTTTTATAAACAATGTGAAATAAATAATTATTTTAAAATACATGGAATGAAAATAATTTCCCTACATAATGAGAACTGAAATATATAAATCAATTTTTTTCAATTATTATTTCTAAATAAAATGTTCTCCATATTTTTTCAAAAAAAATTCTATTTTAATGATGTGATTTCAAAATGAAAAGGGTATTTCCATCAAGAAATATTCCAGTTATATTTTGAAAGAATTTTCATGTGTGATAACTTCATGTGATTCTAATTATTATTTAATGTGGATATGACCCAATTATATCATATTTATTCATTATATTTTTGGATTTTTATTATAATGAAAATATGTTTTTGGAACCTTTTTTTCATTGGTTATGCTATGATGAAATATTGAAATGATTATGAAACACATTTATTTTCCATGTTTTATGATATGAGGAATGATTTATGATATTATGGAACAAATTTGAATGTCATATTATTATTTAATGTTTGTGACCATAATCATATAGACATCCAATGAACTAGGAAGAGATGGACATCTCATGAGGGAATAAAGACTAGAATGGGGATGGAATCATCTTTAATAATGGACTCTTTCCACTAAGATAGTCTTGGTATTGAACTATTAAAATATATATACTATAATGGAATGTAAACCCAATACAATATGATTGTCTTGGTAGTAATCCAGGAATAAGGGTGTGACTTTATATAATTATTTATATTCCACAAAAAATGTCAAATTCCATTCTAATACTATTATTCCTCATGTTCATCGATTGATTTATGTTTATTATCATCGGAATTTCTAATCCATATTTAGTGGGACATGATTATGAACTTTCATATGGATGGAATGGGTTTACAATTTTAATACCATGTTCTCATATCATAATTAATATTTTATTTTTATGTTATCTTTTTATATCCGTTTTTTACTATTACTACACATCGAAGCTCACCCATTCTTATGTTTCCTTTCCACATGATATAAATACTTTTTTATGTATTATATTTCTAATATGGGTGCTTTTTATGATCATCCTGGTAGATGATATAGATATCTTATAAACCAGTTTATGCATGTTTGTAATTAAATTAAACATATATGATTCTGGAATGGATAATAATTTAATATAAGTATTATTTATCTATTGATAATTGTTTATTTATTTCTGAAATGTATTGGTAGCTATAGCTGGTATTAAACAATAGTTTAGTTAACTTTGTAAAACTATGTGAGAAAATTTTATTGAGAACCCTATGATACTCTTATACATTGGAGAATTTCTAAAGTATTAGTAAATAAAATAGTGTATTTTTACTAGAAAATATACTTTTCAAGATATTACATGTGGATTTTGTTTCAAAAGAGATGTATTTATGGGTAATAACACTAAAAATACTTGATCATTTATATCTCGATCGTCATTATATATCACTGTGAACATAGATTGAAACGCCTGAGGGATATTATTGTGGTTATTAAAATTTTATTTAAGAAACATCATGACTAATTTCGATAGATTTTGATCATGAATGGCCTTGGTTTTACATGATGTGTTGTATATTTAAATTAATATTTCATTACATAAATACACTATAAATGATTTAATATGATATTTTTGGTTTCCCGCTAAGATTATTTTTCTCACATTATGATTTTTTAGTTTTAGTGAATGGATAGAACCTGAATGATACTTGATGAATGTGATAAGATATGTATTTATTTTCATCCATGGAAAAAATATTATGGGTGATGGAATGAAAAATATTGCTGATATGATGATAAAAAATTAATGATTTTTTAATTAGGATAATATTCTAAATGACGAATAGAGTGAACAATGGTCTATTGATTATTTGATTAGGAAACATCAACATTATTTTAGTGGGGTTGATAATCCACTTGTTTCTAAAAAATATATCATTACTACTAATAAAATATTTTCAGTTATCCATTGTTTGGAACATTAAAATGTTTATTTATCTTTTTTCCACTTGGAAGTAGAAGAAGATAAAGGGTGTACTCTTATCACGAACATGAAGAAACAAGATGAAATTGAATCCATTGAGTTGAATTATTTTATGAGTTTAATTTTCAATGTGTAAATTACTTATATTCTTCTTATGAAAATTTTGAATTTATTACCTGAGCTAATAAAGAATGATGATGATTAAGTTAGTTCTAATGAGAAATATTTTACAAGGAATTTGAGGTATTCTTCTAGTATTATAATCCAAATAAAATTTAAGGTTGATCTATTATTCAGTGTATTAAAACAAAGTCACTGAAGGGAGTTATATATAAGTGACTTCAGTAGATATGAAGAAGTCATTTTATGTGCAATGATGGTGGAAATAGAGATTTGTGTTACCCATCAATCACACAATTTTTACAAGGAAAGTAATATATAATACAAAATAAATTCTAATAATAATAATCCTAGAGAAGAGTTTAGGATATTTAATTTATAAACCAGAGTTGAAGGATACATTGAGAAATTAATCATAAGGGTATTGAAATTTTTTTATTTTAATTTTTTAACCTTCACCAAGAACATGGATTCTGAAGTTATAGGAAGATGATGTAAGATAATCATAGAGAAAGCACCAAAGAAATCACCACAGACTCTCATGTTTCTATTTATAGGAGTATGTGAGTTATGATAACTAGATGTCAAATATTAATGATAATGAAAATTATTGATATTAGTTTAATCATAATCCCATTGATAATGTGAAATCTCTTATAATCACTATTTCTATAGAGGGATGTGAAAAAGAAGTATTTAAAGGTACACAATCCATCCACTCTATAACATAAAATGTATTATTTTCTTCTGAATACACCAACTCTTTCATATATGAATAATATTCTAAGGGTATCAAAATAGAAACAAAATGGTTATTTGTTTAATTACTATTGAAACTCACTGATAGTATGATGATCACATTTCAATTTTATGATTCTTTTTTTAATGATTATTGTGTGAATTTTTATCCTAACAATACCGTTATTCACCCATTATTTTAATTTAATGTTATCATAGGCATGTATTTTTTCTCTATATAAAAACAATATACAATGAAGAGATGTTACATTTTAAATTCCAAACAAACATATGTTTGTCTATTCATATGATGAAAAATATGAACTTCCAATAGAAATTACAACCATTTCATGGGTCTTGATTCTCATTAAAAAGAACTATTCATATCTTATGGTTAGAGAAAAACTCAATATCAAATATATGGATATTATGTGAGGGTTTTAGGTATTTTTAAAATAATTTAATATAATTTACGAAAAAATGAATTTGAGTTTTCAATATAGCTCATACATGGTTCTATACATATTTAAATGAATCACCAGATAATTACCCTTCTTTTATTGTAAGAATAAAAGAATTAAATCTAGGTGAATATTGATAATTGATTCATTAAAAAATGTGAATCACAATTGGTTTTACAATTTCATTTTGATTGGAATAAATATAGATCAATGTGTCTATATATTTATTATCTTCAATTGAATAAGATCATTTTCAAGAACATGTATCCTCTATCTAGTATTTATAAATACTTTGATTGACTACCTAGAGATCAATACATCTCAAAGATTGACCTTAATCCTTGATATCATCAATTATTGTTCAATAATTTGGATATAACCAAGGAAACCTTTTGTATGATGTGTGGACAGAATGAATTAATGTTGATGTCATCTATTTTTTATAAATTCCCCACTATCTCATAGATTTAATGAATAGAGTTATTAGAAATTAACATGACCAATTTTGGTAGTCATTACATATTATATTCTTATATACTGAAGGATAAATGAAAAAAATTAAGATCAAATTCGGAATGTACTAAACACCATAAGGATAGAAAATGTGAATAAATTTTTTCCAAGTATGAATTTTATCAATAGAATGATTCATCTTGGGGTAATATTATCTCATAATAGCATATGTATGTTGATCAATCAATGTTACAAGTTAACGAATGTTGGAATAGACCATCAACTGTGACCGAGATCCATAATTTTCATGTGTTTTTAGGATAATATCATTGCCTTGGGAAATATTTCTCATAGATATCTAATTCACTCACAATTTTAAATTATATGCAATCCAAGTTCCATTAGATAAATTATTGTGAAAAACATTTCATGTAATTTGAGAAAAGAGTAGTTAATGCGCCTATTCCTACAATCCAATATATTATAGAAGGGGTTTTTATATATAATTTTTCATTTAAGAAGTGACTATGATTAATCCTAAAAAAAATTATATTTTTATAGTTTATTCATCAAAAAATATTTTCTTTAAAGAGAAAAATTCAATAAATCATTATTTGGAGTGAGATGTGATAATTTTTTATTAATGATTTAGAAAATTATCTTCACTAGGAATGTTGTGATATATTCACTAATAAAAAATGTTTAAATTATATATTCTATCATATTAGATTAATAAAAACTATAAAATATTGTTATAGTTGATTAAAATTTATCACTGCTCAATATGTTACCTCACGAGAAAAGAAAACAAGGTTTCCATTGCTTTGAGTCACAATGATCATGAAAGATTATTTATGATGAGGATCACCAATGATACAATATTTCTAAAATTTAAAAGGATGGATCATGAAATATGGATGTATGGGGAGAGATCATACCTTTCTCAAATTGAGATTTCATCGGTCTATACAAGTGATCATTAAAGTAGCATATAAGGAATATGTAAAGTTACAAAAGAAAAATTGAAATGTTATTCTATCCAACCAAGATTTTTATGGAATGATAAGCTTCATTAACCATGTTTGTGTCCAATCCATACTATATTTGAATGTTCAATTAGATAATTATCACATTTCATCATTATTTATTCATTTTAAAAGCATGAATATGTGTAGAAATATGAAATAGTATATCTACTTGGAGAACATGAAAACTAATATTATAGAGTATCTTTATTAGTGAATATTATGGTAGTAAGTAAATGATGAAAGATATAAGACTAAGGTGATGATACAAGCATTAACAATACCAATATGAAAATTGGAAAATTGAACCATTTAAATTTCCATCATACTACAAAAAATGATAAAATGATAAGATGGTATTTTGGTTGTAGTTGATCACCTTAAAAAGTCAAATAATTTCACTATTATTAAATAATATTTTAATAATTTTCCTATTGAAATAAAATTCATTTTTATATTGTTAATATTTCATGGAGTACTACATTATATCGTATCAAATTTGGATATGTGGTTTAAAAAAATGTTCTGGTGAAGTCTTCAGAAATCCCTTGACATATAGTTATGCTTAGTGAATATTTATCATTTTCAAACAGATGCTCATCCAAAGAGGACAGTGAAAACAAAAAAATTATTTTAATATATAATTTTTCGACTTTAAAGTCATTTGGATTCAATACCTTTCTTTATTCTAGTTTTCTTAATCAATATTTTTCACTCGAACACTCATATTTCTCCTTATAAAGCCCTATATGAAATATAATGTTGAACTCCAATGTGATCAGATTAATATAGAGGAATAAAACTATTTGGACATGAACTATATGAGATATCATACCAATGGATAGTTATATTTCATAGAAGAAAAATCAGATGAAAGATTTCAACATAGATATAACGTTCTTTATAATAGGACTACTTCACCTTTTAAAATTCTTTGGGGGAATTATGAATTCAATGAATCTTCTTCAGAACCCGGGGATGAGATGAAACATATATAATCTCATTTTTTTTTATCAATGTAAATTAATTTTAATAGATAAATTAACATTATGGGGGAGTATAATATAAAACCATTAGATTTCATTCTATATTTCACTATAAATAAATTTTTATTTCATTAATACATTTTCTACACAGAACACTAATTTTGAATGAAATTCATTATAATATTCAAATATTCTAATTTAATGTGTTAGTTTTAACTAAACTATTGGATATATGGGTAATATTAATACTTAAAAAATTATGAAAAATTTATCTATTGAATATATAAATTATAAATTCATTTATTATCAATTAATTATAATTGAAAATAAAAATCATTTGAATATAAGAGAAGTTTATATGAAATGATATTTTAATGTGTGAAATGTGTTTTAGTCATAATAAATTAAATTAATAAATATTGGTAATTGATTTGAATGAAATTAATATATTATATATTCATTAAAATAATAATCATTCAGCTAATATATTACTCTAGTCCCCAGAGAAGAATAATTCTAGTTTTATACATAAAAATGTTCTCTTCTAATATGTTTTCATCATCGGGTAATTTAGAATTATTTTAAATTTAATTATACAACATATAGAAATTTAATCATGAAAAATGGATTCCAAAATTGTATTAAAAAATTTCATGGTTTTTAAATAGGTTTCTATTATTTTTGGTCATTATTAATAGTAGACTTGGTAAATAACTGTCACTATGATAATTATAATATTGGTAAAACATGGTTATTATATTAGGATAAGGCCTTAAAATTTATATAACTCTTTTATTTCTCATATTGGATGAGTTTATTTTAAAATTTTCATTATATTTTTTAAATATATTGAATTTTTGTGCCATTTTTCTTTGATAATGACATTTCTATTATTTTAATTAATACAATTTCCAAAATATAATTGTCATGGAATTAATATGTCTAAAAGTTTTTATGTAACACTGAATTGATGATATTTTTTTATAATTATTTAATTGAAATAATAATCAGTTTTTCATATTAATTTATATTTAAATATTTTTTATAAACTAATTACCATAAATGAAAACACAACACCAAAACATTTATTATAAAAAAAATAGAAAAATAATGTAGATTTTAAATACTACAATGGTAATATTTTTAGCTGTATTATAGTTCCCAATGATTTTTTTAAAAATAGAACATAATAAAGATATTTTAATGTTTTATATTCTAATTTAATATCTATCCTCATATCGTAAATTTAAAAAAGAAGTGAACATCATTAAAGAAGACATTAATGATATTATTGGAAATATATAATTTTATTAAATTATTTAAAAATTAATAAAAATATTGATATAGGTAAATTAAGATGAGAAGTGGTCTAAAATTTCTTCTTATCTCCATTTAGGTGCCATTTTTGCATTATAAATAAAATTAAAACTACTTAAAATTAAAAAATTCAAAACCATTATTATGGATAAAATTAGAAAACAAACGGCTTAATCCAAAAGGTAAATATTATAACAAAAAAAAATTTACATTTCATTGAATGGTGATATTATGAAAATGTACTCTTTTTCATCTATTTCATGTATATTTTAAATTATTCTAATTTATGAATAAATTAACTATATATATATATAACTTTCTTGTAATTCTAACTGTGTACCTTCCCTTCCTTATAACATGACCCATGTTCACTATTTACATTACACAACCATGTGAATTAGAACTCAAAATAACTCCTAATTCTATTATAAACTTATATATTCCTTATTTATTGGGTATTTTATACATAAATGACTATGTTAATGGTATTTAATATTTTATCTAAAGTAGGTCTTCCAAAAAGATGCAATCTTCTAACCTAACCCATTTAAATTTGTTTCATCTTATATCTTCCCTAAATATTTTTTTATATATCATGAAATAATATATTTTTTTATCCAAAATTTTGTAAAATTTGATAATGATCATTATAAAACCATTACCCACCATCTTTTACCTCAAATAGGTAGTGAAATTATCGCTTATGTGTTCGTGTGGAGTACCACATCTATTTAGCGATACAATTAATTTTACACCAAGGTCATTAATAGATGGGTTTTATGATGGGTTTAATTTAAATATATGATATTTATGGAATTATTTTGATTTCGGAATTATAATATCATAACTACCTTCTTACATTGTAATCTATTGGAAAAAGATTATATTGCTTATGCATAAATGTGTAATACCACCTCCGCAAAGCGATGTGATTTTTATTTCATTTACATTTTAAATTGATTTTAATAATGGTATATTTAATTAATATATATGATATATATGATATAATAATTATTACATAAACATGGTTTATTTTTTTACCTTTTTTATCGAACATTCAGAAAGTAAAAAAAACATTCATGCAAACAGACGACCTCCTATCTCTAAGAAAGATTTAATTAATTTTTCTATCTATATACATTATCATTGAATAAATAAATAAATATATATGCATATATTACTAATGAATATATATGTAATTTATATCATTATTAAAGTCCTTTATGTAATGTATCCATGATCAATGTTCATGTACTAGAACTATCATACTATAATTATGATGAAAAACAAAACAATTAACACCCTGACATGTTGATTTTAATAAGTAATTGTTAAAAAATGGGTGTTAAAATATTATAATTGGAATTTATATGATATTATGATTATATAAATGACTTTTTTATATAAATATAATAAATTTAAATTCATTATAAAACTGTTTTCATCACTTTTTATGCATTTGGAACACGAGGAAAGGTATTTCTGATTCAATTTTTTCATTTTCTAGGATTTTTTATTATCAATTTTCAATGTTGATATTTCATGATATACCTCTAAATAATATCATAATATTATTCTCCTATAGTTAAATAATTATATCAAATGCTTTAATTTGACTTTACTCTCTTTATGAACTCTATAGATCTATATAATATTTCTCATGAAAACAAATATTATTTCTCTCTTTGATCTAAAATATATTTTCTTACATGTCCACATTTTCATTAAATGTTTTCAAGAATGTTTTTAGTATTCCCATATGATTTTAATGTCACTTTTCCCAAGTTTTAATTTTTAGAAATTGGTTTAAAAGGAATCCTTTTATCATTTTCCAAATGATGTATTCTTGACTTCTAAACAATAATTTGAAAGGAACCATTCTGTTGAATATACAAGTCATGAAAAGAATATTTCACAATCCATACACCTCAATGTATTAAATATTACATTAAATGAATAAATTTTTCATTTCAATGAATTTATTTCCTTAATATTTTGTATTTATTTATTTTAAATATATGATTTCAAAATAAAATGGTATTTTACACACGAAATAATAAAATGATCATTTAAAATAATTCTCATTTATGATAAGATCATTTAATGTTAATTTTGATTTACTAGGGACATGGTGAAATTATGAAATAAATATTATTTAAATGGATGTTTTCTGGTTATAATGACATGATTTTGATGAAAACATTTTAGCCATTGTTTATCCTAGGATGAAATGATGATATAATTTTCAAAGATATTATTTCCCAGTGTTATGACATGATTAATGTTTATATGATCTTATGACACACATATGAATATATTATGATTACATAATGGGTGTGCGTAATTTCATATTTCCCCAATGCAATGGGTAAAAAGTTCTATCTCCTAGGATAATATGTACTGGAATGGGGAGTGTACTCAGTTTATTAAGGGACCATTTCTACAATGATAATCATGGTAGTAAACCATGACTACAGATATTATATAATGTAGAATTCAACCAATAAACTATGATAGTCTGGGTAGTAATACATGATTATGGAAATTATTTTCTGTTCCTATGTGTATACAAAAAACATTTGTCTTAGGCCAATGTATTAATTTCATAGATTATCTTTATTGATTACTTTTTCATTCTTGTATTATAAACTACATGATATATCACATGATCAAATATTATGACCATTACTATGAATGGCCATATTTTCAAAATTTATACTCAATGTTCACAAACCCCTTTTCTTATGTTATGTTTAATTTATGATTTATATTTACCTTGTTTACCCATATTGATCATATGAGATAAACATTTATTATGTTTCATCTCCCAACGTTTTGGTGAAAATTTTGAGTTATGATATTTTTTAGAATGGTGCTTGTTATGGTGATCATTGTGGAAAATTATGTAGATCACTTATGAACCCATTTTTTATGTTCCCAACATTAAAAAGATGCTAAATCTATACATTTCCGACATTCATCATAATGTTATGTAAAAAATTTTCATTTGTAAAGATTTAATATTTATATATATTTGAAAAATATGGATCACAATTAAGGATGATATATGTTGGTCCTAATATATAGAGTCTTATTCCATACTGTAGAATGATTCTTTCTACATGAACATATATCATACATATTATTCATTTTTATATGGTTGAGTGGGTCCATGATGACAAAGTTATAAGGTAGTTTTGGTTCTATCATCCTATTTACACACTTCCTTGTCTACTAATCTCACCACATTTTCTTGAGCTGTTAGGAAAATGAGACTTAGTCTATAAGTAATATACCGCAAGTTATATTGGGATGTGGGACATATGTCATCATTCCCAATTATGAGGGGTAGACATAATACACGTGAATATATCTGACCCATTGGATAATACAACTTGGTACCTTATAACCTCATTTTTTTTATTTTATATGATGAGGATAATGTAATCATAACTTAGTAACAAGTCATCCATTTTCTGTAATGAACCAACCTAGGTTTCCATCAAAATCGATATCTAAGTCAATTCTCCACTAATTTAAAAACTAATATCGATCTCTACAGGCTGGAGATAAGCACATGGGTATCAAAAAACTAACCAATGGGAATGATTTGTCCCTCAATGTGTCTCAATAGTATATTAAAATAAAGAAACACACACACACACACACACACACACATATATCAGTCGATAAATACATATCTAGTTTATATAGAAACTTTGAAAACTCAAAATGGATCATAACCACTGAAACCCATATCATGGGGGTTAAGGAAAACTCACCATATCCCATGTCACCCCTCCATGGCCACCCAAGCGCTAACTAAAATCATAAGGTAAGAACACGAACACATTATCTAAGCCAATAAAGGGATAAAAACACCAAAATGCACATGAAGGGTGTGCGATAAAAAGCCCAGTAGGATTCCGCCAAATATTCTATGAAATTAATTCATAAGTTAATTTAAATATTCTAAAAGAGGATTAAAAATGGGTGAGTGTAAGAACTCGGTTCTTCACTTTGAGGTACGAGCTTCTTCTTTCTCTTTTCCTTAAGTGTTTTTAATAAAATATGGAAAATAAGGAAAAATCCTAAATTTTGGAACTACACGCCGTGTAATTTTTCCACATGCTGTGTACTTCTGGCCGTGTGGGGACAAGTACACGGGGCGTGTAGCCTTGTCGGCGACGAGGGGTGTAGGAACTAACTACACACCGTGTAGTGGTACTTATACGCCGTGTAGTCAGTCGGTAGGGAAAAATAGTAAGGCGGTGGAGTAGCCGCCAGCTGGGCGACAGTACACACCGTGTACTTGGGAGTACATGCCGTGTACTCATGTCGATGGATGAATAGTGTGGCAGTGCCGCCAAATGAACAGTTAAATGAAAGGAGTACATGTCGTGTACTTGGAAGTACATGCCGTGTACTTTGTTTTTCGGCTTAAAATAGGTAGTAGCCTCCTCATTTGGCAGAAGAGGCATTTGAGCCGTTTTGGAGCCAAGGGAGGAGGTCAGACCTTTGAATATCCTCCGGGTGTTCGTCTGGAATCGGTTTCTCCCTCTGACGATCTCGTTGGAACCACACGGGTAATCCCTCTCTTCTCCTAGCATGTTGCTTACCAATTCTTCTCCTAACTTAAGTTATTTACATTTGAATGGGTTTTGTTATTTGTCAGATCTAAGCCGTTCTTGGGCGTTTCTAGAGTTGGCATTCGGGTATAACGTTCATTGGCGTTTAAGGTATGTGGCTTGGTGTTTAGTTTTCCAACTGCTGTGTGTTTTGTGCATTTTTGTGCCACGAACCCATGTTGGGGTGTCGTGTGGCTGAGCCCGTTGCTATATTAAACACCTAGAATTGATTAGGTATTTAATTATGACATGAAAATGATGGTTGAGATTGTTGCTTTGATCCGGAACCACCCCAGTGGTGTGTTTCTCTGTTTAGCCGTTTGGCCAGGATACCCGAGGGTGTGCCTTTAAAGTAGTAATTATAGAATTTCCTTGAGAGGAATTGCTCGTTTACTGCTTGTTTCCATGTTGGGCATGACCCGTTTACCTGTTTAGCCTGAGGACATTGTTGTTATTAGCCTGTGGGCACTGCACTGTTTAGCCTGAGGGCCGTAGTTATTTCACCTGAGGGAAACCTTTCGTGCCCGAGGGCTTGACTTATGTGCCTGAGGGCGACACTTCCTATGACTGAGGGAAAATTATGTTACGCTTGAGGGCTATACCTGCGAGTTGGATTCTGCTTACCTGAGGGTAAGGTTTTTCTTGTCTGAGGACGTGGATGGTTTACTTAGAAATGAACTGTGGTGATTTCCAGTATTTAATAGATTAAATGAATAATAAAATGGAAATTTAATTGTTAAGTTATTTACTTTTCATTATTGCTTACTTTATTGAATTTTACTATTGCACACTATTGTTGCATGCTTACACGCAGTTGGGAACGAGCCTTTGGTGGGTGCTTACTGAGATATATTTCTCACACCCTATTTGGGTCACACTTTTCAGCCCAAACAGATTACGTTGTTGCAGGTGTGGATAAGAGCAAGAGTCCCTATATAGGTACATGATTGCTGCTGAGGAGTAGATGGGCATGGGACCGAGCCTAGGCTCGCAATGCTGCTGCCAGCTGTTTTGCTTGTTTTGCTGTACTCTGCTTTTGGTTGTACTGTATTGATGTATAAAATGTTTTGGCTATTTTCTTAGAACTTGATACTTGTAGCATCATCATTTATATACTGTTGGTTACATCCACTTCTATTGTTTATTTCAGTTGTGTATGATTTAATGCTTCCGCTGTTTGTTGTAAGTTTTAATCTGTATTCCACTGCACTAGACTTTGAAAAATGAGGGCATAGTTTCCCCACTATCAGACCTTGGCCCTCGCTGCTAGTCGGAAACCTCTGGAGTTTGGGAAAATGCGCTTAAGGTCATGTGGCGAACCGGGTTCGGGGCACCCGTGGAGTGGCACCCGGTCCGGGACGTTACAAAGTGGTATCAGAGGGGTTCTTTTCTTTGACATACTATTTGGAGCCGTAGTCCGGGATAGGACGAACGGTAGTTGGTAATAAGTTTTGCCCGGGCGTAGCTAACCCGCGTACAGGGAAAGGCCAGTCTACCTCATATTTTTCAATTATTCTGATTTTGCAAATTTTTCAGTTGATATGTTTTCACCGTTGGGTGACACACTTGTATTGTGATGTTTATCTTTTATCTGTGGGTTCTATTTAGTTGCAACCCGATGAGATGAGGTTATGTCATCTCATGCATCATTTAGGAACATGCTAGAATCACATTCCATGCATAGTTTCCATGCCCTGTAGGTGCATTAGAAAATTGCATGTTGTTGTGATAGTTGTTGTGCTAGAAAAGCATTCTATTGTGATAACTGCACTGATAAAATACCTGCTATTTGATAGGATAATTTTTGTGTGAGATATTCATATAATGGACGCCAAACTTTGGTTTTTGGGGAGTATGGGCCCCCATTGACCGGAATTTGGTGGATCATTGACTGTTTATTAGTTATAACACAAATAAGAGGTCAAACTTTGATTCGTGGGGAGTATGGGCCCTCACGGGTCATAATTTGACACTTAGGTGTTGTTTTTTGGTATTTGTTGGGTTCTGGGGAACTTTCTGAGGCATAATATCTGGAAACCCAGTATACACACCATGTAGTATTTTAAACACACTGTGTATGACCTTCTGTTCAGGAAGAAAAATGAACTTTTTAAGTACACGCCGTGTACTCTGAGTACACGCCATGTAGTCTCTTCCCATGTCACAACCCGTGTGTGCGGCGACACGGGGTATGGAAGATCTTGGGTAAAACACGTTGTGTACCAGATATACACACCGTGTAGTTTTGACCCGGAGTCCGACCGTGTAACTAACAACACGGGTCGGTGAACTCCTGTACAGAACACGCTGTGTCAATGATGAAAACGCCATTTAGTGTGACCTAGGGACTCGGCTATGTAACTAACAACACGGGTCAGTGTCACCTCTCCTTGAACATGCCGTGTACCTTTGGGGACACGTCATGTTGTCTTGTCCGAGGACAGACCGTGTGGACTTAGCTGTATGGCGGGGAAATGGGGTTGTTGACACGCCGTGTGCGAGTGTAACACGCCGTGTAGTGTCAAGCTGAGTAGTCGGCCGTGTCACAGACGACACGGGAAGTTGGAAAATAACACCATACACGCCGTGTATATTAAGTACACGCCATGTAGTTTTGTTTAACGGGAGCCGTGTGGCTTAGCTGTGCAGAAGGACCCGGGCAGGGGAAGGGAAGTCAAGTACACGTCGTGTAGTCAGTGTACACGCCGTGTAGTCTTGTTTTTCAAATTTTGAGATGAATTATTACTCTTGTTACCTTTGTGGTTTCTTCGTTTCAGCCTTAATAGTCTTGAATCTAAGGCGTGCTTTTGACCTTGTAGTGTCATGGCACCTAGATGACCGCACATTGTTCTCCAGGAGAGTGGTGGCGACTTTACTCTAGAGATGGTGGGACATGGGCTACCAATTGATCCTCCATCAGAGCTAGATGCGGAACCAGCTGCTATACCGGACACAGGCGTGGAGGCGCAATTCCGTGAAGGCTTATTGCGGTTTATACAGACCTTTCAGGGAGCATCGCAGGCTGGCACATCCATGGTCGAGCTGACACGTATCTTCCAGCAGTAGAATCCTCCTAAATTATCAGGGGATGGCGGACCACAGGCTGCGTAGTCTTGGCTAGGGTCGATGCAGACTATTTTCAAGCATCTTGAGATGCCTCCATGGCGGAGGGTCAAGCTCGCGATGTACATGCTGCGTGATTCCACCAAGAGGTGGTGGGATGTTACCACCCAGTCAGAGCATCACATGGACATGGCGTGGGAAGACTTTCAGGCAGTCTTCTATGACTTTTTCATACCAGAGACGCTGAGGGAAGATAGAGCTCGAGAGTTCATGAATCTGCAGAAGGACGCTATTTCAGTGATGGACTATTCCGCTTGTTTTATAGAGCTTCAGCGCTTTGCACCCGTGCTGGTGGGTGATGAGACGCTGAGAGCCAGAAATTTTGAGGATGGTCTTTAGTATGACATCCAAGTGCTGGTGAATGTCTTCAGGTTTCCTACTGTACACACCATCGTGAATCAGGCACTGATTACGGAGAGGAACCTGCAAGAATCTGGTGGTGTGGGCCAGGGATGTTCAGCACCAGTTACTGGTACTATTTCTGCTGGCAAGAGGAAGAGACAGATAGGCTTCTCTCAAGGTGGCAGTACCAGCCAGGCAACTTCTTTAGGTTGTCCGGTCAGGTGCTACCAGTGTGGCAGAGATGGGAACAAGAGACTGTAGTGTCCATGAGACCCAGTGGAGTGCCAAGATTGAGGAAAGATGGGTCATATGCAGTGCTTTTGTAGGGAGTTTCCACCGATGGCTAGTGAGAGGGGTTTTGTGCAGACTCCGCGTGCGAGAACGGGACCAGTGGCTTCTTACCAGTCAGGGAACTGGAATACGTCTGGCCATGCAAGCAGAGATGGTGGTCATGGATATGGTAGCCAGGCACCAGGATCTCAGAGGCAGCAGGGTGGGACAGCTCAGGGTAGCCAGGCTGTGTCGCAGGGCCGCAACACTGGGCATGCATATGCAGTGCAACAGACCCAGCAGGAGCAGGATCCCGGACCTTCTACAGTCAAAGTTACTATTGTAGTAGCTTCTGTATTATCTTTAGTACTTTTCGATATTGGTGATACACATAGTTTCATATCTTTACCCATTATAGAGATCCTTAGGCTCCGAGTTTCTTCTTCTTCTGATATTATGACGCTAGACACTCCGTTGGGAACTAGGACGGCTGGTGTGCGCCAGTGTAAGGAGTTCCCCCTTGAGGTTGGTGGGTGTCACTTCCTTTGGGACCTCTATGTCTTAGATATGACGAGCTATGACGTCATTCTCGGGATGGACTGGTTGGTTCCCTTCCGAGCCTTTGTAGACTGCTATCATCATAGGGTGAGTTTCGTATCACCTGAGGGTGGAGAGTTTCTATACAAGGGCGAATGGGATGTTTAGGAAAGTCGAGCTGGAATAGTGCATCGTGGGTGAGGTGGAGTGACAGCTCAGATTGTGAGCTTATATCTGGATGACCAAGGGACTTTTCAGGCGTATTTCCCTCCAGTTATTGATCGTTTCAAGGATTTCTTTCCGTACGACTTTTCGGGTCTACCTCCAGAGAGAGAGGTGGATTTCTCTTTTGATCTTGTGCCAGGAGTAGCACCGGTGTCCATTCATCCATATAGGATGGCTACACCTGAGTTGCAGGAGCTCAAGTGGAAGTTGGAGGAGTTGCAGACAAAGGGCTTTATCCGACCCAGTACTTCTCCATGGGGTTCTCCGGTCCTTTTTGCGAAGAAGGCGGACGATACTCTTAGACTTTGCATGGATTATCGGAATCTAAACTAGTTGACGGTTAAGAACTGATATCCCTTACCAAGTATTTATGAGATTTTTGATCAGCTTCGTGGAGCACAAGTGTTCTCAAAGATTGACCTGAGATCAGGATATCATCAGCTGTGTGTGAGACCATATGATATACCTCTCATGGATTTCAGGAGAAGGTATGGTCTATATGAGCATACAGTTATACCGTTCGGACTCACAAACGCAACATCAGTTTTCATGGATCTGATGAATCATGTGTTCCATATGTATCTTGATTCTTTTGTGGTAGTATTCGTGGATGACATCTTGGTGTACTCTCGCACTCAACACAACCATGCCACCCATCATGAGATCGTACAGAGTACATTGAGAGAGCATCAGCTATATGCTAAGCTCTCAAAGTTCCACTTTTGGATGGACCAGATTCACTTCCTGGGTCATATCTTCTCAGAGGCAGGAGTTTTAGTAGACCTAGAGAAGGTGATAGAAGTAGTTTCCTGGGAGCAGACTAAGAATGTGTTTGAAATATGGAGTTTCTTAGGGATGGCTGGTTACTACATGCATTTTATACAGGACTTCTCCCGCTTAGCAGCGCCGTTGACGGGACTAACTAAGAAGGGTGTGAAGTTCGTTTGGTCAGAAGCTTACGACACAGCTTTTCAGGACCTGGAGGGAAGGTTGACATCAGAACTGATCCTGATACTCCCAGAGTAGGGGAAGATCTATACAGTTTACTGTGATGCATCAGGTATTGGGCTGGGAGCAGTATTGATGCAGGGCGATCGAGTCGTTGGGTATGGGTCTCAGCAGTTGAGGCCGCATGAGAGGAATTACCCGACACATGATCTCAAGTTAGCTGTATTTGTACATGCATTGCGCTGTTGGAGACATTATCTATTGGGGGATCATTTTGTGGTTTTCACCGACCATAAAAGCCTCAAGTACATATTTACACAGCGTGACCTAAATCTGAGGCAATGAAGGTGGGTCGAGTACCTATAGTCCTTCGATTTTGAGCATGCCTATACACCTGGTAAAGGTAATGTAGTAGCTGATGCACTGAGCAGAAAGACACAAATACATGCAGTGCAGGAAACCAGTGGTGAGTGGGATCTCATGGCCTGGTTCTCTGAGATGCATCTGGAGGTGCACGACAGTCAGGGGTAGACTTATCTTTCATCTTTAGCTATGAATTCTACCCTCCTGGACAGAGTGAGGATGAGGCAGATATCGATTTCAGAAGGCCTAGTTCTATGGGATTCGGTGGAAAGTGAGGACCCTCCTCCCGGTTGGATGATAGGAGATGATGAGGTTTTTCATTTCCATGGACGAGTATGGGTTCCAGGGGATATACGTGAGGAGATGATGCGGGAGTTTCATGCTTCAGCTTGGGCAGTTCATCCCGGGGTTACCAAGATATACCGTGACTTGAGACGTCAGTAATGGTGACCAGGTATAAAGAGAGAGATAGATGTTTTTTTTACGAGGTGTTCCACCTGTCAACAGGTGAAGGCAGAGCACCAGAGTCCATCTGGGCGGTTACAGCAGTTACCCATTCCGGAGTGGAAATGGGATGATGTCGCGATGGATTTTTTGACTGGGTTGTCGAAGTCACCTCGTGGAAATGATGCCATGTGGGTTGTTGTGGAAAGACTCACGAAGGTAGCTCACCTTTTTCCGATCAAGGAGACCTTCGGTGTTGACAAGCTCAGATGACTGTATATCCAAGAGATCGTACGTCTTCATGGGTTCCCTCGTTCTATCATTTCAGATAGGGAAGCCCGATTTACGTCTCGTTTCTGGCAGAGTTTTCAGAGGGCGCTATTTACACAGGTGCTTTTGAGCATAGCATACCACCCTCAGACAGATGGCCAGTCAGAGCGTACGATACAGGTGCTAGAGGACATGCTGCGTGCATGCGTCCTAGACTTTGAGGGCTCTTGGGAGAAGCATATACCCTTAGTCGAGTTTGCCTATAACAATAGCTTTCAGGCGACTATTGAGATGTCACCACATGAGGCATTATACGGTAGTCCGTTCCAATCACCTTTGTGCTGGTTAGAGGCAGGTGAGGCAGCTTTACTAGGGCCACAGCTTGTGCAAGAGACATCCGAGTAGGTCCAGTTGATTCAGAAGCGAATGGATACCGCGCAGTCTCGTCAGAAGTCTTATGCTGATCACCACAGACGACCTTTGGAGTTCGTGGTCGGGGATCAGGTTTTCTTGCGTGTTTCGCCGAGGTTGGGACACAAGCGAATCAGGAGGTAGGGTAAACATTCACCGCGGTATGTGGGACCATTTGAGATTCTTGAGAGAGTCGGGCTGGTTGCTTATCGGTTGCGGTTACCGCAGTGGTACCAAGCCATGCACGACATCTTCCACATATCTCGGTTGCGTCCCTATAATTCAGACCCGTCTCATGTTTTTGACCCCTAGGAGGTTGAGCTGGAGACAAATGCGTCCTTTGAGGAGCATCCGATTCGTATCGTTGACAGAAGCATGAAGATTCTTTGAGGCCGGTCAGTTCCTCTCGTACGGGTGCTATGGCAGCATGGATGAGTGCAGGACGAGACCTGGGAGTGGGAGGCCGACGTACGTTCTCATTGGCCGGAGTTGTTCATAGCTATATCTTCTCCACCCTTAGAAGGGCAATTCAGGGATGAATTTCTATAAGGGGGAAGTTTGTAAGAACCCGATTATTCTCTTTGAGGTACGAGCTTCTTCTTTTCTCGTTTCCTTAAGTGTTTTTAATAAAATATGGAAAATGAGGAAAAATCCTAAATTTTGGAACTACACGCCGTGTAATTTTTCCACACGCCATGTACTTCTGGCCGTGTGGGGATGAGTACATGGGGCGTGTAGCCTTGTCGGCGACGAGGGGTGTAGGAACCGACTACACACCGTGTAGTGGTACTTACACGCCTTGTAGTCAGTCGTCAGGGAAAAACATTAAGGCGGTGGAGTAGCCACCAGCTGGGCGATAGTACACGCCGTGTACTTGGGAGTACATGCCGTGTACTCATGTCGACGGATGAACAGTGTGGTGGTGCCGCCAAATGAACAGTTAAATGAAAGGAGTACACGCCGTGTACTTGGAAGTAAATGCCGCGTACTTTGTTTTTTCAGCTTAAAACAAGAAATAGCCTCCTCATTTGGCAGAGGAGGCATTTGAGCCATTTTGGAGCCAAGGGAAGAGGCCGGACCTTTGAAGATCTGCCGGGTGTTCGTCTGGAATCAATTTCCGCCTCGTATGATCTCGTTAGAACTGCACGGGTAAGCACTCTCTTCTCCTAGCGTTTTTCTTACCAATTCTTCTCCTAAAGTAAGTTATTTACGTTTGAATGGGTTTTGTTCTTCTTCAGATCTACGTCATTCTTGGGTGTTTCTGGAGTCGACGTTCGGGTATAACGTTCGTTGGCATTTAAGGTAGGTGGCTTGGTGTTTAGTTTTCCAACTGCTGTGTGTTTTGTGTGTTTTTGTGCCACGAACCCATGTTGGGGAATCGTGTGGCTAATTCTGTTGCTATATTAAACACCTATAATTGATTAGGTATTTAATTATGACATTAAAATACTGGTTGGGATCGTTTCTTTGATCCGGAACCACCCCGGGGGTGTGTTTCTCTATTTAGCCATTTGGCCAGGATACCCGAGGGTATGCCTTTAAAGTAGTAATTGTAGAATTTCCTTGAGAGGAATTACTTTTTTACTGCTTGTTTCCATGTTGGGAATGACCCATTTACCTGTTTATCCTGAGGGCGTTGTTGTGATTAGCCTATGGGAACTGCACTGTTTAGCCTGAGGGATGTAGTTATTTTGCCTGAGAGCAACCTTTCGTGCCTGAGGCCTTGACTTCTGTCCCTAAGGGCGACACTTCCTATGCCTGAGGGTAAATTCCGTTATGCCTAAGGGCTATACCTGCAGGTTGGATTATGCTTACCTAAGGGTAAGGGTTTTCTTGTCTGAGGACGTGGACTGTTTACTTAGAAATGCACTGTGGTGATTTCTAGTATTTAATGGATTAAATGAATAATAAAATTCCAATTTAATTGTTAAGTTAGTTACTTTTCAGTACTGCTTACTTTATTTCATTTTACTATTGCACACTGTTGTTGCATGCTTACACACAGTTGGGCACAATCCTTTGGTGGGTGCCTACTGAGATATATTTCTCACACCCTGTTTGGGTCACGCTTTTTGGCCCAAACAGATTATGTTGCTGCATGTGTGGATAGGGGAAAGAGTACCTATACAGGTACATGATTGCTGTTGAGGATTAGATGGGCATGGGACGGAGCCTAGGCTCACGATGCCACTGTCAGCTGTTTTGATTGTTTTGCTGTACTCTGCTTTTGGTTGTACTGTATTGATATATAACATGTTTTGGATGTTTTCTTAGAACTTGAGACTTTTAGAATCATCATTTATATACTATTGGTTACATCCACTGCTGTTTTTTATTTCAGTTGTGTATGATTTACTGCTTCTGCTGTTTGTTGTATGTTTTAATCTGTATTCCGTTGTGCTACACTTTGAAAAATGAGGGCATAGTTTCCCCACTATCAGACCTAGGCCCTTGCTGCTAGTCGGAAGCCTCTGGAGTTTAGGGAAATGCGCTTGAGGCAACGTGGCTAACTAGGTTCGGGGCACCCATGGAGTGGCACCCGGTCCGGGACGTTACAGTGAGTATGTGTATTAGTTTAAAAATATTTTTTTTAATTTAAAAATCACGTATTAGACTAAACATGTAAACTTATCATTTCAGAATTTAAAAATTAAACATTTTATTAACATTATTTGTAAACCATTTCTCAAGATAAAGTCTAATAATAAAGAAAATATGAGAATATCCACCTAATATGTAATGATGAATATGAATCTATATAACATATTCAGGGTGCATAGTATAAATAAATGAAGCAAGCAAGGAAACTCTAGTTCCAAATGGTGACAAAAGGTGTTGTCATGTATCGAGAACATGTATATGGATTTCATGGGGATAAACTAGATATGATATTGTTTCCACCTCATAATAGCCAGTAAAATTACAATATGACTAATTTTTAGGCTTATATATAGTCTCACAGATATAATGAAAACTATTCCACACACATGCACATTCATTGATGTATGTAAATAGCCTGAACCCTTCTTGTTCTCTATAGATCGTCTAAAAAGGATTGATTCTACTAGTCAGGAATATATCTTTGTCATCCCATCTTACTATCCAGGTTCCCGTGACTAGTCAAAAGATGTGAATGAGGTAATTAGGTTACAATATTCACACGATGGTCCTTATCAAACATGGAAAATGACCCTAATAACACATCTCAAACTTACCCCCAATTCCCAAAAAGTAAATAATCCATTTTTCAACACCCAAAAATTGAAATTACATGAAGAAACTTCAATAATCTAAACATTAAAAAGGGTAATCATATACGCTTCCTTTCACAAATCATCATTAAAATGATAAATAGGCCACTAAAAATCATATATTCATTCCAAATACATTTAAAAAATTTAATATTCAAAAGGTTAATTATAATAATTTCCGTTCACAACTCATCATTATAATTCAAAATCATCCTTTAAAATAATATCTTATTTAAATGTATCCCTAATTCATTTAAAATATGTATTACAATTTAAATGGGAATGAATAAATTTTAAGACATGGGTTTACATTGTCCTTCCATGAGAATAAATCATTAATTTCAAATAGCCCAAGAACACCAATTTCAAAATTAGGATTAAATCATTTAAAGGGGTATCTTGGTAATTTAATAAATTTTATCATTTAAAACTATTTTTAATATTTCAATTAGTTCAATTAATTTAACTAAAATGAATGATTTTCATTTACAAAATCAAAAAATGGGCTTAAAACCTTAATTTTACCAAAATATCAATTAATAGTTCGATGAAAATAAATCCAAACAATAATGGAATTTAACAATTCAAAAAAAATGGTGAGAATTACCATGATTATATCCATTCAATTAATTCCATAATCAATTCAAAGAGGATAGGTTCATAGAAGAATTATTTAAAGATTTAATGGGTGAATTTAATATAACATGTATTAGAAATTAGGAATGATGTATATTTGAATTATTGAGCCACAATGAATCAAAAAATTAATTAATATTAAAGAAAAACATACATGGAAAATAAGGAATCCAATCACAACAAATCTGAGATTTATCACCTTTAATGGTGATCATTGGATCTAAGATGTTATATCTTAAATAAAGAGAGAAGAGATCCAACAATTATAATTACACATAAATCAATCAAGATCCAAATAAACTCAGGTCTATCAAAACTTTTATGAAGAATAAATCGAAATGATAGGTTATATAAATGAAATGAAGATAAGAACTCCGCAAAACAGAAGACCACTATATCCATTGGAACCTTGATCAACCAATGGATGAATATTGGGGATCCAAAATGCCTATGAAATCCTCAAAAAATACTAACTATAAAATTATTTTTGAGTGGGAAAATTTTATGGTTGATTATGGTTGTTTTGGGGTTTTAATATTAATTTTTGTATGTTTAATTACAATTTACATGGTTTCTTGGTTATGTCACATGGTTAGAATTAACCAGGTGCCTAACTATGTGTGAAAAATATAGCCACTTGAATGGTTTTTTGTTTTGGATGCACACAATGTCAAAACATTCTCCAACTATGTGACCCCCAAAATTCTAGGATGAAATTTTTTCCAACCATGCTCAAACCATGCACAAACTGGGCACATTCTTAAAAACCTTCAAAAAAGTCTAGAAAAACTCAACAATCAACCCGCAACCTTACCCAATTATCATGTAATCAAATAAAAGGGTTAATACACAGAAGAATTTGTAATTAAATGTTGTATCTTCTTTTAGTATCTCTATTAGTAACTACAGTTAACTATATCTATTAAAATGTTTCTTATATCATAAACCTTGTGAATATATCTTATCACAGAATGGGGGGAAATTTTAGCACACATATTTTCATAGTGTATTGTCAGAGTGGCCCTATCCCATGGATGATATATATGTTATACTTTTATTTTCAACTCTTGATAATGATCATAATCAGGATTATGTGCTAGATGATGTTAGGACCTAGGATGATGCACTAGTGGGTGATGAGACTTGTATTTTTGTGCTATAAGGTGATAATCCAGGTGGTGATATTTCACTAAAGGTATATGTATAACATCATTGGATATATGATCCTCCACATAATATCCCAAATGATCCATAACCACAAACTAAACTTATAGAGGTCCAAAATGATTATGTTTGTGATTCTACATCACAATACCTAGCTCTATGAAATTATGTTGCACTCTTATCCAGAGACTGATATAGTCTTTTGTTCACTATTTGTTTCTCTAGAAGGAGATACCCAAGACAAGATATCCATTTTCATCTCATTTGGGAGAGATTTATTAATATCTACCAGCTTAGTAAGATGTAAGATATGGTATAAGTGAGTAAATTTTGGATCCAATATTTTTTACAAAGGATAATCCAAAGGCAGATAAAATAATTTTTGGAATTAATTAAACTATAATAAAAACACTTACTATAACATACATAAATGATAAAATTACCTTAAATGAGGATCTCCATGCTTGAAATATGAAAACTACATAAATATCTTAAATAAATAACAAAAAAAAATATATAAATATCATATAAGTATATATTATTATATCTTTATCTTCCTAAGATAAGTTTGATAGCGATCATAGAATGGTAAAGAAAATAATCCCACCATTATAGTTATCCAATATTTTATTTGAAACATACATCATATGGAAAATATTAACCATCTATACACTGAATTCATGTACCTCTAATGAAAATTACGATGACGATAATTTTAGGATATAGGGAGGTTTATCCAAGTATCATGTATGCACACACACACACACACCCGTTCCATTATTTGGGTTTTTATAATACCTATTGATGTCTCTATTCATCCGCTACTTCATTTAATCATGTATTCATAACACATCAATAAATTTTGTGTAAAAAAATCATTCATCATATGAATTGAACTCTTTATCATGTATTTCATAACATGAAATGATTCATTAAATGATATCCATTGAAGATATTATTTGAATGAGGATTATTTATCATTTAGATGCCTAAATTGTTATTATAGTCAAGATAAAATGATAAAACATATTTAGTATGAAAATAAAAACATTCCCACAAACCATAATATATATTTATATATAGTATATATGTATATGATGCTTTAGGTAATATCTCATTCAATCTACCACTTTCATTAAATCATAAAAATACATTATTCCATTTCAAATTATATTATATCATACACAATAATTTATGATATCATATCTATAAATCATTAGGATTTATTAAAAGTCACGTTGAGAGATATATCATTCATTTTAACATGTATCAAATTATTTGACAAAACATTATCATTTACAATTCCAAAATATTTTGAATGACAGTAATAAAAATTATGAATACCTCTCTTAGTTTGTAACTCCCAGTTACCAACATTCTATTAGTCATTGGATATGTTTTTTTATCCATATTTGTTTGGGTGAATTTCAAGATTTATGGGTTTGAGATCATTCTATGAGGAAAATGAACTAATGTCAGGGATGTATGTTTATTTGGATTAGAAGTGCCTCAAAAAAACATGATAAAGGATTTAGAGGGTTTTTGAATGGGGATGGGGGTTTTCATTCATGTTTTTTTCTACAATATTTTGGAGGTATTTATGATGTAAATGGATATATTGGAACATATGTACACTATTGGGAACAAATTAATAAATTAGTTCAATCTATAAGAAAGTTTATGACGTAAATGATTTTTAATCCTAAAAAATAATTATTACAATGTAAAATAGTCAATATGGATTAATTTAACCTAATTTGATTTTTTGTTCAATATATTTGAGTTTTGGGAGGCTTATATCCAAATAATAAGATTTACAACATAAACCACTCTTGCCTAGTAATTTTTATTCTATGCTCACAAAACTCACTTTTAGATTTGTAAAGAGCCACCCTTCTCATGCCCTAGTCATTTACATGGTGTGTTTTGGAATAATCATCACCTTATTTATTACTTTTCTTGGCATGGATGACCACTGATGTTTTTATATGTCTCCTTTAAGATACATGTTATCTTATATTCCAAATTTACATTTTTTAATCATGTTTTTTAGAAGAAATTTCTTTATTCATGATTGACTAATAACCATTAAGTGATGTTAATTAATCTTTTATAGATTTCCCTCATGCCAGTCTTTTGTATTTTTATATTCTCCTTTACAATATCCATTGTTGAATGAGGATGTATTTATTATGTCATGAAGGAAGGTGTATTTACACAAGTGATTTTTATTCATGAATTTTTGTGGTTAGTATTTTTCCTATTGGTTGGATTTAATAAAATTCATGATTTGATATCAGAATGTAATTGTTCTTAAAGTCAATTTTTTTAAAAGGGATTGGATTTAAAACTATATTTTGAACACTATGATTCAAAACTTTTGGTTTTTTTTCAAATACAGGTATTTAAGCACAGTAGAAAATTTTATTTGACATTAAAAATTATTTATAAAAAGAGAGCATGATTTTCTAAACTATTTTTGATAATTAAAACACATTTTGTAACATTAGGTGCATTTTTAATAAAATTTTAAATATTTGTGTTTGTAATTCCATGATATTATTTATGTCACATTAGTTTTTGGTTTTTACTTGTATAGGTTATGTTGGTTTGATGCATCATATTCATGGGCTTGGTATTTTCATTCAGGTGTAGTGCATATCACTAAAGGTTGAATCCCAAAAATTGTGTTCTTTATCATTTATACTTAATTTATCACATGATTTTTCATTTCATGGTTATGTTATTATATTCTCATGATATATTTTATCAATTATTTTTTATAATTATGCTAAAATTAATTAATTATTCCATGAAATATTCCTTAATTTGGTGAATATGATATGCATTTATGAAAAAAATTCAAATGTCTATAGAATGGTTCTGTATTATAAAAACTCATTATAAAATGGTTTTGTTTTAAAATATATTGAGAATTAATGCATCATATTAGAGTATTTATGGATTATGTAGTATTATCCTACTGTTTTTTTTATGAAACCCTGTATTCATCTTTCGTGGGGGTTATCAACCTTGTTTTGATGGATTTAGATAAAGGGAAAGGAATTATGTTTCTTTTCACATTATCTTTTCATTTTTAATCATCATAGTTGGATGTTTTGGGGTGTAAGTTAATATAATGTATACATGTTTAGTATTTTCAATTTTATCCTTCTTGTTTAGCTGGTTTGGATTGATTTTGCATAACTAATTGATATTATTAACTCTTTCTTCCACTTTGTTCATTGATCTTTCCTTGATTACACATGTGACTTGTTTCTATTTATTATCTATCACCATGTTTCTTACTATCTTGTATTACATGACTAATTTTATGAATATGGTTTGTTATAATTTATTATCACCGTGGATACCTATGATGAAGTGTTATGATACTTCATCGGTTTGGTTTCATGTCATTATATATTCCAGTTAGGATTTTCAGAATTCAGATATTAAGTCTGGGAAAAGAACATGGCCATCTCACTAACATGACTAAATTTGAGTTACCCTGGATGAAATAAGGTTTTAACCAAGCTTTTGATTTGGTTGTTTAGGGTTTTTGAATAAAATGCATTTTAGGTTTATTTAAATAAAAAAGTTATTTTCTACTATTTTGTCATTCGTTTATATAATTGAAAAAGGCTTATGTATAAAAGTAATTGATATGGATTATAGATGTTTATATTTGATTTTAGAATGTTATCTAAAGCTGTTTGGTTTTTTTCTTGTGATTATTAAACAATTACTTGAAGTATAAATCTTCTAAATCCAAGTGAGAATGATATGAGACTAGTTCAGAAGGTGAATACCCCGTTGGACCCTTCTATTATAGAAGTTGAAATATGTCATATTCTGTCTTTGGGATATATAGATTTTGGAATTCAAGATTTCTAGTGGATCATGTATCATAATTTACTTATAATAAACCACATATATTCTATAGTGAAAATGGATCCTAGGAATTTGAAGAGTGGCATGGGCAGATTTAGAGGATATTCAAATTTTGGAAGAGTCAAAAGGACTCTAAGGTATATTTTTTCACATATATGCTTGAGATATTGGGAAGGATATTGTGGGGTTCTTTCATGTAAGTGATATTGCACAAGGATCTCACCTGTAATTTTTTAATTAATTACTTCAATAAGAAGTTAAATCATGAGATGTTGTGTTTGGAAATAACCTCAGAGTTTTTGACCCTTGGTCAAGGGGAGAATCCCATTATGGCATATTCTACCCATTTTTTGGGGTTTCTACACATGGAAATGGAGTGTGTCAAAAATGATTATCTAAAACATTGATGGATTGATATGGGGATCAAGGATGATATTTGGCCAATGATGGTTCTCATTTTCTTTATGACATTAATGGTAGTGCTTGAAAAGGAATATATTGAATATGCATTCATATATTAGGGAACATGTTTGGGTGGAGAATCTATTGATGTGGTTATTATCCAAGGTGAGACTTAGAGCTTGAATGGATATATCAATGTTACCAAATTTTCTACTAGAAAAGTTTCAAGGGATTATTTAGGAAACAAGTTGGTTTATTTATATCAGTGTTGATGGTCTGGTCATTCTAAGCCTAGCTTTATAATGGATTCTAACTATTTTCATCATTATAGAAAATCTATTCATCTAAGGATTTTTTTGGAACAATTACCAAGGGATATAAGGCTACATAAACTTTTAATATGTTTTTCTAGGGTTATTATGATACTTCCAATTATTGGGACTCTTATTCTTAGTCTAAGGGTTATGTTCATGTAGGTGTGAAATCTGAGGGAGTAGTTGATGTTTGATGAATTTGCGCAACATAGTATATAGAGGAGAAATATGATTGAATGATAAATTTTGTTATAGGGATGATGTTTATTTCATCTTCTATTATTGTAATTTTTATTGATAATGTTTCTACAAATTATTTTATAAAATCAAATATCATTGAAATATAACTCCTGAATTAAGATCTAATTTCATTCTTGAATGATTTTCTACACCATTGGGAAACTGGTCTAAATTTTTTTTCAAATTTACCATGTGCTAGATGTTGATAATATAACTTGATGTGGTGTGGTATTTTTTGGTTCATGATCTTGATATCATTGATATGATAATTTAAATTCATTTTATGATTAGGGTTAAATACTAGATTATCTATTTTCATTATCATGTTTAGAAATTATTCCCCGATGGGGTTGCTCATGTCATTTAGGGTGAGTGGGATTATAGATCATTGAGATTGGGGCATGTTGTTACTTATATGGGGACATATCAAGTTAGTTTTTAGAGATTTCTCAGTATACAATTATCATTATGTTGGTATCCCACATCATGTTGTGTTGTGTTGTGTTTATACACTAAGGACATTCTATATTGTTTTTCTACTTTACATCAACCATGATAGGTTGATCTTACCATTAACATGCTTCCAAGTATGTTGAATATTTCTATACTCTCTTATAATATATAACCAACTAAATTAGTGGGGAATAATTTCCATCTTTCCAAATATATAGATAATGTATTTATTCATCTAAGTGTGTCACTGTTGGTATATCCTATTATCTTTTTTACTAATGAATACATGAGTCAAAAACATTTAATAAATTATAAAAATTTAAATCTTATGACTGTTAAGAACCAGTATCATTTAACATGGATTGATGACATTTTTTTATGAAATGAGAGGGGTACATTTGTTTTAAAATATTGATCATCAGTTTGGGTACCACCATTTGATAGTTAAATAAGAGGATATACCTAATAATTTTTTAGGAGCTGATATGTGAATTTTGAGTTTATGGTTATGTAATTATGTCTCATGAATGGTTCTATTATATTTTTTTCCTTGATGAACCTATTCATTCATTAGTTCATAGACTCATTTGTGGTGGGGATTTTGGGTGATATTTTTGTGTACTCCATATTAGAAGTGGATCACATGGATATATTGGATATCATTATTAAAGAATTGATAAAACATAAATTTTATAGTAATATTTAAAAATGTGAGCATTTAATCTTGTTTGTGTACTTTATGGGTCATGTTATATATGATAATGGTATCATAGTTTATCCTGAAATGATATAGGCTGTTATGAACTACGAAAATCCCGTAAATATATTTTTGATCATAAAATTTTTATGTTTACCTATTTATTAAAAGTTTTTTGTTTAGTAAATCTCTAAGATTACATCTCCAATGAAATATTTAATTCATAAGTGTGTAAAATTTGAGCAGAGGGACAAATTTTAGAGATATTTTGAGGAAATAAATATTATGGTGAATTTAACCACATATTTGAATCCTTTCGAACTATGTTTGGGGTATGAAATTTTCTTCAATGCTTATGGTACTAGTTTGGAGTGTGTCTTGATTCTTGGTAAATAAATTTTGGTCTAAAGTATTCACTAGTTATGCACTCATGAGAAAAACTACCCTACCCATGATCTTGATCTTTCATAAGTTACTCATTAATGGAATAAATGTCTTCATTATCCTAATGGGAGGAAATTTATGGTGTATATAATAATATTATTAAGTATATTTTCCCTCATTGGGATCAAATATTTTGACAAAGATACTTTTTTGAGTATCTAAAAACATTTGAGTTTGATTTTACTTTTACACCTGGGAAATGGATTATCATCATTAAAGAACTGAGTGAGAAAGATATGACAAAATCTATTATGGTATCCGTAGAGGAGTGGTATATTGTTATTTTGTTTGATGAGATGAGCTGGGGAGTGGTGGAAGATTATACAAAGAGTACATCAATTCAATAAAAGATAAGTTGTCATTAGGTTAGAGGATTCAACTCAAGAACATACCTAACCCCGAGTTCCAGAGGTTTTGTAAATCTTTAATGAAAGGGACACATTGGGTGAGTGGTATTAATCTCATAGTAGATCCTTATGTTCCCATATAATGTTAGGTTTTCAAATTCCTCTATTGTAATACATGATGGATAGTGGGAACCTATCATGTTGTCCCTTATAATGAGGGACAACCAAGATGTGTTAGGATATTATATGTTTTTATTTTCTTCCAAGAAGGACATGGTTAACTGTATATTTTATAACATGATGCCATATGTGGTAGAGGATTAAAATATAGGACCAAAGACTTATGTGTTTGTTGTAACCTTTTCCCAATATATAATGGAAGAGGAATGAGATTTCCATGGGCTTTTTCATTTGATTAGACAAGATTCATAGTGAGAGGATTTGATTTTGGTGATCATTTACTAAAATAGTAAATTTTAAGGATTTCATCCATATAAATGAAAAAAATGTATAACTTATTGGGGTCTTTAATAAATTAGAGACCATGAAACTTTAGGGGATTCTTTCTGTGGCTGTTTTTTATAAGGACCCTAGGTACACATCCATATTTTGAAAATGTTTACAGGGGCCATGGATTCCTAGTGAAAATTGAGCAAGGCATGTCATCTATAGTTGGATATATAAATATATATATTGACATCTATACATGTTCTGGAAGATATACTATAGGCATTTGTTTTGGATTATGTTGGATCTTGGGAAATGAATTTTCTTCTTGTCATGTTTTCTTATAATAGTAGTTATCAATCCTTGACTAGAATGACAACCTTTAAGGATTTATATGGGTTTCCATTTCATATGCTGGTATGATTTGGAAGAGTGGTCCTTGTTTGGAATGATCATGTTTATGAGATGTTAGAAAGGGTGCAGTTGATCTAAAAGATGTTGATAAATGTACAGAGTCACTGGAAATCCTATGAGAACTATCATAATTGGATGATGGATTTTGAGTTTTGGAACTAGGTTTTTCATAGAGTTTCACCTTACTTGAAAAATTATCTATTTAGGAGAAGAGTTTTTTTTAAATGAGGTTTGTGGGACCCTTTTGGATCATTGAATGAATTATAAAAGAGGAATATCAACATGGCTCATCATATCATTTGAATTCCACCCATGATTTGTTTCATGTGTCCCAAATGATGAGGTATCAACAAAATCCTTCCCATATAAAGGAATTGGATGATGATGAACTTGATCCTGACACCACTATAGTTTACTAACCAGTTCATTTTATGGTTCTCTAATAAAATGTTTGGTGTTATAGAATAATTCACTAAGGCTATGTACCATGGCAGTGCAAATGGGATATCCCTGATATGTGGGAGAGGGAAATGATGATGAGGTAACAATGTCATCCAATTTTTATGAGTATAGTAAATTTAGGACTTTCAAGATATAGAATTTTTTTATGGTGTAGAGATTGAAACACCCCATTATAATCCTTCAGGAATGTTTTGACCCTTATTTTCCTTCCCCTTTTTGGATTGGTGTTTTGAGGGATTTTCATTAATGGAAATCCTTTTAAGTGGAAAATATCTAAAATTCCTCAGATGTATGTTTTTTGGATTAATGGAGTCTAGGTATAAATGTGATAAAGACATTGGGGGGATTAAAAAAGTTTTTGGAAGTTTTCTATAGGGTTTTAAATTTGTTTATGCCTGCAGTAAGCATTTATTCTATAAATTTCCAGATTACGTCATAAGTTCAATGTTATGAAAAAGATGAGGAAGAAGTTATGGCCATAAAATCATTTAGGATGAAATATTATTTTACAACATAAATCCCATTATTACGATGTAAAATAGTTTCTCAATGGAAATGTATTGTGAGATGAAGTGTTTTTGAACATATATAATTTATGGGATATTTATTTCATAAGACATAGATTTATGTCATAAAATACACGATCACAATGGTATTTATTCAAAAATATAATAAATCCCTTTTGTATTAATTTATATCCATCCCCCACAATCCCTAGTTTCTTTTTAGTTCATTTTGGGGGAATCTTTTTTATTCTCAATCACTTTTCATGTTACAATTGATCTACTATGTAGTTATATATCTTCTATCGGGTACATACAATCTCTCATTCCACATTTATATTCAATTATCTTAGTTTAATAGAAGTTTTTGATTAATTTTTCATTTTCTAATAATTAGAATGTGTTCTTGATCTATCCTTTACATATTTCCCTCATGGAATATATTTTTAAGGCTGATATACTCCTAATAAACCACCTTGATTAAGGTCAGATCAGTTTCCTCTGTTCTTGAGGTAGGTGTATCTATAAAATTTGATTTATTTCATGAATTTATTTGGGTTATTATTAATTAAATTTAATTCAATTATTATAAATAATTATTTAATATCTTACTATTAATGTTGGAAAAGATACAATTTTTATAGGAATTTGGATTTAAAAAATGAATTGTGAATAAATTATTTCATAAATGGAGGAATGGGTTTCAAGGATGGGTTTTCTAGACTTTAATAACAACTTGTTTATTAGGAAGAAATATTTATAAATCCAGATCAATATTTTTGAAATTATTTTTGTAATATATAGGAAATTGGGTAACCATTGGTGCATTGAGAATATAAATGTCACTATTTGAGTATAGAATTCCACGAGATTTTTTTTTGTCAATTTTGGTTAATAGTTATAATTTTAGATGTTATTTTAGATAGATATAAGTTAGACCAGGATATGGGGTTTTGTTTCATGCCTATTGAGAGTCCATATGGGTTTGAGAATGAAAATTGAGTGCATTGTCATTTATTATGGGTTTATCACATGATTGATTTTTACATGTTTATTTACACAAATTATTATCATAAGGAGTATACATCTTTGGTTTTCCTATTCCTACATTATCTCTTTATTTCCTAAAATATTCATATATTTGGTTAATATGGTATGAATTAATGAAAAAAATATATGTTTAAAATTGTTTATTTCTTATCAAAACACAAAATAAATTGGTTTTGTTTTAGGAGATTGGGAATGTTCATTCATGATATAATAACATGTATATATTATTTGGTGGTATCATTGTAGGATTATTTCTTACACCCTAATTTTTCCATTGAGTATTTTCAGACCTTGTATTGTAGGATTCAGGTTAAGGGAATGGTATCATGTATATTGTTCAATTCAATTTTCATTATTCATCTTTATAGTTAGATAGTTTGGTGGTGACAATTGGGAACATGGATAATTGATTAGTCGTGTCTATTTTATCTTTTTAGTTTGGAAAATTTGACTGAAATTTACATATATAATATATATTTTTAACCCCTTATTCAAATTTGTACTTTGATTTTAACATGATTATAAATGAAACCTTTTCCTTATTATCCTTCAATAGGCTTGAATTATCATGGATGACTTACCAAGTTGGTCTGGGATGGTTCTCTACAATGGAAAACTGAATCCCCATTAAATTAATAACTATGTGTGACCCCATAAGCCTTTTTAGTTTTGAAATTTTTTAAAATCACTAGATCAATAAATTCAGTCAAGGATAATTCATTATAAAATATTCAATGTCGTTCAATATATAAATTGATCTGATGTGATCTTTCTCAATAACATGTATCTATATTCATGTTTTCAAAAATATTCATCCAATACAAATATAAATTCTTATATTTTTCTCTTTTATCATGATATTGAGTGAAAATGAAATACAAAGTATGTCAACCCCATATATCCAAATTAAATCTTCTCAATACTTATAGTATTAATTTCCATTGTCAATAAATTCATCACATGTCATTCACCATTTTTTATAAGTAATTCACATGTACCACATCTTTACTGATCTAAAATATATAAGTACAGCGTCCCACTACCATTATTTCTCACAATTGATGACCCATATGTCATAATTTTATTATGAGATAAAAAATTCTTATATTTGGTTGATCTCCAACCAATGACATGATCAACTGAAAAACTAACACCCCCCTAATGTAGATATGTTAAAATGTTGACGTGTTTCAGTAGGGTATTAGTGTATGAAGGTTCTCATTATTAGTATAATACCAGCCTCAGGTAGTGGAGACTCAAATATTATCCTTCAAGATCAAGTATATCGACAAAATCTATATAACAATCCATGTTGAATACATTGTTTTTTATTATGTACATAAATAAATTTTTTTCCTCATGCGTATATTTTTTATCTCTATATGAGAATAAAACTCAATTTAATCTAATAATATCATCATAACCTATTATACTTCATACCTAACCTTAATTATGGATAACATAAAGTCTTACTTTGATATGTAAATCATAATTAAACTTCAAAAAAATTATATTTAAATTTTCATATATTAAAAATATTTTTATCCATCAAGAATGGAAGAAAATTTGGAGACTACCATCATATATGATACATTTTAAATCCCAAAAACTATTTTAAAATTGTTTAAAATAAAAATAAAATAAGTTATTTATCATAACATATATGATAAACTATTAGATTGGACTTTTGTTTTCTGTATTGTGTGGGGTTTTATTAACCAATTACAATATATGTAATTCCAATCACATATCTACGTGACCCTCTAATAAAAGTCTCCAAAAAATATATTTTGTTTGAAATATCTATATTTTAGTTTAATTTGAATAAAGTTAAGAGTGAAGAGATATCTTTTAATGTCTCATAACACAAACATATTAAAACTACTTGACTTAAAAACATCATATGTTATGATTTTAACTATTTGTTTCTACTTAGAACTATTTAAATGTTCATAATCATTATCATCATAACCCTTTACATTGAAAACTCTCTATTAAATTTAAATTTAACAATTTATATTATTTTATTTCTAAAACATACTAATCCTTATTTAGATAAAGTAAAGTTTTAGTTGTAACATTAACTACTATATCTCTTTACAATTATAATTACCATTATACCCACAAAACATTTAAAATATAAAGTGTAAATAAATTTATATTTTTATAGGTACAATCCATAAATATGTTATGTTTTTTTGACTCTATTCATAAATACTAAATGTTAAACATTTCATATCAATATACATTAAAATATTAATTGAAAAATAACATATGAATTTAACTGGTATAATATTTAATTTTTAAACTATTAACATTTGAATGTATAGTCATATTCACAGTATATTCTTAGATACTATATTCTTTTCATAATAAATCTATGAAGATTAAACACGAATTATATTCTATTTGGGAAATATAACTTATTTCCTTTTAATAAGAATATTTAATGTACAATCAATTGTTTCTATATCATATTTTTAATTTCTAAGAGTATTATTATTGTAAAGTAGTTCTATCCATTAGTATACATCTCTAATGGTCTAGAATCACATTCCTATATTTTTTCACATATAAAATGGTAAACAATTTATCATAGATAAATTAGTTTTACCTATATCATCTACCAAAATATATATTGTTGAATCCAATAGATCAACAACCCTGTGTTAATATATGATAATACCATAATTTTAATAAAAACTTATATTATCGTATAATATAAAATTATGAAGATACAAATAATTTACAAAGATTCATTTGAGACCTCTAAATTCATTTTTAATTAAAATTTAAATATATGAACTTTTTGAATAAATTCATGCGTATGAACTACAAGATCAATTAATTTTATAATTTATTTTGAAGTCCTTTATATTTACCAAAATTATAAAATATATAATCCACATCATATTCAATTAAAAAATAATGAATAATTTTTGAAAACATAAAAATTTAGAATAGTCATTCCATGTAGTTTCACAAACCACTTTGTGGATTTTGATCAATTAAACTTTTAAGCACTATCACACTTTACACAAAACCTATATCTACAAAATATATTTATTGTTAATCAATTCTCAAAACTTTTTGATTCATGTAAAAACATTTCATAATTTATTTAATATTTTCAAATCCTTTCTATAAATGATAATAATAATAATCCTCTTACTTGAACAATCAATACTTTATTATTTATAAATTCATTTTATAGAAATGAAAAAGTAATCAACTATTTATATCAAAAAACATGTATATCATTATATTTAATGAAAATTATTTACATTAAATTATGAAGTTAAAATGTTAAAATTGATACACAAAATTTTAAATATTCATCCAATATTGATGTTCCCATGTTTTCAATGTATAAAATATTTTTCTCCATTACATGAGAACAAAATTAAATCTTTTATTTTTTTATTTTCTTATTTATCTTCTGATATTCTATATGTTTAAAGTTATTATAAAATAATAATTTTTATAACGTTCTTATCATAATATTAATGTATAATTATATATCATTTAAACATAATGTGGACTCTCCACTATGATTATTTTGAAATTACATGTATTTTGGAAATTTTCATCATGTGGAATTATTATTCACCATTATTTATTTTACCTTTAGAATTCAATGAAATTTATTGGATCTTGAAAGAATTATTATTTAACACTTAAACTAAATATTCCTTTTATATAATGAAATCATAACCAATGTCATAATCAATAATGTACTAGAATCGAGAAGTCATATTCTGAGTTCATTTTTTCTCAGTACATTGAGAATATCAGGTAATCATTTCTCAATTTAAATGTTGTAGTTTGCGCATTTATATAGATGATAAAAAATGAATTATTTAATCAGGTTAATCATAATGGATCCCATTATTCTCTACATGTCATAATCATATTTAATTGTATTCAATATCATTGAATACCCACCATATTGAATATATTAATGTTCATTTGGTCACAATAGACCCATGCCTTTGAAATGTCAACTGAATCATTATATGATTTATAAGTATATAGATTAATTATTTGAATATTCCATATATTTTTTTATTAATAATTTACTATCCTAAAAAATAGATTATTATATTACTTGTGATATATAGTTATATTATACCCTATTAGAAGTATCTTACATTAAGTTTATTATTTGTTTTATTAAAAATTTAATGTGATTTTTTACTAAATGGGATACCAATAAAATTATTCCCACTTTTCAAAAACAATTTTCATTTGTGGGTTAAGAACCATATTTCAATATGAAATGAGTTTCTTGGGAATTCCTCCAACCTCAAATAAATTCATGTAGGTAATTATCCTAATCATAAAATATATGACACTTTGATAGCCAAGATGACAACTCTTTATCCAATCCAACATAAGGGTAAACATGAATCTATTCTACTAGTATCATTTAAAAGTGTTTTTCAGATATGTTGAATGTAAATAAAATTCCAAGGGCATAATAATAAAATATAATCTAGAACACTTATAGTGAAAACCCAACAAAAATATAATCCAACATTATCTGTTTATTTCATTCCTTAAGAAAATATCCAATGGAACCCTACAAGTAAATAACATGCACTGTTAAATGATTAATGTGTTGAAAATACATTTTATCAAAGGAATATTAAACATAGTATTTATATTGAATTTAATCTCCCAATTTTATCTCATGTTAGTACCATTTATATATTCATGAATTGAGTGACTAATATTGGAATCAAATTCCCTCTACAAAATCAATATGTTCAAAACATATTGATTTTTAATTCTTTACAGAACCCATAATATTGTTCTAAAACCCAAAAAATAGAATCTAAACATATTTATAAATATCTAAATTTATCATATGTAAAATTTATGGAATTAATTTATGTAAATGTTTAGACTCAAATGAGAATGAAAAAAATCCCCATGAGAATACCCCGAGAGAAATATCACAATCCCCATTCACCTTTCTAGTCATGAAATAATCCAATGGCTAGGTAGATAATTAGTTCAACCCCTTTTCCCAATAACAAAGGATACATTACCCAATATATAATTAATTTCATGACATATTTACCATCAAATATGTTAAAACTATATTTATAGAATAAATTCATGTTCATAACTTCTATTCTAGACTAAGGTCAGGGTCTATGAAATACTAAATTCAGTTTTATACATATATGATATTGAGAGTATCTATCTAGAAGTATTTTAAAATTTAAGTTAAAGAATACATTATAGTAATATTTTATTAAAAAATTATTAAAAATGGTTATAGTTTGGAATAAATTGTAAATAAATGAAAAATTAAAATATTTAATCATGAAAAAAAATATTTTATAACCACTACAAGATAAAATATAATTATATAAATTTTACAAGCTATCTAAATATTATATACATGTAATAATATAAACACTTTATAATTTTAATGTCTTAGATTTGATGTGTATTATTGTTAAATACAATATTGATAATTTTGAAGACTAGTCTCTAAGATAGAGTGTGATTATGAGGCCCGATGTTCCTAGAATAAATGTTTGAAATATATTAAATTATTAAATATAATACTCAAAAAAATTACAGAAATAATGGAATAACACATAAAAGGGTGATCAGATTAAAAATAGGAGTGCACCGTTGAGTTTATAATGGTGGTTTTACCTTATGTGTGACATAACATTGGTCGACATGGGTTGTTTTTGAAAAAAAATTCATGTCAATAAAATGAATAAAATAATTAAATGAAAATATTTTATTATGTAATTATTGATGCAATGATTGAATCCTCTTTAAATGTATCCTTAGGTTATAATCTTATAGTTAGCTTTATAACCCTAGATATGCCAGAGGACCTCTTGATAGAACTTGGGAGAATCCTCTCAGGCAAACGATGATAGAACATGGATTGATCAATCGATTCAAACTCATATTTGATGTATCTCACCAAAAAATGCGAAAAAATGACCATTATTCATCATTGATTGAACCTATTTGAGGTAGATAATGTGTTTAATTTTATTAATAACCTATTTTTTATTTCTACGATGAACTCAAATCAATAGACTAACTAATTTATTTACAAATTGATTGGTCCACTAGATGGGTTTATTACAAGGTGTTTTAGAAAATAAAATTTTAATCCCTTTTTTTAATCTAACATAAAAAATAATTATTGACGTGAACATTGATTGTGGTTGGTTCCTCTCATTTCTGTATGTGATTTTCTCTCCCAATTCTTCGTTCGTCTATGGTGTTCTTCATTTGGCCATATTTTCCCGATCAATTGATCGTTGAACACTAATTTCATGGAATAAAGATATAATATCATAGATCTAGGATTATAATTCCATAAAGGAGGTGAGATGATGGAGACAGTGTGAATCAGACAATAGATGATTCTCAATTTCTTGTTCATCAGTGAAAAATAGAGAAAAATATTTTATCTAATTTTTGAGAAGATATGGTGACATAACACATTGTTAAATGAAAGGATGATAGGTATTTTAGTCTTTTTACCCTATGTTATATTTTTTATTTCCTAGGAATTTAATATAGCTTGGACACTATAGTTGATATCATGAGGAGGCCACTTACAACACATCATATTTCTACTGTCACTATTGTTATCCGACTAACATAAAACTAACATATCGAATATATATGGGGTGTTGATTCTTAAAATACAATAAATATAATATAGATGAAAATGAAATTAAAATTCATAAGGAAAATAATGAAAGTAAACAATGAAGTTAGCGGAAGAAAACTATTGTTCTCAGGGTTTCATAGGGGTGTTATCATTGTTATTCAAAATATCTCCACATTATTTTTATCAACATAGAGATCCAGACCATTCAATATACACCCTATCATTTTTATGGTGTTACCATACACTAAGACCTCCATGTGTAGGTGTAATATCTTCTACATAAATAACTAAGACAAAATCTACCGTTTGAATAACATATATATCTACAAGAAAAAATGATTAAATGAGGAGGAAGAAAAAAATTATAGAGAATGTGTGGAGACCAATCATCATAATAAATTTAAATACTAATGGAATATTATAATAAAAAATGATAAATCATTAAATAGTAATAAACTCAATTTCCATCACTTCCCCCCCTCAGACCAAAATGCAGATTAAATCTCTATATACACAGAGTTGAAAGCACTATTAGAGAAAAACCTAATATGTATATAAGAGAAATGGATTATGATTTTTATGAATAACAAGTAGAATATATTATAAAATACTATTAAAAAAATTAAAAATACTATAAAGATACTGTTTCAGTGCGGATGTGCGTCGGGTTTCTGTTCCGACGCTGTTCCGCCAGGACGTGTTCGCGCGTGCGCCCGTCGACCCGAGGGGATGGGAGCGCGGCTTGTGGCCCCGCAGTCCCGCTTTCCAAAGGCGGGCGGCATCCGTCCCTTATTCAGGGACGTCTGCTCCTTGATCGAAACCGGGATGATGGGATGTCAGATCCTCCTTCCGTGGACGTCTCCTCGGAACTCGTCGCCTAATCCGGGTCTCCCTGATAGATTTAAGAATGTTCGTGAATCTCGTTCCCGGCGCCATATCTTCATGGACACCGGTTAATTACGCTTCTTCCGCCCAGACGCTCCAAGAAGTCTGGTCGGGGAAGCAACCCGCGGTGAGGAGACCGGGTAGCTCTGGGTGTTGGGGGCGTGTCTTAACACTGCGGCTCTACATGTCTGCCTTCCATCCCTAATAGGGCTTCTCGAAGGCGTGATGGCCTGAGGCATCCCGCGCTGGGTGCGGGGAACTGCGTTACCTGAGGTTTTCCTCAGCTTCCCATGTTTAACACGGGGTAGGCCGCGAGTTTAACATCTAGCGGGGACGACATCAGACTGATCAACACGAGGAGTGGATCAGATGACAGAACCCCTTGCGGGGAACCTCCGACGCTGGGGCCAGCACATGGGCGGCTTCCCGAGTGAAGTGGAGTGGAATGAAATGGCATGACCCCACCGGGATGTGGCGGCCCGGGTAAGGATCAGGATGGATGATGGAGTGAAGAGCTTGGACCCCGTAGAGGCTTCTTACGTACCGCGCGTTAGTGAGGATCAAAGTCAGCGTAGTTCGGATATACAGTTTAACGTCATGCTGGACGATGTCAAGCCGACTCACAAGGAGGTCAAGGCTGCCGGGTGGAGGATTGAACTGAACCACCTCGCACGGAGGGGGATGGAACGGCCGGGTGGATCACAGTTTCACATCATGCTGGACGATGGCAAGCCAACTCACGAGGAGGTCTAGGCTGCTGGCACGCACGAAGTGGGGCGGAGCGGACCAGCATGCACGAAGTGGGTGGATCACAGTTTAACGTCTTGCTGGACGATGGTGTTTGGGGCTTACACTCTAAGGAGGCCCATATGCGGCAAAGCTCAGTTGGAGAGGGACTTGGGCCGAAGATGATAGAGACATCGATCCCTGTCATGCCCTCTACTGGCTTCAGCAGTGGGGAAGCACAATGGAGATACACACGTGCAGTCCCCCACAAGGGCAGATTCATAGGTGAATCGATGCGAATGTGAACCTGGGAGGGGTCCACTGATGGACGAACTGACGTGAATACGACCGGGATGACCAGGTGGTGGGCTTGAACCTCCGGGAGGCTTCCTACGTTCCCTGTTTAGGAGACAGGGATTAAAGTCCACGTAGTTCATTCTGTCAGGACTTACGCACTGAGGCAACCTGAGTGCGGAAAAGCTCAGTTGAAGAGGGACTTGGGCCGAAGGTGAGAGACACCTCGATCCCTGTCACGCCCTCTACTGGCTTCGGCAGTGGGGAAGCACAATGGAGATACACATGTGCAGTCCCCCACAAGAAACTAGGGGTTTGTATTACCCTACCCCCGTGGGCGAAGGCCACTCCAATAAATCGTCCCTAAAGAGGGGCAATCCCGACATCCCAGCAGAGACGAGCGGGTGGGGGCCACATCCAAACCGGGGGGGGGGGACCCTGCGTGAAAGGCACGGGATTAGGTGATGCAGACAGTTTAACGTCTTGCCGGACGAAGTACAGTTTAACGTCGTGTGTTGAGGACGAAGCGGACGGTTTAACGTCTTGCCGGACGAAGTACAGTTTAACGTCATGTTGGACAATGGGGTTTGGGGCTTACACCTTGAGGAGGCCCATATGCTAGGTATTTTAACGTCGTGCAGCTTGGACGAGGTGCAGTTTAGCGTCCTGCAGGACGATGGATGCTTGGCAGTTTAACGTCCTGCAGTGCGGACGAGATCACAGTTTAACATCTTGCTGGACGATGGAAGCTTGGCAGTTTAACATCCTGCAGCGCGGACGAGGTGCAGTTTAGCATCCTGTAGGAAGATGGATGCTTGGCAGTTTAACGTCCTACAGCGCGGACGAGATCACAGTTTAACGTATTGCTGGATGAAGTACAGTTTAACGTCATGTTGGACGATGGGGTTTGGGGCTTACACCTTGAGGAGGCCCATATGCTAGGCAGTTTAACGTCATGCAGCTTGGACGAGGTGCAGTTTAGCGTCCTGCAGGATGATGGATGCTTGGCAGTTTAATGTCCTACAGCGCGGACGAGATCACAGTTTAACGTCTTGCTGGACGATGGATGCTTGGCAGTTTAACGTCCTGCAGCGCGGACGAGGTGTAGTTTAGCGTCCTGCAGGACGATGGATGCTTGGCAGTTTAACGTCCTGCAGCGCGGATGAGATCACAGTTTAACGTCTTGCTGGACAATGGATGCTTGGCAGTTTAACGTCCTGCAACGCGGACGAGGTGGTGCCGCCAATGGGTCCGTGTCACTTCGCGCGAGCCTGGAGGGCCGCACGGGAAGACAACGTACGGTGCGGGCACCCGGGATGAAGATCATCGGGCGCCACGCAGGATGGTACCCTCAGGGGGTCAAAGGGGGCGACCCTTGGCGGTTTGCGCGCAAAAGAGGAGCTTGGCGTGCAATACCGCGGGTCGGTGCGCAATTGGGCGGGCTGACGCGCAATTGGGCCAGCGCTTTGCGCGCGGAAGATGGAGATTGCGCGCACCGGGCCTCTGATAGCACGCGGGGAATAGAGATTGCGTGCACCGGGCCTCTGATAGCGCGCGGGGGAAACGGCCCATTCTTTAACGAATGGACACTTAGTAAGGGGGGGGGGGGGGGGGGGCGCAATCGGGCTGGATTGCGCGCACCCGGGGGGAAATTGCGCGCAAGAGGCTTCTTTTGCGATCGAAGGCCTTTGGGTGAGGAGTTGGTCAAAGGAAAGAAGCCAAAGGGGTTGCGCGCGAAGGCGAACCCCGGGGCTTGTTTGCGTGAAATAAAGGAGGTTACCTGAAGATCGGCATTGCGCGCGGAGGGGGCGGGATTGCGCGCACGAGCGACCCTTCGAATTCTGGAAACCTCTAAAACGTCGGGGGTCGCCTTGTATTTATAGGCAACCCCGGGTGCGCAATTCGGCTCGCGGGCGCGCAATTCGGCTCGCGGGCGCGCAATTCGGCGCGCGGGTGCGCAATTCGGCTCACGAGCGCGCAACGCGGCTCGGGCGCGAAATAGGGGCCCGACGCACAATAGGGTCACGCACGGGCGTCGGGAGCGGAAAATTACGCGCCGAATCGGCCCATTGCGCGAATCCCGGAAGGATTGCGCGCGCCTCGCCAATATTTTGCGCGGGCCTCCGATATTTCGCGCAAGGCCTTCGGGCCTTCCGAAACATGCTTCTGACTCCAAATATGACCTTGCTTTCCTCATCCGGAACTTCTTTTGAGGAGCAACGGACTTTTCCGGCGTTTACAAAAGACCCCCCTCAGAATCTGATCGGCGAGGGGTTGCAACGATCGGGTTCCGAGGGAGACGCCGGAATGCCAAAGTCCTGGGTGGCGCGGGACTTTGGCGCGCAAAAAGGGCGTCGGGCACGAAATTCGCTGCCTTGGTCACGCAAAGCGCTTTCCGCGCGGCGCGGACACCCGGCCTCGCCTATAAATAGGGGGCCCTGGGTCCCGCGTGCCGTACACAGGCTTTCCGCGCGATAAGCTTCCAAGCTCTCGTGCGCGAAATTGCCATTGACGGCGCGAAATTCGCCCGTTCGGCACGCAAATCCTTCCGGATTTCGGCTTGTCTTGCGCGAACACCCGGGGTTTTACGCGACGGACTTCCCAATTGCGCGCCGTCCACTAGGATTGCGTGCCAACTCCCAAATTTCTCTACCAGCCTCCTCCGATTCCGCACGCCTCATCCCTTAACCCACACGACTCCCGGAGCTTCTGAGATGGCCGCGAATCAAGTGAATGAGGGGGATGCCGCCATTCGCAGAGCTGAGATGGCGGCAAACGAGGAGGTCTATGGAGCCAAGGAGATTGTTTCCAACAATCAATCCTTGTTCGATTTGCTGACGCCGGCCCAGAAGACGTATCCGCTGTCGGACAACCTGCCACTCTGGAACTACGACATCCTGGATGAGGTTCCGGTGCCGGGGTTCGAGGTTGATGCGCCACGGACCTGGGTGACTCGGGAGGACGAGCTTCACCGCTACAACATCACCAACAACGGGCATCCTGCCAGGGAGACCAGGCACTTAAATGTCTATGTCCTGAACCCAAGGACGCGAACCATTACCGGGAGTCAGCCTACTGCGGAGAACTCTCCAGCCCTCTACTCGAGCACGTATTGCCAGAGTGTCACTGATGACACCAGGGGCTGGCTGAAGGACTGGGACTTGCGGTCTGAGGGAAATTTCACCAATGAGTGGGCCTGGGCGTTCTGGGTACGCCACACCTACGATCACTTCGCGGAGGAACTGTGGTACATCGGCCTGTTTGAGGCGGTGTGGACGTCGCAGTTCCACTTCTACCAGCAGCCCGAGCTGAATCAGGGAGAATATCACAACCGCACCACTCTACCAGAAGCCAGGCCAGACGGCCGGTGATGAGGAGGGGCGGAACTTAGCGACCCCTGAGGATGAACCCGAGTCGAGATGCCCAGGCTTTCCTACATACTCCATCAGGCTGGAGATCAAGCCACACGTAGTTCTGAGAGTGTAGTTTTAACGTCATGCGGGACGTAGAACCCCGATTAGGGAGATCTTAGTTTAAGGTCATAGAGCTCGGACCATAGGGGCAGATCTTAGTTTAAGGTCTTAGAGCTCGGACCATAGGAACCTCAAAGTACGCCACATCATGGTCCTATCCCCTGGATATGCGAAGATGCACTGAGGGATAGTGTCAAGAGTGTCGAGATTTTGTCTGGTCAGAATGGGGGGTGGAAAACGTAATGTGAATCATGCGGCCATTCACTCAAGGACTGGGGGCACCGACGTAACGATATGGGAGTACTGCCGACCGTGGTGGAAAAGTAGCATCAATATCGCACTGACCGTTGATGGAATGAGGCAGCAAACGAGCATCAACTGCTTAAGCACAGGATTCATATCGATTTGCTTCCCAAGGCCCTTGGGGGCACCAGCCCAGATCGGTGGGAGAGCACTGAGGCATTGTATCCAGACCTCTCACGGGGGGTTCCACCCAGGGCGTAGGTGATGGGTCCGAATGAAGGGGAGCATGAAGCCTGAAAAGTGGAAGGAACCTGACCAAGCCGAACCTGACCCTCCTGGAAAGAGACCAGAGTGCTCTTGACACCGGTGGACCACTGCAAGGGGTCAAGGGACACGCCTTGAGGGTGACCCGAAGGCGGCAGATTCCCAAGAGAAGCGGGAATCTTTAAGAGGTGGGGGGCTGGACCCGAAGTTTCAAACATTCGGGCGTTCCTACCTACCCCATAAGGATGGGAATCAAGCCACACGTAGTTCTTGAAGCGCGGCGCAACACAATCGGGCACCAGTGCGGGGAGGGGTGCGGGTCTGGCCCTCGCACCCAGAAGAAGCGGTATTTGATATTTCTTGTTTGTCCTTAAAGGTGGATGGTTTTTCTTTGTGCAGCGACCTTCCTGTGATTAAGAAATCCCTGGAGTCGCCACAATAATCAAGCCATTAAAGGCATTGATAAATGGCGTGGTTATTAACCAGTGCCCAACGTGAGTGTCCCCTGAGGAGAACATCACGATGCAGTGCCGTTTCTCGTCGGGCGGCCAAGACGATCACAGTTTACGGTCGTGTGGTAAGACCAGGCAACACAGTTTAAGGTCGTGTGGCTCGGACCATGGAGGAATCCGCTTATTGCGATACGACAGACCCAGCGGAGGTGGGGACACATACCAGCCCTACGGTCACGCACAATTCCAGGAGAAGGATCCTGGGATAGGGGCCTGCATATGTCTATCAACCGAGGGGCAGAGATGCTAGCCTCCAGCTATGCTGGGCCCAGAACGCGATTGTTCGGGCGACTCCTTCCTCCTCATGGGGACGAGGGTCAAGCTGCAAATGACCCTTAGAGAGGACATTATCATATATCATTGGTGCTCATATCGTGGGAGCCTCGAAAGGCACCATTACCCTAGTTGGCCTGCCTAACGTGTAGAGGTGTACAGAGGGTCAGTATGAAGAGAGAGTGTCGAGTTTCCACTACAACACACTGAGGCGGAGTGTGATAAGGACTGCGCAACCAATGTTCAGAGCCTGAAAGAGTTGACATGGCGATCAAGGATGTTTCTGACCATATTCGCAACACAACATCCGATCGCGTCAGCCTAGGATGAGGCAAGCAAACGAGCATCAACCGCTGAAGCGCAGGATTCATATCGATTTGCTGCCCAGGACCCGCCGGTAAATCGACCGGGAGCGGTAGGAGATCACTAAGGCATCGCATCCAAACCACTAATGAGGATCCCTTTGAGTGAAGGCCCAAACAAGAGGAAGCGCGAGGCCTGACAAGTAACACAGGACTTGTCGAGATTGAATCCGACACTACAGGTCATAGACCGGAGTACCCCAAAACATGCTAACAGATCACCGGAAAGGGTAGGAGGACTCACCTTGAGAGCAACCAAAGGACGGCAGATCCCCGTGATCAACCAAGAGACGGGGCTGGACCTGGAACACAAACATCCAGGCGGTCCTACGTATCCCATAAGGATGGGAATCAAGCTGTACGTAGTTCTTGAGAGGCAGTTTAACGTCATGCGGGACGAATGCTGAACAGTTTAACGTCTTGTAGCTCGGACGTGGTGCAGTTTAGCGTCATGCAGGACAAAGTACAGTTTAACGTCATGCGGGACGATGGAGCATGCAGTTTAACGTCCTGCAGCGTGGACGAATGCAGTTTAACGTCGTGCGGGACGAAGTGCAGTTTAATGTCATGCGGGATGATGGAGCATGCAGTTTAACGTCCTGCAGCGTGGACGAATGCAGTTTAACGTCATGCGGGATGAAGTGCAGTTTAACATCATGCGGGACGATGGACACGCAGGCAAAGTACTGCTTGAGGAACCTAGCGTTGGTGGGAGGAGTGACACGCTCACCATCCATAGTCGCTAGGGAGTACGCGCCATTGGGATAGACCTTGTGGATGACAAAAGGTCCCTCCCACTTGGGCTCCAATTTGGGCGGCTTCCTGCTGGGGATCATTGGTGCTCTTAGGTCCAGTACTAGGTCACCCTGCAGGAAGGAGCGGAGGTGAACCTTCTTATTGAAAGCTCGAGCCATTCTGCTTTGATGCCTCTCTAAGTTGTGCAAAGCGCGAAGCCTATTCTCATCCAATGCTTCCAACTCGACTAGACGGGCTTCAACAGCTCTGTCCGGCGCTTTCTGGTCGTAGACCGCAGTGCGCAAGGACGGTAACTGGATCTCGATGGGCAGGACGGCCTCAGCTCCATACACCAGGGAATAAGGGGTCATCTGGGTGGAATTACGAGTCGTCTTCCGATAAGCCCAGAGGGCGTTGGGGAGCTTGTCCGGCCAAATCTTTTTGTTCTGACCAACCATCTTTTGCAGAATGTTAGAGAGGGTTTTGTTAAACGCCTCAATCTGTCCATTCGCATGCGCATGATAGCGAGATGTATGGTTCGAGTGAATGTTGTAATTGGCGTACAACTTCTTCAACTCGGCTGCTCGGAAATTGGCTCCGTTATCCGTGAGGATAACGTGAGGCACTCCAAATCGATAAATGATGTTGTAGGTCACGAAGTCAGCGATAGAACAGGATTTGACCTCTCTGAGCGGAATCGCCTCTGCCCATTTGGAGAAGAAGTCCGTGGCGGTCAGAATGAACCGGCACTGGCGAGCCGTCACCGGCAGGTAAGGTCCCACAACGTCCAGCCCCCAGACTGCAAAGGGACAAGAATACCTGGTGGTATGGAGAGGCTCCGGCGGCCGATGCACAAAGTTCGCATGAACCTGGCACGCATGGCACTTCCTGGCATACTCGATGCATTCATGGATCATGGAGGGCCAGAAGTATCCCAACCTCCGAATCTGGTGGGATAGCTTCGGCCCAGTCTGGTGGGCACCACATGAACCAGCATGAACCTCTTGCATGACTCGTGTGATCTCAACTCCTTGAAGGCAACGGAGGAGAACACCATCAAATCCGCGTCTATAGAGGATCTGCTCCAGGCCAGGACTGCTCTGGAGGACAAACTGCGATGCGCGGCGTCGAACTCGCTCGCGCTCGGCCCGATCCGACGGGAGAATGCCATGTTGGAGGTACTCAACCAAAGGCGTCCTCCAATCAGGGGATGGTTCGACTGCCATATCTGTGGTACTCGGGGCTCCAGGCACAGGGGCAACCGTGGTGAGATTACTTAACGATGGGCCGCGATCTCCCTCTGGGATAACGGGAGCGATGAGCCTGCGGTGCGTCATGCGGATGATCAGGTTGTCATGTTCAGGCTCTGCGAGTGACGCAGCAAGGCTGGCCAAAGCATCTGCTCGACCGTTCTGCGACCGGGGAATATGGACAATTTCTGGCCGAGAAGGGAACTAGGCCATCAGGAGGAGGGTGCACTCCAGCAATGGCACAAGTTCCGGCTTCCTGACAACATAGTCTCCATTGATCTTCTTAACGACCGGCTCGGAGTCCCCTTTCACACACATATGGGGCACGTCGATCTCGAGAGCTAACTCGAGGCCAGTGATGAGGGCATGGTATTCCGCCTCATTTTTGGTACAGCCCTCTGACAACAGAAAAGAGTATGGAAGCACGTCTTGCTCCGGGGTAATGAAGACGATACCCAAGCCCACTCTGTTGAGCTTAGGATTATCGAGTCTTCTACCGGTGGGGCTCCGGGAGGCACCGTCAAAGTGCATCTGCCAGCATGGATCGGCACGATCGACCAAGAGAACGGCCTCATCAGGAAAGCCTAGATCCAGTGGCTGATCCGCAGAGGTCGAGTGAGTAGCCAGAAAGTCCGCCAATGCTTGCCCTTTGATGGCCTTCTGAGACACATACCTGATGTTGAACTGCTGGAGAATCACAGCCCACCACGCTAGAAGGCCAGTCAACATAGGCCGGCTCAGGATATATTTCAATGGGTCTACCCGAGAAACCAACTGTACCTCGTGGTGCTGCAAGTAGTGCCGTAATTTCTGTACGGAAAATACGAGCACCAGGAAGCTCTTCTCGATGGGGGAATACCTAAATTCTGCATCGAGGAGCATGCGACTGAGGTAATAGAGGCTATTCTCTGTTCCCTCGTTGTTCTTCTGGGCGAGAAGGGCACCAAGGGACCATTCCAGGGCAGTCACATAAAGGACCAGCGGCTTCCCGGATACAGGCGGCATCAAAACCGGAGGTTGAAGCAGGTACTGCTTGATTTCCTAGAAAGCGGTCTGACACTCCTTATCCCATACATAGGTGGCACCTTTCTTCATGAGCCGAGAAAAGGGCTTACACTTGCCGTCCAGATTCGCGATGAATCGGCGTATATAGGCTAAGTGGCCTTGGAACCCTTGCAGTTCTCGAATGTTACCTGGGGGAGGCATCTGGCTAATCACCCTGATCTTCTCTGGGTCGATCTCAATACCCCGGTATCTTACCACAAAGCCAAGAAACTTCCCGGAGGTGACCCCGAAGGCACACTTCAACGGGTTCATCTTCAGGCGGCGAGACCGGAGGAAGCCGAACACTTTCTCAAGATCTTTGAGATGGTCCTGATGCTGGCGCGATTTGACCACCAAGTCGTCGACGTAGTATTCCACCAGTGTGCCGAGGATTGGCTTGAATATGCGGTACATCGCCTGTTGATAGGTGGAACCTACATTCTTCAGGCCGAAGGGCATGACCTGGTAACAAAAGATACCTTGGGGTCCCTGAAGGCAGTGAACTCCTCATCCTCAGGGGCCATCCGGATTTGGTTATATCCGGAGTATCCATCCATGAAGGAGAGGGCTTGGAACCCTGCCGTGGCGTCAATCAACAGCTCTATCACCGGAAGGGGAAAATCATCCTTCAGACAGTGGCGGTTGAGATCGCGAAAGTCGATACAGACTCTGATCTGCCCGTTCTTCTTCCTGACCGGCACAATGTTGGCCAGCCATCTGGGGTACTGAACTTCCCTCACGAAGTTGGCTTTGATAAGATTGTCAACTTCGGCCTCAACCATGGCACCATGGAATGGGTGCATCTTCCTGGGAGGCTGCTTGAACCCACGATGGTTCGCCGGGAGACCAAGGCGGTGGACGGCTACCTGAGGATCTAGCCCCGACATCTCATCATAGCCCCAAGCGAACACATCACGGTGCTGTCTGAGGAAGTCCACGTACTGCTGCCGCTCCTTAGAGGGAATGGCGGCACTGACCAATGTGGGTCTTGGATCTGCCTCGGTTCCAAGGTTCACCTGTACTAACTCATCGACCGTGGCGGAGATGCCCTCCTCAAAGGCTGGGGGTGCATCTTCCACGTCCTCTCCACTCGGGGAGGGATCATCCACGGGAGAGACTGCGTTGGAAACTGCATTGGGGCTACCAGATCCTGTTGGGCCGCTGGTGCTGGCATGGGCGGTCGCGGTCATCTTATCAGGAGACTCACAGGCCGTCGAGACCATGGCTACGTCCAACCGATGGATCGGGAGGACGTAAGCGTCATCCAAACTTGCCCAGGGATCACTTGCAACAGCGACAGGCTCAACCTCACCTGTCAGGATCTGCTTATCCTTGCTCTTGTAATAGTCCGCGTCCAGATAGCGGGCTTCACATGATGCAAAAGGAGAGGCATCTCCCTGAAGCACGCCTACTCGACCATTAAGGGAGTATTTAAGGCATTGGTGGTATGATGAGGGAACCACCTCATGAAGGTGGAGCCATGGCCTGCCCATCAATGCGTTATACGCAGTGTCCTGAGAGACTACCATGAATTCGGTGTTGGCAACCAGGTCACCGAACTGGGTCTTCAAACGTATCGTGCTGACCGGAGTTTGCTCGGTGCGGTCGTACCCCTGGATCCTGAGGTCGGAGGGAATCAAGTCATCCTCAGACAACCCCAATCTCCAGAGTGTCCGAGTTGGAATCAGGTTAATCCCGGACCCCGTGTCGACAAGACAGTGCCAGACTTCAAGGCCCTTGAACTGGCTAGTAACATACAGTGGACGAATGTGCCCCCTGTATAGGAGGGTCTTCATCCTTACCAGAGAACGAGATAACTGCCTGACATTCGGCGTTCTCAATCGCTTTGGCGTGAAAGGCCTCTGCAGCCGCAACCTCCGTCTCAAACTGGAGGGGGCTCTTCAGGGCTTCAGCGAGCGCCTCGCGCATCTCAGGTAATAGGCGCAGAGCCTCAAGGATGGAGAGCCTTGCTGGGATGTCGGCCAAGTGCTTCAGGACATCATACTTTCTTGCCAAGCGCGAGCCCCTGGTTGCAGGAGGTTGCTCTGCGGTTGGAGGCATGACGGGCCTTGCCGGTTGGACCGGCGGCCGACTGGTGCTTGGCGCATCTCGCTGTTCACTGGTTGAAGCCCGGGAAGTGGTCACCGTACTGGGGCCAGGAGGCCGGGATGGACTCGTGGCAGGACGGAGCTGGTCACGGCGCGGCTGAGGCGGTTCTGCCTGGTCCCACACCACAAACGGTGGCAGAGGCGAATCCGTCATCCCCGGATGGGGGGCTGCGCACGCTGAGCTCGGTTTTGAGCCCGCTGTCTAGTCTCAGTGGCGTGCACGGCCTGGCTGGAGGTACCAACTACCGCGCCCCAGCGACTCCTGTTGTTGCGGTCCCTCCGACGGTGGCGACGACCGGGGACACTAGGGAGGTCCACCTGGTGTTCTTCAACGTCGGGAACCGAAAAGGGATTTACCAGCTCGATGGTATTAATCGAAGCGTACCCAACACTATCACCGGCCGAATCATTCATCACCGGGCGGATCTGGGGAGGGACCCCCATCTCCGGGGGCATGAAATCGCCGAGAGTGCGGGATAGTGGCGGAACTGGCGGGGCACGCTCTTCCTTCTTGCACCGCCGCCGTTTGCTCTTCTCGGAAGAGGCAGGCTGGGACGACGATGCCGAAGCAGCACCCACAGATTCTGGGGGCTCAGGCTGATTCAAGCGCGCACGGATGATTCCATGGGTGCGAATGATCGTCTTGCGGGCCATCCAGTCATTATACTTCTGGGATCCGCGGTCGGAGACCAGCTGCCATTCGTCCTCGTCGCCACTATCGTCATCTGATCTCACGAACACACCCGCCACTTGTGCTGGAGCTGGGCCCAACCTGATTACATTGTTGTTAATCTGTTCTTGGAGCTAGTCCTTAAATACGTAGCACCGCCGGATGGTGTGCCCCAGGGCCCGATGGTAAGGGCAGTAGCGGGGGTTATCCGTGAGATGTGCCTCTCTGGCCTCCAACACTCAGGAAATCGCACAATCCTCTGCTCCAGGGCGCTCCGGAAATAACCGGGGACCTGATCCTTGTGAAATGAGTAAGTCAGGTATCACGGGGCCCTGGGAGCGTGGTCTTGACGAGGGGCTGGAGGGGCCTGCCGAGGAGGTGGACCCCGATTATCTCGCCTGGGTTGTGGCGGTACATTACGCAAAGGGGCCGACCGGTTCTGGGGCTGCCGCTGCTGGGCCGGGAACTAAGCCCGTGGAGGCGGATTCCTGTGAGGCTGTGGAGCTGGCCTCACCGGCAGCAGCTCCAACTGTCTGGGGGCCTCTATCTGGGCAACAACAGCGGGCTCAGCCCTGCTGAATCTCCTTGCAGGGATCATAGGAGGCAGCGGGCGTGCCTGACTGGCCTGTTGCAGGGCTTCCTCAAGACGTTGAGCTTTGTCTGAGAAGTCCCTGAACCCTCCGGGGTAATTCTAAGTGATCAAGGAAGGGACCAGCTCGGTCTTGACATTCCCGGCACACATTGTCAGCAACTGCTCCTAAGTCAATGGCATGTCAAGGGAATACGTGAGACCCTTCCATCGGGCGACGAAATCCGCGACTCGCTCATCAGGCCTTTGCTTGCACTTGAAGAGGTCTGCGATACTCGTCTTCCGGGTCGTGGAACTGAACTGGTAGAGGAACCATCTACGAAGGTCCTCCCAGCTAGTTATCGACCCGACGGGGAGCTGGCTGTACCAGACAAATGCTGGCCCTTCTAGTGTCTGGACAAAGCAGCGAAGCTTAGCGGCCTCCTGCTGCGCCGGAGTTCCCAACATAGGCCCGCACCTCGAGTTGAAATGGGCCAAATACTGTGGCGGATCTCCAGTCCCGTTGAAGGGGGCGAAAGTGGGGTTCCCGAATCCCGGAGGTGCTGGCATGTCATCCACCCATGCTGGGTATGGCTTGCCGTCCGGTGGGATCGCCACTTGCCGAGTCTCCAAGGCTTCCAAGCAGGAGATGAGTGCCTCCATCAGATCGTCCGGACATGGGTTCCAGTCCAGGAGAGGATCTCTAACCACGAGCGCATTGCATGGCTCTTCAATCGGGTCGTCGAACTCGGAAGCTCGTGGGATGGCGGGCGGAGCGGCCCTTGGGGCAGCGGGAGGAATCCGAGCGGGGTCTCTCAGGTAGTCACGCCATTCGGGAGGGTGTGGTGAAACATACCGCGCCCTCTTGCAATAGGAAATGGCCTCTCCCCTATCGACAAACACGGCATAATCACGGTTACCCGGGAGAGTCTCGTCGAGGGGTGGTTGTTCCTGTCCCTGCTGTCCTGGCCTAGGATCACCGTAGTCAGGCCGCCGCTCTGCAGCGCGCTCGGCGAGGAGCTGGTCAACTGGCTTCTTCTGCTCGGCGAGCTGTTGACGTAGCGTGGCCTTCTCGGGATCCTCATCTTCCCTCTGTATGGAGGCAGATGGGTCGGCGGTCTTTATAGCCCCTCCGTGCTCTTTACCTTTGCTGACGTTTCCGCTCAAAGTCAGTGATTCAGTGGGTGTGGGGAGACCCAGGAGGTTCCTCTGGTGAAGAGTAACTCTCACCGATGGATCCAACGATGGCTTGTCTTCGGGGGGACAACCCCCGTCGAGAAGTTCCAAGCCGTTCCCATCTCCCGACAGGTCATCCATATTGACCGTTTCCGTCCCTAGGGATGTACCCTCAGGGCCACCCAGCGAGTCGGGCTATCGGCGAATCGCACTGAAGCGTAGGGCAGGATACTGCCCCCATCCACGGATATACACGTGGGGGGTGGCTTCCTCGATAACCTTGCGGATTACTTGAAAACACTCAAGGCATCGTTGTTGGAAGGCCTCGTGGTGCCCAAATGACCCGGGGTGCCGAACCGCGGGGAGCGTGGCCAGGTCAATCTGATGGCACTGCTCACCGATATCCTCCAGGTGTGCTTGAATCCCGAGATATGGAATTTGTAGGCGGTGAAGACGGGAGTGAGTCTCCCGGAGAGTTCGGCGGAAGCATTCGAACTCATCCGGGGTGAGCGATTCTGGTGCATCAAAGTCCGGTCCTGCGACTGTCCAAAACTTCTCAGGGAAGTGGCCCTCTGCAAGGACGGTCCAGAAGCTCCACGACTCAAACTCGGGACCCAGGTCTTCTTGGTCCCCTTCATCGACTGGGAATGGACGGGGAACCGGCAGTGGTGCTGAGGCGGGCCGCTGGGCCGGCGGGCTGGCCGGCGGTGAATACGGCGAGTAGGCCGATTGGCCTCCATATCCCGGGCCGCCCTCTAAGGGTTGCGGTGCCCCAGCTACCACATCACAATAGGACGGGCCGGTGAGCAAACATCCTGCCGTAGCATCAGTGCTCTTTGAGGGTGCACTAGATCGTGGATCGACCGTCGGTCCCCAGAAAAGGTCTCCGGCTTCTCCGATCGAGGCAGAAGGCGCTTCCGGAGGGGCCGGTACCAACTGCAAGCTTGATCCTTGGGGGTCTACCAGGCCCTCGCTACTCCGGATATACCTTCGGAGAGAAGCGGGGATCACATCGATCTCTTTCTCGGGGAGTACGAGGATGACGTGCCGCATTCCTACCCCTGCCCCTGACTGGCGGGATCGGGGGGAGGGCTCCGTCGCCGAATCATACTCCGCCTATGTATCAGAGAAACGAACCGGTCGGATCTCTGTCCGGAATTCCCTAACATTCCTCCCTCGACGTCGACGCCTTGACTTCCTGCCCCAGGGTGGTTCTTCGGGGCATGGCTGATCTCTGTCCTGGCGTCCTCTGGCCGCACCGGTGCTGGGGCCAAGAGGACTGGAAACCAAGGTGCGAGGAGAACCGGGACAGATATCAAAGGGGACGCGGGGAGAGATGATTCCGGGCAGGCCTCCGGGCCGGGATCGGAAGGTGGGATAACCCATGCCTCTTGGATCGGCCACACGGAGTAGACCCTGCTGGTGAATAGCGCTACCGCGATGTGGTCCGCGGTGGCCATTGCCTGTACCAGCAACCGGGAGAGTCAACCCAACCTGCCTTTGGGGCGGTCGGGGCCTCGATCCAGGTCGGGCATAGAAGTGCCCCTGCTCAGGATGCGCAAGGGCCTGGTGACTGGAGCCAGTAGTGGCTTGGGACAACGCGGCCGCTGTTGCTAGGGCCCCAAGGTGGGCATCCTCTTCCGCTCGTGCCCGACGTTGGCGTCAGGGCAGACGAGTCGGGATTAGCGGCGCAGGCAGGTGGAGAGCCCGTTCTTCGACTTGAGAAGCCTGGCGGCGGTGTCGACGTGGCCTGGTAGGAGCCCTTATCGCGGATCCCTGGAGCGAATCTCGGATAGGGTGGTCCCGGACATCCTCCAACTCATCCGCATAGGGGAGGGATCTGTCGAAGCATTCTGGGGATAAACTCCCGAAGCAGTTGGACGTCGAGGTAGGCAGCGGTGCCTCCCTGCGCGGCCCTCGGGGGCGGCGTTGGTGGCGAGGTGCAGCTTCCTCGAGGTCTAGGCGAGCCATGTCCCTGGTGGGGATGACTCCCTCTTCCTCATATCTCCTCACCAAGTTGTTGATCACCCTTCTCTGGATGACCTCCAAGGGGGAGAGAGGGCGTGGTTGCCCCGCAGTTGCGGCTGCTGGGACGACTGTGGAACGGGCGGGACCGCGCGTAGTAGCCGCGTCGGTGTTTCCCCTATCCCTGCGCCAGTGGGCAGGCGGCGATCATGCACTGGATTGGGCGACCTGATTCCTGAAAGAAGGGAGAAGAACCCATTAATACTGACAGGAAAAGGATTCGACAACCAATCATTAGTGCCACGACGCCTTCCGTGGGGGGAAACCAGGCCATCGACGTCGTGAGACGGAGTGCCCGATTTCCCTTCCCCAGCCCCTGGCGGGTTCCGTGCCCCGGTGCTGAATGCTCGGCCGGGCAACATGCTAGTCTTCCAACACCTCTGAAAGCTATCGGTCTTCGTATTGAGGAGAAGAGATTCACGTCGGGTTCACCATTTTCTGTTTCGGTGCGGATGTGCGTCGGGTTTCTGTTCCGACGTTGTTCCGCCAGGACGCGTTCGCGCATGCGCCCGTCGACCCGAGGGGATGGGAGCGCGGTTTGTGGCCCCGCAGTCCCGCTTTCCAAAGGCGGGCGGCATCCGTCCCTTATTCAGGGACGTCTGCTCCTTGATCAAAACTGGGATGATGGGATGTCGGCTCCTCCTTTCGTGGACGTCTCCTCGGAACTCGTCGCCTAATCCGGGTCTCCCTCATAGATTTAAGAATGTTCGTGAATCTCGTTCCCGGAGCCATATCTTCATGGACACCGGTTAATTACGCTACTTCCACCCAGACGCTCCAAGGAGTCTGGTCGGGGCAGCAACCCACGGTGAGGAGACCGGGTAGCTCTGGGTGTTGGGGGCGTGTCTTAACACTGCGGCTCTGCATGTCTGCCTTCCGTACCTAATAGGGCTTCTCGAAGGCGTGATGGCCTGAGGCATCCCGCGCTGGGTGCGGGGAACTGAGTTACCTGAGGTTTTCCTCAGCTTCCCATGTTTAACACGGGGTAGGCCGCGAGTTTAACGTCCAGCGGGGACGGAATCGGACTGATCAACACGAGGAGTGGATCAGATGACAGAACCCCTTGCGGGGAACCTCCGACGCTGGGGCCAACACATGGGCGGCTTCCCGAGTGAAGTGGAGTGGAATGAAATGGCATGACCCCACCGGGATGTGGCAGCCCGGGTAAGGATTAGGATGGATGATGGAGTGAAGAGATTGGACCCCGTAGAGGCTTCCTACGTACCACGCGTTAGCGCGGATCAAAGTCAGCGTAGTTCGGATATACAATTTAACGTCATGCTGGATGATGGCAAGCCGACTCACAAGGAGGTCGAGGCTGCCGGGCGGAGGATTGAACCGAACCACCTCACACGGAGGGGGATGGAACAGTCGGGTGGATCACAGTTTCACGTCATGCTGGACGATGGCAAGCCGACTCATGAGGAGGTCTAGGCTTCTGGCATGCACGAAGTGGGGCGGAGCGGACCAGCACGCACGAAGTGGGTGGATCACAGTTTAACGTCTTGCTGGACGATGGTGTTTGGGGCTTACACACTAAGGAGGCCCATATGCGGCAAAGCTCAGTTGGAGAGGGACTTGGGCCGAAGATGATAGACACCTCGATCCCTGTCACGCCCTCTACTGGCTTCGGCAGTGGGGAAGCACAATAGAGATACACACGTGCAGTCCCCCACAAGGGCGGATTCATAGGTGAATCGACGCGAATGTGAACCCGGGAGGGGTCCACTGATGGACGAACCGACGTGAATACGACTGGGATGACCAGGTGGTGGGCTTGAACCTTAGGGAGGCTTCCTACGTACCCTGTTTAGGAGACAGGGATCAAAGTCCACGTAGTTCATTCTGTCAGGACTTACGCACTGAGGCAACCTGAGTGTGGCAAAGCTCAGTTGAAGAGGGACTTGGGCCGAAGGTGAGAGACACCTCAATCCCTGTCACTCCCTCTACTGGCTTCGGCAGTGGGGAAGCACAATGGAGATACACATGTGCAGTCCCCCACAAGAAACTAGGGGTTTGTAATACCCTACCCCCATGGGCGAAGGCCACTCCAATAAATCATCCCTAAAGAGGGGCAATCCCGACATCCCTGCAGAGACGAGCGGGTGGGGGCCACATCCAAACCGGGGGGGGGGAACCTGCGTGCGAGGCACGAGATCGGGTGATGCGGACGGTTTAACGTCTTGCCGGAAGAAGTACAGTTTAACGTCGTGTGTTGAGGACGAAGCGGACGGTTTAACGTCTTGCCGGACGAAGTACAGTTTAATGTCATGTTGGATGATGGGGTTTGGGGCTTAAACCTTGAGGAGGCCCATATGCTAGGCAGTTTAACGTCGTGCAGCTTGGACGAGGTGCAGTTTAGCATCCTACAGGACGATGGATGCTTGGCAGTTTAACGTCCTGCAGCGCGGACGAGATCACAGTTTAACGTCTTGCTGGACGATGGATGCTTGGCAGTTTAACATCCTGCAACGCGGACGAGGTGCAGTTTAGCGTCCTACAGGACGATGGATGCTTGGCAGTTTAACGTCCTGCAACGCGGACGAGATCACAGTTTAACGTCTTGCTGGACGAAGTACAGTTTAACGTCATGTTGGATGATGGGGTTTGAGGCTTACACCTTGAGGAGGCCCATATGCTAGGCAGTTTAACGTCGTGCAGCTTGGACGAGGTGCTGTTTAGCGTCCTGTAGGACAATGGATTCTTGGCAGTTTAACGTCCTGCAGCGCGGATGAGATCACAGTTTAACGTCTTGCTGGACGATGGATGCTTGGCAGTTTAACGTCTTGCAGCGCGGACGAGGTGCAGTTTAGCGTCCTGCAGGACGATGGATGCTTGGAAGTTTAACGTCCTGCAGCGCGGATGAGATCACAGTTTAACATCTTGCTGGACGATGGATGCTTGGCAGTTTAACGTCCTGCAGCGCGGACGAGGTGGTGCCGCCAATGGGTCCGTGTCACTTCGCGCGAGCCTAGAGGGCCGCACGGGAAGACAACGTACGGTGCGAGCACCCGGGATGAAGATCATCGGGCGCCACGCAGGCGGGTACCCTCAGGGGGTCAAAGGGTGCGACCCTTAGCGGTTTACGCGCAAAATAGGAGCTTGGCGTGCAATACCGCGGGTCGGTGCGCAATTGGGCGGGCTGGCGCGCAATTGGGCCAGCGCTTTGCGCGCGGAAGATGGAGATTGCGCGCACCGGGCCTCTGATAGCACGCGGGGAATAGAGATTGCGCGCACCGGGCCTCTGATAGCACGCGGGGGCAATGGCCCATTCTTTAACGAATGGCCACTTAGTAAGGGGGGGTGCACGCAATCGGGCTGGATTGCGCGCACCCGGGGGACAATTGCGTGCAAGAGGCTTCTTTTGTGCGCGAAGGCCTTTGGGTGAGGAGTTGGTCAAAGGAAAGAAGCCAAAGGGGTTGCACGCGAGGGCGAACCCCAGGGCTTGCTTGCGCGAAATAAAGGAGGTTACCTGAAGATCGGCATTGCGCACGGAGGGGGCGGGATTGCGCGCACGAGCGACCCTTCGAATTCTGGCAACCTCTAAAACATCGGGGGTCACCTTGTATTTATAGGCAACCCCGGGCGCACAATTCGGCTCGCGGGCGCGCAATTCGGCTCACTGGCGCGCAATTCGGCACGCGGGCGCGCAATTCGGCTCGCGAGCACGCAACGCGGCTCGGGCGCGAAATAGGGGCCCGGCATGCAATAGGGTCGCGCACGGGCATCGGGCGCGGAAAATTACGCGCCGACTCGGCCCATTGCGCGAATCCCGGAAGGATTGCACGCACCTCGCCTATATTGCGCGCGAGCCTCCGATATTTCGCGCAAGGCCTTCGGGCCTTCCGAAACATGCTTCTGATTCCAAATATGACCTCGCTTTCCTCATCCGGAACTTCGTTTGAGGAGAAACAGACTTTTCTGGCGTCTACGGATACTGAAATTACCATCAAATTATACCACCAATTTTCCTCTAAATTGAAATTAATAAGGGTTACATTTTAATAGGTAGGGGAGGTGATATAATTCTCCTAAAAAGTATCCTCCAAATGATTTTACACTCATGTATCTATAAATAGATGAATTTGTGAAAGATTTATTAATTAACATTGTTCTATAATTCTTCATGCATTTACCCTCAAAATCTCTGCTTAATTAGCATAGGATGAATGTTTCCTGGCTATTTTTCTCTATGACATTTGTTTTGGCCTGATGAATCTTTTTATTTACCACCTTTAACTTCTCATTCCATAATGTCCATGAAACTTGCAGAATTCCTCCAAAGATATTGTAATATTTTTGTTCAAAGAAAATTATCTATAGACTGAAAAAATTTCATTCAATTTGGACATGTGTTATAAAATCTGGTATTTTATTAATGAATATAAATGTTTCTTCCCAAAGAGTCCTTTCCTATTCAATTAGTTTTAACTGGATATAGGATGAATTAATGAGAGAAACTTCCATTTAAACTAATCACAAACTCACTCCTCTACGTCCTCTTACATATCTAGGTGTAATAATCACATTCTGAGTATTTTATCCCAAGTTATGCTAGAAATGAATGAGTTGGGGTCCACTTAGCCTAGTAAAAATCTTTTCACAAATAGTGATTTATTTGAGCCTCTATATGTTATAATAATGACATGATCATGTTGAAAATTATTTATACCACCAAGATATAATCCTAAAAAATAATCCCTCAATTTGGATCAATATTAAAATTTATATTCCCTAAATACAAATGTGATTGAAAAAAGTAAAATGTCCAGAAATGACTATTTTTTCATTTAAGTCCAAAATACCACAAAACTATAAAAATGGGTTAATTTATCATAAAATAACACTATGGTGGTATTATAAACATTTAAATATAGAATAAAATATATGAAAATTTTATCATAATCACTCCACCACACATAATAATATCCATCCTGAGCTATCATCAAATATCCCTATCAAAATCCACACAAAAATTAAAACTTAGAAAACATCAATGTTATTATCCCAAACATAATTGCGTCATGAATATTCTATAAAAATAAATTACCATTAATTTTAATTTATCAAATTTATATATTTTCAACCCCCTAAATCCATCCATGGCCCAATCATAACCTACATCAAATTGAGTGTTATTTCAATCTCCACTCAAGAGAAATTAAATCCAAACATATGCTCATACATAGAAATTGAATTTTTTAACACCATATTTTGAAAATTATAATTTATCCATAGTGATAGTCATGAAAATATTTATATCCATTTTTTATTTTTCCATGTTAAATCTATAGCTTAGGGTTGTTGGGAAAATGATTGAAAATATTTGAAGGTGAAAAAGATGAGGTACGATACTTAAGTAAAATGAATAAATAATCAAGTGAAAACATAGAATTAACTACATTTAAAACATCATGAAATTTAAAACATAACCCTAAACCATTTTTTATGACATGATACAAGATCCATTCAATTGTTACAATTAATTATGGTATCCATTTTCCCCCATTTTTTATTTTTTTAATGTTTTTATAGGGCACATCATTATTTTAATTTGTTTTATTGAATATTTTTTTGATGGAGGATGAGTTCAAAATAGAATAAAATGAATGAATTAAAATAATTTTCCTTGATTATTGATAGGGAAATAGGTCATGAAATAATGTTAAATTATTAATTCAATCCCATCTCTATTTTTTACATTTTCTATTTTTAATGGTAAATGGGTGAAACAAATAAAGAACAATGAAATGATTACTCATGACCACTAATCTTAGTCTATACACTACCAAAAATGTTAATACACACATTAATTTCCCAAAAAATGTTGAAAATACAAAATAAAACTAAAAAAAGGCCCATTCCCCAATAATAAAATTTTAAATATCAACGAAAAATCACCAAGAGTGCATGTAGGTAAGGAAACATTTGCTTGTAATGTGGCTTAAAAATATAAGGAAATTCATGGAATTTAAGGGATAATGAAGTATAAATGTAAGGTTGGTTCTCAAGTTAAATACAAGGCTAGCCAAAAAAGGAAATCAATCCTCTCAAAAACATTTAATGTAGTACAATTCATTGTAATAGAAAAATTACATGTTCTGGGTCTCACACAATATAAATGTTTCTCTTAATAAAGTGTGGGTTTTGGGAATAATATTTCAAAGAGGTTCAGAATTACTCATAGGAATATAAATTAATTTAGTGATTGTTTCCTAGGCATGGATTTTAGAAATCATTCATATAGATAAAAATGATAGAAAATTCAATTCCAGGGAAAAAATATCATATCAACAATCACGTAGAATCCATTTCTTCAAAAATCATTTTAATTACCTCAAAACCAATTCATGTTTAAAAAGTGATAAGAATTTTGATTTCATCTCAAGGGTCCAAAAAATGAAAAATAAAAGGAAAATCCATGTAATAACAAATAATCCAGTTGTCACTAACCCTACACTTAGAAATTAATACCCCTCATTTATGCTCATAAAAATAAATATATGGATAGAAAAACTAAAGAGATGGAAAGATACAACCAGGATTTATTTTTTAGAGGTAGATTTGAGTTAATCTCCTAGATATTGTACCTTTTAACCAATAAATAATGAAATAAAAAATCATAAGAAAAAATAAATAAAAATAAAGTATAAGGGAAAAGTGGATAGAACATGTTTTGAACCCCATATAGGTTCTAGGTTTTTACTGCACCAAGTTAAGAAGTTGTAGTGGTTTGACCCCAATCTGAAGGTGAATTGGGTTTCATTCCTAGAAACCAAAATATTTTATTTTTTTCATTATCCATAGGTGTATTATATGAGTTATTATCCACAATGAAAATAAATATACCCACAAACCCCAAATAAGATGAAAGTTAAAATGTGATATCATGAAGGGGAAGGAAAAGAAAAAAGGGGTGATCTCAATTTATCTCATATAGAGGATTGTAATCCACTAGTGATAAATTTTGTATGATAATGGGATGTGTATGATCTTCTAGTTCTAGTTTATCAAATCATTCCTCAATTTTTTCTTGTTTTGTGCCACTATCCTCAAATTAATCAGTGTATTAATCGACTAGATCCTACATTTTCTCATCAATACAAAAAACCTCATTATCCTTTTCATAAAGGACCTACATTAGTGGGGATAAAAACAGAATTAGAATAAGGGATATTAGAATGAAATTTATAATCATTTATGTTTGAATAAATAAAAGGTTTTAATATTAAAACTCCTCCAAAAAATTCAACTTTAGAATATTATTCCTTAACTAGGGTAGTTAGGAATTCATTTGGTAGAGGGAAAATGAGTATTCATGTATATATTCAACCTCACAAATTTTCATCAAAAAACATATGTTGAATAGTAATTTAATTATCCTCAATTTTTTTCCATTCCATCCTTAGGACATTAAATTCTTCTGTTTCATCGACCACTGATGAAACTAGATTGCTTGATTTTTTGTGAATCTTGAAATTGTTTTGAATGGTAAGGGAATTTTATTTCATTTGAATCATAAATGTTTCTTTCTTAATGGACTCAACACAATTGTTTTCAACATGCTTGAAATTATAATAATCAAAATAATGTTCCATCTTGGTTGAAAATTTTGATGATATGTAATGAAAGTCATTTTTATGTTTTTAAAATAGTTTATTTTTTTTATTTTCAGAAAAAATAATGAGAATATGCACTTAGACTCTTCAAAAATAGTTCCAAATTGATGATACAGATTTTATTCATTTTCCCATAGTAAATAGTTTATTTTAATATGAATGTAATATAGTGTGAACACCATGGCGGTCTCTCGAGGAGGCCACTTACAACACCCCATATTTGCATTTTCATTATTATTATATAACTAAAATAAAACTAACTTATCTAATATATATATGGGTTTTATTCTATAAATATATGAAATCTAATATATAAGAAAATTAAAATGAAATTTATAAAGAAAATAATGAATAGAATCAATTATTTTAGGGGAAGAAAACTGTTGTTCTCAAGGTTTTATGGTTCTCTGAATCTAAAACCAAGATCACTTAAGGATTCTGAGTGGAATCTAAAAATCAGTCTCAATGAATTTAATGATTCTTTTGATTTTATTTGGATTAAGATCTATGGTTTAAACTAGGTATTGTGGCCTTATAAAATACTATATGATATTGCCTCTTCGATTGGCATACAAATCTAGATGGATTTGGCTATTAAAAAAGCTTCTTTTGGTCACTTTTCCCAAATCCCATTTGAAAGTAATTTTGGTTCATCTCTGATTGGTAAGGTGATTTTTTCCACCCCTCAAGATGACATCAATATTAAAATTGTATATGAAAAATTCATTTGTATTGTGATGTGTACTCTACATCCAACTATCATTAAAATATCATCTATGCTAGATGCAAGTTAAAGGGTCCTAATGAGAATTATTTTAGGATGAATGAAGGATATAAAACCTCCCAAGGGACTGATGTCAATTCCTCAAAGCATGATACAAATGTTGAGAAAATCAGGGGAGGTAGTAAAATCCTTTAGCTAGATTCTACCCTTTTTTACTGAAGGAAGAAGTCTTCATGAATTACCTTCTACTGAATGCCAAGTATAATGTTATTTGGGATGATTTAGTAGATGAGGAGGATAAAACTAATGTACATCATTAATTCAAGGATTCTCAAACTAATAACATGGATGAACATCATAGTGAGATAGATTCAAATGATATCCATGTAGAGAAAGAATAATTTTTTCTCAAGTAGAGGCTGATGATAGATTTACACAAGAACATCATGCATCAAAAAGAAGGAATGATAATATTTTTTTAGGAGCTACGATCCCAGGGAAGAAGAATGAAAAAATGTTCACATATGTAATGACCAAATTAAATGTTCTTCTAATGGAATTAAGAAGTTTTTTTCACCCTACTAGGACCAATGAACCCAGTGACTATGCAGGTGATCCCTCTATAGAGTTGAATAAAATATTTACCTCTTTAAACTCACTACCATACACAAATAATGGTTCTCTGGAGTCAAGATGTGATTTCCAACAATGACAAGGTATGTCATCAAGTAATTTGACCCCTATAAAGGATGTGTTTTTCCCTTATAATGAAATAAACTTATCTTGAACTACAAAATTTCAGGAGGAAAACCTGACTACATCTAAAACACTTTACGTTTTGGGTGTGTTGAATGCCAATGCTCCCCAATAACATTCCCCTTCTATTTCAAAATCTAGTAAACAAGTTATTAAATCCCATAATTATGGTGGATCTAATATACATGTGGGGGAAACTTCTAGCTAAAATTTCCACACCCAGATAACTATTCTAATGAAATAAAGGAAAATTCTACTAATCTAGGCATGTGGTATGCCTCTCTCACCCAGATTCTAGGTGTTCTCAATGCTCAGTTCCCTAAGAATTGTATGAAGATTCCATCCCAAGGGAAATTATTCCATCCATTTTACCCCAACTTCTATAGGGAATGGGAATGACATGGTGAAAAGTCATGCTTCTTTGTTTTGTGTTCCTACTCAACCTATCAAGGTGTGGGTTTAACAGAAGGTAAGTACATATAATTTATTTTCACTACTTTCATCCGCAAGTAGTGATGAAGAGAGACATAATGGTGATTTTATCCTTGAAGTTATGGAGATTCAAGGAGAGGTTGGATCTGGGATTCAAAATTATGGAGGTGGGATATGGATGAAAGTCAAAACTTGAAGTAGGTGTTTTCATTTTCATGGTAGGGGTGGATGCTCCTCTTGTCATAGAATCCACACTCGTTATTAGGGTTCTTAAGGTTTTTCTTTTTCCTGTTTTGTTTTTTTAGAGTCTCTTGGTATAGTCTTTTCCTCCTCTTGTGTACTTTTATTTCTTTTAATAACAAGGTGCCTTTGTACCTAAACCTCTAAAAAATTACTACAAATTTACAAAAATTCCCAATAAAGGAATCTCCCATGTTACCACCCACTTGGAATGAATTAGGGATACATTTTTGTAGTGATAGGAGGTGAAAGAATTTGGTCAAAATGTATCCTCTAAATTATTATGCATTAATGTCCCAATAAATGGCCGAATTTATAAAATATGTTTTTCTGAAATTTGATCCATAATTTATTATATGTCTACCCTAAAATTTTAAGCTTAATTGGAAACTATATGAACATTTTCTGACTATATTACTATGATACATTGAATTTGGCCATGTGACACTTCGTATCCCCCACCCTCAACATCTAATGCCATAATACCCTTAAAAAAACCCAAATATATACATAGATACTTCTATATAGTTTTTGAAAATACATTCTATGTTGACATTCCAAATTTCAATTGATTAAGAAATTTATTGTAGAATCTATGATATAATTAATGAATGGAATCATTTTTCCCTAAAGAGAAATATCATATTACACTGGTTTTAACTGACTATAGACTTCCTTAATGAGAGAAATATCCCTTGAAACACATTATTAATATTATCCTTTGAGTCATCTTCTATCTCCATATGTAATAATCTCATTTATAGTCCATTAACAAGAGTTATTCTCCAATGAATTAGGTTGGGTCCACCCTTCTATTTAGAAAAAAATTCCATAAATAATGATTTATTTTATCCTCTATATGTTCGCATCAAGATTTGATTCAATCAAAAAAGATTTATCCCATGAAGGTGTACAACCTAAAAAAATAAATCAATTGGGATAAATATGAATAAAGATATTCCCTAAATACTTAAGTGATTAAAAATAGTTAAAATCTAGAATTGAACATTTTTTGTATTCAAGCTAAAAATCAAATAATAACCTAAAAACTAACAATTTCACATAATATAAAATTATTGTGGGATTATAAAAATTGAATTAAATAATAAAAAATATGAAAATATGATCTTCATCAATGGGGCATAAAAGACCTCAAATCTTCTTTTTCGTGGAGAATCATTCACCTGATCAATGGTGGAGCATCGACGAGGATGCACAGAGGAAGAACAAGCGATTCTATAAAATCATGATCCACACAACATGTAATCTGAGATGATATGTCATGTGCATCCCCTGTCTATGGAACTAGGTTTTTTAGAGTTAATGATAACACAGAGCGTGATTCCTATCACACGACATGTGAGGCTCCCCATTTGTCTTGCTGTGTAGATCAACACTACATGAACATGAATTGGAGTACAGAGGCACATACACATTGTGTACTCCCACATGAACACAAGTTTGTTTACACTGACCAGTACATTGACAAAAATTAGGTACACAAAAATATCTATGCGACACATACATGATACATTCTGTCTCTACACACCATGTACTCATTCTACACACCGTGTATATAGAGACTACATGCACTGTAAGGATTTCCCACATGCAGAGGACTTGGGATAGCTAGACACATTGTGTGACCCTTGTGACATGCCATGTTGTCCTTCCAAAAGTCCATGAGGCTATTCCTATCACGCGATTGGACCAGTATGAATTGAGTATGTTTCTTTGGTTCCTTCCTCGAGGTTATAGTGTGACATTACATCAACCTAAACTGAATTGTGGTCCCCTCTAGAGGTTGAGTCTCATATAGTGTTGTGGGGAATCTCAGAAATACTTGAGTTTTATCCTATATCATTGCTAGTTATAGTTTGGGGAATCAACATGACCTCCATGTGTAGAGCATATATCCTCCATCTAGAAGGCCATATTAGAAGGGTTTTTGAAATCATTGGCATACGATCCATTATATAGTGTGATTATCCAGATTAGGTTGGTGGTTTTTTCTAGTGGTTCTAGACGTGATTCCCTATCTATGTATCATAATATTCTTAGACCATTGATTTCTCATTAGGTGAGACCCAATGAGCTATATCACTTCATCAAGTGTCTCCGATGATAGCATGGCCCAAGGATTGAGTTCTCCCAAGAAAAAAATTCACCAAGAAGAATCTAGGGGCTTATAGTTGGTTATGTATTCCTGATGGCATGGTGTCATTCCTGAGTATATATGGGTATTTTTTATTACACGTATATATATTTTTTATCTTGAATGAGATACTATAGTTGGTGCTTTGTGTTTAGTTTTTTCATGGTTTCCTACAATGTATTTTTATGCTCACCCCTGAACGGGATTGGCCTACAAATGTTGTGTCTTGTGAAAACTATAACCCTTTTGATGGTATCCTTGGATGAAATGGAATCAGTGGATTTTGACTCAATCTTGACAAACTGAGATTTACTAAGAGCATGATTTTGACTTACTCATCACCCTGGAATTAGGTTGGACTCTTTATAGTTTTTATTGGTCTTATTTTGGGACCCATTTCTATTTTCAATACATTCATCGTCTTACTATGTTGTGGGATCATAGATGAATGCATATATTCTTTAAATTGTTTTACATTTTTGGATCATATGAGCTTGGATGTGTGTGTGTGTGTGTAAAGGTAATTTAGGCTAATAACTTCTATTTGTTGGTTATTACTACTCAGTTCTAGTCACTAACACCTGTCCAAATAGAGGTAGTATTGGGGTAGTCATGTGTCAGACCCCGGCGGTTTGGGACATGACATAGTGGTATCCTAGAGGTAAATTCGATATTTGGATGGGGAGTCTATGAGATTTGTTTGGGGAAATAGTTTTAAGTTATTCATGTTCTTCTTTCAGGATTGGTACACTAGTTTTGGTGAAATGAATGACTTATCCATACACCTGGACATTGATCTGATACTTTTTGACTTTGTACATGAGATCACAAGTTTTTGGGAAAACATTGGTACCTAAATCATATTATAATGGCTATGTTTTCCATGTCCTTCTTAAGTAATCCATACAGATATATTGTTCTGACCATGGAACATCTTTTTTAAATTCAACATGACTCCACATATATAGACATCCATGATTCCACCTCATGATCATAAGGATGATACCCTTAGTGAAGAGGAATAATTTTAGGGGTTTTTGTCAGAGATAGAACCTACGAGTAGTTTAACACCTATACCACCACCCGTTGAGAAGGAATTAGTACCAGCAATATCATATAAAAAATTACACAAACTGAGTGCATTTCAAGGGTTTCATAGGAATCTACCTCCTAGGCATTGGGTTGATCCAGACCCCATGTAGTTGAGGAATGGATATATGTTTTCACTTTCGTTTTATACCTTATGAGGAATCATACTAATCAGATAGTAGTCCTTGAAAAGAATCATATTTAGGGACCTATAGGGAAATGGTAGAGCATGGTGACTCAGTCACACATTGAGACATATCTCTCCTATATAGACTTCGATCATCTCTTCATATATGACTTTTGTCTAGCCATGTTGCAAACGGTATGCATATATGATCTTATGAATCCATGGCAGGGTAGTATGACTATGGCAGGGTATTCAATGAGGTTTATTGATCTCTTGAATTAATCCATCTATATGGTATGGGATCAGTTTATCAGGTCTCAGACCTTCAAGGAGGGCTTGTTCTGGTTCCTTAGGGAATCACTGGTTTCTCTTATAATTTAACACTATGATGTAGTTATTGAGATATCCTTGTTGGTAGAAATTTTATGGCATAGAAGATACTATTAGTGAGAGCTACCAATGGGTACCCAGTTGATGAGACCTCGATACAAGATATCTAATAGTAGTAAAAGGTATCCAAGTGGGTATGAAACTTTAAGAGATGATCCCAAGACTCTGGGTCACAATGTCAGTCTCTCAAGGTTTCTCGAATCAGCCCAAAGATAGGGTATGTTTCACTTGTGATGGTTTGGTACATCTAGCATGATATTTTCTTGACCCTTGATACATCTGATCTATAGATGGTCAAGGGACCTCTATGATAGAGACAAAGGAAAGATAAGGTTGTTCTTTAGGTTGGATAACAAGGTAGAGGGGCCGAAAGGGAACCATGAGGTGGTCATAGGTTTGATCTATTACTACAATATCCCCCATGTGGTCCACACTAGGCTTAGGGAGATAGTGGGTAGGAATGGGGATAGCTGTAATCTATGTAGGCCTATGGACTCAGGGATACAAGTATGATACGAGGTATGATCCTTATTATTTAAAATTATGCTGTAGTATTGATAGATATAGGTTCTAGTCATTTTTTCCTTACTACATATCTGATTCAAAACATAGATATTCTAGTAAAGCTTTTGAATTGAACAATAAATCAATAGACATTGAAGGGTGGTGACTCAGTGATTTATCACATTCATAGAAACTGGGATATGATACATGGAGGTGAGTGTTTTGTATGTGATATATTTTTTGACGAAATGAGTCATTATGAAATCATATTTGGTATAGACTGGATGTCTATAGTTAATTCCAATATTGATTATATTAGGTGTAGGATGTGTTGTGTCTGTAGTGATAGAACCATTTTTTTCTATATTGGTGGAAAAGGAAAACCATACAATGTAGGATAGAATAATTTATAGGAGGGTGTAGATTATTTCTCATCTTTTAGATAGCTTAATCCTTGGTATAGTGGATGTGGTGAGTTCCAAGTTTCTTTTAGTGTTTGAAAAGTATGATGAAGGTTTTCCTTATGATGTTCTAGGTTTTCCTCCTCACCAAGGGATTGAATTTTTAGTTGATCTACACCAAGTTATAGCACTAATATCTACACTAGAATATTGGATGTAACCCATAGATCTTCATTAGAAAAGGGGGTAGTTGGATGAATTGGAGATGAAGGGTTTTATGAGACCTAGTGTTTCCCCATGGGCTTCCATAGTGCTGTTTTCCATGTTGGCAGATAAGACCTTGAGGTTATGTATATATTATTGGTTATTGATCCTTGTGACTATAAATAAAATCTATCATCTACCAAGGATCGATGAAATATTTGATCAGTTCATAGGGGTGTGATGGTTCTTGAAGGTTGACCTTAGATTAGACTATCACCAGCTGTGAGTACGGGACAAGGATATACCGAAGAAAGATTTTAGATGTCTTTATATTCACTATGATAACTTTTTGATGTTTTTTGACATATAGAACACCCTAGTAGGGTTCATGGGAGTCATGAACCAGATCATTAAACCTTTATTATATTGTTTCATTCTAGTCTTCATCGTTGAAATCCTAGTGTATTTATATTATGAAGAGGATCATGAAGGACACTTGATGATGATCCTGAACACACTCTTAGAAAAATAAATTATTGTAGGCTCTCAAAATATTCTTTATGGATTCAAGGATTCAATTTTATGGGTCACATCATCTCAGATCCTAGAGATGTAGTGGATCCAGTGATTGTAGAGGCAGTGATTTCATAGGATCCACCAAAGAATGTTTCTATAGTGTGGAGTTTCCTTGGATTGACTGGGTATAATCAGTGGTTTTTACCTGACTTCTCCAGATTCAAATCACCCTTGATATCCTTGATAAAGAATGGGAATCCTTCCTATTGATAGAAAGGTGTGACTAGGCTTTTAGTAGCTGAGATAGAAGATAAGGATATAGTTCCTCCATTACTATGAATTTTAGATTTTCTACACTCCGTGGAAAAGGAATATGGTAGAAGATTGTCTCTGTAAGTGATTTGGTCCACAGTTGTTGAATGAGGTGTCAATGTAGTTATCCTCACTGTAGTTATCCTTTGTGGATGGATATGCAATAACTTACCTCAAGTTGTTTGTTTTCACCCATCCACTCTTATAACGAGTTAGGGAGACATAGCTTGGGGATACTGATGGTGAGACCCAACCATCCATGATATCAATAGGAATGCTCCTGATATATTTTCTAAAGGTGGGGATCATATTGTTCTTTTTTGAGGACACACAATGGTACAAGGTAAGTTTAAGGAGGTTGTTATGTAGGATTTTGAAACACCCACATTGGTGGTAAATACAAGTGTATAAAAGTTGTTCCAAGAACTCTGACATTAGTTTTGGTGGCTTGGGATGAAGAATAGAGTTTAAATATTGTATCACAGCGCCTTAAATATTAGAAAGTGAAGGCTGAGCACCATTTTTAGTAGGTTTCGATCAACACCTTTTGGGTCTAGAATGGAAGTGGGATGAGATATCTAAATACTTTGTGATAGTCCTAAAACATACTTCTAGGGGAAAATATTCCATCTAAGTGTTAAGATAATAGCTCATAATATTTTCCTACATCCTATCTATCGAAGAACAGAGTTCAATAGAGAGCTTACAACGCCTCTATATTCCTGAGATATTTCGACTCCATGTAGTTCCATCAAGGATTGTTTTTATCATGATTAACACTTTACTAATTGGTTGTGGAAGGGATTATATGAGTTTTTTTGGGTGTCATTTATGCTTGATCACAGCGTTTCACCGAAAAAATTATGGCTAGAATGAGTGGACCATTCAGGTTTTGGAGTAAATTTTTCAAGACTTCATGTTGTAAATTTACCGTTATTGGGAGTATCACCTAACACTAGTGGAAATTTTATAAACAAAAAGCTACAATTCCACCATAAATATGTCACCATTCAGTAAATTTTATTGTAAACCCTATAGGTCACCACTTAGTGGACCAAACCATTAGATTTGGAACTCATGAGACCAAAGTTAGTGGAGTTACAATATATAAGGTACATATCATCCAAGAGCAGATTAAGTTTACATAGATCCATCAGAAGTCATATGTTAATAGGAAACAGATGCCTTTGGTGTTTGATGAAGGATACCATGTGTTTCTATGGGTTTCAAATCAATATGGATTATAGATATTTGGATGATAAGATAAGATATATCGATGGTTTACTGTCCCTTTACAAAAAATAAATAGAGTTGGTGATGTGGAGTACCACTTAGCACTACCTCCATTGTTAGACCAGATACAAGATGTATTCCATGTGTCATAGCTGAGGACATACATGCATGACCCATTGCATGTTATCTACTAGGGAAAGATACATATTGAGGATGTAGCGACCATTTCTGATACCCATTAGAGACTGAGTATTGGAAGTATATGATACTTCATGGGAAATAGATTCCTTAAGTGCATGTGTGGTGGTAGCATAGGAATCATCAGGAGAGCACATGGGGTCGGGAGGCTTAGATTCATGCTCAATACCCACATCTTTTTTAGTATCCCTTGTTTTTTAATTTTTTAGGGACATAATTCCCCATGGTGGGTGGAATGTAACTTATTGGATTCTATAGTTATTATTTTTAAATATTATACAGATTATTTTCAAGACTAGGTTCCAAGATGGTGCGTGGTTCCGAGGCTCTATGTTCCCAGTGTAAATGCTATAAATACTGAAATATATTAAATATAACCTACACATGGGTTTCTTATGAATGTGTAATAACATATAAATGGGTTGTTGGATTATAAATCTGAGGCTACCATTGGTTTTATAATGGTGGTTTTATCCTGAGCGTGACTTAGCAATGGTCATTGTGGGTCTTATGTGAAAAAGTTATCATGTATGTAAAATAAATATAAAAATAAAATAAATTATTTCATTTCATTTTTGTTGACATAATGATTTAAATCTATTTAAATTTATATTTTGTTCATAATACTAGGGTTATCCACATAACCCTAGAGACGATGAGGTAATTCTTCTGAGATATTTGGAGAATCCCCTTAGGCGAACAACAAGAGACCATTGATTGTTCGATCGATGCAACCTTGAATTTGATAGATTTGAACAAGGAATTTTATGAAATAGATTTTATTTCTCAATGATAAATCATATTCTATATAGGGAATGTTATCAATTTTTTTAATTCCCTATTCATAATTTTTTTGAATAAGGTAAAGTGATCGACATACATATTTATTTGAGGATCAATCGCATTGTGGGAAGGGATTATTACGAGGTGTTTTGGGAGAATGAAATTATAATATATTCATTTTATTTATTAAAAAATGAATCGATATCCACATTATCATAGATCATGGTTCATTCCTCTTATTTATTTCTATGAGTTTCTTCCCTGAGTCATCGTCCGTCGAAGGAATTCTTTGTTTGTCCAGAAACTTGACTATTCCCTATCAATCAATCATTGCACACATGTTTATTATAAAAATGATTTGATATCATAGATCTATTATTTCTATGGATTTATGGGGGGTGAAATGATGGTGATAGAGTTAGTCAGACAATAGATGATTCATGATTACTCTCTCATCAAAATTATTTGGTACAAAATTATGAACAACTATCTAATCCAATGTTTTAGTAGATCTAGTGATATAATGAATTTTTCGGTGATGATGAGGAATGTAAAACCTTGGATCATTGATTTCATGGAAAACTGATCACTAGATCAAAGGTAGAGCATAATCCATGATGTACAAAGGAATAAAGAGTACTTCTAGAAAATATCTATGCACATGGCATGTAATCTGGGATTACAAGGCATGCATGGTCCCCTGGCGGTGGTGATAGGGTTTGGAAGAAGCTAATCATCACTTTATGTGTGAACATTATTACATGGGTAGGGACACACCATTTACTCCCACATAGATGCAGCTTGGTATAAATAGACCAGTATAAGGACACATCTTCGGTATAGATACATTTCCAGGAGACACGGGTAAGATATTGTGTGTCTATACACACAGTGTACTACTTTTACATGCCAGGTATTTGGAGACTACATGTCTTCTAAGGTTTTTCCACATTTTTTGGACTTGGATTAACTGGACACATTGTGTACCCCTTGGGACATGTTGTGTAGTACCTCCACCAGTTATTGAGGCTCTTCATTTTCCAAAATTGGAGCAGTATATGTTGAGTGTGTTACCATGACTGTTTCCTTGAGGGTACAGTGTGGCATTACATCCACATCACTGGAAAATTATCCCCTCTTTATGATGGGTCTCAGATAGAGTTGTGGTGTCCCTCTATGATAATGGAGTGTGATCCTCTATCATCCTTAGTTATTGTTTGTGGAATCTTCCTAACCTCCAAGAGGAAGGTGTTGATCCACTATCTAGTAGTCTATATCATTATTGTTTGGGAAATCATTAAAATATGATACCCTATAGAGCAGGTTAATCTAGATTAGGTTCATGGGTTTCCTAGGTATTCTAGGTGTGACCCCATATCTTTGTATCATAGTCTCTTTAGAGAAGTGTGTTCTCTATAGGTGGATCCCATTGTGCAATACCTCTTTGACATGTGTCTCTGTTGATAGAATTACTCCAAGAGTGAGCTATTCTAAAATGAGCATTTCATTGAGAAGAATAATGTGGGTGATAGTTGGTTATGACCTCGTGATGGGTTTATAATGACCTTTGGGACATATGTACCATATATAGAAACTAATATGTGTGCAATGATCCCATGTGGGATGCTAATGCCTTGAACTAACCTAGAAAACCTATGTTATTTCCCCATTTATAGACCTAAACTAACCAAGGGAATATGGATGAGTTGTGATGGATGTGGGTTTCACCATTGAACATGAACTAGCATGTGATCTTGATTAATATGAGATGATAGTGGTGGGATTTAGAAATTGACCAACCCATTGTACGATTTATTTTAGTTTATTTTTTCTTTTTTAAATTTCATATTATGCTTAAGAATTGGTCATTAGGCCTCACACAATTATTGATTTCAATGTATCATGGTAATAAAAATTGAATGAGGATGAGACAATAATATTCCCATATTTTTTTTGATTTTTTCTTTTAGTTTTTTGTAGGGAGATTCTATGTATGACCAACATCCAATGCATACAGTTGATGCATTTATGGATCATTGAAGTGGTTACTAGGATCCTACAATGAATGTGGTGATGGAATGTTTATTGAATTGATTAAGATTCATGGGAATAATTTTATATAGTAATAGAACTACAAATCCATGTGATTTGAATGAAGATACCATTAGGACATTATGAATTCCATGTTCCTCCAGGGTTTAAATGAAATTATAAGATGTTGGGTATGTTTATATTGCCATGTATGGATACTAGAAATCTATATGGTGACAATTCGATCCTTTCATTTAATGAATATGATTCGCCATATTATTGGGTAAAATAAATGGTTATGATATGAATAATGCACCACATGTTTTGAAATCTCAAGAGAAAAAATATTAGATCTGTGAGGGTATTTAATTCAATTTAATATGTCTCCCAATAATCTGTCAAACCTAGACATAAATCAATTCTTATAACCTCTCTTTACTAGGAATTTCTATTTATCCTCACATTGAGAACCCCTAGGTAATACTATGGGTTGAACATGACAGATTAAAAATGACGGAAGCTAGGGGATTCCCCAGGGTCTGATACTCATCATAGTATAGTAATTTTTATGATATCCCCATGGTTTGGATAAATTTAACCATTTTGAGATCATCATGATAAAAGAATTTTCATCCATAGAAAAATAATGTTTTGTCGATCATGACCGAAGACCTAAGGATTGAAAATTATTGTTATTTTTTTGTACTATGATAACATTTTATTTATTTATTCAAAGAATATCAAAATAATATAATATAAAATTTCTTCTATAATGAAGGAACACATTGGTGGTTCCCTATTTAGTAATCTACCCACAACCTGCTAGTGCTACCATTACCATAATATGTCTATGTAGTCTCTCACTAGTTATATGAATAAGCTTGGTCATGACCAGTGTTTTGATTGACCATGGAGGATTTATTAGATGAGATCATATATTGGGATTAGGTGACACATGACCATGTAATATACCCTTATTTTCCTTAATAATATTTCTTTACATTTTTTATATAAGTGATCATCCATGTGTGTGATCATTTTTGCAAGACTGTATTCTTAGAAATTAGTTTTTATTTGTTTTTTTATTTTATAACTTCAAGAGTCATTAATATTATAATGTTTGGATATATAAAATTTTATTAATACTCTAATAAAATAGTTATTGTATCCCATTGATACGTTATTTAACCCCCATTAATAGTTGGAAGCCTATGGAAATACTGGTGGAGTCCTTGAGGCCTTCTTGTATTATATTAGAGGTGATTTTTAGACTTATTATGACTATGGAGTTATATGTGAACACAATGAATAAAAATATGTCTTAGAATGTAAATACAAATGGGTTCATATTAACACCAATGAAATAAATATACCTCTAACCCCAAAAGATTAAAATAAGTCAAATAATATTTATGTATATTAAAATTCATGTATACACTATCCACAAGGGGAACCAAGGATTCATGGTGATGAAAATATATCTAAATATTATTAAGATATATCATTTTTTTATTTAAAAAATTTTAGTATTGATTTCAAACTGAAATAGTTTCATTATTATATTGAATTATTTGTAGAAAACATAATGAAATATCATAGCTCAATGGTGAGATAAATAATATAGAGTTTGATTTACACAAAATGTTTTTTGAATGTATAAATCACATAAATAAATGTAGATCTATAAAAGAAAGGAATATAGATATAAAATAAGTACATTAAAATATTAAAATAAATATTACAATGAACATAAAGATAAATAAAGACATCTAGAATACTCATGAAGAGAATATCCCTGAATAGGAAGAGAATTTTATAAAAAAAAATTATATTAAGGATTAAAAATTAAAATTTAAATCAATAAAGACTAATTAGATTGAAACTCTTCTACTAGAAAAAATTAATTAATAAGAAAAAAAATCTATAAATAATGGTTCTGGTGAGAAATTACTATTCATTAATGATTAGAATAGTACTCTCAATATGAAATGTCCACCTTTGGATTTCATACTATAATATATTGAAATGGGAAATACTGAGTCCTTATAATTAAAAAAGAATGTTGTTACTACCTCACAATATTATATAGAGAATTATAATCGAAAAAATACTTCTTAATATGGAATTATAACCATTAAATCATCTAATGGTCATTCTCTGGAATCAATGAAAGAAATGTTATCGTTCATATATTTTTGTAAGAATTTCCCAACATCTATTTTCAATAACATTATTGGATTGGAATGGAAATTATGTGATTATATGTGTGTGAATAAAAATAAAGACTACCTAGAGAATATATATATTAGATAGAATAATCTATTTGAGTAATGTTTCACAAATAAGATCTAATTCGTTAATAAAAGAATCCCACAAAAGGTGTGGTTATTATGAGGAAATGTCTATGAAGCATAAACTGAAAAAAATATCATTATTTGTTAGGTTTTGTTAGTGCTAAAAGTGTCTTGGTTGTTTGAATATAAATTTTGGTAGAATTTATTAGTTATTGAATATATTTGGTATCCCACTTCAAGGGGTAGGAATCCATAAAAGATATGGACACATTGATATATTCTGGAAAAATATAAGTAATATATTTGAAATGATTGAAAGTATTTTTGATGTATGCAATATATTTATTTATAATAACGGTTTATAATAGTATAAACATGTATCAAATACTACTAGTGGAGTAATACCAAACAATATTATAATGAAAAATTAGCAAGCCTCTGACATCTACTTAATGGAAGTTCATCTTCAACATAATCCGAATAAGTCTAAGAGGTGTTACACATATAAAATGATAATTTTCATAGTAGGTACCCCAAATAACCTTGTCAAATATAAAAAATACATAATCTAATTGACATAATTTCATTTTTTCTAAAATATTTTAAATAAAAAACTAATATGAAACATACACAATAAAAATAATGTTTCGAATGAGAAAAATAAATTCCACATGATGAAGTCTAATTTACTTAGTGGTTTCCAATAAATGAAAACCCATTTTTATTAATTTAAATTTTGGAGATAAAATAATCCTACACATTAAATTTTTTTTTGTTTATAGGCATTTTAGGTAATAAGTTCATCAATATAATGAAGATTGAAAAAATGTGGCAAGGATTTAATTGATAATGATATAAGAGACATATAAAAAAATGAATGTTTTGATTTTTATCATTCTATATTAAAAAATACTAAATTAGAAGAAAAAATGTCTACAAATTAAGAGTATAAAAACATGTTTAAGAAAATAATCCTAACATTGTTATTCACATTTATGAACAAAAATCATCACAATATTCCCTAAAAAATTTCTTGTTGTATTTTTCATGGAATTTAGAGAATTTAATGTGAAATATAGTCTATGTGGGAGTCCTTATGTGATATATAATTTTATTTATTTAATGTGAAAATAATAATATTAAATAATGAAATTGAAATTCAATTAAAATTTAGGAGAAATGTCTTATGAATATCCCATCCATGTTGAATATAAAAAGTATGTTTTCATTACTCGATAGAGATGTGATGAGGTTTTAGATGATCTCAATTCATGAAATCAATTAGAATATATATATTGATGTATTCTAAAAAACATATTTCAATTTATATCAATGGAAGATATTTAACTTCATTAAAATCATAAGGAATGTTTCTCTAAGGGGAAGACAAATGAGGAATGTTTAAGAGGCTAACAAAATTATTATCTCATTCAAAAATAATGGATCTAGAATGTTCCTAACGGAGTGTTATTGTAGAGTTATGTGTTTTTAAATTTCCCAAAATATTAAAATTAAAATAATTTCATTACATAAAGGGGTGGGAGAATGGATTATAATCCAATATATTATAGTGTAATCATCTATGATGATTCTAAGTTGTTTCTAAGTACATCAATCCTCCTCTATGATTAAATTTTTTTAACTATTTATTTTACTAATAAATGTGTTTTATGATGATTTATTATATAATATTTTTTCAATAAAATTATTATCATCAACCTAAAATAATGTTTGATAACCCATGAAGAAACATTATTGAGTTATTATTTCATTTGGTATCATGTTTAGCTAAACAATTTATATATATATATACTAAATAAAATAATATTGTGTTCTACACTAATATTGGACCATTTAGAAATAGATTGATATTGGTTATATATCATTATATTTTAAAGATTCCATACCCTTATCCCAAGTACATTATATTACTTTTCAACAAGGTAGAGATAATTTGAAAATAATTACTATTGATATTTTTATAGAGTATGAATAATTATTGAAAAAATTGACACATCATTTAGAAGGTATTTTTTAAAAAAAATAATTGGTGATATTATTAAGTCAACATTATGTATTCTGAAAATTTTAAAATTTATGATTTTCATGGACCACAAATATTCTGATGAAGAATAAGTAACATAGGTGATGTAGAATACTGGGTTTTTGAAGAAGAATTTCCCAAGACATGTGTCAATTGATAATAAGTGATGATATATGAAACAAATCACGGGAAATTGGTTTAGTGTTGTATCTAATATCTCATATGATTGAATATATTTATTTTTATGGAATATATAGAAAAAGAAGATGTTTTGTAAGATTATTTGATGATCTTTCATGAATGTGAAGAGGCGATTCCATGGAAATGTGTTTTTGTAGAATAAATATTCAAAAAATAAGAGTTTCTATATAGTAATAATTATGGACAAGAAGCTTCCACATGAACCATATATGGATAATCATTGTATATGATGATATTTTTTTTGATTATAGGCATGAAAAATCCCTAAAAAGAAGAATAAATCATGAAAAAACGTGAGATGAATTAAAAATAAGATGTGTTTTAGGATATTCAAGGCTTATATTTCATGGACTTGGATCATATGTGAGTTATAGAGGGAAGAACCACCAATGTGTATGATCTTTTATGTGAGCATTGACCATGATAATATATTCTGTGTTAGATGTGATTCTATGCGTAATGTTTTCTTCTATGGAATGATGGATGTCAACCGTGAGAGTTTATAGCAAAAATGTGATTTAAGGAAATCTCATATAGTTAAATATGATTTTTTATGAAAAAAAGAGTGTATAAATATGGGTGAATGTATTTTTATAATTTATATTGGTATTTATTACTTTTTATTGACTATGATGATTTTTATATGAGGATTTAATGTATTAAATTTATGTTCATTCATCACACTATAATATAAAGATATTCTGATCATATTGGATATATTGGAGAAGGATACAAGGTACTAATGTTTCTACCAAATTATTATGAGTGATTCCCTTACACATTCATGAATAATCATGTTTATTCAAGAGAATCAAGGGGGAAAAGGTAAGTTACATTAAAAATAATATAAGTTAGATGATGGAAATAAGTGTCTGAATTTGATAGGATTGACACATTCATGAAGTTTCATGTTCATGCATTTATTTCAAATTTTAAATGGGAAGATACGTCTTACATTTGTGTTGAGATTATGTTTCTCCTTGAATTCTATATGTTCACACCTTTTAAAAAATATGATGAGTAAAAATATTGTAAAAGTGGGTTCCCTAGACCCAATTTTAACATTAAATTTAGATTATTATATCTTATATACAGTGATTTATACATGATGTATTATTACCTTAATTATGATGATATTTATACATCAAAAATTTTTATGGTAATGAACATATATAACTTTTCATACCAATAGGTTATAGAAATACCCCATCTAGAATTATAACCTCAAGATGCTATGAAATTATAAATAAACTTATAGAATATGATCCATGATAATTAGTAATAGTTAATGTGTAACCATTAGGTTATTAGAGAGGATAAAAATTGAGTAGTTTTCTCATAAAGTTATAACTTTTTGGAATCGAGTACATGAGATCATTTTCACTATACCACCAATAGGTACACTGCATTTTTAAGGTTTCATTGGTATTTTCTCTCTATGAACATTTTTAATGGTGTATTAACATGATATTATTATATGTGGATACTATTTTATCATTTACATTGGAAAAAGGAAAAAATCCCTGACATTAAAGTTTTGGTGAGGTAGATTGTACTGGTTGTTCCATTTGTTGTATGATATTGATTGAATAATCAAGATATAATTTTTTACATCAAAAAATAAGTGAAATATCATGAATTGTTGATTATGATAGTATTACCATCATAAAATCCATTACCATGATATAGAATTATTATTTTTTCTAGTGATATTAGTGAATAATACTGAAAGAAATTATGATGACATAAAAAGTGTGTCCTACTATATGAGATATCATTAGAAGAAGTTATTATATTTTATGTGGTGTATTTGTAAGAAAGGATTCCATTTATATGATGTTTTCTTTTCTAGATAGGGGCCTTGGTGTGATTACAGAATCTACACCTAGTCTCTTAATAATACTAACCTCTGTCAAGATAAGGTCCCTAAGGGAAACACACTTATTGTATTCAAAAGTTTTCTCTATTCTGATGAATACGATTTTTGGACATGGTTGGGCCACCACTAAGGTTTGTAGAATTCTATGAATATACGATCTTCATAAATAAATAAATTAATATTATTTTAGTTTATATTAATTGTTCTAAATTTTATTGTTAAAATCATTCACAAGATATTTTGTGTCTACAAGAAACGATATTAAAAGAACCATAATTATTTAAATATTAATGTTTTTTTAATATTTATAGGAATGAAGAGTCTAGTTAATGTATACCTTTTATAACGTGAAGTATCTATTATGTTAAAATTTTAGGATAAAATGGTAAAGGATAATTTGGAATTTATAAATCAGTCATACAAATTCATTTATAGATTATTTGTTATGAAATAAAAATATGGGGGTTGGGGATCCATTTATGAGTTTTTTAGTCCTTGGTATATTAGTGGATGGTGGATCTAATTTATAAGAATATTAACTATGTGAATTTGTGAGCATCTTTTTCATCACTTATTCTTTATAGATAGTGAAGGTCTCAATCCATGAAACTAATATGAATTAATATCCACATATCGATGGATCAATGCAATGGAGATCATAAAGACATAAAAGGATTCATAAAATATTAGTGGATGGGCCTATTTTTGGTTCCTTTGAGAACTAATTTCTGGAAATAGGTTGTATTTAAACATGTTTTCAAATTTATTAAGGGAAATTTTATTATTAATTTTTGTTCATAAAATCATCACACATGATCGTTAAAACATTATACATGGGTTCATATCTACAAAGGTGAAATAGTTACATTAATCACTAGTGAAACATTTAAATCCATGGTCCATCTACTTCAATTGTGTTCCTTAGAAAATTCAATTGGTATCAACGTGATCACATGATATTTAAATTTAATTAGAATTAAATATTAATTAAAATAAAATAGGGAAACACTATGATTCCATAATCATAGATGAAAATCTATTCCAATATAGGATTGTGGAGATGTGGTCATTCAATGATCTATTTTCATATCATCATTAATATTTATGGTCTATGTGTTTGAGTTATATATATACATATATATCTGGATTTGTGAGAGTTTTAATATCACTGGTGGTGTTCTTTCATTAAAAAAATTAATTAAATCCAATTTTTAGTTACTGAAATATACTTCTCTAGGGTTATTTGATCCATATTTTTTTAAAAAATAAAAAATTTATGAATCCTAAAACTTTTAGTATTTGATAGTTATAAAAAATACAAAAATATGGTAATAAAGGGGATATGGAGTCACTTCCAGGCGTAAGTGAAATGAATAATTATGTCCAAAAAAGTGGATAAGGAATATAACAATCCATGAGTGGAAAAATAAATAAAAAAATATGATGGGGTTGGAATCACCGCTGCTGATTCCACCACCACTATGTTAGTAAAATCCAAATCTATGATCTCCCCACATGCTAGACTCATTACTCTAAGATTCACCATCACACTGCTCATCCCCAGTGTACCCCCTCCCCCACCCACTTTCTTCCCCCAACCCATTGTGCACTGTGGGCTAGTACCTACTTCACCAAACCTTAATGCACTGGACACCTATATGTTTTCTTCCCTTATATTCTGCACTACTAGAGCCTCCTCCTGCCAGATCTAGTATGCCCTTGTAGTGAAAAATTCTATCATTGATACACCTTCTAACCCCACCTTCTTGATCAATGATCTACCACACATGAACCAAATTATGGACCCTATCATGTTCTACACCTTCGCATTCCAAATTATCTTCTTGTTCCCCCTTTCCCCATGGATCATGCACTGGGAATACCTGGTATTGGTCGACCCATGGCCTTCTTGGGTTAGCCTAACACTATCTAGGCTGGGCCCATTATTCCTAACCCTCTAGGATCATTTTTTTCCAATTTAGTCATGTAAACCACATTAATGGATCTTATAGGATTCTATGGGCCTAGTGATGAAAATTAAAAATCTCAAAAAACAATTCTATATTTTTGGAATAAATATTAAAAGATTTACTAGGTGATACATTTTATTTTAATAAACAATTAGAATGAATTATTTTATTTCTTTTAAACCCATAAAATTTAATATATTAGAATTTTAATTTTAATTTTCAATTTAAATTGTGTGTTGACTGATATCAATCATCAACAGACGATGAAACCCTAAAATTTCATCCACTCACTTTGGCACAAAATTTTGATGTGATCGTCACTTAGATACTGAATGATGATTTTTTGTAGAAATGAATATTTATACTGGATGAAATATGAAATTGGATTTCCATGTGTCACGATCCAAAATAGCCTTCAATCGGCCTAAAACATTCAAGGTGTGACTGCCCATATATGTTGGGTTTTAGTGAAAATACCAACGGGACCGACCAGAAGGTCTAGAACATAAGAATGACACTAAAAATGAGAAGGTATGATGGGGAATACTCCTAGTGGTATGAAGAAGAAGGTTTGGAAAGGTGAATTGAGTAGGAATCCATATTCACACAAAGCCTACTCACCAAGAGGATAGAGCAGGCCCTGCGAGCGTAGCCTAAAAGTCATATACCCTTTACGTGAGGCACCTACACACACCACATGTACATTCTATAAGACATAGCTACCCCTACATAGGAAACATTCATCGGGAATCGACACTGTGGACCTATATAGAAAATATCCTTCAACTAGGGTCCCATATTTACCTATAAATGGTATACTAGGACTCCACATTTTCAGAACTACTAAATAAAATAAATCCCCTATTATTTGAATGAATAACAACTTTTCCCAACTTAGAAAAAATTCCTCAGGCAGATGTCAGAAACTGATAAAAATATTTATTTTTTATAGATAACTTTGATAGACAACTATTATGGGTCTGAAATAAAATAAACCTTCATGAGGACCCCTTCTTCTCTTGTGAGAAATCAACTATGTGATACCCCTTCCCAAACCATGGACATAAACAAGCCTCAACTAGTAACACATGAGGATAAATGTGGTGCCTATGATAAATCCTCACTAGGTGTTATAGCACCGATGGTCCAATTCCTTAGGCATATGCATATCGCAAATGCCTATTCCACCCTGCACGAAGCACATTCAGTTCCTCATAGGACCTATATGAGTAACATTTTCATTATATTTTGAGACCTTCACAATTCATCCTTTGTGACATACAAGCCACCAATGGAAGGGATCCTCTTCCTTCAGATCCATCATCGGAAAGGGATCAAATGGAAACATCCGCTAGAACCACCAAACATGAAAAAACACTAAACAAGGTGCACCATCATGTCTTTGGTTTTGATATGAATTTTTAAAGTAATAGGTTTTACACACATTTACTACATAATGGTTAGAGTCCATGGAGTTCATGTGCATGTGGATTCCGATGGTCACAAGGACCCAGGCCTAGGAGGAAGTGTTAGGGAACTCCCTGTCATGGATATTAGGGTTAGGACTGTGTCCATCCATAGTCATCTATACAACCTGGATCCTCTGATTCTAGTTGGAGAGAGTAATGATCCTGATTTTATTTCCATTAGACATGAAATGATATCCTCCTCAAATCCGATGGAACCATATTTAGGGAATCACTCTTGGAGTTATCCCCTATAAATTCTTGTGGGACCTCTCCCACTTCAATCCAATATCTCGATACCCATGGAACATTGTCAAGTAGATCACCAATAATGACTATCCAGATTACCAAAATATAAATTAGGATAAATTAATATTAAATCACAATTTTTACCCTTTGGGATCTGGGATCCACAATGAAATGAATATTTTTTCTGGCCTCTTCTAATAGTAGAAGGGGGATTTTGTGGTCTTTTGGATCTTCCTCTTCCACTTTTTTATCACATTCATGAATGAATCATTAGGACACATGTGGACTTAGATTCTATCTATGGTAATGAAATCTACAAATTCAGATGCATGGTATGGTAGAGAATATTCATTTATATTTATCTCTCACTTTCCTTCATAGTTCATCCATAGGCATGGGTCCTCAAGTCAATGTAACCCACCTTAGGGAAAAGGAATTTTTGTGGTTCCTCATATATATCACATCCTCTTATTTCTCAAATTTAGTATAAATCATGTGGGAATTGAGTATGGTGGTGATAATAAATTCTATATGATCCCAAAACATTTTAGAATCATTTAATGTATAAGACCTAATTTCACCTATGGGCTTCCTCATCAGTATAAGCCCCATCCAAAGCCAAAATCATAGTGGGCATCATTCCATGTGTATGTCCTAATTGAAATTTTTTGGGACTCTTAGTTGTTATAATACAAAACATCTTAATATGTTCATCATCATCAATAATATGCCTCTTCTATTTCAATATACACCTCCAATAGGCCTTTTCCTTAGGTGTAATCCCCAAACAACCCTACAAATCACCATGATATGATACAACCCGCATGGACCTCATCACCGAGAATAATTTTTAGGAATAAAACCTAACATAATACTCTAAAAGGGCCACACATCCCTATGATAAAAATGTGAGGAACTCCATAGGAATGGTTCCTCACACACTAACTACGCGGGATTTAACTCCCATTCAAATGGGATACATAGAAATCCTCCCTAAGGTCCAAACATCACATGCTAAATCAACTGTATTCTCTCTAGGACACATTCACAGTAGAGTCTTATTTATACCATGAATACATATCCATTACAGGTTCCCTATACCACTTTAGTATATTTACCACAGTTATATATTACTAGAAACCATTACCCTATACATCCTCACCATTTGATGTTAAACTACATGGTTCATTCATTACCACATGAACTTAAATGATATTGTTTAAAAGAACATATATCACGTGGAAAACTTATTTGGTAGCTTGGATTTATACATGATGATTAATATCACATGGGTGTGTGACATGATTAGATACCATACGTCTCACCTGATATTGTATTATTCTGGTTCATTTGTGAATCTCAAATTTCTTATTTAGTTTTGAGTATGGAAATTTTTAAATTTTAAGGTGTATTATTGTTTATATTTTAACTTGTGTTTATTACTTGGTTGATTCAAGTGTTTTTTTGTGAAAATTTTATTTTTTGATCTTAGAAGTATCTTGTGCACAGTTGGAACTCATTTTTATAAACTGTGTGGTTTAGTTCAGGTAATAGTGCATGCTTTGTGGTGCTTCTAGTTGAAGGCGCACAACTTGCATATGGTTTTTCAAATTGTGTTGGAAGTGCGCATGAATCCATTGTCACATAGAATAAAAATTCCACATGTTTTGCGCATGGTTTGGAGACCATTAATCCAAACCATGAAACTACCCATGTGTGTCCTGTAACGGGGCACACGGTTGGCACACGGTTTGGTATACCATGTTTCCAAACTATACGAGGAGCACAGATCATAAAATTTGTGAAATTCCACTTCTACCCTAATGAGATTTTAACCAAAAACACCCATTATCTCCTCTCCCTTGTTCATAAAGCACTATGGGTTCTTCCCCATTCTTCTCCAAGCCTCTCATCCTCTTCTAGGGTAGATACAATGTGATTATTCATGATTGGGTGTAGATCTCTCAAGGCATCCACCTCTTATCTTATCCATATTCCTTTATCTCCCATTTTATCTTGAGATATCCTTCTCCCATGGTAATGCGGATCTAGGATTTCAGTTTCCCTTTATGTATTTCATGTTTTTTTGTGTTTAGGGTTTCTTTTGGTAGATCATGGATCTTTGAACCTTCATGAGGTTGTTTTGGGTGTTCATTTTAGATGTTCCACATGTTTATGGTTGTTTTACCTTCACACGTGTTGTTTAAATTCAATATTCCTTGGTTTCATGATTTTCCAACCATTTATATGTCATAAATAATATTGTATGATCCTTGGAATATTTTTTTAGAGTGAAAATTGTTTATTTTTATCTTGTTTTGTGATAAATAGCATGGTTTTTTTAAATTGGGCACACCTCGTGTTTGATAAAATGTCTGGTTGTCTTTTAAAAGTAATTTGTGATGTATGAATCTTGATTTTTATTTTTTAATAAATTTTTGACACGTGAAATGATTGATTGGGAATTTTGGAAGAGTTTGCAAAGACCCAGAAATTATATGGAATTTTTTTCTTAAATTCATGGGATTTTTTACGAGCCCACAGTTTCTAACTGCGCTTGATTCTGAGGCCCTATATGCCCGGAATCAATTTCTCATGTTTTTCTCGGGTACGTTCAGTAAATATGCAAGCGAGATTTTATAACTTCTGAACCGGTGCTCAGAATCGAATTCTAAGGGCACATCTGAACTTGTAGAGTTGGTGATTTCTTAGTAAGACTTTCATCGCAGTTGTGTTTTAATGAGAATGGATGATAGTTTTTGGGGTTCTTTAATAATGTTAAATAAAATTAAGGTGATATCTTATTTTTATTTCTTGGTGGTTATAACCACCAAAAGGAGGTTAGTGGTGGGAGCCACCACACCATAACCTCCGATGAGAGGTTATGGAGGTAGGGCCCACCCGCACATAACCTCCCTTGAGAGGATATTTAGTGTGGGGACCACATGGGATTTAACCCCTTGTAACTCTCCATAAGGGGGGGGGGGTGAAGACCCTTGAACTTCCCCCACTAATTAAATGTGACAACCCACTTAGAATTAATTGAACCCCTCTTTTAATTAATTCAACTTTTGAATTCTTTTGAATTCAAGACAATAATTAAGTAATAAACAAAGATATTATTTCATTTGTTTGGAAATTCTATTGGGTGGGACTTGAGAGAGAACTTCATCCTCTCAATGAAGAACGCGAAGAATGCTCCTTCCACCGAAGATCGAGGAACAACATCTTCTTCCTTCTTCGACCAGGGCAAGAAAGGGAAGCGTCACCCACAAAGAATACCGATGCCATCCTCAGCTTCTTAATTCCCGAAATAAGCGAAACGACACCGCCTTTTCCCACTACTTCATCAACGATCAATTTTCAAGCAAGGTAGGGGGATTTGAGTTGTTTTATTCCTATTTTATGTTGTTAATATTTTGGTATTCGTTATGCTGAATGTTATCAACATAACATGGGGTGGGGGGGTGGGGGGGGGGGGTTCAGACCGCACCAACACAGCCAACCTTCCCCCTTTGGTTGATCTTGTTTGTTAATGACAGAGGAACGGACCGTGGTGAACAACGATAGCCGGTGACGGGCCGGTTGTGAAAGAAACCGGCGGCACAAAGGCCACCGGGTTTCCAAGAGGGCATGGAACTACTTCGCTACGTGGAGGAGTGCCGCGAACATGATGGGCCCTGGTGGAGGCACGCGGTGCCATTGCTCTGTGCCAGTGGTGTAGGATGGTGGCTAGGGCGGGCTGCGGTGGGAGAGCAGGGGCGTGGTGCTGTCGCACCGCGCCGGAGAAGACCCGCGGCCTATGGCCGTGGTGGACAGGGGAGGGTGGCCGGTTGAGCCAGCTGTCGGTGCATGCTATATAGGCGGGAACCTTCGGGTCTCACAGTTATAGGGGATAGAACCATGTGCCGGCCGTTACGAACAAACGGGGGGTACGTCACCCCCCCCCCCCACGGCATGGCTTGCTCGGCCACACGACGTGGCCAACCGGGCCACACGGCCAGCCAGCCGCGACCTACTGGCCAGGCCACACGGCCAGCCACTGGGTCTCACGGCCAGCCGGGCCGAGCCACACGGTCAGCCGGGCTGGGCCACATGGCGAACCAGGCAGGGCCACATGGCCAGCCGGGCCGGGCCACACGGCCAGCCGGGCCGGGCCACGCGGCCAGCCAACCGGGACAAGCCGTCTTTGGGTCGAGCCACCCCTTCGGGTTGGTTCAGACCCACAGACTAGGTCAGACCCCAGTCCAGACCCGGGTGGGGTCAGGTCGGGTCGGTCCAACTGGGTCGGACCAAACCCGAACCCGTCAGACCCGATTATACATAATCGCCCATAACTAGGGCTACGGGTGTCCGATCGATGAGCCATCTGCGGTGACTAAAATATTGGAATGAGAAGATTACTTTGGAATATACCACATTAGCTTTGGACATAGTTGGAGTAGGGTCAGGTTGTTTTGAACCTTAAAACCCACCGGGCCCCTGGAATGGAAATGCCAATAACTCATAGACCAGACGTCCGATTGACGCGTCGTCTGTTGCGTTGAGACCCCAATGACATGGCGGTCCTTTTAGATACTTCCACGCCAGACTTCGTGACACTTGGAGTATCGACCTATAGCTCCTGGAGCGAATCCTCCTGGAGACGAGCATATAGAGTTCAGAGACCTAGTAGCTAACAAACCTGACGACTGCTTGACCGATTCGACTCTGTATGATTCGACTAGCTCAGTGGAGAGTGCCTGGTTGTTCACGATAGACCCATGGAGGAGGAGCACCCGATATTTGGTGGAAAACCTACGTTACATGACAGGAAGAGTACCTCTGCAGGCTATTAGGGGGAGCGCCAAGTATTTGCCAGTAGACCCACAGCGGATGGAGCGCCTGGTAGTTGGCAGCAGACCAGCGGTACTTGAAAGGAGGAGTACCTTAGTAGTCCAAGGTTAGTGAGCAGCGCCTCGGTGTCATGACAGACCACTGTTCTCAATAGAGGAGGAGTTCCCCAGCATCCTTGGTTTCAAGAATGAAAATCCTGGTTTGAGCTGAGTCAATGTCCTTTGTGTTTTCCTCATGATTGAGATGGGTAACTTGATAACATAGGTATATGTATGGCCATATACCTAAGTAATGGTTATCCGTTGATTTAATATTTTTTGGTTTATCCTTGTTGGATTTTTTGAGACCTTGAGGGTCTCGAGGTCCCTACTGAGTATCGTTATACTCACCCCTGCATGGGCTATGCCCGCACCTCGTTGTGTTTGATGCAGATGACGGAGAGCGCTGACGGAGGCCGAGAGCGCCAGGACTGGATGATACCCAGAAGAGGACCTTATGATGTATCAATACATGGTGGAGTCTAACGTATTTGGAGTTACGTGGAGGCCATCTGTACCTACCCTTCAGGTAGGAACCCCGGAGGACAATCTAGGAGCTGCTTTCACCTTTCAGCTATTTTTCCTTTTCAGTTTTACTTGCTTTCAATTGTATTTTAACTTTAAATTTGGGCTTGTATTATGGCCCTCATTACTTTCAGTACACTTGTTACTCATATTTTACTTAGTGTTTGATTCCTCTTGTACTCTGGTTGTGTGTGTCTATGATTTATAAAGGAAATTCCTTCCCAGTTTTAGGGAATTATGCCTTTGGTGCTAGTCACCAACCCCTGGCCTATGGAAGGCGAGCTTGGGGTAGTCATGATTCGGGCTCTGGGGGACGGGTCGTGACAAATTGGTATCAAAGGGAGGTTCAGTTCTACCACAGAACATAGGACTCTGATCATAAGTTTCTGTAAAGTAATAGTGTTAAGGGTACTGAGTGTGGATTTCAGTTCAGGGAGTCCAGTGTTAGTGCAGAAGCCGAAATATCCATACACAAAGACCCTGACTATTGATTTCTGACTTAGTACACAAAAACACTGATTACGTGTGTGTTTTCAAAAGTTTTATTTATGTCAGCTCAAACCAGTTCATCTCACCAGGTATAGTCTTTTGACCGTGTCACATCTGTTTCTTTCAAGATGCCTCCCCACAGATGACCTGCAAGAGCCCCGAGGGTTGTACGTATTGACAGCCTGCTGGGAGATGAGGCTTCAGTACATGGCCCTCTTCCAATTGAGGCACCAGTGGAGGAACCGACGGTACTACTTCCCATTGGGCCACCAATTCCACCATCCCCAGCAGCAGACGATGCACGTCACTTGATCGCATTGCATAAGTTCCAGCGCCAGATGCCACCTAGGTTCTGGGGATAGACGGACCCACGAGCAGGTAAGGATTGGCTTGAGGCTGTGGAAAGAGTCTTCAAGCTTGTAGGGACACCAACAGACTTCATGGTGATCCTTGCTGCCAGCCTCCTTCAGGCAGCAACAGGCAGATGGTGGAGCTTGATACTTTTGGTCCACGACGAGGAAACTTTAATCTGGACAGATTTTGAGATCCTGTTCCGGGAAGAGTTTGTACCATCCACCCTTCGAGTGGTGCGGGTATAGGAGATACTACATATGAAGCAGGGCAGCATGAATTTAGCTCAGTACTCAGCGAGGTTCACCAACCACTCACGCTACTCCACTGATATGGTACGAGACCCGTTCTTCAGGGCCCAGACCTTTGATCAGGGACTCAGGAGAGAGATCAAAGCTTTAGTTATCTCCCATAGAATTCCGACATAGGTGGGAGTGTTATAGAGATCCCTCCTAGTGGAGAGTTTCATTGCTGAACAGTCTCCAGCAGTGATATCCACAATTAGTCGACTTGCAGTAGAGTATTCTGCACCTGGAAGTAGATAGATGACGCAGAGGTCCAAGAGGACCAGACCCACAGGTGGTCGACTGCATGAATTAGGATCGGTTGTGTGGGGAACCCATAGTGGAGACAGATCCAGTCATTCCAGAAGCGAACAATGTTACTCTTGTGGTGGTCTTGGTCACATGGCTCGTGACTGTCCGACCCGCCGTACTGATGATCAACAGACAGTTGAGGGACCTCCGATGCAAAGGTAGAGGTTCGATCTAGGTGGTCCGTAGGTTGGAAGCAGACATGGTAGAGGATCTGGACGTGCAGATGGTGCTAACGCCACCACCACCAGGAGGTCCACCCCGACCACAGGGGGCAGGTGGACAGGGGAGATCCCAGCTTCAGGTAGATGAGGCCTACGACCATGGCACTCTATAGATGATACGAGGTACACTTTGTGTCTACTCCACCGTAGCTTCAGTTCTTATATACAAAGGTTCCAGTCACTCTTTCATTGCCACTGCCCTCGTTCAGAGCCCGAAGATTTCGATGGAGCCGTTGGCTCGATCCATACGGCTAGAGAGTCCTACGGGAGCAAACTCGACGATTAAGCACCGGTGCTGGAAGTGTGAGCTTACTCTAGGAGGTGAGAGCTTCGGCTGGGATCTGCTCGTAGCGGCGTCGAGGCCTTACAACGTCATCTTGGGAATGGAATGGTTATCTACAGTCCATGCTCAGATCGACTATATTAGATGCAATGTGCTGTGTGTCCGCATGGATGGGACCAGGTTCACCTTCACTGATGAGAATGGAACCATTGCAGCACTGTATATACTTACTCGGAGGAGGGTGTAATCGATCACTCACCAGTTGGATTGCCTTACCCTCGGAGTAGTTGATTTGTAGATTCCTACATATCCTGTAGTGGTGGACCAATACTCAGACGTTTTCCCTGACGATGTTTCAGGACTACCTCCTCGTAAAGAGGTGGACTTGTATATTGACCTTTACCCTGGGACTACACCAATATCTACTCTAGAATATTAGATGGCTCCTGCTGAGCTTCGCGAGATGAGGGTACAACTAGAGGAATTGCATGGGAAGGGATTCATCCGGCCCATTATTTCTCCCTGGGGAGCTACGATTCTATTCGCCAAGAAGGCAGATAGAAGCTTGAGGCTCTGTGTCGACTACCATTGCCTGAACTAGGAGACCGTGAAGAACAAGTACCCACTCCTGAGGACTGATGACCTCTTTGATCAGTTAAAGGGCGCATGATGGTTCTTGAAGATAGACCTCAGATCAGGCTATCACCAGCTCAGAGTTCTAGATGAGGATGTGCAGAAGATGGCCTTCAAGTGTCGGTATGATCATTACGAGTTCTTGGATATTCCCTTTGGCATAACCAATGCTCCGGAAGTGTTTATGAGTCTCATGAATAGGATATTCCAGAAATATCTCAATTGTTTTTCATAGTCTTCATCAAGGACATACTGATCTACTCGACTACTGAGGAGGAGCATGCCTACCATTTGCAGGTAGTACTAGACACACTCTGAGAAAACCATCTTTATGGTAAGCTGTTGAAGTGCCAGTTTTGGATTCAAGAGGTTCAATTTTTGGGACATGTCATCTCAGAGGCTGGAGTTGCAGTGGATCTAGAAAAGATCAAGACGGTACTTGCGTAGGAGCCACCCAGGAGTGTGACAGAGGTATGGAGTTTCCTGGATTTGGCTGGCTACTACCGGAGATTCGTTCCATATTTCTCCAGATTTGAAGCACCTCTATCAGCCTTGATGAAGAAGGGGAAACCCTTCATGTGGTCGGAGAGATTCCAACAAAGCTGTTAGGATCTGAGGCAGAGGTTGAAAATTTCTCCCATCTTGAGGCTTCTAGAGGAGGGCGTAGGGTACGTAGTTTACTGCGATGCATCTAGGACCAGACTTGGGTGTGTACTGATGCAGGAGCGAGTAGTGACCGCATATGGTTCTTGGAAGCTGAGACAGCATGAGCAGAACTATGCTACCCATGACCTGGAGTTATCTGTAGTGGTCTTCCCCTTGAAGATGTGGTGACACTATCTGACAGGTGAATGTTTTACCGTGTACTCTGATCACAAGAGTCTCAAGTATATCTTCACTCAAAAGGAACTAAACCTAAGACAATAGTGATTGATTGAGTTCCTCAATGACTATGAATTTGAGATAGTCTATACTCCTAGGAAGGAGAATTTTTTTGCGGATGTGCTCAACAGGAGGAATGGTATAGAGCTGATAGAAGAGGTTACAGAGCAGCTGGCTGCCTTTCAGATATCATTTGTGGATAGAGATGGAGTAGCCTATCTACAGTCTCTTACAGTCACTCCCCCACTTCTTAAGTGAGTCAGGGAGGCACATCATGGGGATGCTGACTGCGAGACGTGACATGCTTAGATATCCACAGGGCAAGCACCTGATGGATTTCCCAAAGGTGGGGAGCATTTCATCCTATTCAGAGGACGTACCATTGTACTAGTTGCACTTCAGGAGGAAGTGGTGAGGGATTTCCACACCTCCCCTCTAGCAGTACATCCGGGAGTGGCGAAGATGTACCAGGACCTTCGACGATAGCACTAGTGGCCAGGTATTAAGAAGGATGTAGTGGAGTTTGTCTCACGATGCCTCACTTTTCAGCAAGTGAAGGCGGAGCACCAGGTACCTGCCAGCTTGGTTCAGCCCTTAGAGGTCCCGAAGTGGAAGTGGGATGATATATCCATGGACTTCGTGATGGGTATTACATGTACATCCAGAGGTCACGAATCGATTTGGATGATTGTTAACCGACTCACCAAGTAGGCCCACTTCCTACCGATCAGAGAGCAAGGTTCAGTAGGGAGCTTGGGATGCCTCTACATGAAAGAGATTGTGCGATTACATGGAGTACCATCTTTTATTGTCTCCGAACATGACACACAATTTAATTCCCTTCCATGGAAGGGGTTGTAGGAAGCTTTTGGGACATATATTCGCTTGAGAACTACCTTCTATCCTCAGACAGATTTTCAGACCAAGAGAACCATTCAAAACCTCGAGGACATGCTCTGAGCATGTGTCCTCGACTTCGATCGCAGCTGGGAGGATCACTTGCCTTTGGTGGAGTTTACCTACAACAATAGCTATCACTCCACCATAGTTATGGCACCTTTTGAGGCCTTGTACGGGCGACCTTGCAGATCACCAATGCGATGGACATACCAAGGGGAGTCAGTACTAAAGGGACTAGAGATGGTGCGGGCTACCACTAAGAAGGTGCAGATCATCCAGGAGCGGATGAAGGTTGCACAGAGTAGGCAGAAGTCATATGATGATAGGAGATGAATTCCTTTAGAGTTCGAGGATGGAGACCATGTCTTCCTATGGGTCTCACCTCGACGAGGTCTACGAAGATTTATATGAGGCGGTAAGTAATCTCTACAGTTCATCGGACCTTTTCAGGTCCTCACCAGAGTAGGCGAGGTGGATTATAGCTTATCTCTTCCACCTCAGTTGCACCGGGAACATGATGTCTTCCACGTAACTCAGCTGAGGAGATACGTGAATGACCCTTCTCACATCATCGACCATAGAGATCTGGACATCGATGATGGGGATACTTTCACGGAGGTTTTAGTGGATATTGAGGATCAATAGGAGAGGGTCTTACATGGACAGTCGATACCTCTGGTGTGTGTTCTCTGGTAGCACGGGAACCTCCAGGAGAGCACATGGGAGCAGGAGGCTCAGATGTGTGCTCAGTGCCCCCATTTGTTCCCTTAGATCAAGTTGTAGCTTATGAGGACGTAGATCCATGGGGTGAGGAGAAAGTAAAGACCCAGAAATTCCCTTGGAAATTTTTTTCTTAAATTCATGGGATTTTTTACGAGTCCACAGTTTCTGATGGCGATTGATTCCGAGGCCCGGTGTTCCTGGAATCAATTTATGAACTTTTTCTCGGGTACGTTCAGTAAATGTGCGTGCGGGATTTTATAACTTCTAAAACGATGCTCGGAATTGAATTCTGAGGGCACCGTTGAACTTGCAACATCTGTTATTTCTTAGTAAGACTTTCACCACAGTTTCATTTTAACGAGAATGGATGATAGTTTTTGTGGTTCTTTAATAATGTTAAATAAAAATAAGGTGATAGCTTATTTTTATTTCTTGGTGTTTATAAGCTCCAAGAGTAGGTTAGTGGTGGGGGACACCACACCATAACCTCTCATGAGAGGTTATGGAGGTAGGTACCACCCGTATATAACCTCTCTTGGGAGGATATTTAGCGTGGTGACCACACAGGCTTTAACCCCTTGTAACTCTCCATAAAGTGGTGGGGGGAGACCCTTGAACTTCCCACACTAATTAAATGTGCCAACCCACTTAGAATTAATTGAACCCCCTCATTTAATTAATTCATCTTTTGAATTATTTTGAATTCAAGATAATGATTAAATAATAGACAATGCTATTATATAATTTGGTTGCAAATTATTTTGGGTGGGACTTGAGAGAGAACTTCATCCTCTCAATGAAGAACATGAAGAACGCCCCTTCCACTGAAGATCGATGAACACCATATTCTTCCTTCTTCGATTGGGGAATGAAATGGAAGAGTCACCCACAAAGAACGCCGATGCAATCCTCAGCTTCTTCGTTCCTGACGTCAACAAAATGACACCGCCTTTTCCCGTGACTTCGTCAATGATCAATCGTCAAGCAAGGTAAGGGGATTTGAGTTGTTATTCCCATTCTACGTCATTAATATTTTGGTATTTGTTATGCCGAATCTTATCAACATAACATGGGGGAGGGGGTCAGACCATACCAACATGACCAAACTTCCCCCTTTGGTTGATCTTGTTTATTGATGACAGAGGAATGGACTGCGGTGAACAACGACGGACGGCGACGGGCTGTCCGCAAAAGAAACCGGCTGCGCAAAGGCCGCCGGGTCGCCAAGAGGGTGCGACACCGCCTCGCTATGCGGAGGAGATCCGTGGCCATGACGATCCATGACAGAGGCGTGTGGTGTCGTCGTACCGTGCAGAGGGCAGTAGGAGGCCATGGCCAAGGCAGGCTGCAGTGGAGGGGAGCGGCGCCATCACACCGCACCGGTGGTGCAGGACCGTGGCTAGGGTAGGCCACAGAGGGAGAGTAGGGGCACAGTTCCATCGTTCCGTGCCGGAGAAGACCCACGACCTATGGCTGTGGTGGAAAATTGAGGGCGGCTAGATGAGCCGTCCGCCGGTGCGCGCTACACAGGTGGGACCCTTCGGGTCCCATGGTTACAGGGGTCGGCACCTTGTGCCCGCTGTTACGAACAAAGGGGGGGGGGGGGGCGACACCCCCCCCCCCCCCCACGGTGTGGCTAGTCGGCCCACATGGACATCCATCCACTGCCAGCTGGAAAGGCCACACGGCTAGCCGCCGGGCCACACGGCTAGCCGGGCCGAGCCACGCGGCCATCCGGGCCGGGCCACATGGCCAGCCGGGCTGGGCTGGGATACGTATCCAGCCAACCGGGCCGGTCCGCTTTCGGGCTGGGCCTCCCCTATGGGTCGGATTTTACCCATGTACCAGGTCGGACCTCAGTCCGGACTCGGGTTGGGTTGGGTTGGGTCGGTCCAACTGGGTTGGACCGGATTCGAACCCGTCCGACCTGATTACAGCTAATCACCCATAACTCGGGCTACAGGTGTCCGATCGACGAACCATCTAAGAAGAAGAAAATCTTGGAATGAGATGATTCATTTGGAATATACCACTTGAGTTTTAGACACTATTAAAGTACGGTAGGGTTGGTTTGAACAAAAAAACTAACCAGGCCCCTGGGACAGAAATGACAATAACTCACAAATTGGGCATCTAATTGACGCTCCGTCTGTTACATTAAGACCCCTATGACATGGCGGTCCTTTGTGATTGTTCTATGTGAGAATTCGTGACACTTGGAGTATCGACCTGTAGCTCGTGGAGCTGATATTCTTGGAGACAAGCGTATAGAGTGTGGAGACCTAGTAGCTGACAGATATGATGACTCCTTGACCGATTCGACTAAGAGTGATTCGACAAGCCCAGTGGGGAGCGCCTAGTAGTTGGAGACAGTCCCTTGGAGGAGGAACGCCCAATATTTGTTAGCAGACCTACGGTACTCGACAGGAGGAGTACCTCTCCAGGATATTAGGGGGAGCGCCAGGTATTTGGTGGCAGACCCACAACGGACGGAGCGCCAAGTAGTTGGCAGCAGACCCGCTGTACTCGACATGAGGAGTACCTCACCAGTCCAAGGTTAGTGAGAAGTGCCTCGGTGTCGCGACATGCCACTATTCTTGACAGAGGATGATTTCTCTAGAAGCCATGGTTTCAATAATGAAAATCCTCGTTTGAGTTGAGTCAATGACCTTTGTGTTTTCCTCATGATTGAGATGGGTTACTTGATAACTTAGGTATATGAATGTGCATATTTCTAAAAAATGGTTATCCGTTGATTTCATACTTTGGGGTTTATCCTTGTTGGATTTTGTGAGACCTTGAGGGTCTCGGGGTCCCTATTGAGTATCATTATTCTCACCCCTACACGGGCTATGCCCGCATCTTATTGTGTTGGATGTAGACGATGGACAACGCTGACGGAGGTCAAGAATACCAGGACTGGATGGTACCTGGAGGAGGACCTTACGACGTATCGGTACACGGTGGATTCTGGTGGACGTGGAGTGATATGAAGGCCATCTGTACCTACCTTTCGGGTAGGAACCTCAGAGGATGATCTAGGAGCTTCTTTCAACTATTAGTTGTTGTCCCTTTTCAGTTGTACTTGCTTTCAGTTGTATTTTTACTTTACATTTGGGCTTGTATTCTGACCCCCCATTACTTTCAGTACCCTTGTTATTAAGCTTTTACTTAGTGTATGCTTTTTCTTGTACTCTGGTTGTGTGTGTCTATGATTTATAAAGGCAATTCCTTCCCAGTTTTAGGGAATTACGCCTTTGGTGCTAGTCGCCAGCCTCTGGCCTATGGAAGGTGGGCTTGGGGTAGTCACGATTCGGGCCCTAGGGGGCGGGTCGTGACAAAGTTTTCATGTAGTTTTTAGTTTAAAAGAAGTGTGTATTTATATTTTTAATGATGTTTGACATATGATGATGGATTGAGGACCGTATGGATCTTTTTTGAAATTAATGAAATGGTTATTATGAACACCATAATAGGATAAATATTTTGAAGAGTGTTTTAAATTTTTTTGGATATCCTGATTGTGGAATCATTGACACCCATTTTCTCATTAATGTGTTGTAAGGTAGAATATTGGTTCTTGGAGTGGATTAGGGTGACACAAGTTGTTTGAATCATTATTATATATGTGAGTATGATTGGATGTTTATATAACAACACATAATATACAAACACATATATTACTTACAAATGGAATAATATTCATTAAAAAGCCTAACAACACCATGCCATGACCATATATGTTTTTTATATTTAGAAACTGGGAAACAAAAATAACTACTTCAGAATAAATATATATTATCTCCCACTTATTTCTTCATAACTAGACCCATTTGGACATATCTTACTTAATACCACTCTTCATGAACTAGGGAAATGAAAAATAATATAGGGTGAGATTATATGCTCAGTATGTTTAAAAATGGATATATAAATCATATTATAATCATCATATGTAAGAATATAACATTTGAAAATATTATATTACATATGACATATCATGATATAATGACACGAGATAAATAATAAAAGTTTATAAAAAATCAATAAACATATTCCTAAAAGTCGTAACATAATAAATGAAATTTTTATAATAAAAAAAATTCATAAAAAATAATATCATATTAGTCGAGGTTAATTTACCAGGCCTTCATATTGGTCAATGTCCATTAATGAACCAAGTTCACTACTCATTGCAGCCCTATATTACTAAACCATCTTTACATCTTGTTCCAGAACTGTATTACTAAACCAAGATTATTTCATATTCTAGCCCTATATATATCATGAAATTTAATTATTTACCCAATTAATTGGAGTTAGATATAGGTACCCCCTATATCATAGTGAAATAATTATTATGTGTGCCACAAAAACATAAGTCATTCATCATAACATAACTCAATCAATAAAAAGGGTTTATTAATATCCTTCCATCATAACATAATCCATACAAAATAAATTTATTTTATTAATAAAATTCTATCATAAACATAATAAAACCATATGTATACTATGGAAAGTGTACTTGAAGCCAAACCATATTAAATAATTCAATATTATATGGAAAATAATATTGATATAACAATATAAATTAATTCATGAAGAAAATATCCATTATTATTCAAAAAAACTTTTGTTAAAATGATACACAAATTCAACATAGATGAAATTCTTCCAAATAACCTTCAAATAATGTAAATGAAAATTCCTGAAAATAACGATTTATGAAAATGTAAATATATTTTCATGTCTTATATATTAAAATAAAACATTTTTATCATACCTTTGTTGGATATGTCAAAATGTTCCCTATATAGAAAATGAAAAAAAATTCGTGTCATAGTATTTATTAAAAATTTCACAAATAGGTAAAATTTAATTAATTTTTTTTAAGAATATAAAAAATATTTTTGAATATATATTTGGAAAATATGGACATGGTTGATAAATATAACCCAATAAATACTTTTGTATAAACAATCTCAAATAAAAATCGAGATTGTGAAATTATCCCTTACCTTAGGTCAGATATTATTTTTATGTATAAAAAACTCTTATATAATGATTTAAATAATATAATTGAATTATTATAGAATCATAGTGATTTTTATGATGTTATATATGATCATATTATCATCTATTTATTAATAACATTACATTATTACTCGTTATTCAGGCAATAAAAACATCATTTTCTTAAGAATGTTTTGTCAAATAAGTTCTAGTTATCCATATATGTTTTTAATTATATCATCTACAAAATAATATTAATTTAATTTATATAATATTAATTCATTATATAAATTAATATAATATTTTTCTAATATATATCTTGTAGACTAAATTTCAATGCATCATGGAACCGATAGGCCTTACGTAAGAACGAGCGACGACATCCTTACAATAATTGTGGAATGGTATGGAAGTAGATGGTATATATTTTGTTCCAGAATACATATCATTTTATAATAATAATATATAGTAATTATTTCAATAATTATACCCATCCTAGTATGTTGGTGGTGAAAAATAGATTACACCATGGTGTGGGGACAGTAAGTCATACATACACACGCGTGGTGATTTTCTTTTTCATAGGATAAATAAAATGTGTAATGTGGTTGTTACATAATAATAACTTCTCAGTATATAAGTGATAATGTATTCATTAATTTATAATGTTAAAAACTCATGAGGATGAAGTAGAAGAATAAATAAGTTTGAAATAATCATTAGAAAATATTACCTCTTCTTCGACGTGCTCCCCCTAGATCTCCTCTTAAAGAACTAGAGCTGGTCTTTGAGGAATATAATAACCTTTAGAATATGAATAAGGATTTTGATAATGTAAATATGTAGAGTATGGAATATCTTGAAATCTCAAAGTGAAGTGAAGAAGTGATGAAATATGTACCCATTTATAATTGATGTGATGTGAACTTTTGGAACCTCAATTTTTTTATTTTCAATAAAATCCAACCACATTCAAAAACATAAAAAATTCCATAGATTCAATGATGAGATGAGATAAGGTTGTAATCACATTAACCAATAAATGTTAGAAATGTTTTTTCTATCAGTTTAAACCTTATCATTTTAAGTAACACTTAATTATTCTATTTAATTTTAACTAAGGTAAAAAATATTACAATATTAAAGGTTTGAAATATTTATAATCACTTATATTATGTGGTAGTTTTGTAGATTTTACCCTATCATCTCTCATGTCCTCATTTCATACTTTTATTTAATAAATTTCTGGGATCATGGAGTTTTCCATGATTTTCACTATTTGGTAATAAATAAAAAAATTATGATAATGATAAATCCTCTAGATTTCAGAAGAATTATTATAGTTTAATATATATTCTTGAAAATCATACATTAAAAATATAAAAGTGAGAAAACTAACATCACATTAAATAATATATTATAAGTGTCATAATATTTCTCATATAGTTTTAAATGGTCAATAACTTGACCCTTGGATGATTATGGTTGATATTTACATGAGAAATAAGATTCTTTCAAGTTTTTTGGTCTTTTTACAGTTATTATCATATTAATATAAATAATGTTATTTATTTCTCATCAATTAAATAATTTTTTCATCATTAATGTATAAGACTTTAAGGTAATTATTTATTTCCTAAAATTTACAAATAAATTACCATGATAAAGTAAAACATTTTACATTTCAAATGACTACTTATAGTCTAGTTTATCTTCTTTATAACCTTATATAAAAAATGATATAAATATTAAAAATTTGAGTAATACATATTTTACTTTTCTTCAAATAAAATAAAATAAATTTCATAATCTCATCCAAGAGACTTTGAAAGGATACCATTTTTACCCAAGAATGATTTGGGTTGAACAAAACTCATCCAATGATATTAATACAAGTGTTAGGATAATTTTAAAATATTATTTTTACCCTAAGTTACCCAATTTACCCTTAGACTGTATTAATATAAATTATTGATGTCAGTATTAATAATACTAAAAAATAAAACAAATATATTTAAATAATTTTCACCAACTAATTCCAAATATGGAATCCATTTTTCAATATTCTAGAAAGAGAAGTGTTGGTAATTAATTTTAAATTAATCTAATTGTCAAAATGAGAAAACAAGTTTTATATGATAAAATAATGCAAAAATATTAAAACGTTTTTATATATAAATTTAATTTAAAATTAATTCCATTTACCTAAATTATATTAATTTCTCAAATTATAATATATTTATACATCAAAACCATTCAATAATATAATTTATCCATAATAATTATTTTGATGAAATAAGTTTTTTTCAATAAAATTTATTTTATTTATACTATTCATAAAATGTTGAAAGTTATTAGAAAAATATAAAAAATTCATCCAAATTAAAGTTTATATTCCTATTCCAAATAAGATATATATGTTTTCATATAAAAATTATTAACGTGTTAAAATTTTAATTCTAAATGGGTTTTCCATTAGTAGGTGGTAAAATTACCATTTTGAATAATATAGTTTTTTATTAATAAAATATGGTTTATTCATATCCAATAACTATATTTTATATTGTATTAATATAAAAAATATTTTATCAAATATATATCATAGATATTTCATTAATTTCATTTACTAGTTGTAATTAACAAAATTTATTTACAAAAAACTATTAATATTTCTATTTCATTTCATTTGTTTTATATTTTTAATAAATAATTGGATTCCAATGAATTTACCATAAATTTTAATACGTTATTTATATTTATTAATACTAAATTAATGACTAGTTGATAGTGTTAATTTTATACTAAGGGTTTCTTTCTCTTTTTTAACCCATGATTCTCTGTAATGCATGTTGTTGAATAATTAACATTAATTTTAAAAATATTACATAAAAACATATGGGTATTAAATTTTACCACCCTTAAACTAGATTTATCCATATAAATTAGTTTCATGGACACAAAAATATGAGGATACCTCTACCTCATCACATTCTCAATTTCCCACATTACTTTTCGAAACCGGTGGTTCCACCATAAAACATTTACCATATGACTTGTTCTCTTTCATTTAATATTTTCCATATGATCCATAATATTTATAGGATGTTCTTCATAAGAAATATCCTACTCTAGTCAAAAAACATATGTTTTTAGTACATGTGATGGATTAGGTTTGTACTTTCTTAAGAGGGACACATAGAACACATCATGAACTTGAGAGAGATTTGATGGAAGCGTCAATCAATAAGATACCTTCCCAACATGATCCTAAATTTAAAAAGGGCTGATATACCTTAGGATCAACTTTACCTTCTTTAAAATCTCATTACTCTCTTACAGGTAGATATATGTAGAAACACCTTGTCACCCACTTCAAAATCTAGGTCATTTCATAGTTTATCATCATAACTTTTTTTCTTACTCTGAGCTGCTCTTTTGTGAGGTTGAATAGATCTAGCCTTATCTACCATTTAATTAACAATATTATGTTCTAATAGATTTATTTCTCTAACTTCATCCCAGAATGTTTTAGTTCTACACTTATTTACAAAGAGGTCTTTATAAGGACCCATCTAAATACTACAGTGAAAGATATTAGTGTATGAAATTCTACCAAATGTAAATGTTGACCCCAAACACCTTTGAAATCTATAGAGAAATATCTCAACATGTCTTCTGAAGTTTTAATTTTCCTCTCAGAATGATTGTCTGCCTAAGGAAGATAAGTAGTGATGAAACATAACATTGTATCCATAACCTACTGAAGAATTATCCATAACATTGATGTAAACCTCAGATCTTGATCAAATATAATGGAAAGTGTTTCATCATGAAATATTAACACTTTCTTTACATATATTCAAACAAGATGATAAAGAGGTAAATCCTACCTAATAGCAATGAAGTTTACTTAATTTGTAAAAATATTGACTATAACCCAAATAGTATTTGGGAGTTTAGATATTTTGGGAAGTTTGATGAAAAATTCCATAGTGAGGTTTTCTAATTTCTATTATGGTATGGGAAATGGTTGAAAAATACACTTAGAACTCTATCTCTAAGACTTAACATGTTGAAAAACCAAGAATCGAGAGACATATTAAGAATCATATATTTTCATTACATCCAAACATAAATATTGTTTATGTTCCTTATATATCTTTTTTCTCCCATGATGAATAGAGAATGAAGTACTATGATCCTTATTCAATAGCTCGTTCTTTAATTCTGGTATAGGAGGAATAAAAATATGGTTACTAAACATTATTATCCCATCATAATCAATGTTGAATTTAGGAAATATTTTAACCTTATTTTATAGCTCTATATCTTCATTTTCACCTCCTTAATCATCAAATGTATATATGGTTGAATGTTAATTTAAGAATATATGATTTTTCAAATTACATTAAAATTTCAAGATCCATCCTTGAAAATCCATAAATATTGGATCATTTTAAATAATCATCATGGATAGGCTAGCAAGTTCCTTTTAACTCACAACGTATTAAAACTTGTTTTATTTCCCATGATGGTGATTTATTGAGTTTTTTTAATATTTAATCAACTCCAACTATCTTCTATGGCTCATATTTAGATCCTTTTATGTGAAAATCTACATTAAACTTTTTTATTAATTATAAATATCACACCATTCACCATAACGTTAATGCCTCCATATGATTAATTTAATGATTACTACAACTAACTCCATATCACGAGTTTGGTAATTTTGGTCCTAGATTATCAATTATCCCAAGGCATAAGCCGTCAACATATCATTTTGTATGAGAAAACATTCTAAAATATTCTTGGATGCATCACCATAGATCATAGACCTTTCTCCACAATAAGGTAATGTGGACACAAGTGAACTAGATAACCATATTTTTAACCCTTTTAAATTATATTCATATTCCTCCATCCACATGAACGTAACTCCATTCTGATTCAAATCATTGTGTGGATTTGATTGGAAGGAAAAATATTTCACACAACATCAATAATATCCATCCAATCCAAGAATGCTTCTTATATCAGTTACTATTGTTGGTATAGATAAACATTTAATGACTTATTCTTTTTCTAGATCCACATATATTACCTCTATTGATATAATGTGACCCAAAAATTAATCTTTTTTTATCCCAAAATGCACACTCATTAAATTTTTCATAACACTTCTCCTTTATCATAGACTTCAGTACAATTCTAAATTGATCTTCATGAACTTCCTTTCTTATAAAAAAATCCAAAATATCATATATAAATACTACCAAAAATTGATCAAGATGGTATTTAAATTCTCTATTAATTATATCCATGGATATATCACGGGTATTAGTATGACCAAAAAGAATCTTTATAAATTCATATTGTATGTAACTTATACAAAATGCCTTCATTGGAATATCCTTATTATTTACCCTTAAATGATGATATCATAAATAAAGATAATTTTTTCAAATGTCTTTTTTAAAATAAATCATCAATGTGAGGAAACATATTTTTGTTCACCGTAGTGATTTTTTATGTTCTCAATAATCAATGTGGAGATGATAATATGTTCGTATGCATGCATTGTGATTTCATTTTTCATTGGATGTATAAAATGTGGAATGTGGTTGATCTACAATTAAAACATCTCATTATATATGTTATACTATAGTTATTACTTTATAATGGTAACAACTCATGAAGTGGAAGTAGAAGAAGAAATAAGTTTGAAAGAATAAGTAGATACGATTACCTCTTCTTCAATGTGCACCCTCTGGATCTCCTATTAAAGTACTAGAGTCGGTCTCTAGAGAAGAAAATATCATATGGAATGTGACTAGGGAAATTTATATTGTGAATAGGTATTGAATGGATAATATTTAATTAGTAATATTAAGTGAAGAAGTTATAAAGGACCTTCCCTTTTATAATTGACGTGAGGGGTACTTTTTGAATCTCAAAAAATACTAATTTATTTCATAATAAAACCACATAAAGCCCTAAAAATGTCTTAGTTTCAAATGCAAGAAGATATAATGATTTAATTTCATCATCCAATAAATTTTAGAAAATTTGTTATATCAATTTAAACCTGATCGTTATATAAACAATTAGTAATTTTATTTAATTTTAACTAAGGTAACAAACATTACAATATTAAAAGGGAGTAATATTTAATTATTGGATGTCAATTATACCATTAATGAATAATTTATAAAATTTTAGACCATATCATAATTATTATATATTTTTAAAAATGTTTTTTGATTTTTAATTAATTTAATAATACATTATTTTGATAAAGAATCAATAGTGTCAATTTGAAAAATATTCAATTCATTGATTTTTAATAATTAACATGTTAAATTTAATCCAAATATTTTATTCTATTTTTAAGAGGCCATGTTAATCTATAAAATTTGTTGGATATATAAATTTTCCTAAATCATATTTATTTTAATATTTTTAATAACATTAATTTGTTATCTTAATTATTAAACTAATTACTACATTCGTTTTTTTAATTATTTAATATACTTAATTGTTGAATAAAGATATAAAAATTAATGTTATGATGAAACAACCATTTATATATTTTAGAAGAATACTTATAGTTAAATATATCTTATGAAAAACATATATAAAAATGTCGTATTTATTTAAACACGAATGTGAAAACTGTAACATCACTTTATATAAATTATTATTAGTGAAATAATCTTTTCCATATGGATCCAAATGGTAAATAAATAGATCCTTGGATGATTATGGTTGATATATAATCCTAGAATAATATTTTTCATGTTTTGGTTCTTTTAATGTTTATTATCATTTTAATAAAAATAATTTTATTTATTTATCATCAATTGAAAAATTTATCAACAATCAATGTTTAATCCTTTGAGGTAATTATTTATTTCCCAAAAAATAAAAATAAATTACCATGATATAGATAATATTTTTAGATTTAAAATTAGTATATGTAGTTTAATTTATCTTTTGTATAATCTTATATTAAAAAATATATAGTTATTAAAATTGTAGTAATAAATATTTATCTTTTCTTTAAACAAAACAAATTAACTGACCTAATCTCATCCAAGTGGCTTACAAAGGATACCATTTTGACCCATGTATTATATCGGTTGAAAAAAACTCATCCAATTATTTTAGGATAAGTGTTAGGGTATTTTTATAAATACATTTTTACCCATAATTACATAATTTATTGTTTTATTGTATTAATATAAATTACTGAAGTCACTATTCATAATGCCCCAATTTTTTTTAAAAAAGGTATTTAAATAATTTTAACCTGATGATTCCAAATATGGAATCTATTTTTCAATATTCAAATCATAGAAGTTGTTTTAATTAATAAAAACTAAATATAATTTTCTAAATGAGAAAAAATGTTTTAAAAGATAAAACATCAAGAAAGATTGAATGTTTTTCTCATATAAATTAAATTTATAATTAATTCCAATGAACTAAATTATATTAAATGATAAAAATATAATCTATTTAAATTTTAAAATATTTAAATAATATAATTTTACCATCAAGTTTATTTTGATGATAAAATTTGTTTTTAATTAAAATTTAGTACATTTTTACTATTCATAAAAACTTAAAAGTTATCAAAAAAATATCTAAAATTAATCCAAATTATATTTTTATATTTCTATTTAAATTAATACATTTATTTTTTCATAAAAAACTATTATTTTGACAAACTTTTAATTTAAAATGTATTTTCCATAAAAAGTTGGTAAAATCACACTTTTGAAAAATATAGATTTTTATACATAAAATAGTGTTTATTCATATCCTATGACTAAATTATATATTGAAAAAATATAAAAAATATAATTACAAATATATTTCATTTATTAATTTTAATTAAATGAATTTATTAATAGAAAAATTAAAACATTTCCTTCACATTATGTGGTTTATATTTTTCATAAATAATTTGGTTCCATTGAATTCACCATGCATTTTCATAAGTCAGTTGTATTTATTCCCACTGACTTAACGACTAGGTGATAATGACCATTTTATACTAATGGCATCCCTTGATTTATTTATACTAATGAATGCTTACAGTGAAAGCTATTGAATATTTAAAATAATTCAAAAAAAGTATTTCTTAAAAATATTTGGGTGTTACTCTTCAGCTCAAATCAGTAGGCTCACTTCTCTTCCTTACATCAGTAGGCTCACTTCTCTTCCTTACATCATGATATGGGTGTTACTCTTTAGTTTTATTGCTATGGGATTGTGAACCTCATTTTGTACCATTTGGGGGATGGCTGAGCATGTGAGCATATTTGATAACATTGACTGAGTCAAGCTTTCCAGTATGGGTAAACATGTATTAGTATGATCTAGATTATTCACGAGCTCCGATTTTTTAACTATCTCTATTGTCACTTAGTTTCTTACAATGATTATTGAGATTCTTTTGGGATTGATACCCTTGTATGATTATTTTCAATTTCCCTTATCATGTGATCATTATAGAATTATCATGTTTGATTTATTTCTTTGGAAGATGATGTGTTTATTTATAAAATTTTATGAAAATGTATTCAATGTTGAAATGCTTTATATTCTCATTTGCTCATTGAAAATTGAAAGCATCACATTTCCGTTAAACATATTAATATTGTTTTCTTGGAAAAGAACATGTTTTTTTGAAGAAAAAGGGGTAATGGGATGTGTTTAGTTTTAAATTGAATAGTGTATAAAATGTTATCTTCATATATTTCATTTCAATCTTTAAGTTGATTTTTATTTTATTTTAAAGGATGTTCATTTGGAATAGTTTTTTGGAATGCCTACTGAGTTTTAATAATCACACCTATATTTTCATCTTGTTTTTAGTTTGTGGTGATGATATTAGCTTTATTCCAATCCTAATTGGAAATTTTTGGTCTTGGTATAGTAGATTGAACATCAGGGTCACATGGAGGAGTTGTGTGTTTTAGTTTTATTTTAGGTTTTTCTATAGATTTTTTTACAATTCAGTTTTATTGAAAAAGATGTTTAGTTTAAATTTCTATATTTATATTAGGATTCATTGTTTATTATCCCGTTATTCAATTTTTTTTTGTTTGCTTAAAATCATTCCCTTGGTTATTCTGGTGATTGCCAATACTAGTTACTAGCCTGGGGGGATAGGGAATGCCCATGAGGTCTTTCTAAAGATTGAATTAGGTGACCGGTTCAGGGTTTACCCAAGTTGGTTCCTGAAAAAATTATATCATAGAAGGTTGGAACTTTAGAGGACCTTGCTATTGATAGAACCCACTGTTACATGGGGATATCAAGGTAGATAGAGTAGTACTGTCAGAACTTGGGTTGCAAGTCTGGGGGAGTGTCTGGCCAACACATTCTATACCGAACCATGAATTTCCATGGGACGTAAAGTTACTTTTTTTTATTTTTGATTATTTTAGTTTCATTATATTGGGATGAAAAATAAGAGTTGGTATAGTGTTATCTACATGTTTGTAGGTCTTGTAAATCCATGTGGAGCTAGGGAAATCATCCTAGAAGACTCTCTAAAATAGTGGTATGTTTGGAATATGACCATCAACCATATGATCATGTTTCCCATTATATTTAGTTTAATTTTCAGAGTTGTCTTGGGTCTTCCTAGATTCAGAAAATGGTTTTGAAAAACCATGATTTAGAATTGTGAAAAAATATATTTTGAAGTAGTAATGGTTTGGTTCGGAGAAGACGAAAAAAGATTATTTAGAATCATTTTTTAGAAACCCTTAGAATAATTAACTTTAATAAAATGAACCTTTAGTGTGAAACAGAAATGGTTTAACTGGATTTGATTTTTATAATAAAAAGATAGATCTATTGATATTTTTTGTTTAGAAAACATATTTTTCAAGAGAATTTTGGAAATTGTTTTGAATGAGAATAAATGAGTTTTTAATCAAATGATTTTTGATGGAATGAGATTTTATGAGATATTGGAAAATGATTTGAATTAAATGAATTGATGTTGTGGGTGGTAATACATGGGATTTTATTCTTGAGAAAGAGGAAATGCATTAAAACGTGGTGTCTGAAAATGATTTTTTACTCGGTGCCTTGTGATCTTTTTAACAGTTTTATGATTTTTTATATGAGAGTTTTTTTGATATTTGGTACTTCAATGGGTGTTCACATGAATGGATATCTATCTAATATTGATGTATGATGAGTCCTTGGTATGGAATGAGTTGATAGGTGCCCGAAATAGCATTAGAATGTGCATGTGAGTGAGACTCTAAGTAATAATATTAGTGATTGTGTAACCCACAATGTCTTTCTTCGTTGAAAAATGTTTTCAACCTGAATATTGTGGTGTTTTGATAGATAATGGTACCATGGATTTTACTTCCATGTTTTGGAAGTGATGTTCATGTTGTGTTCTGAGTTTGAAATAAGGTTGGTGGTTAGGTTTTGAAGCATGGTTTAGTGGGATTCTTGATACATTTTTGGAATTGTTAAGTTGGTTTCCCCTTTACGTGAGTATCTATTTAAGATAAGTTTCGGATAATGAGTAGGTTTTAATATATCTCTTGGTTTTATTGTTTCCCAATGTCCACCCACAGATATATTTTATGTACATTTAGGGTGTAGCTATTGGTGGTTCCCCATTAGTAGGATTTACAATTTATCAAACTAAGGATTTTGTTCTTGAGTTATAGAAGTTAAATCCACCTATATTTTATTATCAAGTGAATCCTATCAATGCCGAAGATTGGATGTATAAAATTTAAAGAATAGTCAACATTCATGAGTTTCTTGAATCATTTAGGGTTATGTTTTATACCCTTATGCTTGAAGGACCAAAGTGAAAGTGGTGGAATTTGGCGTCTCGAAACAATCCTCAGGGAGATCTTACACGGGGGTTATTAAAGGCATCATTCATCTGTCATTGTTTTTATGATAGATTAATGCTGAAAAAGGGAATGGAGAATCATTTTCCTAGGAAAGGTAGAGGTTCAATGTTGGATTACTTCCATAATTTGGTGGATCCATTTATATTTTATTTGAGGTATGTTGTGGATAATGTTACGAAGGCTCCAATTTTTGAGTAAGGGATTCATCTTGATCTATAGTTCATTATATTAAATATTAATCTGTCTTCTTTTTCCAATGTGGTGAGGAAAGAAATTCATCTCAAGACCATGCTATCATGAGCTATTTTGTTAGTCTTTCAGCCTTTAGTTCATGTAATCAGTAAGGGGAATTATATTGAAGGTGTGGGAATGTGGTTGGAAGATATTAGAGTTGGTCATGAAATTAAAATTCCTTGAGATATTTCATCATATTATATTGGGTGTAGAATCCTGGTGTTATATCTGTCTGAAAAAACATATCATAAGAAGTTAAGTTGTACAAGAACACATAAGCCCTGTCATGATTGTGGTCACCTGGACACTTGCAACGGTTCTTTCAGGGTGATTTGAATGAAGAGATGTGGAACAATTTTGGAAGAGTCAAGAGCTATTTGTGATTGATTTAAAGTCCCTCTTTGATTTAGTGTTCCCACCTATTATGTAAGTTGTTCCTGGTGGTGTTCTCTTTCATTGGTAACATAAGGGGAAGTTGTGTATCTCCTAATAAATTATATTTTAATTAAAGTGTGTTCTTTCTTTTGGAAATTATGAATCTTTCCATTTGAAGTGAAGTGAGTCTCATAGTATCTTGTGTTAGGTTAATTTTTACCCCAATTTTGTGTTTCCATTTGTGTCACCAGAGAGAAGTGTTTTAATTTTTAATCATTAGCTTCTCATAATGAGATAAGAAATGCTTGAAACATCACATCTCCATCCATAGGCTCTTGAGTGATTCTCACACGTAGTCATAATACCTTTGGGGTGTGGGGAAACCCTTGGGAAGATTATTATTTCAATTTATATGTTATATTGTGTAGTTAGTTTGATCTTTTTGGTTACTTAATGGCGTGGATACCTAATGTCGGTCTCATGTGGTTTCTTTGAGAGTAAATCAATTCTAGTTCATTTTTAAATGTGGGTAGTTCATTCAGGACTCCCCCTCTTAATGATTCAGTTAGTTTATAATTTTTTCTTGATGGTGGGTAATTGTTTTAGAGTTTTAACTCATAATTATTCCTTAGATTAATGTTGAGATTTTATAGTATGTCGATGGTTTGGTTTCATTCAATATTGTTTTGGTTTTGTTGGATTGTTTTTGGTAAGAGGTGTTTGGTTCCATTATTTGTTGTTGATATGTTTTGATTCCAGAGGTTGGATCATGTTTTCATGGTATCCTTAGTATTGATTGAACAAATGTAAATGTGTTTTTTTGGGGCTAGAAATCATCAATGTTGTTGGGAATTATCAAACTCAATTTTTCATTGTGTCGGTTCATTTTTGAATATTGGGTTTTCTCTTGAGTTCCACATGTGAAGGAGTTTAAATATGGATGTGTAACCTTATTTCTATTTCAACACATGGTTCTTAGTTGGTTGATTCACATGTTTTTTTGGAGAAAATATGTGTTTTTAGATTTGTTATAGTCTACATGTGGTTGGAGCACAGTTTTCTAAATCATGTGGTTCATCCGAGGTTAACATGCGAGCCTTGTAGTGATTTCTCATAAAGTCTCATGACATATGTAGGGTTTCTCAAACCATTCGGTAAGCGTACTGGAAGCCACATTCCCATTTAATAACCATTCCACATGGATGTTTCATAGTTGGGAGACAATGAGGCCAAACTGTAAAGGTTCCCAGGTGTGTCTAGTAAGGGGTTACAAGGTTGACACAATGTTTAGTAAACCGTGACACAAAACCATGTGAACAACCCATATCTCAAAATTTATGAAATTTCACTTCTACCCTTATAGTATTTTTATCCAAAAACAATAATTATCTCTTCTCCTTGGTTTTTGGGACCCTATATGGGGCTTTCCCATTATTATACAAGCCTCTTCTCCTCCTTCCATGGTAAATCTAATGCGATTCTTAGTGTTTGGGGCTAGATATCTCAAGGTAACATCCTCATATGTTCTCCCTCCTCATATTCTCTAATTTTCTCTTGAGATATCCTTCACAAATGATTGTTGGGATCTAGGGTTTCTCCCCTTCATTTATGTTGGGATTTTTGAGTGTTTAGTGATTTTTTTAGTATATATTGGATCATAGATCCATCATGAGTTTGTTATGGGTGTGTGTTGTTGAAGTAAAATGAGTTTGAGGTAGGTTTCCCATTTCACTTGTCCTTTAAATTCAAGATTCATTGGTATTGTTATTTTCACACCTTCCTAAAATAGTAAATAATGATGTATGATATTTGAAATATTTTTTATGTAGAAAATTGTGATTTCTACCTTGTTATGTGATAAATGCCATGGGTTTTTTATATTGTGCACACCAAGTGTTTAAAAATAATGCATGGTTGGATTTTATAAGTAATTTTTGGTTTATAATGAACGTATTAGATTGAATAATAAACTTTTATCATGTGAAATGATGGTTTGGGATTATTGGAAGTGTTTCCAAGTGGTGTCATGTTTAAAATAAGCGTGAATTTGGATTTTCAATGTGGGTTGACATGTGATGATGGATTGATGTCTGTTTCTCACTTTTGTGAAATTATTGGAATGGTTTATTATGAAAATTCTCCTTAGATTATTTTATTTAAGATTTTATAAAAATGGGTAGGATATCCTCATGATGGAATACTTGTGACCCATTTACTCATTAATGTGTTTTACGGAAAGACATAGGTTCTTGGAGTGGCTATAGGTGATTCTTGTTGTTTAAATCATTATTATATATGTGAGTTTGTTTGGATACTTCAATCGAATCAGTTGGATAACTCCTATTCATTATATATAAACATAATAACCTTGAATAATGAGAATATGTTTCAAGAATTATTGTTTTACTAGTTTGGTTATGCACTATCTAGTGGCCCATAACACAGAGATATATTGACATTTATTAATATGGAATCATTCCCCACGCTCTGTACCATGTAGGGGATGGTCAAGCATGTGGGAAAATTTAATATCATTATGTGTGGCATGATTTCTTGGATTAGTCAACATGTATTAGTATGTTTTTTATTATACAGGATCTCCACATTTTTACCCATGTCTATTAGCACTTAGTTGCTTATAGCGATGATTGTGATGATTGTGGGTTTGATACCCTTGCATTAATATTTTCCATTTACCTTATTATGTGATCATTATAGTATTATCATGTGTGGTTAATTTATTTGGAAGTTGATTTGTAAATTTCTTTGGAATTATGAAAATTATTTCAATGTGGAAATACATTATACTCTCATGTGAGAATTTCAAAATGCAAACATCACTTTCCCCATAAAAATATTAACATTTTTGTCTTAGAAAAGAAATTGGTTTTGGGATGAATAAGGGTTAATGGACCATGTTATATTTCAAATTCAAAATTGAATAAAATGTTATCTTTATATATTGTATTTCAAATTTGAAGTAGATGTTTTTTTTTAATTTTAAAGGAAGTGGATTGGGAATAGTTTTTTCATGAATTCCAACTATGTTTTAATACTCATGCCTGTAGTTTTTTTGATTATTATTCTTTAAGGAAGGTCTCATATTTCTTATGATCATTGTGGGAGATGGTTGGTCTTAATACTAATGATTGAACTTAGAGATCACATGGAGGTGTTTTGTTTTCGGTTTTCAGTTTAGGTTTTTCTGTAGATTTTATTGCATCATTTAGTTTTTTTATAAAAGAATTCCCTTTAGATTTATACATTTGTATATGGATACTTTTTTATCTTTATACTATTAATTTTTTTTATTTTATTGGATTAAAATTATTCCCTTTGTAATTATACTAATTCCTGACCCTAGTTGTCAGCCCGTGGGGATTGGGAACGCCCTTTGGACCTTTCCATGAATCAACATGGGTGATAGGTTCAATGTTGACCTGGGGTGGTTCATGACACCATGTGACCCATCAATGGTGACTGGTAATGGATCTATAGGCACTCAAACTAAGACACAAAAATAGTACATGGGAACAACTAGAGTACCTGGATACAAGCCGGAGTTCATGGGCACGTACATTGTAGGGATGAACATATTATAGAAAACCTTATACCCCATGAACATGTCACAAACCCTATCCATGGAAGTTTTAATGCCTTTTTCTATTTTTCTAGTGTCATTATAAATATGGGTATGTCCTTTTGATCCATCCCTGATATGGTAATGTGCGGTATCCCATCATACATTGTCGAAGAGAGATCCACTCTATAGGTTAGTTATGGATAGATTCTACTCTCCCTCTATGTGGAATATGGTGTGATCTAATAACATTCCTTCATAGGTTTGGTTTGTATCACATTTTTGAGATGAAGGGAGTGTGATCACTTTATAGACTATTATTTTTAGTATGGTTAGGCATCCCCCATAGGTACGGGGTGTGATCCCCTGCCTTTTTATTGATACCATTTATGTTCCAGTAGCTCTTGATAATGGAAAGGCCCAATGAATGTGACCTGTTAGAAGAGATCCATTAGTTTTAGTGACATTATAAGTGAGTTCCCTTGGATGACTATAACCTATGATCCTGAGGTAGAATCCTAGACAAGTATTTATATAAAGAACTTAATTTTATACATAATTTCTATCCTTGATAATATATAGGTTTTTATTATCTTCCTTCCTTGACTCACCATTTTGATATTTTCGAAATCCTTCTCTCGATGCTTTGTGTTTGGGGATTTTTAGGCGTCTTACTTTTTATGTTTACACTAACCCTTACATGGGTTTTCCTTGTATATGTTATGGATTATGAAAAAGATACTAATTTTGATGAAGTACTAGTTAGATGGGCCATGGATGGTTCCAGGAGTTCTAATTCATTAGTAGTACCCTTTATCAACATGTTATACTCATTTCACAGTATTTGTGTGCTTGTATTTGGCCATTTAATTTTACTGTATGATTGTAATTATTGTATTTGGTTTTAGTAATTACAGATATATATAGTGTATCAGTTTTTTATAATATCCGAAATATATAGATATATATATATTTCTATGTGTGTGTGGGTGTGTGTGTGTGTACCGGTACATTAGGATAATGCCTCCCACATGTGTGTTATGCCTACTTGGTGTTAGAATCCATCCTATGTACTATTTGAGCTAGCCATGTGGTGTCACAATTGGTATACCACCCACCAGGTGGGCCTTAGTGGGCCTGATTGTGAAAAAGTGGTATCAAATCAGGTTGTCATAGTACTAGTTTGAAGTGATTTTCTAGCAGTGAGGATTGGTTTGGGAACTAGGGAGATAGTTCCAAAGTGTCTTAAGTTAATAATTTATGCTTTATGACCAAGGAATGTTGTGATGGTTGATATATTTATTCACCAGGACTGTGATAAACTAATTGTTCACTCAGTACCTGTAGGCAATGCATTTATGGAAAACATGGTCAGATGTATCATATAGAAATGGGTTTTGGTTTCCATGTACTATTTTTAGTTTTCTCCCCATATATTATATTTAACTGTGGTTCATATTGAATATTTTATGATGCTTTAAAAATCATATCCAACTATGATTATTCTACGAGATCATGATTAGGATTTTCATACCAATGGGGATTTAATCCTTAGACATAGGATAGAGGGAGTTCCTCCAGGTTATTTCTTTACCTTACCTCCACCCTTTGGGAAGATGGTTTTTATTAAAGTACTAAACTATGTCATACAATAGTATGAGGAAACTTCATGAGTTCTATAGTAAGATACTACTTAGTTTCTAGGGGAATCCAAACCGCACGAAGTATAAGACTATCTCAAGGCCTCTAGGTGAGTCTTCAGACTTGATATGGCCCATCCATATCAAATGGTGGTCCTAGAGGAAATACTTCTCCATGGAACCATTGAGTTATGGAAGATATTATTGATTAAAATGTATGACGAGGAGATGCTCGACTGTACATAGTTCTTGTTCCTTTACATAGAGTAATTCTACCCATCAAAACTGTGGTATGTTTATATTTGGGAGCTTCAGGAGATTTAATAGGGAAGAAAGTCAGTCAAAAATTATGTTTAGAGGTTCACTAAATTCTCATGGTACTCCATGAATACATATCACAAAAGATATATATAATAATATAACATTGAGTGTGGCCTTCATATAAATTTCTAGGATAGAGTTTTATCTCTCTATATACCTTCCTATGCTAGAGTGTTAGAGCATTCATTAGTCATTGAGAGTTTTTTAGCAGATTGGTTGTTGACAGTTTGTTCTGGAAGGGGTCAACCTAGATCCAACACAATGAAATCATGTAGTGAACATTAGACTTAGGGGTTGAGGTGAATGAGGTGGATTCATAAGTAGTCTATAGATTTTAGGTTATTCCATCATGTCTATTAGTGAGGTTATCTCCAACTAAGGGAGAGGAAATGTATCTAATGTGATGGGAGAGGCTATATCATGAGGGATTTCATAACCTTCAATATAGAAGAAAGAGAGATTTTTGATGGAAAGCCTAGATATAGGCTGCAACTTGAGTTGGGAGGTCCGTATGGTTGAAAAGTGGCAAAGGATCTAGGATTGATGTGGGTGGTGGTTTATGATATGATCTATTACCACCACTACCACCTCTAAGTGAGCCCCACATACATCAGGGATCTAATGGTCAAGATCAGGGAAAATTATTTCCAGTGGAGGATTATTACCTAGAGGCTCCATATATTTTCTAAGTTATGATTTGTATCTTATCAACATCATTTATATTTTTTTGACATAGGCATCCCTTGTTTCTGATCTCGCATTACCAATGGAACCTTTAGCTCATACATTGAATTTAGAGACTCCTACCAAGGAAGATTAAGTGATAACATACTTCTATCAATAGTTTTAATTGACACTTAGAAGAGAGATCTTCCTATGGTATCTTTTTTTGGAAATGATAAGGTCTTGTGATGTCATTCTCGGTATCGATTGGCTATATGAGTTTATGTTCAAATTGACTATTTTATGAATAGAATGTGACATAGTTGAGTTGATGGGATTATATTTTCATTCATTGGTGAAATGTAATCCTATATATTGTATGATGGTCTCATGTGTAGGAGGATACCTTTTATTACTCATCAGTTACCCAGTACGACCCTTGGTGTGGCAGACATTATGAGCTTTCAATTACCTACAATGCTGGTGTATTATGTGGATGTTTTCCCTATGGACGTGTTGATATTACCTCCCCAATTAGAGATGAAATTATATACAGACCTATAACTTGGGAAAATATTAATATCTACACTCATTTAATTTAAATCCCCTAAGGAGCTTTGTGAGAAAAAGGTACAGTTGGATGATTTATAGAAGAATGGATTTTTTTTACTTAGTGTTTCCCCGTGGCTATCCCTAGTGTTATTCACAATGATGTAGGACGATAGATTGAGTCTATGTGTGGATTATCACCTCTTGAATATGGTGAATTCCAAGAAAAAGTATAAAATTTTGAGAAAGGATGGCCTCCTAGACATGTTATAAGGGGTTGAGAGGTTCTCAAAGATTATCCTTAGGTTGAGTTATCACCAACTCTGAGTTCGAGAGAAGGATATACCAAATATTTAATTCTGATTCCACTTTGATCAATACCAATATTTTGTGATTCCATTTGGAATGATGAATGCCCTTTCAGTATTAATGGGACCCATTAACCATATCTTTTTTCTTTCTTAAATTGGTTTATGGTAGTCCTCATTAATATCATCCTCATGTACTTAATGTTATGTAAAGAGAATGTTATAGACATTAAGATGGTTTTTTGAATACTTTTAGAGAACCAAATTTATTGGTATCTATTAATGATTTATTCTAGGATTTAATAGGTCAACTTTATATGAATTAATATCTTAGAAGAGGAAGTAGAATTGGACCCCTCCAAGATCTAGGTAGTTCTATCTTGTAAGTAACCAAAGAGGATGACTATGGTGAAAATATTACTTGGGTAAGAAGGGTATTATTGGATATCTGTTCCTGATTTCTCTATGATTGTGGACAGTATCACTACATTTAACCAAATAAGTTCAACATTCATGTTGATATAGATGCATTAGTAGGCCATCCATAAGATTTGAAAAAGGTTGACAAGCACCCCAATCTTTAGATACCCAATAGAGGATGTTTTATATGTACTGTTTTATGATCCCTCTAATTCCAGTCGTGGATGAATTATGATATAGAGGTAGGTGTTGATTACTTAAGGGACCTGATAGTTGCGATCATATGATAAGAACTACATGACACTTTACGTGGAGCTGGAAGTAGTGTTGTTCCCTGTAAAGGCATGAAAAAAAAATCTTATAGAAGATAGATTCATCATATATTTTGACTATAAGAGTATTAGTTATAAATTTTTTCTGAAAGATATTAACCTGAGGATGAAGTGATAGATAGAGTTCCAATAGGATTATAACATTAAGATTGTCTATTCATTCAGGATGGGGATTGTGGTAGAAAATTATCATAATAGGAAATCCCATTCACAAATGTTGAGCAAGGAATCCAAGTAGTTTTCCTCGTTGTGGTAATTGTTTTTGATGAGGATGTTGCAATGTGCCTATAGTTGATGTTTTATAACTATCGTCTTATTCATCATGTTTGGGAGGAACAACTTGGGGACATAAAATTCAAGGTATTTTGTGACCATTTATCCACTATACATTCTCCTGGTGAATTTTATTATGATGTGGAGTACATAATCAATTTTTTAGGACGGATGAAGGTACATGTTACATTTTGGGAGTAGATTCAGATGAGTTTCATACATCAACCATTTATGAAAATCAAGGAGTGTAAAATACACACTAGGGAATTAAAAATCAATTTTAGTTTCTTGGGATAAATTGGTATGTTTTATATAATATATCTAAATTCCACACCTTCCATTAGTTGATGGCTAGGAACCATGTTCGAACTGGTTTAGCCAAAACAATTTATGTACAATAGTGGAAGTATAATTGTGTCTATATGGATTTTATGATGGGAATTTCATATTTAACAATACTTCATTAATGTAAATGCCTTATCATAGACTGATTCACAAAATCAGTCCACTTACTAGTTGTTTGAGAAAGTGTTCAGTAGAGATTTTGGGATGCCTATACGTACTGACATATACATGAATCATGGACTTCCCTTGAAGATCATTTGAGGCTCATATTTTATCTACAAATCATGATTTTGGAGATACTTAATGGATTAGTTTGGGACATAGTTGTGATTAATCATGACGTTCCACCCCAAAATAGACATTAAATTATAGAAGACCATTCATGTTTTGGATGATGTTATTTGATCATTCAAGTAGGAATTTGGACTTATATGGGAGGATCATCTACTCTAGGTGTAGTTTTCATATAACAATAATTACCACTCAACCATTAGTATTATACAATTTGGGGTCTTATATTGGAGACCCTACATGTTATTTCTATGTTAGACGGATCTAGGGGGAGAGCACTTATGGTCCTTCAGTTATTGTTAGCGATGAAATAGAAGGTTTAGATCATCCCAAATTTGATTAGAACTTCTATGAGAAGATATATTTATTATAAAGGCTGATGGAGGATTACTTTTGATTTATTATAGGGATACCATGTGTTCATAAATGCCTCACCATGAAATGGATTTTGGATATTTGAATGTGGATGTAATATATCTTCAAGATTCATTTCCCATTTACCAATATTATGCAAGGTTGGTGAGGTGGAATACCACTTATTCTTACAACCATTGTTAGAATGGGTGTATGATTCTTTCTATGTGTTACAACAAAGGTGGTATATGCATGACTCATATAAAATTGTTTAATGGGGTGGGATGGACATAGAGGATGAAGCGACCCACTCAGAGTGCCCAGTAACCACCAAGGATAAGCAGGAGAAGATTCATCTTGGATGATTGATTCCCATGGAAATATTTTTTGGCAGCACAATAATCCTTAAGTGATAACCCATGTGTGATAGACCCCGATGAGAGCTTAGCACCCTCATCATGTTGGGTATGATTTTCTTTTTTTGGGGTGAAAATGACTCTTGTTTTGGAGAATTTAATGAATTTAGTTTTACCATGTAACACTTTGGAATATTTTAAAGAATATTATTGGAGATAATCATAGAGGAAATGTTGAATTATGGGGCCTAATAATCCTTAGTATTAATATATTAATAATATTAAATTTATTATTTCATGTATGGGATATTTTTTAGTAATAAATGATTATCTCCCAAACAATGTATTGGATTGGAAAACTAGGAAAACCCTTAAATACATAATGTGTGGTTTACCATAGGCATGACATTTCATTTACACACATCATGTGTTTAACTTAAAGACTTTTCCCCAGTTGGTATTATATAAAATGAATGAATCGAACTAATTAATGAATTTATTGTCTAATTTAATGTCTACAAATAACAAAAAAAATAACTTTACATCTTCATTATGAAAATATATAGGGTTATTTGTGCAACCCTAAGATATTAGGGGATGAATACCACATAGAGAATATTCGGATTGATTAGGGAGTTTAGTGGAGAAAAAAATGAATGAAAAAAATTCAGTAATTTCTTCTCATGAGAGAATGTATTTACCAATGATGATTTTTGATCTCAATAATGAAAATATTATAGAATAATTATTCATTAGTTATCAATCCAATAATGAGGTAGGATTTTTTTTAATTTAATACACATTCTTGTTATTATTTAAGGAAAATGAAAATTTACTCATTAAAAAATTAATTCATGTGTATCTTATTTATTATATTAGAAAATATTTAATTGTTGAACATTTATTATTCACCCCTCTCATTGATTTATTCATCAAAAGAATAATTCTAAGAAAAAATATGAATTTTCATTCTTCACATTTTTTGTTTCATACTTTCCCCCCTTCGTTATTTTAATTTTCATCATCTGTATTTTTTGATAAATTGTTTTACTATAATTAATAATATATCTATATGTAATCATTATTTAGAACATAGAATCATTACCATGTGTTCATATTTGAAATTAATGGTGTGATGGATGATTATAGAGGCTGAAATAATATTTATGTCGGTTCCAAGTAGTTTGTTTTGTGTGTTTTGGCATTTAGATGTTGTGGTGTGAAATGAGGTGACTCACAATCAATAGGTGTCCATAATCTGGCCATTGAAGAAAATACAATCTCGATTAACATTATAACCACGATTTGATGGATTGAATTATATTTGGAGAAGAGTAAGAGGAAACATGGGTGTATATGTATGAATACCATGGGATTTTAGAAAATTATTGTATACACAGTACATAGTTTGAAAGAATGCATTCCATGTGAACCCCTTTCATAAAGAGTATATTTTACACATGAATATAAATATTACAAAATCATTTAACCTAAGAAAATTCCATGTAAACTAAATATAGTGACCTGATATATACCCCTAGGTACATGGGCATTGACATTGACAGAGTACAAGGGCATGAACAAAAATACATGAGCATGGGCCAAAGAACACATGCACATATACAACAAGTCCAATAATAGAAACGCCATGTCCTCCTAGTACACACCATTTACGACATATAAGGTATATAAAGGATTTTGTTTTCATTGTTCTTGTTTTATTATCAATATAGGTTCATACCCTTAGTCCATACCTAATGTGGTACAATTCATTATCCATATCATGTATAGGACAAGTGATCCCCTCTACTGGTTTGTTTTGGATAGAGTCAGGTATCCCTCTATGTGGCTTAGGGAGTGATCATCTATCATTCTATCCTAGGTTAGTTTAGGGATCCAGTTATCGACACCTAAGGCATGTGATACCCCTCATAGTGGGTTATTCCAAATAAGTTTAGGAATCCCTAGAGGCTCTAGGTGTGATCTCATTCATGTGTATCATTGTCATGTGAGTTCTAGTACCTACCAAGAATAGAAAGGACCAACACATGAGACATATCAGAAGAGTTCCATCAGTTTCTATGTGACTCAATAAGCATGTTACCTCATACAACTATGGCAAATGAGCATTAGGAATAATCCTAGGCTGATAGAGAGAAAAATACCACACTTTAAGACTTATTTTCTATCCTTAATCATATCTATGTTGTTATTGTATTTCTATAAAATTTACTCACCATTTTGATATTGAGATGAATTCCTTTCTTGATATTGTTTATTAGGTTATTAGAGGTGTCTTATTGGGTTTGTTTATACTCAATCTTGCATGGGATCTACCTGTATGTGTCATTTATTATGTAGAAAACATGTCTTTTTTACTGAGTCATAAGAGTACTAGGAGTAGGTATGTATTAGTTTTCCTAGACATACCACAATCAATTCTGTGAGTTACATCATGATAGTAGTACCATTTGTTAGTGGGTCTGAATATTTTCACAATATTGGTGGTGTTTTATTTGGACCATTACATTCCATATACTCTAGTTATACTTTGATGTGAGACTAGTTGTTATGCCTAAAAATATAGTATCAGTTCTTTATCCTTTTTAAATTATACTAGTGTAGGTAGATATATGAATGTGTACAGATACGTTAGGATAAAGCCTCATATCTGTGTGTTTTTCCTACTTGGTTCATGTTTACACCCCTAGCATATTAGTGGTGGGCTTGGGGTTTCACAATCATCTTTCAACCATTTAGGCGGACCATGGTGGGTCCGGCTGAGACATTACCACATAACTGAGTGCATAAATTCTTTATAAATTTTACTCATGAACAATCCATTAATTATATATCCTAAAAAATTCCATATCAAGAATGTAATTTATCAACCAATACTACATGAATATTAATGTAAAATATTCATTTATATAATCATAAAACTATGTAACACATGAATTCAAAAAAAATTATATAATTTTTTAATCGATCCAAAAAAACACCAATATAATTATCTATTTTTTTTTGTTGAGATATAATTGGAGAAAACATAATTTATTTTTTACATCATACATAACCACAGTGGAATATTATTATTTACTAACATAAATGTCAATGTATTTTCATTTCTACTTTGTATACAAAAACATTGATTCCATATATAGATAGTTCAAGATTGAGGGTTCTCAAAATATTTCCAAATTTAGGATACTCATGATCAATTTTCTTTTGTTGAGGAATGTATATTGGGATATATAGTTTCCTATAATGAGTAATTTATCTATATTCAATGTCAATTATCTTGTATTTTTATAACTTCTATATAAGAACATAAACCATGGAATGACAATAAAGTTCCAAACATATTTTGAAGGACCTGATTCATCTTACATGTATAAAGATGCATCACATTTAATAAATTTTTAAGTGATTCATGATCCTTAAAAAAATATTGTCATTTGGAGAGGCATATATTCTTTTAGAGATCATACCCATTGATTATAAAATTTTTTAGTGTTATATATTCATTAAAGAAGCTAATTATATTTTTTGTAACAATTCAAATATGAGAGAATGTATTTTAGTAAAGTTGTAATCAACCGATGCATTGGACATGTTAAAAATTATATAACATTATTATAGAAGAATATGATGAATATTTTGTATAACCATTATAAAATAGAATATTTTTAAAGCACTTTAACATCTCAAAATTTGTTGGACAATTATAAAGTTCATAATTAACTAACATTTACATTTTCCTATAACAATCCTCATCATCATTCACACTAGAAATCAAGTCTTCAATATAGTCATCATCATTGTACAAACATTTAATAAAATTAGATGATTCGTAAACTCAAGTGTTATCTTAGCCACTTTCTATATTAAGTTATTCCAGATTATTAGTCTGATATTTATAACTTTTATCTCTTTGGTGATAGATAAAATTTTCTTTCAACTCATTTAGTCTATTTTTTAGTAACAAATTTGTAAACATGAGGAAATGATTTTAGAAGGTTCATATTCCAGATCATTTAAAAACATGATGAGATCATTAACCCCATCCTCATACTCATTTGTCAATCTATTTTCATCCTTACATTTTTTATTAATAAAAATCCCATTTGATTGTAGAATATTCATATTTATTAAATAAAAAAATATAAAAAAATATTGTTCTTAGATTACTAAAAGAATAATCTTTATATAGAAACACACACACTCATCCCTTTCTTTCCCCTTGGACTATATAGTCCCTAACCATGCCTTTCATCAGCACTTCCACTTAAACAATGGATAGAAGTACCTTATTCTGTCTCTTCCCCATATAATAAATTCACTTTACTAGGTCAAATTCTATTTAGATTCCCTTGTGTCCTGCTCTAAGTCTTCAGTTTCTAGATCATCAAATCCATTACTAAGATTAATTTTTGGCATGTTCTTAAAATAAAGTGGCATTATCCTTGCATTCACACACCCAACTTTTATAGTTGGAGTGATCTATAAATAATTATCACAATCTTCTTAACCAGTCGATTGCATCACAACTTATTTTGTTAATAAATTTCCAACATGAAAAACCACTTAATATGAAGAATTATTAGGTAAGATGATGTTAGGTTCTATTGATTTTATTATACACACCCCTCAGTTCCCCCTTGTATAGACTCAACATGCACATTCTATGATTTACCATCCAAAATATATTTAAATCGATCCAAAATTTCCACCAATTTTATATCCGGGTTTAGTGGTATTATCTCTTTTTGAATAAAGTCAATATTTTTTTACCCTTATTACCCATCTGAACCATTAAAGGAGAATAAAAAATCTCATTCCCAAACCCCTAATTATTTATCAGGACTGACACCCCATGTCGAACCCTGTAAGAATGATGGATGAAAGAACCAAGGTGACCCAAATGTTTAGAAGATATGCAATAGTCTTTTAGGGACTCAAAAATCACACCCTACATTTAGTAAAATTACTCCCCAACTAAAATCCACACCCACTCCACAATCAGTTTATAAACATCCACCTCAACAAAAATAAATATTGATATTAGATCATAGGAAAACAATGTTCTACTATTATTACATAGGTATTGGCCTACATGATTACCTAGTATACAAATAATAGTGGGGTATTGGAATGGTAGCAGTAGTTCTGGGAAAATTACACACATATCCTACATAGGGGTATCACGTTTCAATTGTTTAATTGTGTTTTTAATGAAATAAATAATTATTATCTATGAAATCTTGTTTACTATTTACTAGGTGACTAAATAATGTATACTAGTGAGTAGCACGCCATGTTTATTACATGACATGTATTTGCGATAAACACTTAAGGACCTAGTGTTTATATTTGTCAGGTAACATTACATGTACTAATGAGCTTCACAACATGTTATCTTCTTGTTTCATGTCTATGTAACCTGCTGGTTGACTCAGCGTGTTATTTGGATGCATGGATTAATGAGTCACATGATTTGAACTCTAGTTGTACACTATGTATCTCATTAATGATATAACATATTAGTATCACATGAGATTATATAAAATATTATATGACATATTTACTTAAAATTTCACTCCTAAACCATGTAAAAAATATGATGTTTATGTGACCTACATGTTGTGTGATCTAATAGACCATGTGTTAGGATGACCCGATCAACATGTGGTGCAAATTAAATTTTCAATGTGTTATTCAATTCCAGTGCATCATGTGTCTCATGACATGTCTTGGGGTAGTGAACATGGGTACACACTGTCTACTATCTATCAAACACTATGTACCCTTGTCCACTAGCCAGAATCCTAAGCACCTCCTGATGGCATCTATAATCATTCTTCATTTGTTATTAAATTTATTAACATGATATGAAACATGTAATAAGTAAATTATTATTTTGAAATCATTTTAATTAAACTTAATAATAAAAAAATGAGAAACATAAAAAATGAAAAAATTTGTGTATAATAAATCAATTAATAATACATAATTGAAAATTATTATGTGAATGCTTTGATACATCTTGAAGGTTTCAGGCCCTGTTGATGCATCAGGTGGGCCATAACCAAGTCATATATTTTTCATTATCCATGAATAATTTGTGATGTACAAGGTGAATAATAATCATAACCAATAGAATTAATATGAACATTAGTTAAGAATATCCTAGAACCATGAGGATATGATCTTTTCAAGCATAATTTATACTTAATATATTTAAATAAGAATTTCTATTTTTGAAATATTTCTTGAATTTTGATGATTTTTTGCACCACTGTCATCATACTGTCATTTCATCATATGAATCAATAGTATAACTTCTCGAGAAGTGATCCAAAGGTGAGAATAATATTCATAGAACTCTTTGAATGCTTGTGTGGATGAATCTAATGCTTGTGATTATCATCATTGATCACAATTAAATCATTCAAGTGGGGAAGAATTTTTATTAGTGGATGTGGAAAACATCTTTGTGTTCTTCAAATAATTCTATGGGAGAGTCTTCTAGGGGTTTAGAGAATCCTCTCAAGAAATTTTTTTTGTAGAATGAAATAATGTGTATCACAGATTATGAAACATTGGAAATTTCCTAACCAGGTTTAAATAATGTTTGGGTTAGAAAATAATAATTGCTATGGGAAACTTATTATTTTATTAATTCCTTTAGAAATCCATTTTGAAATAATAATAGGATTATTCTTATTTACCTAAAATTTACTAAAATAATCGATAAAGTAAATACTATTTTTATTGAATAAATATATTAACATTTATTAAAAAAATATTGTTGAGCCCTCTGGAAGATTGTTGAATTCTTCCTATGATTGCTGTTTTAATAATCACAAATCATCAATTACTTAATCCGGTTGGATTTCTCATATACATAATCACAATCTCTTAGTGAATCTGTGTATATTGGTTGGATCATGTTTTACCTCTTTGTTATTGATTTACAAGTATTCTGGAAGTCCTCTCGATCAAAGGACAACAGTCACACCGATCCATATCAAAGGACAACGGTCGCACCGATCCATATCAAAGGACAACCGTCACACCGATTCATATCAAAGGACAACGGTCGCACCGATCTATATCAAAGGACAACAGTCTCACCGATCCATATCAAAGGACAACTGTCTCAGTGATGCTGATCAAATAAGTCACCGAAGATGTCTCACCGATGCTGATCAAATGAGTCACTGAAGATGTCTCACTGATGCTTATCAAATAAGTCACCGAAGATGTCTCACTGATGCTGATCAAATAAGTCACCGAAGATGTATCACTGATGCTGATCAAATGAGTCACCAAAGATGTCTCACCGATGCTGATCAAATGAGTCACCGAAGATGTCTCACCAATGCTGATCAAATGAGTCACCGAAGATGTCTCACCGATGTTGATCAAATGAGTCACCAAAGATGTCTCACCAATGCTGATGCTGATGACCTACTGATCACTTGACACACTGATAGTCATAAATAGCTGTTTGAATTTCTTTATCTTTATTTAATCTAACCAATGGTCATATTAGGAATATTTTAAATGCTCTTTCATTTATTTAATGTGTGTTTTTGGATGTCAGGGAACCGTACCTCGTACCTGCAAAAAGAAATCATATCTTTTTCCGGAGCTCGTGCATTAAATAAGAACTTCTTTCAAGCTAAAGAGTGTGCGTGTGCTGCAAGAAAAAGTGTTGAACACAAGAACTAATACGCAGAGTGCTGAACCAAGCTGGTGTACATGCAAAGAGACGACTGAGCTTACAAGAAGAACTCGTACACTTCTTCATACCAGAGAAGAGCTGAGAACAAAAACAAGAACATCACTTAACAACTTCTTCAACTATCTTTACACCTGGAAGTCAAGGAAACAGACGATACTCTATTTTCCAGACCAAAACCAGAAGAGGACTCAGAATGAATTCTGATCAAACAGAGGAGTCCAGAGCTACACGAAAATCACTAGAGCCATTTATAAACTCTAAATATTTGCCTCTATGATTTACTTTTTACATTTCGAACAGTGTGTGTTATCTGCTGTATTTTACACACACACTGTCTCTTGTACTTTAATTGGAGGATCTGTAAATCCTCACTGAAAATCTCTACATCTTTTATTTCCCACTGGGATAGTGGTAGAGGTCGTGTGACCTGAACAACTGGTTGCTGTTGTATTTATTCCCACGAATAACTGTGGTAGAGGTCTTGGACCTGGACAGCTGGTTGCTGTTGTTATCCCCGATCCAGGGTGTGGATCATCTTTTTATAAAATCTTTTGAGAGGACTAAGTCTCGGCTTGAGACTGAACCTCTTGGTTATATATGATGTGCTATATCTGTCAAAGTCATTCTTTTATTCCACTACTATGTTCTTTAAAACCAAAACTATTTTAAAGTAACTTTGATAATTAAACTCACAAGTGTTTATATTAGTTTTAAATCAGTAATTTAGTTTCAAAAGTTAATCAACTCTTCTGATTTGATTAGCTGGTAAATAATCAATCCCTTTAGAACCTAACAAAACCTTTACTTTGGTATAAATTCACTACAGTTTAATTTTGTATTTTAATTGGGGGATTTTAAGACAAAGTTTTTAAATCAGAAATTTTAAATGGAACTCAATTCACCCCCTCTTGAGTATCCACTCCGACCAACAATTGGTATCAAAGGTTTTAGGTGATTTTAAATATTTTCTAAAAGTACTCTGTTTTTCAACTGTGATTTTAGTTGTATTTTAAAGTTCATAAAATATCTGTTATTTCTAAATTTTTATCTCTTTAAATTCTTTGCCTTAAGTAAGACATCATGGATAATAGACTTGAAGGTTTTGCTACCAATAGACCACTATTTTTCAATGGCATTAACTATGCTCAGTGGAAAATCAAGATGAAAATTCATTTAGAAAGCATGGGGTTTAATATTTGGACTGCTATAAAATCAGAATATAAAATTCCTACTACTGTTAGAAATACTTGGAATGAAGCTACTAAGGCTGCCTACAATAATAACTACAAAGCTATGAATGCCTTGTACTGTGCTCTAGGAGATGAGGAATTTAATAGAATACCTGCTTGTAAAACTGCATATGAAATTTGGGATACCTTAGTTGTTTCTCATGAAGGAACAACTAATGTTAAGGAAATGAGATTGAACACTTATACTATTAAGTATGATAATTTTAAGATGAAGCCTGATGAACCCATTTCTGACATGTATCTCAGGTTTAATGAAATTTTCAACACAATGACTTCTCTGGGAAATGATGTTTCATCAAAGGAACAAATCATGAGAATTTTGAGATGTCTACCTGAAAGATGGAGAGGAACCTCTGTCTCCATTAGAGAATCGTGTGAAATTGGAGAACTGCCAGTCAAAGAACTAATTAGAAAACTGGTGATGTATGAAGAGGAACTCAAAGTGAACAAAGAAGAAGATGATGACCCTAGAAGGAAGTCTGTTGCCTTCAAAACTAAAACCTCAAAGAATAAGGATAAAGAAAAGCTTCAAGCTATCAATGAAAGTTCAATCTGTGAAGACAGTGAGAGTGATTATGACAGTGATGCTGAGATGGATCACATTGCTAGAAGGTTTAAGAAATTTTATAGGAAGAAGAAGTTTTTCAGAAAGTCAAACTACAAATGTAAGTATGAAAACAAAGGACATAGGAAAAAGGATTGGAAGAAGCCTGATAAATCAGATGAAGTTGTCTGTTATGAGTGCAAAAGGAAAGGACACATAAAAGCAGACTTTCCAAAGCTGAAATACAAGAAAAAGTATGAATACAAGGATAAAAAGTATAAGAAAGCCATGAAGGCTACTTGGAGTGCTTATGAGGATAGTTCTGATGAATCTGAAGTTTCTGAAACTAAACACAGAAATAAGTCAAACATGTGTTTTATGACAAAAACTTCTGAGGTAACATCAGAAACTCCTGCTTCTAATTTATATTATTCTGGAGATGATTTTGAATGTGATAACATGTCTAAATCTGAACTGTTTGAATATTGTGATATGTTATAAGAAACCAGTAATGATCTGAAAGAAAAATACAAAGGTTTAAAGAAACATTATGCTTTAACTGTTAAACATAAATCTGATCTTGATATTGAAATGGAAAAGAATGCTCAGTTGATAAAAGAAAACACTGAACTAAAATTATGTAATGAGCAACTCAAGAAAGACTTAGAGAAATTTACCAATGGTAAAGATACTCTTACTCAAATGCTAGGTAAGCAAATAGCACCTAGATACACTACTGGTATAGGATACCAACCTGGAAAAAGGAAAATTACCAAAACTAGATTCATTCCTAAATCTGGAAAGAATGTAGCTAGCTCTGGAACTTCATATGCTTCAACTAGATATATTCATAGTTATGGATCTAATAAGGTTTACCTTTCAAAGTCTGTTGATTCAAAAACTCTCATGAGACCCATAAGACAAATTTGGGTACCAAAAGCTCTGATTGCTAACCTGTCTGGACCCAAGAAGATCTGGGTACCAAAATCATTTCCTATCTAAATCTGTTTTGTAGGGAACCTGCTTAAAGAGCTCCTGTAGAAAGCCTTGGTATTTGGACAGTGGATGTTCAAGACATATGTCTGGAGACTTCTCATGCTTTAAAATCTTAGTCAGATTTGATGGAGGTTTTGTCACCTTTGGTGATAATTATAAATGGAAAATCATCGGCTTAGGCCAGATTGGTAACACTGAATCAGTATTGATTTATAAAGTTTTATTTGTTGATGGACTTAAATACAATTTTTTAAGTATTTCTCAGTTATGTGATGATGGTTTTTATGTTAAATTTGAAAATTATTCTTGCAATGTTTTCAATTCTAAAAATGTTTTAGTGTTTTCTGCTTTAAGAAATGAAAATGTTTATGCTATTGATTTAAATTCTTTAGCTAAGAAAAATATTACTTGTTTAAATTCTTTTTATAAAGAGTCTTGGCTTTGGAACAGAAGATTAGGTCACTGCAATGTGCATTCACTTAGAAAACTTTCTAGGAAGAAATTAGTTAGAGACCTACCCAAACATGAATTTCCAGTAGACAAAGTTTTTACTCCCTGTCAAAAGGGAAAGAAAAATAAAGTTTCTTTTAAATCAAAGAAAGAAGTTTCAACTTCTCAACCTCTCGAGTTGGTTCACATGGATTTATTTGGACCTTCTATAGTTTCTAGTTTAAATGGGAAGCATTATGTCTATGTTCTTGTAGATGACTTTTCTAGATATACATGGGTATATTTTTTATCTCACAAATGTGAAGCTTGTTCTTGCTTTATACAATACTCCAAGTCTGTAGAAAACCTTAGTGGACTTAAGATTAAAGTCCTGAGAAGTGATCATGGCCGTGAGTTTGAAAATCACGAGTTTGAATCTTACTACTCACACAATGGCTATAGTCACAATTTTTATGCCCCTAGGACACCCCAACAGAATGGTGTAGTAGAAAGGAGGAATAGAACCCTGCAAGAAATTGCTAGAACTATGCTTAATGAGTATGATATACCTGTTTACTTTTGGGCTGAAGCTGTAAATACAACTTGTTATGTTATTAATAGAGTCTTGATTAGACTCGTTCTTAAGAGGACCCCTTATGAGTTGTGAAACCATAGGAAACCTATGGTTAACTACTTCAATGTTTTTGGATGAAAAGTCTTTATTCTTAAAACTAAAGATAATCTTGACAAGTTTTCATCCAAGAGTGATGAAGGAATTTTCCTAGGTTACTCTATTTCTAGTAAAGCCTATAGAGTGTTTAATAAGAGAACCAAATGTGTGGAAGAATCTGTTCACATCAAATTTGATGAAACTGATCCACATGAACCTAAGACCTCTCTTGAAAATATTGAAGATGATCTCTCTGTTTTGAACCCTAATGATAAAGACAGTGGACCTATAGTTAAATCGTCCAGTTCTGTAGATTTTCCAGACCCTACTTCTGTTGAACCTCATCCTGTAGATGAACCTGAAATCTCGAGCCCTACCTTCTCTAGATCAACTAGAATTCTGAAGAATCATCCTTTAGATGCTGTTGTAGGAAATCTTGATAGAGGGACACAGACTAGAGCTTCTCTTAGAAATCAGGTTGAACATCAAGCCTTCTTGTCACAGTTAGAACCTAAAAATATCAATGATGCTATCAATGATGAATCTTGGGTAATGGTTATGCAAGAGGAACTAAATCAATTTGAAAGAAACAAAGTCTGGAAATTAGTAGAAAGACCTAAGGAAACTATAACCAGAGGCACGAAATGGGTGTTTAGAAACAAAGTTGATGAATCTGGAAACATCATTAGAAACAAATCTAGGCTAGTTGCACAAGGTTAAAATCAAGAAGAAGGAATTGACTATGAGGAAACCTTTGCACCTATAGCTAGATTAGAGTCTATTAGGATCTTACTTGCCTATGCATGACATCTGAATTTCAAATTATATCAAATGGATGTGAAAAGTTCTTTTTTAAATGATTTTATTGTTGAAGATGTTTTTGTAGAACAACCACCTGGTTTTACAAATCCTCATTTTCAAAACCATGTCTTTAAACTTTATAAAGCTTTATATGGTTTAAAACAAGCTCCAAGAGCTTGGTATGAAAGACTTTCAAACTTTCTTATTTCAAAAGGATTTACAAAAGGAATAGCTGATCCCACTCTTTTTATAAAAAGAATTTCAAAAGATGTGTTAATAGTACAAATCTATGTTGATGACATTATTTTTGGATCTTCTAAAAATTCTTTATGTACTGAATTTTCAAAGGTTATGCAAAATGATTTTGAAATGAGATTAATGGGAGAGCTTAAGTATTTTCTTGGATTTCAAATCTTTCAAACTAAAGATGGTATTATTTTAAATCAAAGTAAATATACTAAGGATTTATTAAAACGTTTTGGTTTAGATAGTATTAAGGAAAGTGATATACCCATGAGTACTACCTGTAAGTTGGATGTTGATGAAACTGAGAAACCAGTTGATCAAACCTATTACAGAGGTATGATTGGGATTTTACTTTATCTTACTGCTAGTCGACCAGATATTATGTTTAGTGTGTGTATGTGTCCTAGATTTCAAGCTAATCTTAAAGAATCACACTTACTGGCTGTTAAAATGATTTTTAAATATCTTAAGTATACTGTGAATTTAAGTTTGTTTTATCCAAAAGGACAATCATTTGACCTAACTAGTTATTCAGATGCTGACTTTGCTGGATGTAAGTTAGATAGGAAAATCACATCTGGAACATGTCATTTACTTGGAAAGTCCCTAGTATCATGGTGTATCAAGAAACAAAACTCAGTTGCATTGTCTACCGCTGAAGCAGAATACATTGCTGCTGGTAGTTTCTATGCACATATTCTGTGGATGAAACACACTTTATTGGACTATGGATTTGATTTTAAACAAGTTTCAATTAACGGTGACAATACTAGTGTGATCAACATATCTAAGAATCCTGTGTCTCACTCTAGGACTAAGCACATTGGTATCAGACATCACTTTCTAATAGATCAATATCAGAAAAGTGATATTTCTCTAGAATTTATTAGTTCTGAACATCAATTAGCTGATATTTTTAAAAAGCCTTTATTCTCTAAAAGAATGAATTTTATTAAACAAGAATTGTGTATGAGAGATCTGTGAAACTGATCTGTGAAACTGATCTGTGGAACTGATCTGTGAAACTGATCTGTGAAACCGATCTTTCTTTATATTACTTTTTATTTTGTGATTAATTAACTTCTTTTATCTTTATTATGGGGACCCTAAATGATGAAATAAATGATACGCGACTATTACTATTCCCCAAACCGTCGACCTTTCATTTCCTTCCCGCCAAACCTTATTTCCTCTCTTCTCCTCCACTTCGAACCTTCAAACTCCTGCTTTCCCGAGAATCGTCAAATGGCTAAGCAGAAGAGACCGAGAAAAGGATCAGAAAGTCCTGTAACTTCAAAGCGTGCTCAAGGCGAGTCGAGTAGTACCACTCAAAGATCAGTAAATCCGAACATGGAAACTTGGATTGTTGCTGTAGAAAAGGAAGTCAGATCCGCCTGGCTTTTGACAAGTAAGTCGCTGTTGTTACAAGTTTTAGATTTGCAAGGATGGAAAACCTGGTTCTCAGATAACACTCATGTATACTACCCAAATCTAGTGCATGAGTTTTATATAAATCTGCAAGTTACTTTAGACGGTGTCGAGGCTGCCATAATGTCTTATGTAGTGAGAGGAAAGAAAATATCTTTTTCGTCTAAACAATGGGTTGAATGTTTGATTGTACCCCACGAGGGTCGGTATGAGGATTATGATGGAAACATTCCTCCAACCACTGAATATTTCTCTTATGAGTTAGCTTTAGAACTGTTGACTGGAAACAGAGAGTCAAGGAGAATCATAGCCTCAGAGCTGGATGATGAATGTAGACTTCTCTTTAAGTTTATTCAGCACCAAATTTTCTCCAGGAAAGGAGATTTTGCTGTTGTAAGATACCAGGATGTTTTTATATTGTTTTTACTAAAGACCCATGAGAAGATCAATTTGTGTAGATATCCAATGGTGCACATAGCTGGAATGGTGAAAACTTCTAAGAAATCCACTTCCATGTTCTATCCCAAAATGATCTCTGCTATGTTAAAGAATCTGGAATGTGTTGATGAAGCTAATGAGATAGCTGAATCTGATAGTGATTTTTGTATCACCAAAGAAATTTGTAAACGGATGAAAATAAACTGGAACCCATGTAAAAAATGCTGGGTTGCTGATGAGGACAAGTTGTATGAATCTTACAATCCTACTGATCATGGACAGAGGCCGAAGGGTTTGAGAGACCATGGTTTGAAATCAGATGAGGAGGCAATTTATTCTGATGATGAAGAAGAAGCAAATGTTGAAAGTAATAAAGACACTGAAGAGTCTGGTAAACAAGGGATGGAAGAAGCTGAAACAGAAGAAGGAAGTATGTCACCTCCTTATTATAGGAGTGATCCTGATACTATGAGTCCTAAAAGAAGAATCGACTTTGGATCTGCCAGTCCACCTTTACCCCTACCTGAATCAGAACCAGTTCTTGATGATGAAGAAGCTAGTGACACTGAAGTATCTGACAGTGAAATTTCTGTGAAAAATGGAAATGGAAATGGATATGATGATGGAGAAGATAATGATGATGATGATGATAACCGACCAGTGGATGGTCTTGTTGTACCTCCAACTGAAACACATCAAACTGTACCAGAAACATATGTCAATGGCAAGAGAGAATCTCTTGAAAACAGTGGAAAAACAAGTTATGATAAACTGAAATATACTCTGTGTGCTGTTGTCTGGGATGATTATCCTGGTTTTGCTGTGTTGGGTTTAGAGTATTCTGAAGAAGAAGAATAAGAATCAGAATCTAATGCGGTTATGATGGAAAGACACCCAGTTGAGACAAGTTCTGCTCATGTTGTTGATGCTGCAGGTGCTCATCTACCTAGTTCTACTGTCTCTCAGTCTGATTTTGAAAAGTTCAAAAGGGAGTTTCTTACTGCTGTGAGAGATACAATCAGATAAGAGATTTCAAATGCTATTAAACCAGACCTGGCCAATACTGGTGAGTTTATTGGCAGGCACATAGCCTCTCTAAATTAGATTCTGAAGGATCTACAATCTGGGGTAGTTTCTTTATCTAACGAATTTAGATCCACCATCTCTGGTATGATGGAAGTGTTGAGAAATCTGATTGGACATCTTAAAAAGTCTGATATGAGAAATTTAAAAGCTGAGATAACTCAGATAGTTTCTCAAGCCAGTACAACCAAAGTAACCAAGATCACTACTCATGAGCTAGAGGCTCTAAGGCAGATTGTGCATGATGAATTGGCCACCATTAGGCAAGTTCTTGATTTAGACTCATTGAGGAAGATAAAGGAACACAGTGATAACATTCATAAGATGGTAACCGTATATTCTATAGATGCCACTAAAGATCAGAGAGAGATCAAGGAAAAGATTGATAAATACTTTTCAAAAATCTATACCAATCATGAGATGACCGCAAATTTCAAAGTGTTAGCTGAAAATCTAAGACTACCTCCAGTTTCTCAAGCTTTCAAGACTCAAGTTCGACAGTTGCAAGATTTTACTCCAACCTTGGAACGGTTCATGGAAAATAAGGATGATTTTGAGAAGGCTATGCAGTATGGTGCAAAAGTTATTCAGAATTTCATAAATCTTTTGAAGCCTTATCTGAATGCACAAGCCTCTGCCATTGTGCTTCCTATTGCTGAACCTCTCGGTGCCTCTGATGTTGCTCCAAATTAGATCTCTGTTGCTCAAGCTCTCTCTCAACTCCGACCAGTTCCTCAGCAATCTTCTCACCCAACTCCTACAGCTCCACATCAAATCTCGGTGGCATCCTCTCTTCCAACTTCCCGAGTCATTTTACCACCGTTTCAAATTCGCCTGGTTCAACCTGCCTCCAAGCCTTCCAACTTACCCACCGTTGATCCTTCTGACAAGGGCAAAGCCCCGTTACACCCCCATAAATAGTTGTGTGTTGTTTTTTGATGGGGTGAACCCTATTGTGATTGTACTGTGATGTCTTATAAACTTTCCTCTCTTTTCTTTTTATTCTCACTAATGCCTTCTTTTAATCCCTTCTTTATCTGTTTTTCCTCCTTTTTGATTATCCCAAAGGGGGAGAAATCTGTATATCTATGGATCTATGGGAGATATGGGGTAGATGGGAGAAATCTGTATATCTATGGATCTATGGGAGATATGGGGGAGATGCATCTCTAAAGGGGGAGATTTATATCTTTTTATGGAAATGATTGCATAAGTTTTAAGAGGCATAACTTCAGGGGGAGATATATATCTCTTTATGTGTTTATTCTTATTATGCCTTATTATTGATGATATCTTATATTTATTAATGGCTAAGCTTTGTGATTGGATAAGATTTGTGATTATCAAAAAGGGGTAGATTGTTGAGCCCTCTAGAAGATTGTTGAATTCTTCCTATGATTTCTGTTTTAATAATCACAAATCATCAATTACTTAATCCGGTTGGATTTCTCATATACATAATCACAATCTCTTAGTGAATCTGTGTATATTGGTTGGATCATGTTTTATCTCTTTGTTATTGATTTACAAGTATTCTGGAAGTCCTCTGGATCAAAGGAAAACAGTTGCACCGATCCATATCAAAGGACAATGGTCGCACCGATCCATATCAAAGGACAACGGTCGCACCGATCCATATCAAAGGACAACAGTCGCACCGATCCATATCAAAGGAAAACGGTCTCGCCGATCCATATCAAAGGACAACTGTCTCACTGATGCTGATCAAATAAGTCACTGAAGATGTCTCACCGATGCTGATCAAATGAGTCACCGAAGATGTCTCACTGATGTCAATCAAATAAGTCACCGAAGATGTCTCACCGATGCTGATCAAATGAGTCACCGAAGATGTCTCACGGATGCTGATCAAATGAGTCACCGAAGATGTCTCACCGATGCTGATCAAATGAGTCACCGAAGATGTCTCACCAATGCTGATCAAATGAGTCACCGAAGATGTCTCACCGATGCTGATCAAATGAGTCACTGAAGATGTCTCACCAATGCTGATGTTGATGACCTACCGATCACTTGACACACTGATAGTCATAAACAACTGTTTGAATTTCTTTATCTTTATTTAATCTAACCAACGGTCATATTAGGAATATTTTAAATGCTCTGTCATTTATTTAATGTGTGTTGTTGGATGTCAGGGAACCGTACCTCGTACCTGCAAAAAGAAATCATATCTTTTGCCGGAGATCATGCATTAAATAAGAGATTCTTTCAAGCTGAAGAGTGTGCGTGTGCTATAAGAAAAAGTGTTGAACACAAGAAAAAATACGCAGAGTGCTGAACCAAGTTGGTTTACATGAAAAGAGATGACTGAGCTTACAAGAAGAACTCGTACACTTCTGCATACCAGAGAAGAGCTGAGAACAAAAACAAGAACATCACTTAACAACTTCTTCAACTATCTTTACACCTGGAAGTCAAGGAAACAAATAATACTCTATTTTCCAGAAAAAAACCAGAAGAGGACTCAGAACGAATTCTGATCAAACAGAGGAGTCCAGAGCTACACGACTAGAGCCATTTCTAAACTCTAAATCTTTGCCTCTGTGATTTAATTTTTACATTTCGAACATTGTGTGTTATCTGCTGTATTTTACACACACACTGTCTCCTGTACTTTAACTAGAGGATCTGTAAATCCTCACTGAAAATCTCTACATCTTTTATTTCCCACTGGGATAGTGGTAGAGGTCATGTGACCTGAACAGCTAGTTGCTGTTGTATTTGTTCCCACGAATAACTGTGGTAGAGGTCTTGGACCTGGACAGCTGGTTGCTGTTGTTATCCCCGATCCAGGGTGTGGATCATATTTTTATAAAAGCTTTTGAGGGGACTAAGTCTCGGCTTGAGATTGAACCTCTTGGTTATATCTGCTGTGCTATATCTGTCAAAGTCATTCTTTTATTCCGCTGCTATGTTCTTTAAAACCAAAACTGTTTTAAAGTCACATTGATAATTAAACTCGCAAGTGTTTATATTAGTTGTAAATCAGTAAGTTAGTTTCAAAAGTTAATTAACTCTTCTGATTTGATTAGCTGGGAAATAATCAATCCCTTTAGAACCTAACAGAACCTTTAATTTGGTATAAATTCACTACAGTTTAATTTTGTATTTTAATTGGGGGATTTTAAGGCAATGTTTTTAAATCAGAAATTTTAAATGGAACTCAATTCACCCCCCTCTTGAGTATCCACTCCGACCAACAAATATTTTACATGATTTTTCTCATTGGACTATTAAACATGTTTTTTAATCCTCTCTATCATTTATTAGGCCATACAAAATGTATTTTTGACAAATTAAATAAATTTCACTACATTATTTGTAAATAAATATGTAAACATGATTTTAATGAAATTTATTGAATAAATATTTATTAAATATTCACGTAATGGAATAAATGAATATTTTATAAACATCTGAATAAACAAATAAATAAATCAATATTTTATATATACATAATTAAATAAATAATTACATGGAGAAAATATTTATTAAATAGTCAACTATTATATATATTATCTTAAGTAACTGGTTTTTTAATATTTTTAATAAAAAACATGAATAATTATTAATCCATGAATGTGAACATTATTTATCCAACATGATGAATTCATATGTGTGATCCTCTAACATCCTTTCGTATTGGATAATTCCAAGGTTAGCATCTAAAACACTTTATTTATATCATATACAAATATGGTAATGTATCAAAAACATGTAACCTCCTATGAATGTACAATATTTAACATCATCCTTTTTATCTTTATATCCCTAATGAAGTAGGTAATATAATATTGTCATCAACTTATATGCTCAATGTCTCTTTATATGAATTTTCATGAATGAACTTTCCAACAACACTACCATGTCCATGGACTTAATCAGGTCTTTCAATTTCCATCAAAGGGATTGAGATATCATCTTTTGTTGAATAATAGAACGGATAATTTTTTTTCTCACATTATTTACCAATACAACATCACTCGTGACACACTCAACATATCACACTTCTCTGTAAGAATGTTTCATCAAGGACTTCATCAATACATAAAATTACGCGACTCATGAAATGTATTAATAAGATTCATAAATTATAAGGATAAATACACACATTCATAGGTAAGAATATATTCTGGAATATTTAAATGATGATTTCTTATTAATGGTCCATGTTATCATAATATATAATACAGATGATTACCAAGGAATTACACCATGAGAAAGTGTCTCAATGTCCTATGAATATACACCCATTGATAGCCTGTATCATTTATGTCCTTTAAAATGATATCATCTAGCTATAGAACTTATATTTAAAGATATTTACATCAAACTTATAGGATTACATCATAGTGGGGAACTAATATGACATATTAGTGTGACAAGTAAACATATGACATTATCATAAACTATTCCATGCATAAGATCAATAATTATATGATAATATATTGCTATTAAAATTTCAAATAAATGTATACATGTTATCATAAAGTACATAGATGTTGATTCTAGGGTACCGACACCAACATGAATACGACACTGAAAAGTCGATATCAATGTGAGCTAATGTGTGAGGAGAATAATTGAATAATGAAAAAAGGAATTTATCTATGTTTCCCTAAAAACATCTATAAAATAACGATTTTCCAAAAAAACTCAAAATTTGCAATGTTTCCCAAAATAATGATGCTAAATTACTAACGTTTTAAGTAAATGCATGTAAATAAGGAACGCTTGTCATGAAACATCACTAAATATATATATATTTATACATACCATTCCCCCACATCAATTTAAATAAATAAATATATATATATATTAATAAACATATACTTAGACACCTATATTAATATAAATATATATATATAATTATATATATATATATATAAACACACAAATACACACACACACACAAACATATATATATATATATATACATACATACATATATTTTCATATAAAAACACATATATCTTAAATTTTGGAATGTTTTTAATTAAACATATCTATTTTAATTACATTATTATCAGTGATTTAAAATGTGACAAATTATATATATATATATATATAATTAAAAAAATATATATGTTTACATACACATATGTATTTAGACACACACACACATATAAACAATTAATATATATATATAATATATATATATATATATATATGTTTATAAACATATTTAATATAATATAAACATATAAATAAACACAAAATTTGAAGATATATATAATATATATAATCCTAAATAATAAACATAAACATAAATATATATATATATATATATATATTATAAAATATAAACATTTGTATTTATATAAATAATATAAGCACACACACAAAAATATATAATATAAACATATATCTAAAATATAAATATAAATATAAATATAAAATAATATAAACACACACACACACACATATATACTCACACAAAACATAAAATATAAAATATAAACATACACACACATATATATGTATATATATGTATATTAATATATATATATATAATATAAACTTCGAAATACCAAAATTTGATTAAATATATATAACATAATACAATTAAATATTTTAAATTTAGTCATTTTTTAAGAAAGCATCACTATTATAGTGACATTTTTTCCAATGGTTTAAAACATGTATAATAATATATATATTTATACATACAAATATATATTAATACTCGCACACACACACACACACACACATACACATATATATAAACACACACAGATGTGTATATATATATAAACATATAATATATATATATATATATAAACATAAACACACACACACACACATATAATATAAACATATAAATAAACCTAAAATATAAACATATATATATATAATCAAAAAATATAAAATATAAAATATAAACATATATATATATAAATATAAAATATAAGACATAAAATATAAGATATATATATATATATTAATATATGTATATTAATGTGTGTGTATATATAATATTAATTTTAAAATATTGAAATCTATTTATATAAATACGACATAATGCAATTAAATAGTTTAAATTTAGTCATATTTTAGGAAAATGTAACTATTTTAGTGATATATTTACCTGGGTTTTAAAAAGTGGGTAATTATATATATGTATACATACACATATATATTTACAGACACACACAAAAACTTATAAATATATTTAAACATTATATATATATATATGTGTAGGTATGTATACAATTATATTTTTATAAGATAAATAAATTGGAAAACTTTTTATTTTTAAAAAATAGATAATAAATATTTGTTTTAATATGTTTTATATATTTTAAAAAATAATTTTATATAAATAATTTTAAATACTTAGTTATAAAATTACATTCTTATATGAAAATATATATATATATATATATATTAGTAATCCTAAAACATGGAAAATCAAAAAAAATTAATACCATTTTATTATTGACATCTTCCAACTATGCATCGTAAAAATCAAAAAGGAAGAAATACTTGAATACATGTAATATTTTCCCCACAAAAGCACAGAGATATGAAGGTGGACTTGATCATGTGAATCACATGATCCACCAGGAGACATGTGATCACATGATTGTCAGAAGGTTAGGCAAGAAGTCATGCACAACACATAACCCGTGAAAGATCCTATGAATCTCCTTCAAAAAGTCCTTATGCTCTTAAGATGGAACCCTAGACAATCACTAATCCTATGAAGGTAGCCAGATAAACTCACCCTATGTCTCATGTCTTTTCAACTTCCAAACACTAGAAAAACCTTCCTAATTTCATTCAAAAATAGGTGGAAATATCCAAATGTTGGGAGACTATTGTGTTTGAAAAACTGAAGTGACACATCATTGATGAGATGAATGATATTCTACAAAAACATTCATTTAACCCAACGAGATCAAAAACCTTTGTAAAATAAATAAAATAAATAAATAAGGGGATTTGGTGGGAGCCACTTGTAGTCGTAAACATAATGATACGTGCCCCAGGTGATCCTCATGAAATCATATGCACCCATTGTCATTTCCACCTCATCTCATGAAGCCCCTCTGGAACATTGTCTTCATCATGCGAACAACATCAGACATGTCCAGAAGATCTTCTACTCCCCCTTTGGCTCCATACTGTTAAAAAATTAGAATTTTCCATGAAATGCTCGAACATCTCCACAAAACCTTTATTGGTCACATGATGCATCTCCATGGGGTAGGGTGATTCTCTTTGACAACACTTATTGAACCTCATGAGATCCTAAACCATAGTAAAATAGATATATGAAATAAAAGAGTGGAATAAAGGAAGCCTCTTTCAATCATAAAACTCTTTCAATGCACCTAGTATGTCTATAGGATGGTCTCACATTCCATCATTATGGGATATCCTTTTCTCATTAAAGGTTCTAGACCAGTCACATGAGATCACATGAAGGCCCTTCGAAAGGAGCCCTGATCTCATATCGACCCTTAGACATGTCAACCTGGAAATATGTATGTACTTAGTCCTGAAATAACGATTCTACGAGACCCCATTAATTTTAGATAATCTATTAAAAAGGCATTGATGGGGTGGTATCACTATAATTGAAAATTTGGCAATGCCCCAAGAGTGATCCATGACAAGACCTCACAAAGACGTGTGATGTCGAGGCCCTCCATCGAGTCCATCATGGATTCACACAATATAAGACATGAAATGTAGAGAACAACTAGGGTAAAAATTTCTATAATTTCACCAAACCATCTTGAAAAATGCACCACTTACAAGGTCAAAAACTCTTTGGAACATTGGACCATTTCTAGAGATGATTTCTTGGAGCAGCTGATTTCATGACCAAAAAAGCATACCATTAAGTAATATCTAAGTAAAAACATGAGAAATCATGCAAAATGAATAGGCACATCTTGCGATAATCCATATACAACACAAATAACTTCTTATATCACCCATGAAGATAATCCTGAACATATGGTAAATCACATGAGACATAGAACAAGCTAACATTTTCAAAATATAAGGAATTCACAATATACATGCTAAACCAATGAATAAATAGATGGATAATTATTTTAATAACATATATCTTGATCCTAAATAACATAATATAAACCCCATGTGACATATGAAAACATTAGGACATGTTATCCAAATCACTTGATAATATTTTATATTCTATATGGTTTATTGTAATTCTCTTGAAAATGTTAAAGAAAGACACATAAAACTCTTATAAATTCCACCCAAGTCTTGAGAAACCATTCAAGCTAGCCATCCAATCCATTTTATGTCCTCTAGATGTGTCACCTAAGTCATGTGATAGCACTAGTTCACATCAACTAAGTCTTATGGTAGCACCTGAGAATGTTATCTAGCTCTTGGGACTACCCTCAGACATATCAGTCGTCTCTAACTATATTATCTATACATTTAATATAGGACATTCACCAACATCCAAGGAATGTCACATTAACTCTCATGATTCCATCCAAGAGTGATAGCCAGCTATCACAATGGTAGCGGGGCAAGTCAGTTTGATCATTAGACACCATCTCGAAAATCCAGTCGATATCAAGAAATAACTTCCAGAACATTCTGACCAGGTCTTGCGATGTCCTATGAAGAATTAAACATTAATCATTAAAAAAACATAGTACATTTTATCTAGGATACATGAAGTCCATCATAAAAGTAAAATTGGATAATGTAACTGAAATTTTCATGTCAGTTAGACACCCTCCGACCTAAAAAGCAGAAAATCAGGGAATGATGAGTAGAAAATAAATGCATGTATGGTAGAAATGTTGGCTAGGTCTATGAGGTAAAACACCATGTGTAAGACCAGACAAAAAGAACTATGTTGAAATTGATTACTTCTATAAAAAGGATTTATTTCACGCCTCTCTTATTTTTGATATCAACATTAAACATTAAAGTGTTTTCCTAGTAAATAGGTCATGTATATATAGGAAATGACACTGATCATTTTCCATTATTTATTTCTAACATCAAGAATAGCTCATGTGGGTATAGGAAGTTGTAATATTCATATCATTTCCATAGTAAGACTCTACAATGTGAAGGGAAACCGTGAAATCCATGACGAACTGAACTATAATGAATTTGATTTCATTCAAAACTAGGATATGTAGAATGCATTACTAGGGGTTAAGATCAACATTATATGTCCAAAGGGCTATCTCATGACCTAATTACCACATATAGATATAGTGAGACTAAATACGTTCTATCCATTTTTTATAACACTGATTATTGCTCACATTGTCTTAGGTTGTTGTAGAATTCATATCATTCGCATCATGAATCTCCACCATCCATGGAAGGGAAACCTCAGCGTGTAAACCATCCATGGACCTTGGAAAAGATACACCGCTTTAGGAGACCCTTTACTAGACTATGAATGTATTCCTTTGTCTCCAGCATATACACCTACGGTATTCAACCAAATGTGTCACTCTACAAAAAGATCATTCTAATCCTTTTGTTCTCTAGAAGCACTATATCATAACTCATAACCTTTTTCTGTTTTGGTTCATTCCTAGTATGATTTTCCTATATGGTTACTCATTACCTAAGAACCTCAATAAACGATTTAAAATATTTTTCATCTCCCAATCAGAAGTATGATGGGGTACACTTGACCCTTGGTATCCTAATTGGGAACTTTTGTATCTTCCTCCATTTTAGGTCCATGTGGCTCATGACCTTAAACTACCAACCCCTTGGTTGAAGTTGTAAGACCTTAAACTCTAACATATAATAGTCCAAATCACAAATCTTTTAACTTCTAGAGAAAGAGAAAAAAACATGTAAGGTTTATAACCCATAAATGGAGCCCTGATAAAAAAATCCTACTCTTCATTCAATAAACTATTCATCTCCAATGTTTAGGAAAAAATTAGGGTACAAGTAAATAAGAAATAAATACCATAGTGAATACTTTGTAACATGATTAAAACACAATCTATTCTCGCTAGACACCCATGGTCTATAAAAAAAAAGTTAGATTAATGGTTTTTCACATCTCTTTACCATGAGAATATTTTCTCTATGCAGTGAAACATCTTTTTGGGTGCTGCACCACTTTTTGGATATTTCACTTTACACATATAAAACCTCATGATTTTAGTGCCTCAGGTCACCACAAACTTACATGGACCTTTTATGAGATACCTGACATCAAGGAACCCTTTTCATGACTATTAATGTATGCATATGTGTCTTAGAAATGTTTCTATGGCCATCAACCAAATTATTCACTCTAAAGAAATGAATTTTCTATCCATTGGATACCTGACAACACTACGGAAAAAACCTAACACCTCAGTGTGTTTTGGGTCTTTCCTAATATGATTTCCCCATATCATCCTCCTAGATTGGGAACTTTGGATAGTGATTTATAAATATCATACCAAAATATCCAAGAGGATTACACCTCCTCAAAGTTATGTCACTATGTTTTGTACTTATTCTCAATGAATTAATGTGAAATTATATTCCCAAAACGGTTATAGCATACACTTCACAATTTTAAACCACGTAGAATAGGCATTGAGCTTAAAATTTATGAGTTAAAATTCTCTATGTTTCTAGAACCCTTCCTATATAGATATCCCCCATAACAAACCACACCATTTTAATATTTGTGTCTTCAAAAATTTTTCATCACCCTTGGGAAGAAGTGGAGATCATCTTTTCTTGGACATGATATCGATACATAAGGGCTTTGAACCACTAAATAAAGTCATATACTCAATGTAAGAAAGAAACACCAATCAATGTGAGCCCTTGAAACACCATGACAGAACCTAGAACCTTAGGGTGTAACAAGTCATCTCAGAAACGTGTTCCCCATCCCATATTCATAGACTCAAACTTTTGAGTTATGACTTATATCTCCAATAAACAAAATATATAGGTGGACATAAAATTCATTTTATATCTCCCCTAACAGATATTAACCCCATAATCCTTTCATAACCCTTGTAAATAAGTAGATAGACCTTTGTTTGGAATTAAAACTAACATATAAGGGCTTAGACTAACCAACTAGATGAATCTCCCATTTCCAGGATAAGAGCTCTAATAATCATAAGACTCATAAACATCACAATGGTACTCAACACCCCATAGTGATTTGGGGCATTCTTGGCTTGTATAATCCATATTTCATGATCATCAATATAGTCCGAGATAAAAGGGCCTAAAATAAATTAATATAAGATCTAAGATAAAATAACTTATACAACAACAATAGAAGTTTTGAGCTAAAAGACGCTATAGAAAATAAATGGAAGGTCCAATAAAATAGAGTTCAAAATAAAACAATATAAGGTTTGAGATAAAAGACCCTAAAATGAATTAGGAGGTCTGAACTAAAAGACCATAAACTATGGTGATATAATGTTCAAGCTAATGGACCATAAACTAAAGAAATAGAATGTAGAATCTAAAATACGATAAACTATCACGGTTACTGGCCTGAGATAAAATACCTTTCACTATTTTTATATAATGTCCAAGATAAAATACCCTAAACTAATGTAATATAAGTATTGATATAAAAGACCCTAAACTGATGCAATGGATGTTCCAAGATAAAATACCCTAAACTAAATCAATAGAAGGACTAACCTAAAAGACCCAAAACTACAATGATTTAATGTCCATGATTAAATAACTTAAAATATAGTGATATGAGGTTCAAGCTAAAATAACATAAACTAATGAAATATAAGGTCTAGCTAAAATACCCTAAACTAATGAAATGGATGTTCTGCGCTAAAACACCATAAACTACACCAATTGAATGTTTGAGAAAAAATACCTTAACTAAATAAAAATAGTGATTTTGTCTAGATGAATGGAAAATATAGAAAGGGACACTATATTTCCATGACAGACATCAATATTCTTTATCTAAGCCTTTTTTCTTCATAAAATGAAGTTAAATCTCTCTCTCAGATATGTATTCTACCCAATTATCCTTCTGCAAAATGGGCTCATGATGATTTCTCTTGGAAAGATCTTGTACGATGGTCTTGTGAATGGGTTACATGATGGAAGTAGGGTGATAGATCAAGAGAAAGGAGTATTCGTCGAATGAATCTCTCTTCAATGCACTATTTATAGGTCATCCCAAGGAAGACAAATAATTTTCCAATAGTACAAGAATCACCCAATTAAATGGTTCATGAAACACTAAAGACACATATGGTCATTTACTACCGTCATAACTGAGTCCTTATCCCAAAAAATTTCACTCCTGGGGGGCGCATCTTTTTAACCCCTCCAAATGAGAATAAAAAAATTTATAAAGTATTAATTACTAGTATGTGTGTATTATCTTATCTAAAAAAGAAAATAATGATGGAGGTTTCCCTATTCATGAAAATCCTGTGAATCCCCATGAGACACACGATCAAATAACAAGACAAAAATCATGTATCCAGTCACACATAGTGAATAAACTGTAGAATATCCCTTGATTCCCATTTAAAAATACCTTATACTCTTTAGAATTCACTCTATAAAATATCGAATCACGTTAAGGAATCTAGATAAACACCCCCTAATTCGTGTGGCCTGTCAACCAGTGGAAAAATCACAAACCCTCCCAAAATCCTTTATAAATATAAGGAAAATATTCCAAAGTTGTAACACCCCAAGATTCCATGGTACGCTTCTCTTTGAATAATACAGTAGCAGTTGTTGTACGCAACTTTGAGTTCTAACACACCACAACCAATCAAACTAGCCGTTATGAATAATAATACCCACTTTTTAAAAATTTATAAATTTTATCTTTCAAAATGGACTTAATTTTTGGATTTGGAATATCAAAATTATCTATGGGTGAATTTTTATTATTTTTTTGAAAACTTTCAATTTTTGATGAATAGTGAAAAACACTGAGTTATTGTTTAAAACCAAAGTTTTATTTAAATAATTATTTATTTTATTTAAATTTATTTTATGTCAAAATAGATACATAATACCTATATAAGTTCAATGTAATTCATTGGAGTCAGTTTATAATAATTTTAGATATATAAAAATTTTATTGAACTTTTCACCGTCTTTTACCCACCTCCTAGGAGAATTTACAAATTCACATAAAACATAATTTTACCGCTTATGTGAGTGTAATTTCAAAAATCTGAGCGAAACTATTGATATCAGTAAGAAGAATTTGTTTCAATAAGATGAAAATATTTTTTGGTGAATAATAACTTTTTACTTTTATTTACCATGGTTAAAATTAAATAGGTTGATTAAGGGTAAAAATGATATTATTATTATTACCCTAACACATGTCCCAATTCTATTTGATAAGTATAATTTGACCAAAAACATCCTTATCAATAAAATATTAACCTCTTTGTTCCACTTGTATTAGATTAAGACACTTATTATTATTTTATTTAAAGAAGAGTTAAAAGAAATAAAATCAAAGTTTAATAAATAAAACATTTTTAATATAGGGTTATACATAAGATAAATTAAACTATAAGTATTAATTATAAAGATAAAAAAATTTCCTACAAAATGGTATTTTATTTATATTTTTTATACATTAAATAATCTAATTTATTTATGACACAATGATGATGCAATAATTACCTAATTAATGAAATATTAAAATTATTGACGTTATAAATATCGAAATAAATGTAATATGAGACTTTTTATGAATTCCAATAATTTTATAGGTTAATATTACATATTATTGTTGGTTAGATGAATTTTATTCGAAGTAATAATGCTGTTATGAATTTAGAAAAAACAAAATACCAAATAGTGTCAAAATTGAAATAAAATAGTTTTTAAAACAAATATTATATTATTAATTGATATTATATTGATAAAAATATAAGGTTCGGACAACAGACTTATATAATGATAGGTGTATCATCAATTAACCACTGGGGATTCTCTTGGAATTACATAGTATGTTTATTAACCATATAATATAAAAATACAAAGAGACATGGTAAATGTCAAACTATTTAACTAAGAGTTAAATATAGAAGATAATGTTAATATAGTGAACCAAACCTATATGAAACCTATTTATTGAGTTCTCTTAGACCCATAACTACTTTATCCTTTAAATAATCCATTTTTATCCATTATAAATGGAAAATTATTTTATTATAAAATAATATTTCTAGCTTTTCCTAAGGTGCCCCTCACCCCTCTTATGAAAGGGAACTCCCCCTTCTCTCTAATTCACACCTTCAAAGCCATTTGGATCGGACAAACCCTGACCAAATACCCTCTCAACTATCCTACCTTCATTATATAGGCCTTACATTAGTCAGAAAGCCAACCTATGAATCCCATTTGATCAAATCAAAAGGAAGAACCCAAAGAAGAGGTAAATATTTCATCACCTTATTCAAGTTTCTTTCTTCTTCCACTTAATTTTTCTTTGGTGTTTCCATTATAAAATAATAACTCTAGTATATTTTATATACTATGATGTTATTATAAATATGCTAAAACCAAATTCATTATTCTATCCATCCTTTAAATGACATGTCACCATACTTGCGTACGTACAACTTACCGTCTCCACGTCGTGGTGTAATTGTTATTCAATACATTATTATTTGGATGGGAATAATAATGATGTGTAATTGATGTAAATAATAAATATATAATTATAATGATTCTATATATATGATATACCATCCAATTATATATTATTTTAATATCAAAATAATGATATTGTCGCTCGTGCGTACATATGGATTACCGCCTCCACAAACGCGATGAGATTCATTCCCCATCGTATCTATTAAAGATTAATTTTCATTAGATGATTAAAAATAATGTTTAAAGACTTTATATCATTTTGGATATTAATAATATACATCCCATCTATATAAAATATGACTCACATAACAAATAATATAACGGAAAACGAGTTCGTTAAGACCCGAAACAATGATAATACTAAGATATTATTAACAATGCAATGTTAAAAGATCATATATGATATCATATTAATGTATATGATTATTTTATAGTTTAATAAAAATTATTACACCATTATACAGGAGGTTAACCTAACATCGACCAAGGAAAATTACAAGGTAATGGTTAATTCTACAATCTCTTCATTATCCGAGATTGTTTATACATAATTATCTACTGGGAACTCTTTATCATCCACATTGATGTTTCTCAAAAATGTATTTCAAAACATTCTTACTATTTTACAGACTACGGTTTAATGTCATTTATACCCTTGTTTTACTTTTATAAGATGTTTTCAAAGGAATCTTCCCATCATTTTCCAAACAAGGTACTTTTTGACTTTTTCGAAAAATTTAAGGTAAGAATGTTTTTTAACTTATACGACGAGTGTGGATATTTTACACTATTATAACATCATCGAAGCTTCCCTTATAAGATTATAAAAATATTTTCAAATATAAATGTTTTCTTTTATAATTACTTGAATTTTAAATGATTTCAAAATAGAAAGAGATATTTCTCTAAAAAGGTTTTGATTTCATCTATGTCAACATCCTTTTATGGATTTTAAGTTTGTTTGAAGTTGAATTTTTATGATACAAAACATCCATATTTTATTGAAGGTTTTTTGATATGTTTGATTGTGGATGTGTTATTTCATACCATTAATGGTTTATGGATAAAGTATTGACATTTCCTATGCCATTTTTAATATAAATGTTAATGTTATGTTCAAACCTTTTCATATGAGGAATGCATTAGACTTAGTAAGTGACGGGTGAAGCCCGCTATAGATTCTTGATGCATCGGTAGGTCTCATGAGAAAAACTAGTGTCTTGGCACAAGGCCTTGACAAAATATTATTTGTAGTGTTGGCATAAGGCCTTAACTATGTGGTTATGAAAGTCTGACATTATGAATTCCATCATTATGAATGTGGCTATTGATATTGCATGTGATTATTCGACTAGTAGAATATCCATGTGAGTAAGTAAATGTCATTATTTGATTTTATCTTTTTCATATTATGTTGAAGTTCAATCTTAAAAGGATTTTTTAGCCTTATACATTGACTTAAATGTTTATGCTTATTTATGAAAGTTTCCGCTATATTGTTATCATTATTGAGCATCTGAGCTCACCTCTTTCTATGTTTTATTTTTCCTAGGATGCGAAGAAGTATTTTATGACTGACCTATAGGGATAGTCTGAGGGGATATGAGTGTGGTCTAGGGAAACAAAATTGCTTGTAGTATTTCATTTTATTATGTAATGTAAACTTTATGAATGTATCTAGTACTTCCAAGGATACTAAACTAGTCTCTCTTTTGAGACATGATATTTTGTGATCATGGAATTGTTATGTAATAATTCACCAACTCTCAATAACTGGGGTCAGGGCATTATAGTTGGTATCAGAGGATGTTTAGTACAAACCTTGGAAACTAGATTTAGATAAACTTTGATTAGAGCACATTACCCTAAGATAGACTTTGAGGATTAGTATAGAAGAAATTCCTAGAATTTTGGTATTGTACAGATTTTGTGAGTTTTCCAAGAAATACATCCATGTCTGGATATGAGCCGATAGAGATGGATCTGGCACATATGTACTTATGGGTAAAACCCAAAAAACCCATTTTGAGCTAGACTCGTTTGAGAACTAGTACACGACAAAGGGCCTTGCTGCACTCTTGGTTACGACACTCCCAGGAATATGCTTAGGATAATTCTCATTTTCTTTACAAACCATTATAAAGGTTTTATGAGTATATAATTCCTCAAAGATTTTTTTTATTATAATGGATTATATCCATAAACAGTTCAATTTATGTTAAGTGTTTTACAAGGTTGGAATTATGTATTTCTATTCATAAACTAATCTAGTTTATGTCATTTTTTAGAAATGGTGCCTAGTGGAAGGAATGGAAACCATATCAATGTATGCACTCTATATAGATATTTCCCTCCTGTGAAAGATAATTATAGTGGAGCTGGTGATACAACTGGTGCGGATCATCTAATCACCATTCTGGGACAACTCACTTAGGTTATGAATAATAACCTTACCCGTATAGAACATCCTGATCCACAGCATGGAGGATCAATGTTAGATCGCTTCATGAGGAAACAACCAAAAAACATTCAATTTGGGTAAAAATCCATTAGTATATGACCAATGGATAAATTCCTTAGAGAAAATATTCTATGCATTGGGAATTGGTGAAAAGGAAAAAGTTTTTATGGCAGTTTACCACCTCACTAGAGATGCTGATCAATGGTGGTCATTGATTCAAAACACAAAGGAAGATGATGAAGTATCAAATATTGAATGGAGGGAGTTTAAAGAGATTTTTTTTAGAAAAATACTTTCCTTGTGACCATCGAGCGGACATGGAAAGGAAAATTATGAGTCTGAGGAAAAAGGAGGATGAGAATGTTGCAATGTATGAGGTTAACTTTACAAGGTTAGCGAGGATTGCTGCAGATTATATACATAACCCAACAAGTAAGATTGATCATTTTTTTGATGGGATAAAACCATTTCTCTATAGAGTAATAGTCTCACAATCCTTCTCATCGTACGGAGATATTTTCTAATGTGCTATCAATATAGAAAAATAATTCTCTAAGTCTTACGACTTTAAAGAAAAGAAAGAGAAGAAGAGATCTTCTAAGCACTGTAGAAATGGAAATAAGGGGAAGAAGGGAAAATATGAAGATCCATACTATAGTAAATATGGGAAGCAACATCCTGGTACTTTCCTGAAGGGAATGGGAGTCTGTTACAAGTGTGGTGAAAAAGGCCACCAAGCTCGTGATTGTAAGGGGAAGAAATAGGCTTTCAACGTTAAATGATATAATTGTAGAGAAAGGGGTAATTATGTGAATTAATGTCCAAAGCATTGAAGTAACTTACCTCAGAAAAGGCCAAGGGATCAAGGCCAAGCTTATTCTATAACTACTGTTGAGGTTGAATCTTCTAAAGGCGTAGTGGGAGGTAATTTAATGGTTTCCTCAAGTATAGAAAATACTTTATTTCATTCTAGATCATACCATTGTTTCATATCTTCCCAGTTTTCTATGAAAACTATATACTTCCAATTTGTTTTTATAAGGGATTTGTTAGTCAAAAATCCTAAGGGAAGTATCATCACAACATAGTTTTGTGAATCGGTTCCCATTAGAGCATATAATTATTCTTTATCTGTTGATATCATCATCATACCCATGAATGAATTTGATATAATCCTTGATATGGATTGGCTTTTGGACCATGATGCATGTAACACCCCAAACTTCCACGATACGCTTCTCATTCAATAATGCAATAGCTTGCATTGTACGCAACTTCGAGTTCTAAAACACCGCGACTAATCAAAGTAGCCGTTATGAATAGTAATAACCACTTTTTAAAATTATAGAAATTTTATATTTCAAAATGGACTTCATTTTTGGATTCAGAATATTGAAATTAGCCTATGTTGAATCTTTGGTATTTTTCTGAGAACTTCTAATTTTTTATGAATAGTGAAAAATATTTAAAACAACTTTTTAATCGAAATAATTTATTGTGATAAATTATACTATTTAGTGGTTTTAAGGTATAATTATAATATATTTTTACCATTTTATCCAATGGTGGTCATTAGAATTAATTTAACATTGAAATTGGACATAAACAATTGCCAATCTTTCGATATAAATTGTTTCTTAAAAACACGCTATTTGTCGTAACAGTGGGAATTAATTATAAAATTAATTAATGAAACTTATATGTTAGGAATTTTGTAAAATAGAAATCATTTTTGAATTCGGAATATCAATTATATCTTAGGGTGAAATTTTGGCCTTGTTCTGAAAAACTTCAATTTTTGATGAATAGTGAAACCACTAAGTGGTAGTTAAATAACTGATTTTTCATTTAAATGAAATATTACCACTTCTGTGATTTGATTTTCAAAAATCCGACATACATGGTTGTCATTAGGAAGTAAAATGTGGTTCAATGAGATCAAAATAATTTTTTGGTGAATAGTAACTTTTAAGTTCTTAATCGCGATTAGAGGTAATTAGTGTAGTTTAAGGTAAAAATAATGTTTTAATAATATGAGATGGTCTTGACACTTGTGCTAATCCTATTGTATGAGTCATGGCCGACCAAGTCAATCCATGGGTCAACTTGGGGACCCCATGGAGCCACTTTAGTTGGAAAATGACATAAATACCTTTTATTTAATGTTAAAGTAAAAAATGACACAAACATGAAATGTTTTACTAAAACAATTTTTACATGGGGTTATACAAGTCATATTTTTGACTATAAATATTAATTGGAAATCTAAAAAGATTTCCTACATCATATTATTTTTTTAAAAAATTTAGACATTAAATAAATTATATTATTTATGACATCATTATGATGCAGCGATGACCTCATTATTTAACGATTTTAATAAAATGAAAAGATAATGTACAATACAAGGATTACACTTGTCCAAAGACTATTGGATGGGTAGATTTCAAACCCTTATCACCTTATCCATGAATTATATAATTGTGGGACCTTTAAAATCCGAAAAGCATTGTATAATAATGTAACATTTCTATCTTTCCAAAAGAGCCCCTCCTCTCCTCTTATAAAAGGCCCCCACCTCTACCACCTCATTCACACTTTCAAACCATTTGGCTCGGCCAACCTCTGCCCAAATACTCTCCCAACTTCCCCCTCTTACTCCTAGAAGCCTCACTTTGGTCAGAACTCTTCTCAAGGAAGCCGTTGGCTCAAATCAAAAAGAGTTACCCGATTTTGAGGTAATGTCTTCTCTAATGTTGTTTTGTTTTATTTTTCTTCTCCAACCCCCTAAACTCATTTTATTCATTTCTTTTGTAACAACACAAGTATCCTCAATATACTAGGATTTTGTTATAATAAGGATTCGAGCTACACTTACACACACCTACATCTAATGGTTAAAGAAGATACGGTTTCTGTGGATGGCGAATTTATGCCTCACAAAACGATGATTGATCAACACTAATATAACACCTTCAAAGGTGGCCATTAAGATGTCACTATATTTATATATGATATATAATGTGTTTATGTTTTACTTATTCTTCTGTATTTCTCATTTATGGCATACTTTATGATTTCCATTATGGGTAAAACGCGATAATTTCATTTTAGGAAGTGCGGACTACCGCCCCTCAAAGTGATTTGAATCGTTAATGCCATATGTGGGATGTATAAAGGATGGATTAAATGGTATTATACACTATATTATACTGTAATTATATTATAAATTTATATCATTATGATTTTGTTCCATTAAATATGAAATAGAAATGAAACTAGTGTTCATGCGTACGTACGACTTACCGTCTCCATGAACGGTGCATTTCATTTATTACCTCTAAATGTTACATGACATTATGAATGAATGTATATATTGGATATATATCATATATATGATATATATATCATGAATATAATTCTGGATATAATGGATATATCACCACATGAACAACTTGTAATTATAAGAATGTTATTTCTGACTCAAGTACCTAAGATCGACAAAACGACCGTTATTAACTTAAATAATTACATAATGTTCATAACATGGTAATAAGGTTTATAAAAGGAATAATTAACATGAAAAAGGTTCTTAAGTAAATAGGAATTAACTTTATTTTATTATTCAGGAGGTTAAAGAACAGTCGAGTCAGGACAGGACGCAAGGTAAGGGAATTGCTTAACCCAATTTTCATTCTTTGGGTTAATCTCCTACTTTCAAATTATGTCATGATATTATTATGTCCTATATTGTATTTATACATTATTTATGTGTACTTATAGTGAATACAAATTATAGATGTACTTTATTTAAAAAAAGATCTTTTTAAGGACTTCGTCTCAATCCCCTTTCATTGAGGCATATTTGGTTTTATACACAACTGTCTTTTATACGGTGTATAAACCCCTTTGACTTGTACGTTTATTCAAAAAGAATATTTTTTATACGAAGCGTTTTACTAAACGAAAAAGGGAATGTTTTTGTCGTACGTATGCGGCAACAACGAATTCTCCGCCGCCGTGACCACTATTTGAGTTTCGGCTTCCTCTACAAGCCATACCTTTTTTTAAAAGAAAAATAAATACCATGTTTTACTTTTCTTTTATTTTGGTATTAAAAATGGTTTTGAAAGCGTTTTTATTATATCAATGTGTTGTATTGTTATCTTGTGATTGAAATTTGGAAATGTTATGTTTCCTTTATGCATGTTTTATGTGATACAATTATGTTATGGTTTATGAAATGTTTAAACCTATTCATATGAGGAATGCATTGGACTTAATAAGTGACGGGTAGAGCCTGCTATAGCTCCTCAATGCATCGGCAGGTCTCATGAGACAAAATAGTGTCTTGGCACGAGGCCTTGACAAAATCTTATTTGTGGTCTTGGCACGATGCCTTGGCTACGTGGTTATGATAGTCTGACATTATGCATTCCATCATTATGAAAGTGGTTATTGATATTGCATGTGATTATTCGACCAGTAGAATATCCATTTGAAGAAGTAAATGGAATTATCTCATTATACTTTTGCCATATTATGTTGATGTTCAAGTTTAAAAGGCTTTTGTTTTAGTTATACATTACCTTAAATGTTATGTTTATTTATGAAAGCTTCTGCAGTATTGTTATCCTTACTGAGCATCTGAGCTCACCCCTTTCAATGTTTTAATATTTTCCAGGATGTGAAGAAGTATTTTATGAATGACCTGCAGGGATAGTCAGAAGAGGATATGAGTGTGGACTATGAATATTTTGTTATTAGTTTTTCACTTTATGATGTAATGTAACGTTTACGAATGTATCTAGTGTTTCCAAGGCTACTAAACTAATCGGTCTTTCGAGACTTGATCTTTTGTGATCATGCCAATGTTACGAAGTAACGCACCGGCTCTGGGTAGCTGGGGTCGGGGCATTATAGTTGGTATCAGAGGCAGTTTAGTACTAACCTTGGAAGCTAGATTTAGATAAACTCTGATTAGAGCAAATTGCCCAAAGATAGACTTTGAGGATATGTATAGAAGAACTTCCTAGAATTTTGGTATTATAGAGATGTTATGAGTTTTCCGAGCAATACATCCATGTCTAGATACGAGCAGGTAGAGGCGGCTCTAGCACAGATGTACCTAGGGGCAAAACCCGAAAACACCGCTTTGAGCTAGACTCGAACGGGAACTGGTGTACGACAATGGGTCTTGCTGCACTCTTGGTTATGACACTCCCGGGGGATATGCTTAGGATAATTCTCATTTTATTTACAAACCACTATGAAGGGTTATGATTATATACTTCCTCAAAGAAAAAATTTATTTTTATGATTATGGATTATATCCATAAATAGTTCAATTTATGTAAAGTGTTTTACAAGTATGGAATTATGTATTTTGATTAATAAACTAATCTAGTTTATGCCATTGTTTAGAAATGGCGCCTAGTGGAAGGAATGGAAACCGTATCAATGCACGAACTCCGTGTAGGGATTGCCCTCCTACTCAAGATAATTATTGTGGATCTGGAGATACAACTGGTGCTGATCAACTTATTACCATACTGGGACAACTCACTCAGGTTATGAATAATAACCTTACTTGTATGGAGCACACTGATCCGCAACGTGGAGGATCAATGCTAGACCGTTTCATGAGGCAACAACCACCAACCTTCAATGGGAGTACAAATCCTATAGTAGCTGAGAAATGGATAAATTCCTTAGAGAAAATATTCCATGCCTTGGGGAGTAGTGAAAGGGAGAAGGTTGTCATGGCAGTTTACCGCCTCACTGGAGATGTCGATCAGTGGTGGTCGCTGATGCAAAACACAAAGGAAGATGATGACGTATCGAATATGGAATGGAGGGAGTTCAAATAGCTTTTCTTAGAAAAATAATTTCCTCGTGACCATCGAGCAGATATGGAAAGGCAATTTCTGAGTCTGAGGCAGAAGGAGGATGAGAATGTCGCAAATTATGAGGCCAACTTTACAAGGTTAGCGAGGTATGCTGCAGATTATATACGTAATCCAAGAGGTAAGATTGATCGTTTCTTTGATGGGTTAAAACCATTTCTCCATCGAGCTTTAGTATCACAATCGTTCTCAACATACGAAGATATTGTCTCATGTGCTATCAAGACAGAAAAGGAATTCTCTAAGTCTTATGACAACAAAGTAAAGAAAGAGAAGAAGAGAACGGTGGAACAAGAGACAGATAAAGGGAAAAAGGGAAAGAAGTATTTTCCATTATGTGATAATTGTGGGAAGAATCGCCCTGGTACTTGCCTAAAAGGAATGGGAGTTTGTTATAAATGTGGGGAAAAAGGTCACCAGGCTCGTGATTGCAAGGGAAAGAAAGAGGCTATCAATGTTGAATGCTACAATTGTAGAGAAATGGGTCATTATGCAAATGAATGTCCTAAGATTCAGGGAAACTTACCTCAGAAAAGGACAAGGGATCAAGGACAATCTTATGTTGTTACTACAGTTGAAGCAGAATAACTAATGTAATGGTGCTTTTGGACTCATGGATTATATTCTGGTTATTAGAATAATGTGATTGTACTGCAGTACTTGTTGATTTCAGTAAGGTTTTAATATGATGAAGGTAATTATATTTTTAGTATGTGACAATAAGAGAAACTTTACTTTGTTTGGGGAATCTGATAAATTGATTTTGGAATTAAGAGACCTTTTAGAGAAAGTCTGGACAGAGGTATTTTGGATAACTATAATGGTTGGAGTGGATTAAGTTGATCTTTGGATAGTATTGTTTAAGGTTAAAAAATTTATGAAGATTATTTTTGGAATATTATGATACTATAGTTTTAGGAAAAGGACAACCTGCAGGGTGGGGAATAACCCGTCGCTTCGGACAAAGCTGCAGGAATCGAACCCACAACCATAGTGAGACAAGCCTTTATTTCCTACCACTAGCCTACAGGAAGTCCCTGGTTATTACAAAATAGTTTTACTAATCTAAATGGTATGTGTTAACATTTGGAACCTTATAAAATTAGGATAAATAGAATATTTTTGAGTTCCGTTACCATTTGGAGTAAAAGTTGGGTTTGTGGTAAAAATTTATTAACGAATGAAAGTATACATAACAAGTATGTATATTCTCTTACGTTCTTAGTAAATCTCCTAAATAAATTCCCCAACATTATAAAAGGTAACTTAAAACAAAAATGTTGTCGGTTAACTTTTCCAACTGGGGATTCAATGACCGTTTAACCAATCAAAAGTTTGTGATTTTCTTGTGGTTAAACTTTCTCTTAATCCTGTTTTCTATAACTCTCCATTAGACCTTGATGGTTTGTTTCTCCTCCATATCCATATTTTCATAGAATCCTAGAATGGGCTATCTCGGGTGAACTTTGTACTTATCTTGCTTTCTTTTAATGTTATATATTTATTAACCTTATTTCCGATGTGGGTTTTCCTCAAAGGTATTTTCTCGTTTCAACCTTTTATTTTCAAAGAAAAATTTCAAATTGTGAGGACTCAATTTATTGAATGAGGTGAGAATGTAACACCCCGAGCTTCCACGATACGCTTCTCATTCAATAATGCAATAGCTTGCATTGTACGCAACTTCGAGTTCTAAAACACCGCGACTAATCAAAGTAGACGTTATGAATAGTAATAACCACTTTTTAAAATTATAGAAATTTTATATTTCAAAATGGACTTCATTTTTGGATTCGGAATATTGAAATTAGCCTATGTTGAATCTTTGGTATTTTTATGAGAACTTCTAATTTTTTATGAATAGTGAAAAATACTTAAAACAACTTTTTAATAAAAATAATTTATTGTGATAAATTATACTATTTAGTGGTTTTAAGGTATAATTAGAATATATTTTTACCATTTTATCCAATGGTGGTCATTAGAATTAATTTAACATTGAAATTGGACATAAACAATTGCCAATCTTTTGATATAAATTGTTTCTTAAAAACACGCTATTTGTCGTAACAGCGGGAATTAATTATAAAATTAATTAATGCAACTTATATGTTTGTAATTTTGTAAAATAGACATCATTTTTGAATTCGGAATATCAATTATAGCTTAGGGTGAAATTTTGGCTTTGTTCTGAAAAACATCAATTTTTGATGAATAGTGAAACCACTAAGTGGTAGTTAAATAACTGATTTTTCGTTTAAACGAAATATTACCACTTCTGTGATTTGATTTTCAAAAATCCGACATACATGGTTGTCATTAGGAAGTAAAATGTGGTTCAATGAGATCAAAATAATGTTTTGGTGAATAGTAACTTTTAAGTTCTTAATCGCGATTAGAGGTAATTAGTGTAGTTTAAGGTAAAAATAATGTTTTAATAATATGAGATGGGATTTAAACTTGTCCTACTCCTATTGGATGAGTCATGGCCGACCAAGAAAATCCATGGATCAACTTGGGGACCCCATGGAGGCACTTTAGTTGGAAAATGACATAAATACCTTTTATTTAATGTTAAAGTAAAAAATGACACAAACATGAAATGTTTTACTAAAACAATTTTTACATGGGGTTATACAAGTCATATTTTTGACTATAAATATTCATTGGAAATATAAAAAGATTTCCTACATCATAGTAGTTTTTTAAAAATTTTAGACATTAAATAAATTATATTATTTATGACATCATTATGATGCAGCGATGACCTCATTATTTAACGATTTTAAAAAAATGAAAAGATAATGTACAATCCAAGGCTTACACTTGTCCAAAGACTATTGGATGGGTATATTTCGAACCCTTATCACCTTATCCATGAATTATATAAGTGTGGGACCTTTATAATCCGAAAATCGTTGTATAATAATGTAACATTTCAATCTTTCCAAAAGAGCCCCTCCTCTCCTCTTATAAAAGGCCCCCACCTCTACCACCTCATTCACACATTCAAGCCATTTGGCTCGGCCAAACTCTGCCCAAATACTCTCCCAACTTCCCCCTCTTACTCCTAGAAGCCTCACTTTGGGAATAACTCTTCTCAAGGAAGCCTTTGGCTCAAATCAAAAAGAGTTACCCGATTTTGAGGTAATGTCTTCTCTAATGTTGTTTTGTTTTATTTTTCTTCTCCAACCCCCTAAACTCTTTTTATTCATTTCTTTTGTAACAACACAAGTATCCTCAATATACTAGGATTTTGTTATAATAAGGATTCGAGCTAAACTTACACACACCTACATCTAATGGTTAAAGAAGATACGGTTTCTGTGGATGGCGAATTTCTGCCTCACGAAACGATGATTGATCAACACTAATATAACACCTCCAAAGGTGGCCATTAAGATGTAACTATATTTATATATGATATATAATGTGTTTATGTTTTACTTATTCTTCTGTATTTCTCATTTATGGAATACTTTATGATTTCCATTATGGGTAAAACACGATAATTTCATTTTAGGAAGTGCGGACTACCACCCCCTCAAAGTGATTTGAATCGTTAATGCCATATGTGGGATGTATAAAGGATGGATTAAATGGTATTATACACTATATTATACTGTAATTATATTATAAATTTATATAATTATGATTCTGTTCCATTAAATATGAAATAGAAATGAAAGTAGCGTTCATGCGTACGTACGATTTACCGTCTCCATGAACGGTGCATTTCATTTCTTACCTCTAAATGTTACGTGACATTATGAATGAATGTATATATTGGATATATATCATATATATGATATCTATATCATGAATATAATTCTGGATATAATGGATATATCACCACATGAACAACTTTTAATTATAAGAATGTTATTTCTGACTCAAGTACCTAAGATCGACAAAACGAGCGTTATTAACTTAAATAATTACATAATGTTCATAACATGGTAATAAGGGATATAAAAGGAATAATTAACATGAAAAAGGTTCTTAAGTAAATAAGAATTAACTTTATTTTATTATTCAGGAGGTTAAAGAACGGTCGAGTCAGGACAGGACGCAAGGTAAGGGAATTTCTTAACCCAATTTTCATTCTTTGGGTTAATCTCCTACTTTCAAATTATGTCACGATATTATTATGTCCTATATTGTATTTATACATTATTTATGTGTACTTATAGTGAATACACATTATAGATTTACTTTATTTAAAAAAAAGATCTTTTTAAGGACTTCGTCTCAATCCCCTTTCATTGAGGCATATTTGGTTTTATACATAACTTTCTTTTATACGGTGTATAAACCCCTTTGACTTGTACATTTATTCAAAAGGAATATTTTCTATACGAAGCATTTTACTAAACGAAAAAAGGGAATGTTTTTGTCGTACGTATGCGGCGAAAACGACTTCTCCACCGCCGTGACCACTATTTGAGTTTCGGCTTCCTCTACAAGCCATACCTTTTTTTTAAAAGAAAAATAAATACCATGTTTTACTCTTCTTTTATTTTGGTATTGAAAATGGTTTTGAAAGCGTTTTTATTATATCAATGTGTTGTATTGTTATCTTGTGATTGAAATTTGGAAATGTTATGTTTCCTTTATGCATGTTTTATGTGATACGATTATGTTATGGTTTATGAAATGTTTAAACCTATTCATATGAGGAATGCATTGGACTTAATAAGTGACGGGTGGAGCCCGCTATAGCTCCTCGATGCATCGGCAGGTCTCATGAGACAAAATAGTGTCTTGGAACGAGGCCTTGACAAAATCTTATTTGTGGTCTTGGCACGAGGCCTTGGCTACGTGGTTATGATAGTCTGGCATTATGAATTCCATCATTATGAAAGTGGTTATTGATATTGCATGTGATTATTCGACCAGTAGAATATCCATGTGAAGAAGTAAATGGAATTATCTCATTATACTTTTTCCATATTATGTTGATTTTCAAGTTTAAAAGGATTTTGTTTTAGTCATACATTGCCTTAAATGTTATGTTTATTTATGAAAGCTTCTGCAGTATTGTTATCCTTACTGAGCATCTGAGCTCACCCCTTTCAATGTTTTAATATTTTCTAGGATGTGAAGAAGTATTTTATGAATGAACTGCAAGGATAGTCAGAAGAGGATATGAGTGTGGACTATGAAGACTTTGTTATTAGTTTTTCACTTTATGATGTAATGTAACGTTTACGAATGTATCTAGTGTTTCGAAGGCTACTAAACTAATCGGTCTTTTGAGACTTGATCTTTTGTGATCATGATAATGTTACGAAGTAATGCACCGGCTCTGGGTAGCTGGGGTCGGGGCATTACAGATGGTATCAGAGGCAGTTTAGTACTAACCTTGGAAGCTAGATTTAGACAAACTCTGATTAGAGCACATTGCCCAAAGATAGACTTTGAGGATTAGTATAGAAGAACTTCCTAGAATTTTGGTATTATAGAGATGTTATGAGTTTTCCGAGAAATACATCAATGTCTAGATACGAGCAGGTAGAGGCGGCTCTAGCACAGATGTACCTAGGGGTAAAACCCGAAAACACCGCTTTGAGCTAGACTCGAACGGGAACTGGTGCACGACAACGGGTCTTGCTGCACTCTTGGTTACGACACTCTCGGGGGATATGCTTAGGATAATTCTCATTTTATTTACAAACCACTATGAAGGGTTATGAGTATATACTTTCTCAAAGAAAACATTTCTTTTTATGATTATGGATTATATCCATAAATAGTTCAATTTATGTAAAGTGTTTTACAAGTATGGAATTATGTATTTTGATTCATAAACTAATCTAGTTTATGCCATTGTTTAGAAATGGCGCCTAGTGGAAGGAATGGAAACCGTATCAATGCACGAACTCCGTGTAGGGATTTCCCTCCTGCTCAAGATAATTATTGTGGATCTGGAGATACAACTGGTGCTGATCAACTTATTACCATACTGGGACAACTCACTCAGGTTATTAATAATAACCTTACTCGTATGGAGCACCCTGATCCGCAATGTGGAGGATCAATGCTAGACCGTTTCATGAGGCAACAACCACCAAACTTCAATGGGAGTACAAATCCTATAGTAGCTGAGCAATGGATAAATTCCTTAGAGAAAATATTCCATGCCTTGGGGAGTAGTGAAAGGGAGAAGGTTGTCATGGCAGTTTACCGCCTCACTGGAGATGCCGATCAGTGGTGGTCACTGATGCAAAACACAAAGGAAGATGATGACGTATCGAATATGGAATGGAGGGAGTTCAAAGAGCTTTTCTTAGAAAAATAATTTCCTCGTGACCATCGAGCAGATATGGAAAGGAAATTTCTGAGTCTGAGGCAGAAGGAGGATGAGAATGTCGCAAAGTATGAGGCCAACTTTACAAGGTTAGCGAGGTATGCTGCAGATTATATACGTAACCCAAGAGGTAAGATTGATCGTTTCTTTGATGGGTTAAAACCATTTCTCCGTCAAGCTTTAGTATCACAATCGTTCTCAACATAAGAATATATTGTCTCATGTGCTATCAAGACAGAAAAGGAATTCTCTAAGTCTTATGACAACAAAGTAAAGCAAGAGAAGAAGAGAACGGTGGAACAAGAGACAGATAAAGGGAAAAAGGGAAAGAAGGATTTTCCATTATGTGATAATTGTTGGAAGAATCACCCTGGTACTTGCCTAAGAGGAATGAGAGTTTGTTATAAATGTGGGGAAAAAGGTCACCAGGCGCGTGATTGCAAGGGAAAGAAAGAGGCTATCAATGTTGAATGCTACAATTGTAGAAAAATGGGTCATTATGCAAATGAATGTCCTAAGAGTCATGGAAACTTACCTCAGAAAAGGCCAAGGGATCAAGGAAAATCTTATGTTGTTACTACAGTTGAAGCAGAATAACTAATGTAATGGTGCTTTTGGACTCATGGATTATATTCTGGTTATTAGAATAATGTGATTGTACTGCAGTACTTGTTGATTTCATTATGGTTTTAATATGATGAAGGTAATTATATTTTTAGTATGTGATAATAAGAGAAACTTTACTTTGTTTGGGGAATCTGATAAATTGATTTTGGAATTAAGAGACATTTTAGAGAAAGTCTGGACAGAGGTATTTTGGATAACTATAATGGTTGGAGTGGATTAAGTTGATCTTTGGATAGTATTGTTTAAGGTTAAAAAATTTATGAAGATTATTTTTGGAATATTATGATACTATAGTTTTAGGAAAAGGACAACCTGTAGGGTGGGGAATAACCCGTCGCTTCGGACAAAGCTGCAGGAATCGAACCCACAACCATAGTGCGACAAGCCTTTATTTCCTACCACTAGCCTACAGGAAGTCCCTGGTTATAACAAAATAGTTTTACTAATCTAAATGGTATGTGTTATCATTTGGAACCTTATACAATTAGGATAAATAGAATATTTTTGAGTTCTGTTACCATTTGGAGTAAAAGTTGGGTTTGTGGTAAAAATTTATTAACGAATGAAAGTATACATAACAAGTATGTATACTCTCTTACGTTCTTAGTAAATCTCCTAAATAAATTCCTCAACATTATAAAAGGTAACTTAAAACAAAAATGTTGTCGGTTAACTTTTCCAACTGGGGATTCAATGACCGTTTAACCAATCACAAGTTTGTGATTTTCTTGTGGTTAAACTTTCTCCTAATCCTATTTTCTATAACTCTCCATTAGACCTTGATGGTTTGTTTCTCCTCCATATCCATATTTTCATAGAATCCTAGAATGGGCTATCTCGGGTGACCTTTGTACTTATCTTGCTTTCTTTTAATGTTATATATTTATTAACCTTATTTCTGATGTGGGTTTTCCTCAAAGGTATTTTCTCGTTTCAACCTTTTATTTTCAAAGAAAAATTTCAAATTGTGAGGACGCAATTTATTGAAGGAGGGGAGAATGTAACACCCCGAGCTTCCACGATACGCTTCTCATTCAATAATGCAATAGCTTGCATTGTACGCAACTTCGAGTTCTAAAACACCGCGACTAATCAAAGTAGCTGTTATGAATAGTAATAACCACTTTTTAAAATTATAGAAATTTTATATTTCAAAATTGAATTCATTTTTGGATTCGGAATATCGAAATTAGCCTATGTTGAATCTTTGGTATTTTTCTGAGAACTTCTAATTTTTTATGAATAGTGAAAAATACTTAAAACAACTTTTAATCAAAATAATTTATTGTGATAAATTATACTATTTAGTGGTTTTAAGGTATAATTAGAATATATTTTTACCATTTTATCCAATGGTGGTCATTAGAATTAATTTAACATTGAAATTGGACATAAACAATTGCCAATCTTTTGATATAAATTGTTTCTTAAAAACACGCTATTTGTCGTAACAGCGGGAATTAATTATAAAATTAATTAATGCAACTTATATGTTTGTAATTTTGTAAAATAGACATCATTTTTGAATTCAGAATATCAATTATAGCTTAGGGTGAAATTTTGGCCTTGTTCTGAAAAACTTCAATTTTTGATGAATAGTGAAACCACTAAGTGGTAGTTAAATAACTGATTTTTCATTTAAATGAAATATTACCACTTCTGTGATTTGATTTTCAAAAATCCGACATACATGGTTGTCATTAGGAAGTAAAATATGGTTCAATGAGATCAAAATAATTTTTTGGTGAATAGTAACTTTTAAGTTCTTAATCGCGATTAGAGGTAATTAGTGTAGTTTAAGGTAAAAATAATGTTTTAATAATATGAGATGGGATTGAAACTTGTCCTACTCCTATTGGATGAGTCATGGCCGACCAAGACAATCCATGGGTCAACTTGGGGATCCCATGGAGCCACTTTAGTTGGAAAATGACATAAATACCTTTTATTTAATGTTAAAGTAAAAAATGACACAAACATGAAATGTTTTACTAAAACAATTTTTACATGGGGTTATACAAGTCATATTTTTGACTATAAATAGTAATTGGAAAGATAAAAAGATTTCCTACATCATAGTATTTTTTTTAAATTTTTAGACATTAAATAAATTATATTATTTATGACATCATTATGATGCAGCGATGACCTCATTATTTAACGATTTTAATAAAATGAAAAGATAATGTACAATCCAAGACTTACACTTGTAAAAAGACTATTGGATGGGTATATTTCGAACCCTTATCACCTTATCCACGAATTATATACGTGTGGGACCTTTAGAATCCGAAAAGAATTGTATAATAATGTAACATTTAAATCTTTCCAAAAGAGCCCCTCCTCTCCTCTTATAAAAGGCCCCCACCTCTACCACCTCATTCACACTTTCAAGCCATTTGGCTCAGGAAAACTCTGCCCAAATACTCTCCCAACTTCCCCCTATTACTCCTATAAGCCTCACTTTGGACAGAACTCTTCTCAAGGAAGCTTTTGTCTCAAATCAAAAAGAGTTACTCGATTTTGAGGTAATGTCTTCTCTAATGTTGTTTTGTTTTATTTTTCTTCTCCAACCCCCTAAACTCTTTTTATTCATTTCTTTTGTAACAACACCAGTATCCTCAATATACTAGGATGTTGTTATAATATGGATTCGAGCTACACTTACACACACCTACATCTAATGGTTAAAGAACATACGGTTTCTGTGGATGGCGAATTTCTGCCTCACGAAACGATGATTGTTCAACACTCATATAACACCTTCAAAGGTGGCCATTAAGATGTCAATATATTTATATATGATATATAATGTGTTTATGTTTTACTTATGATTCTGTATTTCTCATTTATGGCATACTTTATAATTTCCATTATGGGTAAAACGTGATAATTTCATTTTTGGAAGTGAGGACTACCACCCCCTCAAAGTGATTTGAATCGTTAATGCCATATGTGGGATGTATAAAATATGGATTAAATGGTATTATACACTATATTATACTTTAATTATATTATAAATTTATATCATTATGATTCTGTTCCATTAAATACGAAATAGAAATGAAAGTAGCGTTCATGCGTACGTACGGCTTACCGTCTCCATGAACGGTGCATTTCATTTCTTACCTCTAAATGTTACGTGACATTATGAATGAATGTATATACTGGATATATATCATATATATGATATATATATCATGAATATAATTATGGATATAATGGATATATCACCACATGAACAACTTGTAATTATAAGAATGTTATTTCTGACTCAAGTACCTAAGATCGACAAAACGAGCGTTATTAACTTAAATTATTACATAATGTTCATAACATGGTAATAAGGGATATATAAGGAATAATTAACATGAAAAAGGTTCTTAAGTAAATAGGAATTAACTCTATTTTATTATTCAGGAGGTTAAATAACGGTCGAGTCAGGACAGGACGCAAGGTAAGGGAATTTCTTAACCCAATTTGCATTCTTTGGGTTAATCTCCTACTTTCAAATTATGTCATGATATTATTATGTCCTATATTGTATTTGTACATTATTTATGTGTACTTATAGTCAATACACATTATAGATGTACTTTATTTAAAAAAAAGATCTTTTTAAGGACTTCGTCTCAATCCCCTTTCATTGAGACATATTTGGTTTTATACACAACTTTCTTTTATACGGTGTATAAACCCCTTTGACTTGTACGTTTATTCAAAAGGAATATTTTCTATACGAAGAGTTTTACTAAACAACAAAAGGGAATGTTTTTGTCGTACGTATGCAGCGACAACGACTTCTCTTCCGCCGTGACCACTATTTGAGTTTCGGCTTCCTCTACAAGCCATACCTTTTTTTAAAAGAAAAATAAATACCATGTTTTACTTTTCTTTTATTTTGGTATTGAAAATGGTTTTGAAAGCGTTTTTATTATATCAATGTGTTGTATTGTTATCTTGTGATTGAAATTTGGAAATGTTATGTTTCCTTTATGCATGTTTTATGTGATACGATTATGTTATGGATTAAGAAATGTTTAAACCTATTCATATGAGGAATGCATTGGACTTAATAAGTGATGGGTGGAGCCCTCTATAGCTCCTCGATGCATCGGCAGGTCTCATGAGACAAAATAGTGTCTTGGCATGAGGCCTTGACGAAATCTTATTTGTGGTCTTGGCACGAGGCCTTGACTACGTGGTTATGATAGTATGGCATTATGCATTCCATCATTATGAAAGTGGTTATTGATATTGCATGTGATTATTCGACTAGTAGAATATCCATGTGAAGAAGTAAATGGAATTATCTCATTATACTTTTGCCATATTATGTTAATGTTCAAGTTTAAAAGGCTTTTGTTTTAGTCATACATTGCCTTAAATGTTATGTTTATTTATGAAATATTCCGCAATATTGTTATCCTTACTGAGCATCTGAGCTCACCCCTTTCAATGTTTTAATATTTTCCAGGATGTGAAGAAGTATTTTATGAATGACCTGCAGGGATAGTCAGAAGAGGATATGAGTGTGGACTATGAAGACTTTGTTATTACTTTTTCACTTTATGATGTAATGTAACGTTTACGAATGTATCTAGTGTTTCCAAGGCTACTAAACTAATCGGTCTTTCGAGACTTGATCTTTTGTGATCATGCCAATGTTACGAAGTAATGCACCGACTCTGGGTAGCTGAGGTCTGGGCGTTACAATGCAAATTTTTTTTTAAGAAGTAGGAGGTTACTATTTTTGATAACTATGATATAGAACACCTTATCTTTAGAGAAGAAATGTCACCACCTGATTCTTATCTAGATCCACCCCCAGTAGCTCAACTAAATTAAATTATTGGGGAGGAAGAGAATGAAATAACTATGGGTGAGTAAAGGAATGTTCATATAGAGTATGTACCTATTATAAAATAATATGTTGATGTATTTCCAGAATATTTACCCGGACATCCTCCAGAACGAGAAATTGTGTTTTCCATTAATTAAATTCTTGGTTCAAGGCTCATATCGAATACCTCTTAGAGAATTTCCATAGTGGAATTAGTGGAACTAAATAAAAAAATAGAGTAATTGAGTAATAATGGATTTATTCGCCCTAGTGTTTCTCTATGGGGAGCCCCTGTCCTTTTTGTTCAGAAGAAAGATGGATCTATGAGCTTGTGCATTGACTATAGGGAGATCAATGCTATAACAATAAATAAAAAGTATCCCCAACCTTGCATTGATGATTTATTCGACCAAATTCATGGAGATGAATAATTTTAAATTATTGACCTTTGATCTGGATATCATCAGTTGTGCGTGAAGAAGGAAGACATTCTGAAGACAGCATTTTGAACCAGGTACGGGCATTACAAGTTTACAGTAATGCCTTTTGGGTTGACTAATGCACACTCTATCTTCATAGATATTATGAATAGAGTTTTCAAGGAATATCTTGATGACTTTGTAGTGGTATTTATTAATGATATCTTGGAATACTCCAAAGCTACTAATATCATGAAAATCACTTTTGCATTATCCTGAAGACTCTTAGAAGACACAAATTATATGGGAAGTTTAGAAAGTGTGAATTTTGGCTTCAAGAGATTTCTTTTCTTGGCCATATTGTCTCTAAGGATGGAATATAGGTTGATCCTTCTAAGACCAAGACAATCCATGAATGGACAACACTGACGAGTATAACTGAGGTACGCAGTTTTATTGGTTTAGCAGGTTATTATCAGCATTTTGTCCAGAATTTTTCTCGGTTGGCTAACCAATTAACAAAGCTCACACGTAAAGGGGTTAATTTTTTTTGGAAAAAAGAGTGTGAAGAATGTTTTAAAGAATTTAAGTGAAGATTATTCAATGATCCTATATTGAATCTACCAATGGGAAATGATGGGTTTGTTATTTATAGTGATGCTTCAAAGAAAGGACTTGGTGTTGTACTTATGTAGAATGATAGCGTTATTGCCTATACATCACGACAGCTAAAAATTCATGAGAAAAACTATCCTACTCATGATATTGAGTTAGAAGCCGTAATCGTTTCTTTGAATATTTTGAGACACTATCTATATGGTTAAAAATGTGAGATATATACCGGTCACAAGAGTTTAAAGTATATTCTCTCACAAAAAGAACTCAACATGAGGCAAAGGCGATGGCTTGAACTACTCAAGGATTATGATTGCACTATACACTACCACCTGGGGAAGGCAAATAAGGTGGGAGATGCATTGAGTTGAAAGGATCATGGATATTTGAACAAGATTAGAGTTGAAAAAGATCTTATATACATGGATCTAATAAATATGGATATGGGGATATCCATGGAAGGTGAAAAATCAAAACTTTTTCAAATGGTTTCCAAACCATCTTTACTAGAAAGGATAAAGAGTTCTCAAACCAATGATGAAGATTTTCAAAAGAAGATTAAAGCTATGAATGATGAGAGATTGAGTGACTTTGTGTTTAAAAATATAATTTTGAAATATGGGAAGAGTCTTTGTGTTCTCGATATACCTGATCTAAAAAGGGAATTGTTGGATTATGCTCAAAGTTACAATTTCTCTATACAACCTAGGAGCACCAAAACATATAGAGATTTGAAGAAACATTTTTGGTGGGACAACATGAAGAGAGGTATTGCTGATTTTGTGTCAAGATGTTTGGTTTTTCAACAAGTAAAAGTTGGAAGGAAACAGTATGAAGAAGTCTTGCAACATCTTTCCATACCTGAGTGGAAATGGGATAATATTACAATGGACTTTGTCATGGGAATACCAAATACTCCTAGAAATAATGATGCAATATGATTCATTGTTGATCTTCTTACCAAGTCAGCACATTTTTTTTCTATAAGAGAAGATTTACCACTTGAACGATTAGAAAAACTATATATTAATGAAGATGTAAGACTCCATGGTGTACCACTATCGATTGTTTCTGATCATGATACTCGTTTTACATCAAGATTCTGGAAAAGTGTTTAGAAATCCCTGGATACTGAACTTCATTTGAGCACTGCCTGCCACCCCCAAATTGATGGACAATCAGAACAGACTATTCAAACCTTAGAAGACATGTTGAGATCATGCTCACTTTACTTTCAAGGTATGTGGGATCAATAATTACCTTTAATAGAATCTTCCTATAACAATAGATTCCATTCAAGTATTCAGATGGCACCACATGAAGCGTTATACTAAAATAGATGTCGCACACAAACCTGTTGGGATGATGTTGGTGAAAGAAAAATCGTAGCCCCAGAACTTGTAAATGAAATGATGGAAAAGGTGATGGTAATCCAAAACCACATCAAGGCAGCTCAAAGTAGACAGAAGATCTATGCTGATAACTGAAGAAAGGATTTTGAATTTTAGGTAAGAGATCATGTTTTCTTGAAGGTATCTCCATGGAAGGGTATTATACGTTTCAGTAAGAAAGGGAAAATTAAGTCCCAGGTACATCATACCTTTCGAAATTCTAGAATGAATTGGGGTTGTAGCTTACCATTTGGTAATGCCACCAAGTCTCTCCATAGTACACGATGTATTCCAGGTATCACTGTTAAGAAAATACATGCTTGATCCAATGCATGTAATCACCTATGATGTATTAGAACTGGAACCTGATCTGTTTTATTGCAAAGTGCCTGTAAAGATTCTTGATATAAGAGAACAAGTGCTGAGAAATCGGATGACTCGTTGGGTAAAAGTTATATGGAGAAACCATAAGATGGAAGAGGCGACGTGGGAACCCACAGAACTTATGATGAAGAACCACCCAAGTCTTTTTTTTGCAGTAATATTCTATAAGTTTTGAGGATGAAATTATTTGAAGGAGGGGAGAATGTAACACCAAAAGCATCCACAGTAATTTTCTCTTTGAATAATAAAGTAGTGTGTGTTGTATGCAACTTCGAGTTCTAACACACTACAACCAATCAAATAAAAGCCGTTGTGAATAGTAATACCCACATTTTGAAATTTTATAAATCTTATCTTTCAAAATGGACTTCATTTTTTGATTTGTAATATCGAAATTATCATAGGGTTATTTTTTTTTATTTTTCTAAAAATTTCAATTTTTGATGAATAGTGAAAAACAAAGAGTTATTGTTTAAAACCGATTTTTTATTTAAATAATTATTTATTTTATTTAAATTTATTTTAGGTCAAAATAGATAAATAATACCTATATAAGTTCAATTAAATTTATTGGAGTCAGTTTATAATAATTTTAGATATATAAAAATTTTATTGAACTTTTCAGCGTCTTTTACCCACCTCCTAGGAGAATTTACAAATTCACATAAAACTTAATTTTACCGCTTCTGTGAGTGGAATTTCAAAAATTTGAAAGACATGGTTGATTTTATTAAGGAAAATTTGGTTCAATAAGATGAAAATAATTTTTTTTGAATAATAACTTTTTACTTTTATTTACCACGGTTAAAAGTAAATCGGGTGATTAAGGGTAAAAATGATATTATTATTACCCTAACACATGTCTTAATTCTATTGGATAAGTATAATTCGACCAAGAACATCCTTAGTAATAAAATTTGAAACTCTTTGGTCCACTTGAATTAGATTATGACACTTATTATTATTTTATTTAAGGAAGAGTTAAAAGAGTTAAAATCAAAGTTTAATGACTAAAACATTTTTAATATAGGGTTATACATAAGATAAATTAGAATAAAAATATTAATTAGAAATATAAACATATTTCCTACATAATGATATTTTATTTATATTTTTTAGACATTAATTAATTTAATTTATTTATGACACAATGATGATACAGTAATTACCTAATTAATGAAATATTAAATTAGTTGACATTATAAATATCCAAATAAATGTAATTTGAGACTTTTTATAAATTACAATAATTTTTTAGGTTAATATGACATATTATTGTTGGTTATATGAATTTTATTATAATTAATAATGCTGTTATGAATTTAGAAAAAACAAAATACAAAATAGTGTTAAAATTGACATAAAAGAGTTTTTAAAACAAATATTATATTATTAATTGATATTCTATTCCTAAAAATATAAGGTTTGTCAAAAATACTTATATAATGATAGGTGTATCATTAATTAATCACTTTGGGTTCTCTAGGAATTATATAGTAAGTTTATTAACCATATAATATAATAATACAAAGAGACATGGTAAATGTCCAACTATTTAACTAAGAGTTAAATCTAAAATATAAAGTTAATATAGTGACCAAAACCTATATAAAACAAATTGGTTGAGTGTTTTACGACCCATCACCACCTTATACTTTTATTAATCCATTTTGGAGCCATTATAAACCGAAAATGATTTTATTATAAAATAATATTTCTAGCTTTTCCTAAGGTTCCCCTCACCCCTCTTATAAAAGGGAACTCCCCATTCTCTCTAATTTACACATTAAAATACATTTGGATCATCCAAACCCTGCCCAAATACCCTCTCAAATATCCTCAATTCATCCTAGAGGACTTTATTTAGTCAGAAATCCATCTTGAGGATCCATTTTCATCAAATCCAAAGGAAGAACCCAAAGAAGAGGGAAATATTTCATCACCTCTTTCAAGTTCCTTTCTTCTTCCACTTCCTTTTTCTTCGTTGTTTCCATTCTAAAATAAAAAATCCAGTATATTCTATATAATATTATGTTTTTATAAATATGGTACAACCAAATTCATTATTCTATCCATCATTTGAATGACATGTCACCATATGTGCGTACGTACGACTTACCATCTCCATGTGATGGTGTAATTGTTATTCAATACATTATAATTTGGATGGGTATAAAAATGATGTGTAATTGATGTAAATAAAAAATATAACATTATAATGTTTTTTATATATAATATAATATCCAATTATATGTTATTTTAATATCAAAAGAATGATATTGTCGCTCGTGTGTATGTACGGATTACCATTTCCACGAACGTGATGAGATTCATTCCCCATCATATCCATTCAAGACTAATTTTCATTAGATGAATAAAAATAATGTTTAAAGACTTGATATAATTCTGTATATGAATATGATACATCCCATTCATAACAAATATGACTCACATAACAAATAATATAAAGGAAAACAAACTTGTTAACACCCGAAACAATGATAATACTAAGATATTATTAACAAAGAAATCTTAGAAGATTATATATGGTATCATATTAATTTATATTATTCTTGTATAATTTAATAACAATTATTTCACCATTATAAAGGAGTTTAACCTAACCAAAACCATGTAAAAGTACAAGATATGGTTTAATTCTATAATCTCTTCATTATCTGAGGTTGTTTATACGTAATTATCTACTGGGACCTCTTTATCATCCACATCCATGTTTCTTAAAAATTTATTTCAAAACATTATTACTATTTTATAGAATATGGTATAAATTCATTTATACCCTTTTTTGACTTAAATAAGATGTTTACAAAGGAATCTTTCCATCATTTTCCAAATAAGGTATTTTTTGACCTTTTCGACAAATTTAAGGTAAGAATGTTTTTTTAACTTATATGGTGGGTGTGGATATTTTCCACCATTATAACATTGTCGAAGCATCCATTAAAATATTATAATAATATTTTCTAATATATATGTTTTATTTTATAATTACGTGACTTTTAAATGATTTCAAAATTGAAAGAGATATTTCTCTAAAAAGGATTTGATTTCATCTATGTCAACATCCTTTGATGGTTTTTAAATTTGTTTGAAGTTGATTTATTATGATACAAAACTTCCATATTGTATTTAAGGTTTTGTGATATGTTTGATTGTGGATGTGTTATTTCATACCATTCATGGTTTATGGATAATATATTGACATTTGTTATTCTAATTTTAATATAAATGCTTATGTTATGTTTAAAAATTTTCATATGAGGAATGCACTGGACTTAGTAAGTGATGGGTGGAGCCCGCTATAGCTCCTCGATGCATCGGTAGATCTCATGAGACAAAATAGTTTCTTGGAACAAGGGATTGAAAAAATCTTATTTAAAGTCATGGCACAAGTCCTTGACTATCTGGTTATGAAAGTCTGTCATTATGCATTGCTTCATTATGAAAATGGCTATTGATGTTGCATGTGATTATTCGTCTAGTAGAATTTCCATGTGAGAATGTAAATATAATTATTTGATTTTATATTTTCCATATTATGCAGAAGTTCAAGATTAAAAGTATTTTGTTTTAGGCTTAATGTTTATTCTTATTTATAAAATTTTCTGCTATATTGTTATCCTTACTAAGTAACTGAGCTCACCCCTTTCTATGTTTTATTTTTCCCAGGATAAGAAGAAGTATTTTATGACTGACCTGTAGGGATAGTCTGAGGGGATATGAGTGTGGTCTAGGGAAACAAAGTTTCTTGTAGTTTTTCATTTTATGATGTAATGTAAACCTTATGAATGTATTTATTACTTCTATGGATACAAAAGTAATCAGTCTTTAGAGACATGATCTTTTGTGATCATGACAATGTTATGTAATAATGCACCGACTCTGGGTAACTAGGGTCAGGGAATTACAAAATTACATAGCCTCTTATAGTCATAAAACTCATGAAACACGTCACCAATAAGAATAATGATTTTCCATGACAACATTAATATAACAAGGAAGATCATCAACCTTTATAAAATAAATAAGGAAATATAATGGGGAAGGATAAATCCTCTCGCAGTCATAAACATTGTATGATGTTCGCCTGGAGATCTGTAGGAAATGACAAAAACACAATGGAATGTATGCCCTTTCTCACAAGGACCATTGGCACACCATCTTCATTATGTAAAGATCCTCAGACATGTTCAAGCAATCTCATGCTCCCCCTTTGTCTTTATAAGGAAAAATAGATTGAATTTTCAGTTAAATTATTTAGCATCTCCAAAGAACCTTTACTATTCACACAACACATAAAAAATAGGTAGGGTGATTGTGTTTAACAAAACTCATGAAAAAACATGTGATCCTAAAACATTGTAAAAGAAACAAAGGAATTAAAAGAGGGGAATGATGGAAGATTATTGTAGTTTTAAAACTCTTATGACACACTAGGTTTGTCTATAGTATGGTCTCACATGACACCTTGATGTCCATCCTTATCCTGTGAAAGGTTCTAGGAATATCACATGATATCATACGAAGGCCCTTTGATAGGATCCCAAATCTCAACAAGGCTCTTGGACATATCATCTTGGTAATATGGAAGTCCTTCAACATGTCTACATGATTCAACAAGACCCCTTTAATTGGAAATAATCTATTAATATGGGAATTGATGGTATTGTCTCATTTCCACCAAAAATCAGGAGACACCCCCAGAGTAAACCATAATGAGGCCTCGTAAATACACATGACACTAAGGCCATACTCAGAGTCTAGAATAGAATCACGTGACACACTTTTCACAAAATCGATGAACAAATAGAATAGTGAGGCCTTTAAATTCCCCATCACATCATGAAAAATTAACCACTTCCACATATGAACACTCCATATAACCTCATATATGTGATAGATTGTATTTCTCATAGAAACTAATCTCACGATTGGAAAAACTTTCCATTAGGTAAGATCAGGGGAATAACTAGAGAAATCATGCAGCATGCATAAGTGCTTCGTGTGGTCATCCATAGATCATGTGAATGAATTCTAGAGGGACATGTGAAAAACATCTCGAACTTCTACTAAATCATGAAATAATTAAAATAAGATAACATTAAAAAATTCCATGGAATTCACAATATAATGGTTAAAAAAATGAATAAATAAACATTGAATTACGTGAGAAATATATACACTAATCCTCATACACTTTTCATAAAACCTTTATGACATACGAAAAAACCAAGGAATTTTTTCTAGATAACCTAATACTTATTTATTATACTATTTGGATCATGTGTAGTCTCTTAGACATGTCAACGATAGTCACATGGAACCCTCGGGCATGTCTCCTCAGTATTTCAAAATAATCAGGTGTATCCATTCATTCCATGTCTTTTCCTCTAGACATGTATACTGACATATATGGTGGCACCAATTCACATATACTGGGTCTTGTGGAAGAACCCAAGAATATCATTTGGCTCTTGTGTCATCCCCCATACATGTTGGATATATCTCCTCATGTCCTCCTATCATGTCATCCAGGACATGTGACACCCTCTGAGGCATGTCACATTGACTCTAGTAATTCCATACAAGAGTTTCTTCATGTTTTTGTGATGGAACCTGGGTAAGTATTCTAGATCATGTGACACCCACTTGACAAGACAGTCGAGACCATGCTTTGACTTACATAACAAGTCATTCTGGACTTGTTATTTCCTATGGAAAATTTATACTTAATCATGTTACATAATTATGAAATTTCATTTGGGTTACGTGAGGTACCTCAGAAAAGTCGAACTTAATCATGTATTTTTCTTTCTCATGTTAGGCAGACACCCTACAACATGAAAAACAAACATTCAAGGAATGGCATGTATACATTCAATGAAAGATAGGAATACAAGAAGAAAAATTCTATAAGGTTACCTAGTTGTGTAATCCCCAACCAAAATAACTATAATGATTCTGATTCCTTCTATAATAGGGATACAAAGGATGCCTCTTTGTTTCCTGAGCACTACACCAAACTTTCAAGGGTTTTCCTACTACATAAGTGATGGATCTACAAGTAATGAGACTAATCATTTTCCACTCCTTGTTTCTCACAATTATCATAGCTCATGTGGTATTAGAGAGTTATAATAATCAAATCATTTATCTTGTAAGACTCTATAAAGGCAAGGTGAACCTTAGTTAATAAGAGCCAACCAACTGAACTATGATGAATATAATTCCTTCCATAATAAGGATTTGTTGGATTCCTTCGTATGTATAGATCTCCAAATTAAATATCCAAATTGTTTCCCCAGTACCTATGTACTACATATATATGTAGTGAGACTAATTAAATTCCACCACTTTTTTCCCACACTGTGCATAGATCATGTCGGATTAAAGAGTTGTAATAGTCATATCATTATTATCTTTAATCTACACCACTAAGGGAAACATCATAATGTAATCTATGATGATTGGAATAATATAATTTCTTCCACATAAGGGAATCAACCTTGGGGATAGTCCTAAGGGAGTGAATGAACTATGATAAGTCTGATTTCTATAATTTCTAAGATACGTACAATGAATTTCTAGGGCCCAAGATGAAATATGAATCAACATTGGTGTTAGTACCACTATATATATCACATTTTAATGATTAGGACCAAATCATTCTTTTGGGATGATCATGTCACCTCATTCATCAATGGACTAAGAAACAAAATGAACTACGAAAACATTAATTCTTGCCATAAGTAAGATACATGAGATATATCCTTGAGACTCGATCTTGATTAATCAGTTCCCATGTTCCCACAAATATTTCCTTTTCACGTGACATTAAACTACATAGGTTTAACAAACTACGTGGGATTTGATTCTTGCAATAACCAGAATATATTAGAAACCTTAAAATGGCTCAATCCATTCCCTGGAATATTAAACACAACCCTGTGTGGTCAAAAATACTAAAGTACATGCTTATTGGTATATAACACATAAATATCATCCCATTACTGGGAAGGGAATGCAGAACCTTAGATACATGTAGATGGATTAACTAATCATATCCCCTTTTTCTACTTATAAAAGTGGATAAACTATGTTCGTTTTATAATGGTAACCACTATCATATTGAGATTATGATGATCTTTGTAGACATATATAAAATCTATAAGAGAGTCCCAGAGTAGGAAACATTTCCCTTCAAAAGGGTGTTATGTGACTGATGTCCCATACCCTCAATCAAGGTTCATTTTTGAGATTTGTTGGGTATGAAACCCCAACTGGACACCTACCGTTGGAAATAAGTAATGTACCTAGTTATAAATGTGGTAACCATTGATATTTTATAGGGAATACTATGATAATAGTAAACCGGATGCCACTGACAAGTCAAGGAATTAACCCCCCCAATCAATTCTTTAGGTCGATATTTAACCATGGAATCTCCTTCACAATATTAAAAGGATAGAATGCCTGGTTCTTATCAATTAATTCCATTTATCATATGAGGTAATCACATCCAGTTCATTTCTCAATTAAACAATTATATATATGAATATTATCATAGAGAATAAATTTTTATGTGGGTAAATATTCGAAAAATATTTATAAGGTTTGGTTAATATAGAATGATTTGTAGTGGTGTTATCTTATACCCTAAACATGCCAGTTACTCATTCTTATGTGAGGGAAGTATACTAAAATAAGAAACATGCATGATGAGATTTATAATCCAATGAATCTAATGGATATGAAATATATACCTACAATCCTACCTTTTACATAGAAAAAATCATCGAGACATGTCTTATTGAGAATCAGTTATTTAGTTCGATCTTCTCATAATTTTGGATTTGTGACTATTAGTCACTAATATTTATATTTGGTTGTAGTGGATAGTTTCATATGGATTTCACTGTACATGTAGACTTATTATTATTTGAATTAATATTAGTATTTAAAACACATAAATTCATTCTTTAACACTACAAAATTTGTTGAAACTTACAATATATAGGACTATAATGGACGCTAGATTTCAATTAAAATGAGGTTCTTCTCTATTCTTATATTGGGTTTAGTATTTGATTTTGAAACAACCACGACACCATCAATGTTATCATATTATATGAAAACAAGGATGAATAATAGTTATTTTAAATTTTTGTACCTCAAATAATACCCTATAAATATGTATATGTTTAGAATATATTATATTACATGTATATTTATATTCCTTGATTTCCACATTTAAAATTATGGTGCATTTATGGAATCAATTTTGTTATATTTAAAAATGAAACCATGAATTGTAGCAGATTAGAAATAGTATATGATTTTTTTAACATTTTTTTTATTTTGTTTTAATTTGAATCCTTTGATAGTTGTGTTATATAGTTTATGAAAATAGGAAACATTTTAAAACATTATAAGGAATCCCATTATATGGTTTATGTAAGTTTAATCATTTTTCATTCTTTATTAATTGGGGTTATTAGGTCATTACAATTTGCAATATAATTTAATTAATTAAAATTAACAATATAGTCTACTAAGCATAAAAATTCAAGGAACTTTCTTTCATTATTCATTTTAATTATACAAAATTATAAATTTCTTTGACAAACTCAATTAATAATGTTTTTTTCATATATTTTATATAGTGTAATGATTCTATAATGTTTATTGAATAAACTGCATACAATTTATTGAATAATCTAGATGCATAAAATTAATAATTTATAAAAAATATATGTATCTTATTCAATAAACTAAATTTTGTTTATTTAATATGTTATATGAATTTTATTAACAAATTCAATGTAGTTTATTTAATAAACTATATAAAATGTATATAGTTTATTGAATAATAAATCTAATTGAAATTGGATTAGAAAAGGGGAGGGTGGTGTAACAATGTGTTAAAAATGTGTATCTAGTTATGTTAACATGATGAAATAATTGATTTCAATTAAGGAAGTCAGAATTGTTTATACTGACACTAATAATGTTTTTGGGTTGAGCTTTTTTTCATCCCATCTCTATACCTAGTTTTTTTCACTTGAATATTTATTTATTTTTTATCAATAATTATTATGTTATTTATTGTAGGTGAAACTTAAACAATAAAACTTTTATTATCTAAACTTGTTTTATACTATTTTTCTCCTCTATATGTAATTTTATTTAGTAATGTGAAAATATTACATGATTTTAGAATATTTATAAACTCAAAAATCATCTATAACATCTTCTATGTGGGATTATATATCTTTAACCAAATTAAACATTTTAAAATATCAGAAATTAATTTGATATTTGTATGATTATAAGATGATAATTTGGTTGGAGAGGTATTAGATCTTTGGTTTATATCATTATCTAAAACCCCAAGAAAGAATAAAAAATATCAAGCCTAGTGGAATGAGGAAGTATAAATATCCTTGACATGATATCTACTTAGTGATTTCCATTTCATCAAATTCATTTTATATGGATCATTTCTCAATATTCCTCATTACATGGGTAAAATATGGTGATGTTTTTATAAATACATTTATTTTTAATATGAATCAATTTTTATACGATATATATTCTTACATATATCAAATATTTTTTTCATGCCCACTTCTAAAAAAATTATTACTTCATATAAGTGTATTTTAATCTTTCTACAGAACATCTAGTTGATAACATCTAGTTTTAGAAAACTCAGATAGTATAACAAAAATAGTGTTTTTTATTTTTGAAACCACATTTAGAAAAATGATTATTGTATTTTACTCTGTCTAACAATCTGAACTGAATATTGTTTATACCATTTTTTGGTTATTATAAGTGTCTCTATATAAATGATAAAATTTATTAACTTAATGTATAATATTTATTCATGGTTTTTAATATATTCTGAAAATTTTATTTAAAATTTAGAAAGGACACTTCAACCACTTTATCATGTCATATTTTTATGAAAATTCCGTGGTACTATTTTTCAGAAAAGGGAGAAATATTAATTGTTTCTTTCAAAATGTTTATCATAAGTAATTCATGATATAATTTGTCTTAAAAAAGTGATTCCAAATAGGATCCTATAAAAATAATTTCCCCCAAATGTTTTCTTTTGGTATTTAATTTTTTTGATGAGATCAATTAATAAAATGTAAGAAAATTGAATCACATAACACTTATGATAGGTTAATATAAATCATTAATTAAATAAATTAAAAATATTTTCTTTCCAAACTAATTATAATAATTTCTATAACCAGTTTTTATCTTGTTATCTTTAAGGAGACAATGTAAAAAAGATGACTACAAAAGATATTTTCTAAAAAACAATTTATCTTACAAGATTTTGTTGGCGCCAAAATATTGCACGAAAGGAAGGGATGAAAAAGAAGTCCCGCACGCGGCCCCACGAAGCTCCGACGCGAAGCACCCCCCGAGCATCGCGGCCCCGCAAAGTCCCGGAGGTGGTACCTCTCCACGAACGACCTGATGTTCGCGAGCCCGCCACGTAGACCAGGAGGCGGTACCTCTCCACGAACGGCCTGACGTTCGCGAGCCCGCCGCGAAGCAACAGAGGAGGTACCTCTCTGTGAATGGCCTGACGTTCACGAGCGTGCCGCGAAGCACCGGAGGCAGCGCGAGAGTTCTGCTTCGTGGTGCCCCTTACCTATAAATACTGGGTTCCCCCTGAGCCCAAATGACGGACAATCTGACCTTTTGGCTTCTCCACTCCCGAATCGCGAAGCACCCTTTGCCCCGGGAATCATAAGCTCCGCGAGGTACTTCTACTTCGCGTGACGCCTTCTCTTTGTCTCGTTTTGATCCCCTCTTCTAAGAGGGATGCCCTTCGCGAAGCTCAAGGGCATTCGTGAAGGAGGGGGATTCCCAAGGGAACCCGGACAGCCGCAGAGTGTTTATGCTTCATGAAACACCCATCCTGTACTAGTGATCCCCATGCTAAGACAGGATCACTACACATCGCGAAGCACACTACTTCGCAGCACCCTACTTCGCGAGGCACCTCCTCTTCACAAGGTAGTGCTCCACGAATACTATTCCACTTCGCGAAGCACCCTCCACTCACACCTTTGCCCCATTCTAAGGCCAAGGCACTCCACCTCGCGAACCACACTTCTTTCCTTGGCAATTCCTCTTCCCGTGCGACCCTCGAGGTATGCACGATGTGATTTCAAAGTCCCACAGACAATACCACTCATAGCGTTGCTTCTCCTAATGCTTCTTCTCATAGGCACGCTAACGGCTATTACTTCTTCGCATATCCACACTAACATGGACCCCTCGATGGTTCGCTCTACGACCCCCCTTGACCACGACCTTACTGGTACCTTCCCTCCCCCAAGGAGGAAAGGGTACCAGTTATGTAAGTCCTAGGGGTGTGGAGTGAACCCACCCCGTCCAAGCTGCAGGACGTTAAACTTCCAAGCACCATGTCCTCAACACATGACGTTAAACTACGACCCGACCCCATGCCTCGCACAAAGGGTACCCCCATATTGGACATTTTTTACGCCACTGGTTTCCACGGGAGTGGAATCACTCCCCCCACAAGGGATGATATCCTCCTTATCAGAGTGGCATATGTCCATGGGAGAAGGGAATCCACCTTTGTATAAGCCCCCCTAGTTCCCCAACTGATGGCTTCAGCCCTGCATCTCTGTACTTCCCCACTACCAAGGTCAGTGGAGGGCGCGGTAGGGAACGAGGCACCTCCCATCATTGGTCCCAAATCCCTCTTTCACGGCGCTTTGCCGCACTTCGAGCCTCCATCCTGGAGTAAGTCCCAGCACCATGGGCCGCCAAACACGTAAGACCCTCTTCGCTTCTCATAGACGCACCCTTCGCGACGTGATCGCCAGGTCCCTGTAACCTCTTGTTTCTCACACCGATCATGACTCACGTGGGCTTAGAGTAAGCATCGGCCATGGAAATTCCCTCGTCCAGAATGACGTTAAACTGTATGCCCTCATCCAGCATGATATTAAACTACACACTCATTTGAACTACGAGGTCTTTGATCCATGTCAAGGCATGGTACGTAGGAAGCCTCCACGAGGTTCAAGCCCACCCATCATCTATTCACGTCGAGTTCCACTTGCATCCAACATGAAATTAAATTGCATTTCAGTACGATGGAAAGCCATTGTGACCAACTTGAACTACGAGGACTTTGATCCATGTTAAGGCATGGTACGTAGGAAGCATTCATGAGGTTCAAGCCAACCACTAGTGGAACCCTGGGTTCACCTTCACGTCGGTCTGCCGACGAAGCCCCCTTTTAACTATGAGGACTTTGATCCATGTCAAGGCATGGTACGTAGGAAGCCTCCCTGAGGTTCAATCCCATATCCCATTGGACCAAGGTCCCTCATTCCTCACGTCGGTTCGCCTACACCCACCCTCCGAACTATGAGGACTTTGATCCATGTCAAGGCATGGTATGTAGGAAGCCTTCACGAGGTTCAAGCCCACCACTAGTGGACCCCCGGGTCTACTTTCACATCGGTTCACCGATGAAACCCTTTGAACAACGAGTTCTTTGATCCATGTCAAGGCATGGTATGTAGGAAGCCTCCCCGAGGTTCAAGTCCATCTCTCATTGGACCAAGGTCCACCTTCATGTCGGTTCGCTGAAAACTTCCATCATTTGAACTACGAGGACTTTGATCCATGTCACTACATGGTACGTAGGAAGCCTCCATGAGGATCAAGCCCACCCGTCATTCATTCACGTCAGGGTTCATCTTCTTCCCGCACGATGCTAAACTGCATTCCGGTCCAGCAGCAAGTCGTTGTGACCAACCTGAACTACGTGGTCTTTGATCCATGTCAAGGCATGGTACGTAGGAGGCCTCCCAGAGGTTCAAGACCACCACATGTTGGTCATCCCAACCTTATTCTTGTCAGGTCACCAGCACCTGGGCAGCCTAGTGCGTAAGCCCCACACCATCTGGACCAAGGTCCACCTTCACATCGGTTCGCTGACGAAGCCCCTTTGAACTATGAGGTCTTTGATCCATGTCAATGAATGGTACGTAGGAAGCCTTAACGAGGTTCAAGCCCACCACCAGTGGAACCCTGGGTTCGCCTTCACGTTGGTTCACTGACGACATCCATCGGACCAAGGTCCACCTTCATGTCGGTTCACCGGAACCATCCCGAACTATGTGTATTTTGATTCCCTGCCACGGGGATACGTAGGAGGTCTCTTCGAGGCTCTATCCCAACTTCACCGTCGCCCTTGCGATGGTCCCTTGTCATTCCCCCTCCACTTCATTCATCCATCCATCATCCACCCTGATTCTCACCCAGACCGTCATATCCCGGTGAGATCATGTCGTTCCACTCCTCTTCACAACATTCAGAAAGCCGCCCATGGGTTGGCCCCGATATCAGCATCCCTCGTTAATTTGATTCACTCCAGCTAAGGTTTTAATCAGGATAGCCCGTCTCCGCTGGATGTTAAACTGGAGACAAACCTCATGATAAACATGAGATGCTTGAGGGAAACCTCGGATGGTACGCCTTTGGAGTAACCATCTCTGCTGGATGTTAAACTTGCGGCATACACTGTGTTAAACACATGAAGCTGAGGAAAAACTCAGATATATGTCTATGTAATATAATTCCCCGCGCTTGATGTGGGATGCCTCGGGCTTCCACACCCTTGAGAAGTCCCATGACAAGTGACAAAAGACAGACACGCTAGTTCCCCAGCATCCAGACATTCTACTGATGACTCAACATGACTACTCTCCCGAATGAAGGTTTCTACCCTGACCAGACCCATTGGAATGTCCCGACAGAAGCAGTGTAATTAACCGGAATCCATGGAAACATGGCATTGGTAAGAGTTTCACGAACAAAATCTTAAATCTATGAGGGAGACCCGGACTAGGTGATGAGTTCCGAGGAGGAATCCATGGAAGGAAGAACCGACATCCCATCATCCCATTTAAATCAAGGTGCAGACGTCCCTCAATAAGGATCGAATGTCGCCCGCCTTTGGAAAGTGGAAATGCGGGGCAACAGTGCTGCGCATCCTCCTCCGCAGACGGACGGATGCATGCGCTCCCCGACGAAAGAGTCGGAAACAGAAATGGTGAACCCGACGTGAAATTCTTCTCCTCAATTTGGAGATTAGTAGCATTTGAGACACCAGTAGATTGACCTGTCACTGGATCCAGATATCCGGCACTGGGTCCCGCCAAGAAAATAGCGGGCCTAGCGTGAAACTCACCGAACGTTAGGGCAGTGGAATGTGGGGAACTCTGTTCTGCAACATGTTGGCATGGATCCTTCTCACAGACGTGTAGAAGGGAAGGGCACTAGGGAACTGGTTGTCAATCCTTTTCCTCGCAGTGCTGATGAGTTGATCCCTTCATTTCCCAGGAACTAGGTTGCTGTTATGGAGACACGATTGCCACCCGCTTTCCTACGTAGGGGCAGGGGAAACACCGGCACATCCACCCCTAATCGCTCTGCTACCACCATGACGGCCTCTACATCCATGAATACGGGGCGCCCACGTCCCCTCTCCCCATCAGAGATCATCCAGTGAAGGGTGATCAATAACCTTGTATGCAGGTACGAGGAGGAAGGGGTCATCCCAACTTGGGATATGGCCCACCTGGACCTGGAGGCATCCAGGCCCTTCCGTCAACGCCGCCCTAACAGGCCGCACAAGGAGCCCCTACTCCCCACCCCAACGTTCAATCGTTTCGGGAGCCTGTCCCCAGAACGCCTCGATGACTCCTCGCCTTATGCTGATGAGACGGGTGACGCCCAGCTCGGCCCGCTCAGAGTCCCGATCTAAAGGCTCCAGGAAAGGGCTCCCATTCATCCACATGAGCGCCGCCGTTCGGCTTCACAGGAAGAGCAGGTAGGTCAAGCCCCTACACCGCCTGTGCCAGCTCGTCTAACCCGACGTCAGCGCCGGGCCCGGGCTGAGGACGCTCGCCAAGATACGTCGACGTCAACAACTACTGTGGCACAGGCCACCGCCGACGTGCATCATGGATTTCCTGCATACACTGAGTAGGGGAACTCCTTCACCCGACCGGGATCGAGGCCTCAGCCACCCCACGGGCAGGCTGGGTTGACTCTCAGTGTCGCAGGCCTGGGCGATGATTTCCATGAACCAATCTGCGGTAACATCACTCCATACGGAGGTCCTCTCCGTACCACCATTCCACAGAGCGTGGGCTTTCCCCACTCTGAAGCTCATCACAGAGGTATGCCTCGTGCTACCCCCATCCCTAAGGAAGACCCTCCCCGCGGCGGTGACGCTCGGCACAAAAACCTATCTCGTTCCCATTATACAGGGTATGGAGTCCCTCCTCCTGCCCTCGACCACCGATCTGAAGGCACTGTCCATCCGGTCCTTCTCCAATGTGGGGGTCCTCCCTACGTCCTCTCTGCAACTGGCGAAGGTCCTCCTCGCCCCGAAAACTTGGGGAGTGAAGGTCAGCCTCGCTCCGCCTGCACTGTCCGTGGAGGTCCTCCCCATGTACCCTTTGACATTTGCCCGGGTGCCCCTCGCACCCCGGCCACCTCGAGCGGGGGACCTCTCCTCCACGGCACCAGCGACGCCCCAAGACTACATATTGAGAATAAACCCTGTCCCAAAGAGGCACCCCAGGGTAGAAGAGCGGGTCATCGCCACCACAGGAAGAATCCTGGGGGGGAGCGGGTGGAGATCAAACCGTATCGTTTCTCGGATTCTGAAGTGGAATGCGACTCACCGATGTAACCTTATCCCCGCTCCTCCGCATCAAGGGCTGTGGAAGGAACCATGCACGTTAGCCTCATTCTCTCGGAATGTGAGGTCGACTGGATTCCCACCTCTCTCCACAGGTATATCCAGGAGGAAGAAATCGTGGAAATTCCGCAGGTCCCGACCGTGCAATCACCACCGTTGTCACCAGAAGCGCCCTCTACCTCTACCAGAGATCACAGAGAGCTATTTTGGGGACCAATGGAGGTAGAGAAACGACATGACTTGTAACCGGAAACCACAACTCCTGTGCCTGAAGCTATGGCTATCATCCCATCATATCGTGATATCGTGGTCAGGTCACCTCACTCTTCAGAGGATGGACCGGAATTCGGCGGCCAGTTAGCTCATTTGTCGTATTCTCTACTGCCAAGTTTACTGTCCCAGAGGTCCGCCTTGTTACCGCTACCGGTCCCTCATCCGTCCCCGGTTGATGAGTGGGGAAATACAGGGCCAGACCCCAAGTCCGAACCCAGGAGGTTCTGGATCATTCTCGCAACAGATCACTTCCCGGAGAAGTTCTGGCCGACGACGGCACCGAACTTTTGAGCACCAGATTCCCTTACCCCAGAAGGAGTGGGGTGCTTTTTCCGAACCCTATGGGCGACACACTTCCGCCTTCATTACGAGTGGGTGATGTACCCCAGAAGTCGAGATCACTTTGAAGAAATCGGCGAGCAATGCCGCCTGATCGATTTGGCCGCACTCCATGTGGACCAACACCCTGAGTCACCAGGCCGTCAGAGCACCCTTCAACGGAAATGTGTTCAGAGTTTCAAAGTACTCCGCAGAGTCATCAGGGAAGCTACCCCCCATGTGAAAGTTCGTGGCTGGGGACACTATGCCACTCTCCTCTTCAGCCCTATCCGATGACATCCTGATTTATTATGAAACATTGAGGACATGCCCTCGAGAGGGGTCGCGGTCCACATGGATGACGTAGTGGACAAGGAGGATGAGCTTGAATTTATCGACAGAGACTTACCCCCCGAGGGCGTACCTCCACTACTGGACCCATCAGGGTGGGTTACCCGTCAGTAGAGGAACCTTCTAGGCCTCCCTGTACCCACTTAGTCGCTGGTACTCAGTAGAAATGCCGGTAAGAGTAAGGAGCACGTCAGAACTGTCAAGAACTCCAACCCGTCTGCCTCTGTAAAGAAAACGGACGAAGATCCCGAGAAGGCCATGTTACGCTAGCAGATTGCTGAGCAGAAGAGGCTGGTTCACGAACTCTTGGTCGAGCGCGCCGCAGAGCGGTGACCCGACTATGGCAATCCCAAGCCGGGGCAGCAGGGGCAGGAACAAATCCCCCCAGTGAGATGCCTCTGGGCAACCATGATCATGCTACTTCTGCAGATAGGGCAGAATCCGGAACTTACGGCAAGAGGGCGTGATACGTCTCGCCAAACCCTCCTGAACGACAGGGCAATCTGAATAATCTAGTCGGGGTTCCCCCAGTCACCCCACAGGCCGTTCCGCCAGTCGATCCACGAGCCGCCGAAGCCATCTATCATGTCAAAGAGCCTGGAAACGCACTTGTGATTAGGGATCCCCGTCAATATAGGGACCCCCACCTAGATGATCTTATAGCGGCACTCATAGCTCGCCTCGAAGCGTTGGAAACGCGGTAGGTGGTAGTCCCACCGAATGGCAAGCTGTATCCCGTATGGGTGGATGATATGCCCACACCCCCGGGTTTTGGGAACCCCACTTTCTCGCCCTTCAACAGGACAGGGGACCCACCGTAGAACTTGGCCCATTTTTCTTCCAGGTGTGGCCCCATGCTAGGGACTCCGGCCCAGCAAGAATCCGCCAAGCTCCGATGTTTCTTGCAGACATTGGAAGGTCCCACATTCGACTGGTACAACTAGCTCCCTATCGGATCGGTGACTGGTTGGGAGGATCTCCGCCGGTAGTTCCTATACCAGTTCAGCTCCACCACGCAGAAGACCAACATTTCAGACCTCTTCAAGTGCAACCAGAGGCCTGATGAGCGAGTTACAGATTTCATCGCCCGGTGGAAGGGACTTACATACTCCCTCGATATTCCACTGACTCAAGAGCAATTACTGACGATGTGTGTAGGGAACATTAAAATAGAGCTCATACCTTCCCTGATTACCCAGAACTACCCTGGAGGGTTCCTGGATTTCTCATATAAGGATCAGCGCCTTGAGGAGGCTCTGCAACAGGCTAGTCAGGCACGTTCGTTGCCCCCTATGATCCCAGCCAGGAGGACTGCCGAAGCCGAACCCGCTGTGGTGGCCCAAATAGAAGCGCCCAGGTATCTGGAATTACTACCAGCGGCACCATCCCCGCAACCCCACAGAGGTCTTCCACCTCAAGCGCAGGCTCCTGCCCAGTAGTGACCGCCTCAAAATCGACAGGTTCCCCCGTGCAATGCACCACCTCCACCTAGGCGAGACAATCAGGCGCCACCTCCTCGGCAGGCCCCTCCAGCCCCTCATCAGGGCTAGGCCCCCAGGGCCCCCTATCTGGAAAGAAGTCACCAGAATTATTTGTTCAATGAAAATCAGGTCCCTGGATACTTCAAAAGTGCTCTAGAGCAAGGGATTGTGCGCCTACCCGAGTGCAGAAGGCCGGAAGAGGTGAATATCACTGATCACCCCAACTACTGTCCTTATCATCGGACTCTGGGGAACACCCTCAAGCAATGCTATGTGTTTAAATACTGGATTCAAGACCAAGTCAACAACAACAGAGTGAGGTTGGGCCCGGCACCAACACAAGTAGCAGGTGTCTTTGTAGGGTCAGAGATCGGTAGCGACAGCGAAGGCGAGTGGCAGCAGGTTCCTAGCCGTGGGTCCCAGAGATACGACGACTGGATGGCTCGAAGAACTGTTGTCCGTGACCATGGTATCATTCGGGCATTCCTGAAGTAGCCAGGACCTTCAGAAGAAGTAGCCAATACCTCTACATCACCTTCACAGTCGACCTCTTCCCAAAAGGGCAAGAAGCGACGACGCAAGAAGAAACAACGCTCTCCGCCAGTGTCGTCGTCATCCCGAACTCTTGGCAACTTTATGCCCATGAACTAAGGACTCATCCCAGAATCCACCCGGTAGTGGATGACTCATCGAGCGACAGCCAGAGATACGCTTCGGTTAATACCATGGAGCTGGTAAAGCCTTATATGACTCCCAATGAAGGGGAACACTAGGCGAGCCTCCCCAACGTCCCCAGCCGACGTCAACGTCAGCGAAACCACAACCAAGCCGGTCATCAAGGCACATTAGCGGGCACTATCAGCCAAGCTGTGCACGCTACTGAGACCAGACAACAAGCTCAGCGCAGAGCTCACCACGCGCAACCCCATCTGACGCCCTCAACTCTACCTCCACCGCCATTTGTGCTACTAGATCAGGAAGAGCTGCCTCGTCCGTATCACAGTCAGTCTTGCCCGGATACAGGCCAATATCCGTTGTCCGATCCAAGTCTGGAAACTACTCTCCAGGCTTCAACTAGTAGGCAATGGGATGTACCCAGCACTAGCGAACCGCTGGTTCAACCGGCAGGACCCGCTATGCCTCCAACTTCTGAACGACCTCTTGTAAGCAGAGGTTCGCGGTTGGCATGAAAGTATGATGTTCTGAAACACCTGGCCAGCATTCCGGAAAGGCTTTATATCCTTGAGGCCATTCGCCTATCGTCTGAAATGCGCGAAGCACTTGCTGAGGCCCTAAAGAGACCCCTTCAGTTTGAGACGGAGGTAGCAGCTGCGGAAGCCTTCAATGCTGAGGCAATTGAGAATACTGAATGTTAGGAAGTTATCTCATTCTTCGGTGAAGATGAGGACCCTCCTATATACGGGCATATTCGCCCGCTGTACATCACTGGCCACTTCAATGGTGTGGAAGTCCACCGCTGCCTCGTTGACACGGGTTCCAGAATCAACATAATTCCGACTCGGACACTGTGAAATATGGGTCTGTCTGAAGATGATTAACTCCCTCTGACCTCAGAATCCAAGGATACGACAGGACTGAGCAAACCCCAGTCGATAAGATCCACCTGAAGACTCAGTTTGATGGCTTAATTTCCAGCACTGAGTTCATGGTCGTCTCTCAGGACACCGCCTACAACGTATTGATGGGTTTTCCATGGCTCCATCTGCACGTAGCAGTTCCTTCATCGTATCACCAGTGCCTCAAATACTCCCTCAATGGTCGATTAGGCGTGTTCCAAGGAGATGCGTCTCCTTTCGCCTCTTGTGAGGCCCGCTATCTGGATGCTGATTATTACAAGAGTAAGGATAAGAAAATCCTAGTAAGTGAGGATGAACCAGCCCCAGTCACAAGTGATCCCTGGGAAAGAATGGATGACACCTATAACCTCCCGATCCACCGATTGGAGGCCACGACCCCCAACATGGGGCAGTGTTTTGTTATTTCAAGTATGAAAGGAAGGCATGTTCCCATGTCCATGCGACGGTAGAAAATCACCTTGTACTCCTACACCAACCAGGATCAGGTGATCCCGGAGCCTCCTACCCCTGTGTGGTACCAGAATATCAATCTTATGATAATGGTGGTACGCCATACGTGTCTCTTCCAGCGGGCAGGAATCAACCGACTCAGGCCGACACATCACCACTACTTTGATGTCATCAAATGTGGCCCCTTAGGCCGAAGGCCAGATGGGATAGGGTCGACTACCTTCATTGCTATGGTCTCAATGGCGAGTGAGTCTCCTGATATGATGACCACTGTTTCCCAATCCATCACCAGCTTCCCCTCAGGTTTTGATAGCCCAGAAGTATCTCCCGTCACGGGAAATCCCCCCACGGGTGGAGAGGAAGACCTGGAGGATGCTCCCCCCACCTTTGAGGAAGGCATCTCTACCACAGTTGATGAACTGGTATAGGTGAACCTTTTTAGCAAGTCAGATCCGAAACCCACATTGATCAATGCAACCATTTCCCCTGAGGAGCGACAGCAGTACGAAGACTTTCTCAAACAACACCGTGACATGTTTTCATGGAGTTACAACGAGATGCCAGGACTAGATCCCCAGGTATCCGTTCATCCTCTGGGCCTCCCGACAAACCATCGTTGGTTTAAGCAGCCTCCCAAGAAGATTCACCCTTCTCATGGTGCTATGGTTGAGGCCGAAGTTGATAAACTTATCAAATCCAACTTCGTTAAGGAAGTCCAGTACCCCAAGGGTCTTGCCAACATTGTGCCAGTCAGGAAGAAGAATGGGAATATCAGAGTCTGCATTGACTTTCACGACCTTAATCGCCACTACCCAAAGGATGACTTCCCACTCCTGGTGACTGAGTTATTGATTGATGCCACGACCGGGTTCCAAGCTCCTCTTTCATGGATGGGTATTCCGAGTACAACCAGATCCGGATGGCCCCTGAGGACGAGGAGTCCACTATCTTCAGGGCTCCCCAAGGTACCTTTTGCTACCAGGTTATGCCCTTCGGCTTGAAAAATGCAGGTTCCACTTATCAGAGGGTCATGCATCGCATATTCAAGCTGATTCTCGGGACGCTGGTGGAATGCTACGTAGAAGACCTAGTGGTCAAATCATCCCAATGCGAGGACCATCTCAAAGACCTTGAAAAAGTGTTTGGTTTCCTCCATTCCCGTCACCTGAAGATGAACAATTTGAAGTGTGCCTTCAGGGTCACCTATGGGAAGTTTCTTGTCTTTATTGTTAGATACTGAGGCATTGAGATTGACCCAGAGAAGATCAAGGCCATCAGCAAAATGCCTCCCCCGAGTAATATTCGGGAACTTCGAGGTCTCCAAGGCCACTTAGCCTATATACGCCGATTCATCGCGAATCTGGACGGAAAGTGTAAGCCCTTTTCCCGGATCATGAAGAAGGGAACCGCCTACGAATGGGATGAGGAGTGTCGGATCGCTTTCAAGGAAATCAAGCAGTATCTACTCCAACCTCCGGTTTTGAATCCACCAGTCTCTGGAAAGCCGTTGGTCCTTTACGTGACCACCCTGGAACGATCCCTCGGTGCACTACTCGCCCAGAAGAATAACGAGGGTACTGAGAACAATCTTTAATATCTAAGCCGCATGCTTCTGGATACAGAGGTCAAATACTCCCTTATTTAAAATAGCTACCTTGCGATCGTCTTTTCCGTACAAAAGTTGCTGCATTACCTGCAGCACCATGAGGTACAATTGGTCTCCCAGGTAGACCCACTGAAGTACATCCTGAACCTCCCCATGTTGACTGGCCGACTGGCACGGTGGGCGGTGATTCTCCAGCAATTTGATATCAGGTTCATACCTCAGATGGCCATTAAAGGACAGGCGTTGGAAGACTTTTTAGCTGCCCATCCAACCGCCGTGGATCAATCCCTGGACCTGGATTTTCCTGATGAGATGATCCTCTCAGTCGATCGTGCCGTCCCATGCTGGCAAATGCACTTTGACGGTGCCTCCCGGAGCCCCACCAGTAGGAGGCTCAATGATCCTAATCTCAACAGAGTGGGCCTGGGTATCGTCTTAATTACCCCGGTGTAATCCATCTTACCATACTCGTTCCTGTTGTCAGAAGGCTATACTAACAATGAGGCAGAGTACTAGGCTCTCATCACCGGCCTCGAGTTGGCCCTTGAGATTGACGTACCCCATCTACATGTTAAAGGAGATTCCGAGCTGGTAATCAAACAGGTCAATGGTGACTATGTCATCAGGAAGCCGGAGCTTGTACCACTGCTAGAGTGAACCCTCCGCCTAATGGCCCAGTTCTCTTCTCGACCAGAGATTACCCATGTCCCACAGTCACAGAACGGTCAAGAATATGCCTTGGATGCCTTAGCTACATCGCTCGTAGAACCCGAGCAAGATGATTTGATCATACATGTAGAACACCGGAGAGTCATTTCCCCCGTCACCCAAGAGGACAATGATGGCCTGCGAGTAAGTCATCTCACCACCGGGCCCTCTACTCCAGGGGTCCTGGGTTCGTCGGACACAGTGGTTGAAGCCACTCCCTACTTGAGGGAACCTTTTGTCGAGTATCTCCAAAATGGTCGCCTCCCGGATGACCAGGCAGAGCGCAAGAGAATCCGACGCCGCGCACTACAGTTTACCCTCTAGAGCGGCCCCGGTCTTGAACAGATCCTTTATAAGCAGAGCTTCGATGGCGTCCTCCTCCGTTGCATTCAAGTAGTAGAGATTCCTCAAGTTATGCAAGAGGTCCATGCCGGTTTCTGTGGCGCCCATCAAGCTGGGTCGAAGTTGTCCCATCAAATTCGGAGGCTGGGGTACTTCTGGCCCTCTATGATCCACGATTGTATCGGGTATGCCAAGAGATTCCACACGTGCCAAGTTCACGCCAAATTCCTGCATCGGCCGCCGGAGCCTCTCCACCCCACCAAGTACTCTTGGCCATTTTCGGTATGGGGACTTGATGTAGTGGGACCATATCCACCGGCAACGGCTCGCCAGTGTAGGTTCATCCTAACTGCTACATATTTCTTTTCCAAGTGGGTAGAGGTAGTTCCACTCAAAGAGGTCAAGGCCCGTTCCATCGTAGAATTTGTGTGCTCCAATGTTATCCACCAGTTTGGGGTCCCCCACGCCGTCCTCACCGATAACAGCACCAACTCCCGAGCGGCTGAGCTGAAGAAATTGTACGCCAAGTATGGAATCCGTTCGAACCATACATCCCGCTATCACGCGCAGGAAAATGGACAGATCGAGGCATTCAACAAAACCCTCTCTAACATTCTACAGAAAATGGTTGTTCAGAACAAGAAAAGTTGGCCGAACAAGCTCCCCAACACCCTCTGGGCTTATAGGACGATGACTCACAACTCTACCCAGGTGACCCCATATTCCATGGTGTATGGGGATGAGGACATCCTACCCATTAAGATCCAGCTGCCATCGCTGCGCACTGAAGTCTATGACCAGCAGGCACTAGATGAGGTGGCCGAAATCCGTCTAGTTGAATTAGAAGCACTGGACGAGAACCGACTTCGTGCCCTGCACAATCTGTAAAGGCATCAGAATAAGATATCGAGGGCCTTCAACAAGAAGGTTCACCTCCATTATTTTCTACTGGGCGACCTAGTGCTAGCCCTTCGAGTGACAATGATCCCCGGTAGGAAACCACCCAAGCTATAACCCAAATGATAAGGGGCTTATATCATCCATAAGGTTTACCCCAATGGGGCATACTCCTTGGTGACCATGGATGGTGAGCACGTAACTCCTCCCACCAATGCCAGGTTCCTCAAGCAGTACTTCGCCTGATCCTAGACGGTCCAACACGACCTTAAACTGTATGGTCCAACATGACCTTAAACTGTATGGTACAACACGACCTTAAAATGTATGGTCCTGCATGACCATAAACTGGACCGCCGTCCTGCAGGACGATAAACTGCAAAATGGTCCAAGCTCTATAAACTTAAACTATGATCTCCCCCATCCTTACTGCAAGACGTTAAACTGCAAGCCAGTCAGTCCTTCCTGACCGAGGCTTAGCCTCAGGACCTTTGGCCTCCTCAGGCCCCCGGCCCCCATCCTTACTGAAAGATGTTAAACTGCAATCCAGTCAGGCCTTCCTGACCAATGCGCAGCCTCGGGCCCCTTGGCCTTCATCGACTCTGAATCTCTTATGTGATTGTACAGTGTGGTGTGGGATTACATCCTCATTCGTGTCGGGTTACCCACCGTACCGTACATACACCCAGTTGAGAGACATTTCTCATCCAGAACAACGCTAAACTGCGCTTCAAGAACTACGTGTGGCCTGATTCCCATCTTAATGGGATACATAGGAATTCTCAGATGCCTCGTCTTGAGCCCAGACCCAAGCTCTTCTCTTCCACTATCCCCCATGGGAATAGTTTCCTTGGAGGGTCCTTGTGTAGCGAGGAGTAGGCTTTCGTAGCCCTGCTCATACAGCCTCGCTCATACAAGGATTGTAAGGGTTGCACCATGTGCCCACTCCCGTTCTTCTATCCTCCCACGTCCACACCGCATGACGTTAAACTGCATGGCCTTCAAGAACTATGTATGGCTTGATTCCCATCTTAATGGGATACGTAGGAACGCCCAAACATTTTTTCTTTTGGCGTAGCCCAAAATCCAAAATCTTCCCCTTGGGTCAAGACATACGGAAGGGTGTACCCTTTCGCCCCAACTGACATCGAGAAAGCCTCGACCTGGCTGCACGTCCCCCCTGGAGATGTTTTCCTCTTTCTTGGATGGATACAGCTATGCTTCACCCACTCCTTACTTTGGGATTCCATCATTTTTCACACCCGGAGGGACCCCCAAGAACGTCCTGGATACTAAGCCCAAGGGCTCTCCTACCGATACGGGCCAACGCCCCCCGAGGGTTTCCAAGCAACAAGCAGATACAAGTCCCACGTTTTGAATTCGGTCAGAGGTCGACACTCATTTGTTTCTCCCATATCAGGTCACCATAGGGATGTTGTGTTTTGAACATGGTCAACAGTGTCCTGGATCTTTGGGTCCACCCCAAAGATGGCCCAAACATCGAGCGCAGTAACTCGTTCTGCCCCATCCTGAAGCGACAAACATCCCTCCGGGTGGTGCCAGCGGTCGGGCCCATGGCCCCGATTCTCTTATAAGGAATGTACGGCGTGGTGTAGGATTACGTCCTCTTTCACCTCAGGTTACTTGCCAAGCCGTACACATCTCCGGACGAAATACAGTTATCTCTTTCCCCGTCCTTGCTGCAAGACGTTAAACTGCAAGTTAGTCAGGCCGTCCTGACCGAGGCCCAGCCTCATGAATCCCTCACCGAGGCCTAGCCTCAGGCCCCTTGTCCTTTTCGGGCCCCGGCCCAGGTCCTCTTTTATAGGAGTGTATGGTGTGGTGTGGGATTATGTCCTCATTCACGTCGGTTTATTCGCCGTACCGTACACCTACCATGTTTGGGGGTGTATTACTCCCCTCCTCGTCCCGCATGACATTAAACTGCATCTAGAGAACTATGTGTGGATTGATTCCCATCCTAATGGGATACGTAGGATCACCTGAATTTCTAGGCATCGGGTCCAGCCCCATCTCTCAGGAATCTTCATCCCACCTTGGCTCCTTGGCCCACCCTTCCTCTACGAGGGGTGTATATGGCGTGGTATGGGATTATGTACTCATTTACATCGGTCCTGTAATGACCACGCCATGTACCTCTCCCTCCCGAGCTGTTCCATCGACCCTTTTCAGCGGTTCACCAATGTGCCTAAGGGTACTCTGGTTTATTACCTGGAATGCCAAACTTTACTCGGACATATCCGCACCCACTTTCCAGGCTTTGTGTATCCCTTCATTAGGGCTTCCATCATCTTTCACACCCATAGGGACCCCCAAGAACGGCCTGGATACTACGCCCAAGGGCTCTCCTACCGTTACGGGCCAACGCCCCCGAGGGTTTCGGACAAAAAATCGATAAAATCCTGCGTTGTGAATATGGTCAGCGGTCGATGCCTGTTTGTTGTTCCCACCTCAGGCTAACGTGATATGGAGACTATTTGTTCCACCACGGTTAACATTTTTCCCTCTGTCGTCATGCCAACCCCATTAAGCCCAAAATGTCGGTTACACGATTCACATCCTTCTCCAGTCCCATCATGTCCAAGTAGATTCTCGGAACTCTTGGTACTATTCCCCTGTACACATCCGCGCATTTGGGGAACAAGCCGTGTCAAAGGTATCCTTCAGGGCTCTCGTCCGACTCCCCTTTGATGGATGCCCCAAGTATTGCGATAAGGATAACCCCTTGTTTCCCACACCGAGTTTTACTCATGTGGGCTTAGGGATCGGGTTGACGTCTGCGCTTACTCGGGAATTTGTCACCATTCATGGTCCGAGCTCTAAGACCATAAACTAAGATCCATATAGAACTACGTTCAGCTTGATTCCCATCCTAATGGGATATGTAGGACCGCCTGGACGCCTTGTCTTCGTGTCCAGCCCATTTAGGGAGCTAGTCTCTCCCCCCTTCTTTTCACCTCTTACCTCTATATAGGCCCCTCGGCCTGAAGTCTCCCTCTCGAAGTGGCGTACATTGTGATGTGGGATCATGTCTCCATCAATTGTGTTTCATGACACTGCACACATTCCCCTCCTAGCATCGCCTCTACTACGTCTGCGCTGCATGACGTTAAAATGAATGCTTGGTCCTATCACACGACCCTAAACCGTGACATTATCGTCCTAGCCGCACGACGAAAAACGACACTGCATTGTGATGACCTTGTTGTAGAGGACATCAAATTGGGTATTGGTCACGTGCCATGCCATTTGTCAACGCGCATCATGGCTTGATTCTTGTGGAGACACCACGGCCTACTACCCTAGGCCCGTCGCTTCAAAAAAAACCACTCACCTTAAAGGAAAAACAAGATTTATCAAATTCCGCTTCTTTTAGTGCAAGGGCCATGCCCGCACTCCCCTTTTTCCCTGTCACTGGTACCTTACTGTGCCACCTTTCAGAACTACGTGAGGCTTGATTCTCATCCTTATGAGATACGTAGGATCACCAGGGCACTTCCCCGGGGGCCCAGCCTAACATTCTCTTTCGGTCCCTTGACCTAAAACCTCTCCCAAGGGGGTCGTGCGGTGTGATATGGGATTATATCCTCATTCACGTCGGGTTGTTCACCGCACCGTACACACCCCCTATTCCCATTCATTCCAGGTGTTTGAGTTACTCCACCATGTGCCTCCCATGTTTCCTCTCGCCCTTTGGTCCGAATTTTACGACCCTAAACTAAGATATCCCTATTGAAAAGGACTCTGATCCCTCTATCTAATATGTCTCATTGTCGTATTCAGATGTGTTTTGACAAAGAGCCCGAAGTGTGGGATTTTCATGGGGACATTCCCCTCGTCCCATGACCAAGCTTCGTGAACTTGCTATTTGGATCCTCATCCTCTTCCACATCCAAAAGGACCCTCGGACGACATGGATACTAGTATTAAGGGCTCTCCATGGATGCTGGACCTAAGGGCCCTCTAATCATTTTGGGCCAACGTCCCTAAGGATCTTTGACAACATTTGCGACAAGGTCCCGTGTTTCAAACATGGTCAATAGTCTACCCCCATTTGTTTGTCCCCATTCTAGGCTAATGTGATATGGATGCTGAGTTTCCGCCACAGTTAACAGTTATCCTCTATCGTCACATCGCTGTCATTGTGATTCAAATCTCAAGCATCATGATTCACACATTTCCACTTCCTCATGTTCAAGTGGAATTCCAATATATTCGGCTCTATCTCTTCGTGCATCTAATTGCGCCACATGGGCGTGTTAGTATCATCAGGCCGGTATTCACCAAGCGTCTCTCCACCCTAACCTCTCCTTTTCTATGTCGGGAAATTCCCACCACTACTTGTTTCCCACACCGAGCATGACTCACGTGGGCTTAGTAGTTTTGGCAGGATGTGTACCAACACGGCCAGGATTCTCATCGTCCTGCATGACGTTAAACTACGCATCCAGAACTATGTATGGATTGATTCCCATCCTCATGGGATACTTAGAGACACCCTGGTATTTTTCCTAGGGTCTAGCCCATAGAAATCATCAATCCCATCCTTAACATTTTCGGCCCCCTGGTCGGACCCCTCGCTAGAGAGGCCCTGTCCCAAAGAAGGAAGGATCAATGACCAAACCAACGTGCCCATCTGGCATACTCCCACCACGGTGGTGTAACTACCTATATGTTGGATTCTGTTCGGACAAACCATCACTCCATATTCCACGCTTTGCGTGCCCCTTATTTGGACCCTTGTCCCCTTTCATGTCTTAAGGGACCCCCTAAAGGCCTGGTCTCATGCCGCATCGGCTCACCTACTGTCCTGGGCCAATGTTCCAGAAGACTAGTCATGTTTTGAAGGACCCCCTAACAGTATGGATGTTTGACCTATGGTCCTCCAACTGTCGTGGGTCAACGTCACAGAAGATTGACCGACAACATTTGTGACATGGTCCCGTGTTTCGAACACGGTCAATGGTCAACCCTCATTTTTTGTCCACATTATAGGCTAACGCAGTAAGGATACCACTTCTCCTCCATGGTTAACAATTGTCCTTTATTGTCACACCATCCCCACAGTGCTCCGAATCTTGGGCATCGTAATTCACGCTTCCTGTTTCTGTCTGTTAGGACCAATTTCAGTGCCCCTGGTGTTGCACCGTTTGTGCATGAGGGCACACTGAAGAAATGGTAATTCATCTGTTTTGAGAATTCTCCGGCCAAGCCTCTCCCATCCTTCGGAAATCTGGACTGGTAATCCAAATCCCGGATGCCCGGAGCATGGTCTCCACTCCTATGTTAGGTGGGATGAGAAGGAAACTATCTCCTGTTTCTCACATCGGTCTTGACCCACGTGAGCTTGGGGAATTAGCACCGAATGTCCCAAAAACATTGTAGTGATGTAATGAACCGATTTAAACAGTGAAAATCGTGCGTCCTACGGCATTCAAAACAAAGGAAGAAATTGAAGTGAGAAAGTACCAATGAAAGGATTTTAGTTTGTTACAGTACCTGAGGGTCGACTCCCCCCATGGACAGGTTGACCCCGTCAAAAGAGTGTTGCAGCTCCGCCACCGTTCGGCTTGTGGTGTCCAAGACTTGCTGCCGCTGACTCAGCCCCCGCTCCTCCTCAACAGTGGCGGGGCACAATTCTTCAGCCTTGGATCTGGCCCTCTCTACCCCTGCCTGAATGGCAGCTATATTTCCAGAAGCCTGACTCAAATTCTCTTATGCCTCTACCAGCTGGGTCTTCAACCGTGAGATCAGCTCGGATTGTTCATTGAGAGAGGCTTAGTACTCATCCGCCTGGGTCTGCAGCTGTTGGACCTCTCTTTCAGCCTCCTGGAGCTTCTTGATGTTTGTCGCCTTCCTCCGCTGCCAGCCCACGCTGAGCCCATGATCATGCTCCCGGATCTTCTCAACCATAAGATATCGGACGAGCGCGTGAGGACGTTGGGAATCCACTCCCCCAGTGCACATTTTGCACAGCCGTGAGAGAATTATGTCCATTTCATCGATCCATAGCGCTTGGTGGGTGTCCTTGATGAAGCGCATTATTAGATTCCACGACCGACGATAGACTATGCTGCTGTCTTCCTCGTCAGAGGCCGTTTTGTCCCAGTCTGCATGATTGGCAGGCTCGTACACAGGATACGCCTGCAGGAAGTCCTCGGCAGGATCTGCATCTGGCGTTGAATCTGGCATGACCTCTGGCACCGAAGTAGGCGCGACAGGAGTGGGACCGGCCGGTCGATCCTCTTCATCGGAGTCCACCTCAATGACCTCGGGCATGACCCTGCTGGTGGTCTCGCCAGTGATGATGTCTGTTGCAGCTCGGGGAGATGGGGGGACTATTGCCACCATCACCGGAATGCCCCTAGGAGGGATGCCACCTGACATCCCGACTAGCCTTGCCGCAGCAGCCCACGCCAGTTGGATAACTGCACAATAGAGAGGGACATAAACATTAGTTGGCATAGTCTACATATGACGACAAGGAAGCCGGTAGAGGAAACATACAGAGATCGACCTCCTGATGTTGTTCTTGAGCCGATACTGATGGGACCCTGAGGCGAGGCCCTCCGTATACTGTTGGATGGTCTAGAGATTCCGGAGGAGCCACCTCGGGTGCTCTGGTCCCACCAGCCGTGGAACTGGATGCAGCCATAGGCACGGGTTCTGAAGGTCTTGCATCATCACCCGCCGAGGGGCGACAACGAGGCCTGCGAACAAGTTCCTCCTACATGGCTCAAACATCGGTGAGAAGTCCATAATGACCCAAGAACGAACCATAAGGAAAGAAGTTCGGAATTCTACCTCGAGAGACTCTGCGAAATCATCGGAATCTGAGCCTTGATCTCTGACCTCTCCCTCCTCCAACAGGCTCCCTCTTCTAGCCTCATCCTCCCGAGAGGAGTACTCTGATTCTTCTAGCAGGGGGAAGCGCTCCCTTAGATCGATGGCTGACAACTGTGGGGGGCCCGTTCGATTCAGCAGTACCCTCACCTGGTCTGTCATTGGGCGAGGGACACCACTAGAGTGAACATAATCCTCCAGCTCGTCCAAGTATTGCTCTGCCTCCACCGGAGACGCCATGAAACTAGCCCGGACTGGGCCTATTCTCGGTAACTCCATCCTGAGGCGATTCAAGTGCTCCCATATCTCGGGTGGGTTGAAGAATTTCCGGTTGACATCCCAAATGTCCCAGGCCTCCGGGAAGACGGCATCCTCTGCCATGTCAATATGACGCAGCCGCTTCCCCAGAGCCTGAGTGGATATCCTACGAAATCCCCTCGGTGGCCGCCCCTCTGAATGACCCTGATCTTTCAGAATCACCGGATCCGCCGCTTCTGCCACACCCTCGGCCGGTGTGGGTCTCACCGCCACAGTAGCCCCGCCACCGCGAGAGGCCCTAGATGCCCTCCGACCCTGACCTCGGGATAGAGGAGGCCCACCGTCACCAACCCGAATAGTTGGCTGCTTCAGTATCTCCCCTGGGTAAGAAGCCTCCCAACTAATGGCATAATCCCTCACCAATACGAAAGCGGTGGTGGATGGAGGCAATGCAATTCACATCTTCCCATCTTCCCGTGTGAACATGAGCCACATCTACCTCATCACACACGGGTGCTCGTCATGACGCACCTCCTAGTAGACTTGCGGGGTCAGCCACTGGAGGCACCAGAACTGCCTCGCAAACCAATGCGGGGTGTACGGTTCACAGAGCGGCTCACAATCCACTCATGCCACCAAAAATCCACCTCGAAAGGCCCGGAGGTAAGCCCGGTGCTCTTCCATTCCCTGCCCGTCGTCAGTGAGTATCCCTGTCGGCAATGGGAAGGGGTGGAAATGAAACTCATCCGCCCTCCACACCCGGTTCAACACCATTGGCATAGTTAGTTTGAACGGGAAGCTCCCGGCCGCATTCAGGATGGAGGAGAGGAAGTTCAATCCCGGCGGCGAGATAGGGTTTGGATACTCATAGATCCCCCTGATGTGCGCCGCAACCCACCCATACAGGAGGTGGAAGGGCCCACATATGCTTGGCGGATTCTTGCCCTCGCTAATGTGCCGCAGCATTCTGTACAGCTTGGCGAGCATTGGGATCCCCAGATTGACCTGCTGCCCCATGGCCATCATGGACGCCATGATAAACAAGCTGGGCCGCACCCCCATGCTAGTATCCCTCACCGGTAGGATCCAACCGCAGATGACAGATGCAATAAACGCCACCAGCCTGACTATCAGTTGTTTTTCAGTGATGACACTGAAACCCCAGGTCTTACATTGGCTGTCCTCCAAGACCCGCCAATACAAGTTCTCCTTACCCCGTTGGGCCTCCCTCAGACAAGTTTGAGGCCTCAGAGGGAACTCTCGATTCTCTAGGAAATTCCAGAAGCACTTGAACCACTTCTTAAAGTGGACATCCCTTACTGTCTGCTTGTCCTCTCCAAGGACGAGAGCCATCAGTACTGATGCCAGGCACAGAATTTGCTCTGTATCCTCCCACGCGCTCATGACGGGGAGGAACTCATCATACATGGCCCCCAAGATCGGAACCCCCGAAATCTGGTGAAGATCCCACAGGCTGATGCCCACCTCCCCGTGGTGTAGGTGAAAGGTATTGGTCCTAGACGACCATCTACTCAGCAATTCCGGCATCAGTTGTTTCGATTGGTAAATTTGGAATTGGGAGGCCCATGCCGCCTCATATAAACCCACTCTCCTCAACTCGACCCCAAACTCCTCGCATGAGGCTCCTACCCAATAGGCCCATGCCCATTCATCAGTAAAGTTTCCACCCTGGCACAGGTCCCACTAATCGGACCACGCTTTCTTCGAATCCTGCAAAGCCGCCTTCAGCATGGTACGGTAGAGAGGAGGGGACGTCTCCGGTTGCAGTGGCTTCCCGTCAATATTGTTCACATGGTTGTAGAGATAGTCAGCGATGATGGGTGTGAAGTCCTCCCACGCATGACCATCGGCCGCCCTGAACCATTGGTGCTGACATGGCGTGCTCATAAACTAGCAAGATGGTTCGTCCGTACTCGCATCAGGGATGAAGAAGTCATCCCTCAACCCGAAGCCATACAATGTCAGCTTCTTGCACTGCGGATAATTCTTCTGACCCTCCGATAGCAGCTCTGTCAAAGAAATGTGGTCCGAGTGGCTTTAGACCATCTCCCCAAGGCCTGAACAGTTGGCCATCTCATTCAGATGGGAGACATCTGCAAGCACCCCCAATACAACTTCTCGATGGGCCATTTCGGTTCCGACACTCGGAAAAGAATTTTTTTTCAGAACGGATCGCGAAGCTGGATCTCGAAGCCGGATTGCGAAGGTCGGTTGTGAGACCAAGCCGCAGAGTCTGACCTAGGCCGGCAAATAGGAGTTTTCTTGGCACGGTCACAGAGTCGGAGACCCGCAGTTCACCACGAAGCTCGAGTCATGGAGATCAGGCGCAGATTACGCGAAGCTTCATGAAATCGAGAGTGCAAAAGGACAAGAAAATCGCGTGAAGACAAAAGAGGTCGACCCCCTATTTATAGGCAGAAACCCCAGAGCTTCGCAGCGTGCCTCGCCCGCACGGAGCATCGCGGCGCGTCTAGATCCCGTGGCCCCGGTCAGCACCGCGGGACCCCTTCGTGAAGTCGCATTGCGAGCTTCCAACAATTTTGGCAATTTTCCTTTAGACTTTGACCCTTCACCCTCCAAGTATCCAAGTCTGAGGGGGCATTTGTTGGCACCAAAATATTTCATGAAAGGAAGGGACGAAAAAGAATCCCCGCACGCGGCCTCATGAAGCTCCGATGCGAAGCACCCCCCAAGCATCGCGGCCCCGCAAAGCCCCGGAGGCGGTACCTCTCCACGAATGGCCTGACGTTCGCGAGCCCGCTACGATGCCCTAGAGGTGGTACCTATCCGCGAATAGCCTGATGTTCGCGAGCCCTCCACGAAGCAACGAAGGCGGTACCTCTCTGGAAACAGCCTGACGTTCGTGAGCGCGCCGCGAAGCATCGGAGGCGGCGCGAGAGTTCTGCTTCGCGGTGCCCCTTGCCTATAAATACTGGGTTCCCCCTGATCCCAAATGATGGACAATCCGACCTTTCAGCTTCTCCACTCCTGAACTACGAAGCACCCTTTGCCCCGGGAATCATGAGCTCTGCGAGGTACTTCTACTTCGCATGACACCTTCGCTTTGTCTCATTTTGAGCCCCTCTTCCGAGAGGGATTCCCTTCACGAATCTCAAGGGAATTCGCGAAGTAGGGGGATTCCCAAGGGAACCCTGGAATCTGCGGAGCTTTTATGCTTCGTGAAACACCCATCCTGTACTAGTGATCCCCATGCTAAGGCAGGATCGCTACACATCGCGAAGCACACTACTTCGCAGCACCCTGCTTCGCGAGGCACCTCCTCTTCGCAAGGCAGTGCTCCGTGAATACTATTCCACTTCACGAAGCACCCTCCACTCACACCTTTGCCCCATGCTAAGGCCAAGGCACTCCACATCGCGAAGCACACTTCCTTTCTTGGCAATTCCTCTTCCCGTGCGAACCTCCAGGTATGCAGGATGTGATTTCAAAGTCCCACATACAATACCACTCGTAGCATTGCTTCACCTAATGCTTCTTCGCATAGGCACACTAACGGCTATTGCTTCTTCGCATAGCCACGCTAACGTGGACCCCTCGATGGTTCGCTCTATGACCCCCCTTGACCACGACCTTACTGGTACCTTCCCTCCCCCAAGGAGCAAATGGTACCAGTTATGTAAGTCCTAGGGGTGTGGAGTGAACCCACCCCGTCCGAGCTGCAGGATGTTAAACTGCCAAGCACCACTTCCTCAACACATGACGTTAAACTGCGACCCGACCCCGTGCCTCCAACAAAGGGTCCCCCCAGCTCGGACATTTTTTTACGCCACTCGTCTCCACACGAGTGGAATCACTCCCCCCACAAGGGATGATATCCTCTTTATCGGAGCGGCGTATGTCCATGGGAGAAGGGCAACCACCTTGTTATAAGCCCCCCTAGTTCCCCAACGGATGGCTGCACCCCTGCATCTCCATAATTCCCCACTACCAAGGTCAGTGGAGGGAGTGGTAGGGAACGGGGAACCTCCCATCATTGGTCCCAAATCCCTCTTTCGCGACACTTTTCCGCACTTTGGGCCTCCATCCTGGAGTAAGTCCCAACACTGTGGGCCGCCTAACGCGTAAGCCCCTCTTCGCTTCTCACGGACGCACCCTTTGTGACGTGATTATCAGGTCCCTGCAACCTCTTTTTTCTCACACCGAGCATGACTCATGTGGGATTAGAGTGAGAATCGACCATGGAAATTCCCTCGTCCAACATGACGTTAAACTGTATGCCCTCGTCCAGCATGACATTAAACTGCACACTCATTTGAACTACGAGGTCTTTGATCAATGTCAAGGTATGGTACGTAGGAAGCCTCCACGAGGTTGAAGCCCGACGGTCATCTATTCACGTCGAATTCATATTGCGTCCAACATGACGTTAAACTACATTTCAGTCCGATGGAAAGCCATTGTGACCAACCCGAACTACGAGGACTTTGATCCATGTCAAGGCATGGTACGTAGGAAGCCTTCCCGAGGTTCAATACAACCACCAGTGGACCCCTGGATTCACCTACACGTCGGTCCGCCGACGAAGCCCCCTTTGAACTACGAGGACTTTGATCCATGTCAAGGAATGGTACGTAGGAAGCCTCCCTGAGGTTCAAGCCCATCTCCCATTGGACCAAGGTCCCTCCTTTCTCACATCGGTTCGCCGACACCCACCCTTTGAACTATGAGTAATTTGATCTATGTCAAGGAATGGTACGTATGAAGCCTTCACGAGGTTCAAGCCCACCACTAGTGGACCCGTGGGTCTACTTTCACATCGTTTCACCGATGAAACCCTTTGAACTACGAGGTCTTTGATCCATGTCAAGGCATGGTATGTAGGAAGCCTCCCTGAGGTTCAAGTCCATCTCTCATTGGACCAAGGTACACCTTCACGTCGGTTCGTTGATGACTTCCATCATTTGAACTACGAGGAGTTTGATCCATGTCACGTCATGGTACGTAGGAAGCCTCCACGAGGTTCAAGCCCACCCATCTTTCATTCATGTTAGGGTTCATCTTCGTCCCGCATGACGCTAAACTGCATTCCGGTCCAGCGGCAAGTCGTTGTGACCGACCTGAACTACGTGGTCTTTAATCCAGGTCAAGGCATGGTATGTAGGAGGACTCCCAGAGGTTTAATCCCACCACCTGTTGTTCATCCCAACCTTATTCCCATCAGGTCACCAGCACCTCGGCATCCTAGTGTATAAGACCCACACCATCTGGACCAAGGTCCACCTTCACATCGGTTTTTCGATGAAGCCCCTTTGAACTACGATGTCTTTGATCCATGTTAAGGAATGGTACGTAGGAGGCCTTCACGAGGTTCAAGCCCACCACCAGTGGACCCCCGGGTTCTCCTTCAGGTTGGTTTGCTGACGACATCCATCGGACCAAGGTCCACCTTGATGTTGGTTCACCGGCACCATCCTGAACTTTGTGGACTTTGATTCCCTGCCACGGGGATATGTAGGAGGTCTCTTCGAGGCTCAAGCCCAACTTCACCGTCGCCCTTGCAAGGGTCCCTTGTCATCCCCCCTATACTTCATTCATCCATCCATCATCCACCCTGATTCTCACCCGGACCGTCATATCCCGGTGAGATCATGTCATTCCGCTCCTCTTCACAACATTCCAGAAGCCGCCCATGGGTTGGCCCCGATATCGGAATCCCTAGTTAATTTGATTCACTCCAGCTAGTGTTTTAATCAGGCTTGCCCGTCTTCGATGGATGTTAAACTGGCAACATACCTCGTGATAAACATGAAATGCCTAAGGAAAACCTCGGATGGTACGCCTTTGGCGTAACCGTCTCCGCTGGACGTTAAACCTGTGGCATACCCTATGTTAAACACAGGAAGCTGAGGAAAACCTCAGATATATGTCTATGGAATATAATTCCCCACGCTCGATTTGGGATGCCTCGGGCTTCCACACCCTCGAGAAGTCCCATGACAAGGGACAAAAGACAAAAACTCCAGTTCCCCAGCATCCAGACACGCTACTGATGCCTCGACGTGACTACTCCCCCGACTGAAGGTTGCTGCCCTGACCGGACCCTTTGAATGTCTCGATAGAAGCAGTGTAATTAACTGGCATCCATGGAAACATGGCACTGGGAAGAGTTTCATGAACATCGTATTAAATCTATGAGGGAGACCTGGACTAGGTGACGAGTTCCGAGGATGAATCCATGGAAGGAAGAACCGACATCCAATCATCCCGTTTCGATCAAGGTGCAGACTTCCCTGAATAAGGAGTGAATTCCACCCACCTTTGGAAAGAGGGAATACGAGGCAACAGTGCCACACATCCTCCTCCGCAGACTGGAGGATGCGCACGCGCCCTGGAGAAAGAGTCGGAAACAGATATCCTAGAAACTCATTTATAGTAAAACATGAATATGAGTTCCATGGCTTCAACCACTAGAAATTAGTATGAGTACCATGGCCTAATCTACAGCTTGACATAAACCCCCATGACTATGGTTTTGGCTATCTAGAATTTGGTACAGACCCCATCCCCTTAAGTTTGATTTAGTATCCTTTATGCTTTTTAGTATATATATGGTATTTCAAATGACCAACTTATGTACAAAATTAGTTATATTACATATTATTATTATATATGCTCAAAACACTAATATGCAGTTTGAATATGATTTTTTAATATATCTGATTCATTATACTATGTAATCAATAGACTTTGTACAATATAGTTACAATATGCATATATATAAATATGATGTTTTACCATCTAGTACAATATGATTTTGTATAATATTCATTGAAAACATCCCACTAGATGTAGGATTCATTATGATTTTGGAATTTATAATTCCCAATACTACTATTAATTTTCAATCTATCTACATTTTTGTAATATGTATTGTCTTAAATATCATTATGTAAATATTACAATATTTGGTTTCATTACATTTCTGCCAAATACATTATCAAAATATGGATTCAATTTCATAGAGTAGAAATGAAATTTTTTAATTTTAATTTAGATACATCTTTTAACATACATGAATCTTTTTTAATTATTTAACAATTTTATTATTTTGACAAAGACAATTACATGACATTTCAATTTTTATCTTCAAACTCAGTATTCCCTAACCACTATCTATTGACTCTAACATAAATTTAGTTTATAGATTTTATTTTCAATTGTAATCATAATATGATATAATAGAATTAATTTTAAATGATCCCATATTGGATATAGATATATTATCCAAAAAACATATTACTTTTTTATCATATTGAACAAAAAGGTGAATAAGAAAATGCATTCGTATGATAAAATTACTAGTTAAATATAAAGGTGATGTTACATACATATAATGTATTATTATTAGTTATTCTAATATCATGAAACTATATATCGACATGGGAGATGAATGAATGAAAAATTAATTTCCTTCACTTGAGCATACCATGTAATTTTTAATCATGTTTTATATTAATGTTGGCTTCATGAAATTCATCTATAATTAGAATTATGAACATAAAAATTAATTTAATATATGGATTACAATATATTTATGTGGATTTATACTCCTACTATAATAACCAACTTCATGTAAATAAATTTTTCTTGGTACACACTATTTTTATCATCATGATTTGTATTCACTCTTTTTTAGCAATATTTAGTTCTTATAACAAAAAAAAATTCCTCATTATTTATGTTTTCTGTTATGTGTCTTCTATAGTACTTAATTATGAACTAGTTTTACTTTTTTTATAATATATACTATTAATTATGGGTCCATGGTTGCTCTGATGATCAGAAAATATTGGTATTATTACATAGTATTTATTTGAAATGAAAAAATAGGACAATAATGTTTTTTTAAAAAACAAAAGTATAATAGAGAAATAGGGATTTTAATGTTTTTATGAAATGTATGAATGTTTGAAATGAAATTCCGATCATTCCTTGATACCCCACAAGCTTTGAGAGTTCTATTTCTATTTAGAAAAATTAAATTATATTTTTTTATGTTTTCATTCTTGTAATATCATTGAATATGTAGTTAAAATTTTAATCAATCTACCATTTTAAAACTGTATTATATATTTATATATATATAACTTATTTACAATATTATTCCAGTAATAATTAATATTATATTTATTTTCCAAAAATATTTTTATGAATATTATAGTGATGACTAATAAGTTCTACCTTTTCTTCTTTATTGGAAGAGAAGAAATTAGGTTTCATATTTTTTTGGGTCGTAGCATTGATGGTGACACTCCATCTTAATTTAGGATTTTCCTTTATTATTTTTTTATTTTTTAATGAATTATTTCTATATTTTTTATTGATCCTTTTCTGAATAAAATGATATGTTTGGTAAATTTTTTATATTTCAACCTTTAATATTTACATTTTAGTTATATATTAAGTAAAATATAGTTTCTACACCATTCAAAAATTTATATCGCTATTAATTTTTAAAAATATAGTTAAATATTTTATCTTAGAAGGTACTATATCCCATGAAAATTCAATGTTTCATGGTTTAATTTTTTTTCTAAATTATGTTTGATGATTTAACTATTTCATTTCCCTTTTTTATTTTAATTGTGATTTATTAAATAAAAAAGGATACTGAATAAAAAATTCATTGTTCTATTAAAAATAATAATGTCTCATAACCTGTGATAATTTAACTATTAAAACACCATTTAGTTTATTTTTATTCAATTTTTTTAATACATTGAATTTTTAAAAAACTGGATACTCATAAATTATGTAAGAACCCGTGTTTTTCTAGACTGTCGTTTTGGAAAAAAAATTTATTTTTTGGTGTTGGATACTCGTGAGTGGTGGAATGGTCATTTCAACCTACCAGATGATATTAAATAATTTTTCGGACTACTCCGTTTTTCCTGGAATAGGGGGTTTACCCTAGGATAGAAGTTTGGAGGAAATTTGAGTTGTTCGAATTTTAGCGGAATATTAAATATTAAATATTATTATCTTAAATATTAATGAATTCGTTAAAGTTCATTGGAAATTACTTTTAAAAGGAGTTTTGTATTGAAATTACATCTACACCGTTGAGTCTTGAATATGGATTTTATCCTAGGTGAGTTATAAACTCGAGACGAGTGCTGAGGCCAGCCCGAGCCCCTTTTTCTTCTTTTCCTTTTCGTTTCTTTTATCCCTTATCTTCATTCCTCCTCCTCCTTGAACACATCAACTTTTCCTCATCATTGGCCATGTCTTTTGGGGAGAATTGGAGTTTGAGAAAGAGAGAGAGAGAGTTGGGAGGCAAGAGGGGTACCGATTCGAAGCTCTCGACACGTTGAGTCGGCGTGCGACAATAGTGAGCTATGAAATCAATAGAAGCATCGGTGGGATCTGCCCAAAGGTTGGGTAAATTTAGTTTTAAATATATATATCCTTTAAACATGTTGTTTTATGTCTTTAATGCCTTATATTTCTTTCTTGTGGCCTCTTAACTCCAGATCTATTGTTTCAGGGGAAAAAACAGGCGTTTGAGGTGTTTTGAGGGATTTCACATCAGAAAACCCAGAATACACAGCATGTGTTCCAGGGGAACATTCCGTCAGTTCTTCTTTTTTAGGGAAGATGAAGTTTTCTAAATTACATACCGTGTACTTTGAGTACACGCAGTGTAGTGTATGTCCGTGTGATCAACTGTGTGAAATAAGACACAGAATAATGGTTTTTAAGGAGTACACGTCTTGTCCTATAAGTACACGCCGTGTAGTGGTACATGAGAATGCGTTTGGGTGAAAAATCACATGAAGTGAATTTTTATGAATATTATACACCATGTACAGTAATGTAAACACCAGGCACTATTACACAGGTAGACCCCCATGGGTCCAACCATGTGTTCTGGCCATGTAATACTTCAACTTAGTAGTTTTAGGATATCTTAGGGCTTGGAAGTAAGAATTGGGCGTGTGAGTAGTCCATTATGATCTTTTTTCAATGTAGATCGCAATTATGGAATCCTTTTTACATTTAGAGGTCATATAAATGGTGATTTGTGGGTTTCTATCTATATGGAGAGGTTCTTACTCTAGTTATTGAGTTCATTTGACACCTGAGAGTGAGACTTGGCATGGATGATAGGTTGGGTGTTCAGAACTACTTAGTTTAAACGTTTAATATTAGATGAGTTATGAGATATCTCTGATAACATATTATTTAGAGTATATTTCCCTTTTGAGACATTCCATTCAGGCCTATGAGGCCATGAGATCGGGCACTTCTAAGGATCCCCTGAGGGATGCCATTACTTGTGTGCTCACCTAGGGAATCCCATAAAGGATCTCTCTCTAGATTTTCCTTTGAGAGGACCCATGTTAGGGACTTCCTATATTGTCATTAATTTGAGGATCCCATGTAGTATTCCTCCCTTATAATTTTCTAAGGATCCATTGTAGGATTCCTTCGCTTGTGTTTACCATGAGGGTCTCGAGTATGATGCCTTCTCAGTGTTTGACTTGAGGAACCTAGTGGGTGCTCATGGTTTTACTAACCACGAGTTGCTATGTCAGGTTTGGGTAGAGATGGTGTTAGGGTGTCACCTAGAACCGGTGCCAAACTAGTAATCCCTTATGTCTTTGGATGTATTATTTGGTTGGGTGTTTAGGCCACCCTCACTCATTTGTTTATATCTGATTTGGTTTGCTAATGCAGTAGTGGTTACTAGAGGTGCTTCATGGTTGGTGGTTGTTGAGACTGATGTAAGGAATCTTCTTATTTTTTTGGTATTTCTATTATGCCTTGTGATCTTTAGTAGAGGTGGTTTGATTATAAATAGGGTAATTTACCTTGTCGTGGATGTGTTTTCTCGTGTTGCTTATTGTTGACTGTTTGTTCTAGATTTCCATGTTAGGCTACTTTATTTTTCATGCCTAGTGTTATTAGGATTGAGTGGTTTTATATGACATGTTGTGATATGTTGTGGAATATTATACAAGTAGTTCGTGAGGTTTACTTTTTCTTCCATATATCGTTGTGCACGATTGACTTACACAAGGCCGTGATGACCTGGTGTAGTAGACCATAGGGAGAATGGATGTTGAGGGCTTCTCCAGAGTGTCTGTTTTCTTTTACGCTATGAGACCATAGGGGGGATGGATGTTGATTACTCCCTCAGAGTGTCTGTGGTTCCTCTATGTGGGACATAATGGGAATTGGACGTTGAGGGCTTCCCCAGAGCACATTTTAGTTACCAATACGAGACTATAGGGTGAATTGACTGTGAGTGCATCCTTAGAGATTCTTTTCTAAAGCTTATAAGAGGGGTTAGATTATGAGTACTGCCTAGAGGGTTTCTTGTGTTAGATTGGTTGAACCAGAGGGGTTAGGTTGTGAGTACTTCTTAGAATTTTACTTGTTTTTTTTTCCAGCTTTCTCAGAGATATATTTCTGGCATTGATCGAAGCTGATATATGTCGATAAGATTATGGACCCAGAGATCAAATTAATGATACATGTATTGAGTAGAATGATGTCCAACTCAATTCCCTTATATATTATTTCCATGAGATCAGGATTATGGTCCCAAGGATCGACTTCTAATGTGGTTTCTCATTATTTGTTTCACTTAATCATGAATAGTCATATTTATGTATATGTGTGTAGGTATGGGACTATAAATGTGTACGTATATAGATATGGATATCCCTGGTGGCCCCTTCCAAGTTGACTAAGATTACATACCTTGAGTTTGACTGTGGTGGCACATTTGGTTTACTTCCTTTTGTTGTGTTTTAGCTAGGATGAGCACATTGCTGTTGCATACACTTTTAGCAACACAGTTATAGGTTTCTTGTCGGGGTGCCCTACTAAGATTATTTCTCACCCCTGCACATGCAACTCAGTGTATGTGTAGACCGTATGTATTCTTTTTAGGTTGAGTACGAGTTGCATGGTGGATAGGGCTGAGGCCCAGTGTTTCATGATCGAGTAAAGCTACTTGAGTGGTTCTACTGATTGGGCTGCTGCAGTTCGATAGTGTCTGGAGATCGGGTACATGGATTGGATCAGAGTCAGTAGTTGATCCCTTTACTTTTACTTTTAATTTCTTTTGTACTTGTATTTTTATGGTTGGTCTGGTGGGTGACCAGTTTTGTATTGCAATTCATAACTATTTGGGCTTTTACAAAATTTTACTATTATAGCTTTTTCTATTTCATCTATTTATTTCTTCCGTACTCTATTTACTTTTTTATGTGTATGATACTTAGTTATTTAATATATTTTATTACTCTGGTATTAGGGTATAGTATCCCCACTATCAAACCCTATTCCCTCGCTACTAGTCGGTAGCCTCTGGGGTATGGGGAGGTGCGCATGAGGCCTTGTGGCGAACCAGCTCGGAGCACCAATTTAGTGGCTTCCAGGTTGGGACGTTACAAAGTGGTATCATAGGAGTTTTCTTTTCCTGGTATTTACTATTTGGGATATAGTATATAAGTGTATTCGAAATGTGTTGGAACATATGATGGATATAAGACTGGTGCGTCAGGAATACTTGTTCCAGTAAGAAGTCCTAGTTTCCAGGGTTTGGGATTGGTGTTCTGATTTTATGATGTTACTGTTGTATATGATTTTTTACTTGATAAAGGCACATGTATTGGAGTGTTTTGATTTACTTTGGATCTTTGGAACGTGGCCATTGTTAAGATTACGGAGACGGATTTTGAATCTTGGCCGAAAAAGGAAAGTGGCGTCCCATGCATCATACTAGGCACATAGGATTCACAGCATATAGGCCTACTAGTGTGTGTTTTTACTATGGAATGTGACCTTTTGGTATGCTTACACATACTTTTTACTCTGATTTCATGGTACGTGGATCTATGATGAGGCGTTTTTATTGATGTCGATGACTCAGTACTCATGCACATATGGTGCAGTGACCCCAGTTGGTCTATGTGGCACGTGATGCCTTTCTATTTAACCCATTATTAGGTGTTTTTTCTCAGGTATATGGTTATCTAGTCAAATCAATGAATATTTTGTTGATATATACCGAGGCTTTTATTGTAAACTATACCTCCTTGTGTTATTTCCATATACGGATACCCGATGAGTGTCAGTTTAGTTTATCTTCTACTTGGGTTGTAAACTCCAGGGAGTAGTTCCTTCTGAGGTGCTCGGAGAGGATCAGGGCCCTTGTAGGTTGTTTTTTGTGTTTTTAATTTCTTTGGTCATTGTGATCTTTACCATATTCTGAAAGGTTTTGGATCTTTTGGGCAAGGTGGTTAGACTTTGTGACACAGTTGTGAGGATTTTTATGTAGGGCTTGGTGGAAGACCTAGAGACCCTTATTTTTGAATCGAACTCTTATAGGTCGATTTCTGTTCTATTCTAGAGAAACCTGTGTGAGAATGGTTGAACCATGCTTGAATCTTGGTTGGGTTTTGGAAGGATGTTATCATGTCTTGGAGGGATATGTACATGACTTCGGTGAAATCTTAGAGTACTCCTGTATGAGAGGATCATGCGCAATCTTGATTCATCTTGAGTATGCTGAGAGAGCTTCGACCGTACATCGAGATCCTTTTTCTTTCTTAATGTTCATCCATGTTAAGGATGAAACCTGTTCTGGTTGTGCTCAAAAATTAGTGTAAGGAATTCCTTATGGTGGGGAGTGAACTATTGGACCTTTGAGGTTGGTTTTCCTTGTTTAGGTTAAAATTTGGCATTTTCCATGAGCTTTTGAGCTCAGAGTTTTCTTTTAAGATGACGACAAGGGTATTCTTATAGTGGGGAGTACTAGTTTGGTTGTAGTTGAATATCTTCTATGAAGAAGGTGGTTGTTAACTCTATATGGCTTGTCATTGGATAGTCCAGATAACTTGGTTGTGCAGATGCTTAGGTTTGGATCATGGCTCTTGGTCCTTTCACTGGACTTCTCAGGGACAAGAAGGTTTATGGTGGGGAGTTTGTAAGAACCCGTGTTTTTTCGGACTGTTGTTTTCAGCAAAAATTTGAATTTCTAATGTTGGATGCTATTTAGGGGTAAAATGGTCATTTTACCCTACCATCTGATCTTGGATAATTCTTCTAACAACTCCTTTGGTCCTAGAATAGGGATTTTACCCTAGGATAAGAGTTTGGAGGAAATCTGAGCTGATCAAATTTTAGAGGAATATTTAATATTTAATATCATTAAATTAAATATTAATTTATTCGCGTTAGTTCATTGGAAATAAATTTTAAATGGAATGTTGGATTGAAATTCCTTCTGTACCGTTGAGTCCATATTGGGGAGTTTTTCTATGGTGAGGCATAAACTCGAGGCGGGTGTCGAGGACGGCCCGAGCCCCTTTTTCTTATTTTCCTTTTCCTTCTATTCATTCCCCATACTTGAAAAAATCCCCTATTCCTCATACATGGACATGTATTTTGTGGAGAATTGTAGTTTTAGAAAGAGATAGAGATTTGGGAGGCAAGAGGGGTACTGATTCGAAGCTCATGACGCGCTGAGTTGGCGTGCGGAAACTGCAAGCTGTGAAATCAACCGAAGCTTCGGCAGTTTCCACCCAAAGGTATGTTAATTTATTTTTTACCATAGATACCCTTTAAATAGGTTTTTTTAATTCATTAAAGTTTTATATTTCTCACTTGTGGCCTCGTAAGGCTGGATCTATTTTTTCGGGGGGAAAACGGGCATTTCAGGCATTTTGAGGGATTTCCCATCGGAAAACCCAGAATACACGGTGTGTATTCCAGGGGAACACACCATGTATTCTTCCCATTCAGGGAAGATGATATTTTTTAAAGTACACACACTTTACTTTGATTACACGCCATGTTGTGAATGACTGTGTGATCAACCGTGTGTAATAAGACACAAAATAATGATTTTTAAGGAGTACACGACGTGTACTATAAGTACACGCCGTGTAGTGGAACCTGGGCATGTGTTCGGGTGAAAACACACACGAAGTGACTTTTTTTGAATAGTAAACTCCATGTATATTAAATTACACACTGTGTACTATTACACAGGCATACCCCATGGGACTGGCCATGTGTTCTGGCCATGTACTACTTCAACTTAGTAGTTTTGGGATATCTTGGGCCCTAAAAGTCAGAATTGGGCATGTGAGTAGTACATTCTTAGAGTTTTTTTGAGTAGATCATAATTGTGGGATACTTTTTACATTTAAGGGTCATATAAATGTTGTTTTTGGGGTTTATATATAAATGGATAGGTTCTTCCTCCAGTTATCGAGTTCAGTTGACACCTAAGAGTGAGACTTGGCATGGATGATAGGTTGGGTGTTCGGACCAACTTAGTAGATATTTTTAATATGAGATGAATTGTGAGATATCTCTCATAACATATGATTTATAGGATGTTCCCCTTGTGAGACGTTCCTATCTGGACTATGAGACCATGTGACCGGGCACTTTTAAGGATCCCCTGAGGGATGCCATTACTTGTGTACTGACCTATGGAGTCTTTTGTAGGATCTCTCTCTTGTTTTTTCCTTTGAGAGGACCCATGTAATGGAATTCCTATTTTTTCTTTCATTTTAGGACACCATGTAGTATTCTTACCTTACTCTTCCCTAAGGATCCCGTGTAGGATGCCTTCGCCCGTGTTTACTAATAGGATCTGAGTATGATGCCTCCTCAGTGCTTAACTTGAGGGACCTTATGGGTACCTATTGTTTGACTGACCGTGAGTTGTTATGTCAGGTTTGGGTAGAGAAGGTGTTCAGGTTTCACCTAGAACCCATTCCAAACTAGTAATACCTTGGGGATTTGGATGTATTATTGGGTTGGGTGTTTGAGACACCCTCATTGATTTGTTCATATCTGACTTGGTTTGTTGATGAAGTAGTGGTTACTAGAGGTGCTTCCTTATTGGTGGTTGTTGAACCTAACAAAAAGAGTCTTCTTGTTTTTTTGAATGCATACAATACCTTGTGTTCTTTAGTAGAGGTGGTTTGATTGTAAATATGTTAATTTAACTTGCTATGGATGTGTTTGACCATGTTACTTGATATTGACCGTTTGTCCTAGATTTACCTGTTAGGCTAATTTGTTTTCCATGACTAGTATTGTTAGGATGTATTGGTTTTATATGACATGTTGTGATATGCTGTAGACTATTATCCAAGTAGTTATTCATGTTTACACTGGCTTATATATATCGTTATGAATGATTGACTTACAAAGGGCCGTGAGAACCTAGTGTGTTAGACCATAGGGAGAATGGATGTTGATTGCTTCTCTAGAGATTTTGTTTACTTTTATGTTGCAAGGCCATTGGGGGGATGGACATTGTGTTCTCACTCAGAGTGTCTGTAGTTGCTCGATGCGGGCCATTGGGGGAATTGGATGTTAAGTGCTTCCCCAGAGTGCCTTTTAGTTATAGATATGATACTATAGGGGAATTGATGGTGAGTGCTTCTTCAGAGAGTCTTTGAATAAGCTGAACCAGAGGAGTTAGACTATGAGTATTTCCTAGAGGGTTTCTTGTGTTTGATTGGTTGAACTAGAGGGGTTAGGCTGTGATTACTTCCTAGAGGTTTAGTTTTTTTTGATCAGCTTGCTCAGAGATATATTCCCGACATTGGCCGAAGCAGGTATGTGTCGATGGGATTACATACTCATAGATAGAATTAATGATACATGGCTTGAGTGGCATGACTTCCAACTCAATTCCCTTTCACGGGATGGCCATGAGATCAGGCTTACGGTCCCAAGGATCGAATGCTGATGTGGTTTCTCATTAATTATTTCACTTAATCATGAATAGTCATATTTATGTATATGTGTATAGGTATGGGACTATAACATGTGTATGTATATGGATATGGATATCTATGGTGTCACCTTCCTAGCTGACATGGAATACATACGCTGAGTTCGATTGTGGTTGCACATTTGGTTTACTTTCTTTTGTTGTGTTCCACCTAGGCTGAGCACATTGTTGTTGCAGACACTTTTAGCAACATAGTTATAGGTTTCTTGTTGAGGTTCCATACTGAGATAATTTCTCACCCCTGCATGTGAACCTCGATGTATGTGTAGACCTTATTTATACTTTTCATGTTGAGCAAACTTTTCATGGTGGATAGGGCTGAGGCCCAGTGTTTCATGATCGAGCGGAGCTGCTCGAGTGGTTCTACTGATCGGGTTGCTGGAGTTCGACAGTGTTTGGAGATCGGGTACGTGTATTGACTCATAGTTAGTAGTTGAGCCCTTTAGTTTTAATTTCAGTTTCTTTTGTACTTGTATTTTTATGGTTGGCCTAGTGGGTGACCATTTTTGTATTTTACTACATAGCTATTTGGGATTTTACAACAATTTTCTATTACAACTTATTCTATTTTAGTTGTTTATTACTTCTGTACTCTATTTACTTTAAACTGTGTATGATACTTAGTTATTTCTACTATTTTCTTACTCTGGTATGGGGGCATAGTGTCCCCACTATCACACCCTAGGCCCTCACTACTAGTCGGCAGCCTATGGCATATGAGGAGGTGTGCTTGAGGCATTTTGGCAAACCAACTCGGAGCACCGGTTTAGTGGTTTCTGGTTCGGGATGTTAGGAAATAGATACCCAACACATTAATTTTGTCAAATATAGTTTTAGTATTAATATATTTAGTAGTAAATATGAAAATAGTCAAATGTTTTTTTAATTAAAATCAAGTATTATTATTCCTAAATATGACAATAAATTTATAAAACATATTTATTTAACATAAAATCCTTATATTATCGATTATTTATTGATAAGTTTTTATTTATTTAATTAAAAATTCAATATTTTATTTATTTATTATAATTAAATGATTATTTCAATATATAATAATTTACATTTATTATGATTTATTTTAAAAATAAATGTGTTAATGGTCATTTCATATTAAAAAATGGAGTTTGATTTGTCTAATAAAAATTACATGGTCACATTATCATTCCAAATTACTATTAATATATGGAAAATGAATTTACTTTTTTAATTATAAAATATTAATAAACTAGTAAAATTTTACATAATTTTTATTATTAAAAACTAACAAAATTAATCAAAATTTCAAGAATAATTTTTTATCAAATAACATTTCTTGAAAAAAGAGTATTACTCATTCCATTTATCATGATTTAATAGTATAAGAATTTCCATAATTTATATGGTGGTGATACCAAAAAATACAATGTGAATGATTAATATTTTTTTCTTTATTTCTAAGTTATTTACATGGCCATTTATATTGTTATTTCTACCAACCATCATCCAATAAAATATTTTCCTTCATTTTATAACAACTATCTAAAAAAATAACAAGAACCATCAAAATAAATTAATTATAAATTTTTTAAAGGTATTTAGACTTGAATCATGTTTAATGATTTTTTACAAGTACATACATTATTATAATAAATTTGATGTAGTTAGAAGTTGAGGTTCAAAATTGTGGGAAGAACAACATCTAATTCCACACAAAACTTGTGTTTAAAACCTAGGGGCATCGAATTTATGTAAGTATATTAGCAGTATTGTATTTATATAGAAATGTAATTTATTGTACTGGGTGAAGGTAGTAATAGTACTATTCATACCAAATTATATTTTGTGTCATTAAAAATTTAAATATATTCGATAAAGGCCTTCAATCATGTAGACCTATATTCCCACAAAAAGGTCGGTGGGTGATAAGGTCCTTTGGGATATGGTGCATATCATGTTCAACATATTTGAGTAATACAGGATAAGGATAAAATTATGTAATAGTCACCTGATTCATCAAACGTTACATAAAACTAAAGTAGGGATATGATGGACATGCCAACATCTTGTTCAACAGTGCACATAGAAATTGTATATTGGTAGGAATATCAATTGTCATGTTAGGTGTAGACATGATGTGTTGGGGAAGGGTAGTTCTGGTATAGTGAGGAAATTAAGGGATACAAGATATTTATGCCTCTTCGCCTTTAGGTCATGTAATCCATTCCATTATGAATTTAGGCCTCTGTATCATGTAAGAGTTCCCTCTAAACTGGTTAAAAAGTGAAATTTTCATAAACTGAAAACATTTAATTTTCATTGAAAAAATTATAAATATTGTTTTTGTATAATTGTTGAATGTAATGGGAACCAAATTATTGGATGATCACATCATTTATCATTCGTATAATACAATTTATGTTATGGTTGGTTATAATTATCTAAAAAATATATTTCCTTAATAAATAAAAAAATAAATTTTTGAAATGATTTATTAAAATAAAATTTTATAGAAATTATTTTTTCTCACATCTTAAAAAAATAAAATAAGTCACTATTACATAATGATGGAAAAATAAACTTGATTTTATTTAGCACTTTATATAAGTGTCAATAAAATTAGACTTTTATATGGGTTAAAAATAATCAATGGAAGTTAATATCTATCAATTGTTATTTTATGATTGATTAAAATCGACTTCTACAATCACCGTTTTACTTAATGATAATAAATTAAAAATCAGGTCAAGGCTAGAAGTAATGTTGAAGAAATATTTTGAGCTAAAATATTTATATATCTTGATTTCAATGATAGATATGTAAATTTAATGTTTAAAATTATTAATTAAAAATTTAAAAATGTGCGTATGAAGGTTTTATAATTATTGGTATTATTATATATATATATATATATATATATTTATGTCGTATTTAACTACTATAGGTTTCAACATTATCAATTATAAAAAATGACTTTTATCAATATTGGAAATAGCATTGACAATGTAGGTCCTGATAAAAGCTAACACATTTAATGAGTGTGAGAAACTATAATTGAAGAATGGAGGACTTTATCAGATATGTGTTTGCACTAAAAAATCATCATTTATTAGTTCTACTTTATACACTGATAAAAGTTGTAATTTTTTTTTTATTTTTTTAATTTAATTTGGGAAAAAATATTCAATATGTTTGACTCACCATCCACCGACCAGGATTACCAAGTACTCTCATGCGTCCCCCTCCCCTTCGGCCTAACTACCATGCACACAAATCTATCAATTAATTTTTGAATAAATTCCAATGGGTTAAGATTTGAACCTCAATCCAACACAATCTTAAAACTCAACATCATAATTATCCCATAAACGTTTTTTGTTATACGTTTAATGCAGTTATATATATATATATTTGAATATATTTTTTTTAATGTTTGTGTGTTTATATATATTAATAATATTAACATATATATATACATGTATTTTTATTAATACACACACACATATTTTTATATAAACATTATATAGAAATTTATATATGTACGCACACACACACACATATATTGATATTTTTATATTAAATGAAATTGATAATAAATGTTTATTCTAATGTGTTTTAGATATTAAAAAAATACATTTTTATAAATATATATATATATATTTATTTATTTATAAAAATAATTTTTTCTCTATAAATATATAAAAACATGTATATATAAATATATTAACATTCTTATTTATCAATAACCCTACAATATAAACAATGGTAAAAATTGTACACTATATTATTTATATAAATGTAAGAAAATAGTATAAATTAAAATATAAGTGAGAAAAGGAGAAAAAGTATCTCTTAATGGAAACTTAAATTCCATCAAATGTTAAAAATGGGAGTATCTCAACAAAAATCTAAATTTTGGAAGCCTTTTAAGGATTTCATAACCAAGGAAAAACAATTTATGGGGTAAACCCCATATTAAAAAAATAGAGATCTCTTCATGATCTTTTATTTGACTACTCATGAAGCCAAAATAAACACCTGGATAAAAGTTTACATCTCTTTGATGTTCAAGTATTTCTTCTAACATATCATACGATATGGATTAATTTATTTATTTTTTATGTCATCAAATTGTTAAAAAAATTATTACTCACTCTTAAATAGAATTTTGTTATTAATTTTAAATTTAAATTATTTTATAAGGCTTATTATTAAATATATTATATATTATATATAAATTCATATTCTAAATTATATAGATCTCAGTTAAATTTACCATTTATTAATGCTAAAAAAGTCATTAGTGCTGATAAAGGGTCCCCTTTTTCCCCACTAATAAAATGTACTTATAAAAGGGTTCCTTTATCAATGATTATGTTTTTAAACTGATAAAAGATACACTTTATCATTGCTTTCTAATAAGTGATGATAACGAGTTGCTTAATATATCACAATTTTTAGTATTTTTATATGTATAAATAATAATTAATGTTATTATAATGTAATTAATATCATCTTATACAAAAATGATAATAAATTTAATATTATATGAACTACATAATGTTTGATATACATATATGTGTGTTGATTAGCCTATTACAGTTACAATCACACATTCATGGGTACAAGATGGAGACAAGCACACACACACTGATGTATTAATATATACAAGACATATGATCATATATATGTGTATAGAAATCAGTAATTGAAAATGCACATCAATTAATTTTTTTTATAAAATTAACTTATATTTACAATTTCAGTAGCATTCATAATTATAATTTTTTATATATTATTCAAATTCAATTATTATTAATATTTTCAATATAAATTATATAATAATTTATATTATATATGTTGCATAAATTATTCCATTGGTGTTATATTTTTAAAATTTTACATATTTTTCATCCAAATAAAATAATAATTTTCCATTCACATATAATTTTAAAAAATATTGAATATAAATATAAAATTAAATAAAAATAAAAATGATTATTATATATATGTTTTTAATACAATTAATAATGAATTTAATTAATTATTATATTTAAGTAAATATAAATGTATATTTTAAGTCATTTTCTATAAATAAAATTATTTTTTAATATAAGTACACTTTTGAATAATTAATGATATATGTTAAAAAATATAAATACACTTAAAAATTTGATATTTTCAAATATAATTAATTATTATTAAATATAATTAATAATTTTTAAATATAACTATTAATTAATTTTATTTTATACATAATTAATAATATATACATCTATTTAATTAGTAATTAGTTTAAATCTTTTTGTTGTATACAATTATTATGCAAAGACAGCTTGAATAATATATTTGAAAACCTCAAACCCATGACATTGGAATTTTTTTACGAAAAACACACACACGTAATTATTAATATTATTGTAGTTAATCATAAAATGATATAGTTAATTATATATATTCAAAAAAGTATTCATTTATACATTTAAAAATATTTCTAAAATATAAATAATAATTTACAAATATAAATTTAAATTATAGATATAAAAAAATTAGGAATTAAAAATATTTTTTATATATAAATAACACACACACATGCATGCATATATATACAAGAAAGACCCTATAAATTTAAATATAATTACTAAAAAATTATAATTAATATCATATTATGTAAAAGAATTAGAAAATTTTATTTTTCATATAATTTATAAAACAATATTATATTATTAAATAGGAAATTTATAATTTTTTATAAATTAATCCTGTGTAATTTTAAATATAGATTCTTTTAAATTTCATATTTATATTTAATTAACAGTATATTGAATAAAATCCTTTTTAAATCAAAATATATTTTTAATACATATTGGAGTATTAAATATATATTCCTTTATAAAATTAATTGAAGAATTTTTATATTATTAAAAATATTTAAATACAAATAAGATACATTAATATTCCCCATATCCGAAGGCCTTAGATTTTTATTTTATTTTTTGAAAAATCCCCACTTGAAATTGTTTGAATAGAAATCATTACATGGATTCGAAGACCCAGATTACATTTCGCAAAGTCTCAATGGCACAAGGCCAAGTACATGGTATGGAGGCCCAAAACCAAGACCCCACACTGAAACATCCCCCTTCCTTATCTCCAGCTTCTATCACTCTCACCTTTTAGTCCTAAAATTATGAACATGGCCTGTCTTCATTACCTCCCCACAAGAGGTTTTGAACCAGAGGATGTTAGGAGATCTATTAAAGAACCTCTATGTCAAACCAATCATCAGGATATGCCTTTACTCCTTTTCTCCACTATTCAGGAACTACTCAAACATTATATCCAAGGCTAATAATCAAAGGCCCAAATGACCTTTTTCAGCCCACAGTTCCCTACTTCATGACCCATCAACTGTTCATTGTTGTCTAGAAATCCTGAGGGCTCGATATCCAAGATATCAATCCTAAAATCACAAACTAGATGAAAAACATTTCATCTACAATACCCTTCTTTAGTATGTGATACAATAATTCTACATTACTATTAAAATCATCTTGCACTCGGATTTGAACACTTGTTTTGTGCAGTCTAATGGGGATTCCATACCACTCAGTCAACACCCCAGCTACTAATATTCATCTTTATTGTATACATATATACACATAATTTATATTTCGTAATTTTTTTAAATTTATAATGTTTTGTAAATATTTTATATAATATAATTTATAATTTTATATTGTTTATTTATATATTTTATAATTAATATTTAGTAAAAAATATTTACACATTTATATAATTAATAATATTTCTTAAATAAAATCAGTCTCATTGAAATTTAATTGCTATCTATTAATTTTTTATATAATTAATATATATATATATTAGTTAATATTGTAATATTTTTAATCATGGAGATTTATCAGTGCTGAAAAAGTTGACTACATTGCTGCTACATGTAGAACTGATAATGATCTATGCATAAAATTTAATTAAGGATAAGTCACATTAACTAAATTTTGTTATAACTCTGTAAGATGAATATAAAAAATATTTGTTCTTATTTTTGGTCTATTAATGAGCAATATTTATTATATCTAAAAATAGTGATGGTAAAATATTAAGTTATTAGTTCTTCAAAGTTTATCATTGATAGAAAAAACATATTAGTTTTTGTTAGTATGTATTTGACTAATCACTTGCAATATTTATAAAATAACCCTAACTATGTCACCCAACTACCTTACTGATTAAGCTCCCATAAAAGTTGTAGTATGTTTTCACCCCCACACACATCATTTTTTTGGATGATTCTACTTCCCAAAATTGATGGTCTGAAATATGAAATATTTATTTTATTGATATATTCTCTATTCACGATGTGTTTTTGATATTTTTTATATTTTTTTCATGTATACAATGATCTTCACAATCCATTCATCCTCTCCAAACACTGTGAATATTTCTCTCTATATTTTTGTGAGTGAGTGAAATTATATAAATATATAAACTTATCAATTTATATATTTTTATATTCAAAAATAATTATTTTTTGTGGTTATTATGTTTTTATGTGTGTGTGTGTGTTTGTTTTTGTGTCTTCTTACTAATATATTTTCATTGAATTTATTGTCATATTAATTTTTAGGTCATTCATTTAGGTCAAACATTGATGGAATGTAATTTTAGTATTTATTATTTTGTAGTTTTATTTTACCATGATCTTGATTTGTGATTTTTTTAGAGATTTGATTTAAAATGATCATTTTTTATTTTAAAAATCACTTACATAAAAAATGTATATGTAATCTATATTATAGAATCACATCATCAGATTTTTTATACAATCAATATTTTTTGAAAATATGGTGTTTTAAATTTTAGTAATAATTCTGTGTTATATCTATTAAGACCGCGATCAACATATAGTAAAACCCTCAAATTATACTATATGGAAACATACTAGGTGGTGGAAAATTATTTGGAATATGAAAATCTGGTGTGATGATCCGACCATGGAAGTCAAATCGTACCCATACCACTATAGCACAACAAAAAATATAGGCTTGAGTAGATTTGAACTATTAGTGGACAATGATTGAAACAAAAACCAAGGGAAAAAGACCAAAACAATTTTATGTGCTCTATAATTGAAAAGATTCAGCTCGAGGGTGTTTTCAATTTTAAGATAAAATAGTTTTCTAATATAAGATATCATTAATTCTATCACAAAAATAAATATGCATGTGTTTTTCAAAGGTAGATATATGGGTTATATCTATTTATATGAGATTAGAATCATGTTATTTAATGTGGGAGATAAATGGGGTCTTAGATATTTAAGATATAATATTTTATATATTATCTATTTCTAAAACAGTAAAATGTAAAGGCATTAAAAGTAGAAGTAGCCAATGGCGATGAAAGTGGGAGAGCTTATCAAGATATAATACACCAAATTCAAGAGGAATGTGAATTACTAATTTGTGTTATCCACATTGGATCATTGAAAATGGATCAAAAGGTATCGATGGTGGATATAAAATTTTATGGGATATAATGTTTGCGGTAACATTGGTGAGACTTCAACATGGAATAGGTGTGACACAATAGTGATGCGATCGATGACTGATTAAATGTATTGAATGTATTCTTGATTTCAAGGACGGGACCTTGTGTCCCTATCAATGATCAGTGGTAAATCATGATGGTGATACCATGAGAGAGTGAGAAATCCTTAAAGTATCAAAAGATGGTGCAAGGCTGATCGATGTTCGATTTCATCACTCAACTAGTCATTATTTTTCACAGAAGGGGGTGGTTTTGTCACAAATGGATATTTTGAGTATGCATTTTTTTAGATTATTTTTAGAGAGGCAAAGGAGACGCATCCTGATATTATTTTCCAATAAGATTTTCTATGATCTCATTCTAATTCATGTTATAGAATTACATGGATTTTTTATTTTCTAATAATTGTATGTATTTTCAAGTATCATCATGTTATTTAAATACTCCACATGGGAGGGGTTTTCCATGATAAAAAATCATGTGTGGTGATTAAATTTATTTTTTTAGCTGTATGATTTAACTTCCATTATTTCACTGGATTCCTCAAAAAAACATCTAATTTTTCTTCTGGGATAAGTATTCTTTCCTAATAGAGGAATCAATGGTTATGGTTCTTTCTTTCAATTTTTTTTGAGAAATTTGAAAATTTTTAGAGGATCAAGTGCCTATTTTCAAGGTAGTATATGTTTTGGAATCCAAAGAAGGTTTTGAGAGGTGTTTCATGACTTTGAAAAAATTCATTTCATCATAAGGTTAGACTAGTTAATAGAAAATTTAGAATTTAATATTTATGTGATGTCATAAAATGTCAATGGACTTTGAGTAAGGGACCAATTTTTTTATTTGTTTTCTCAGTATTGGACGTAAATATTGACTATAAGAGAGAAAGATATTACTAGTTTCAATATTTTGTGGTAGGGAGGGGAAGATTTAGATATAAGAAATACTTAATCTTTTAGATTTATATTATTGGGGGAGCTTCTAGGTTTTAGTCGTATCTATAAAAGTACATCTTCATATTTTCTACAAAAGTTGATGTCTCTAAAATACCAAAAGGTTTTCAGTCCAACTGATTTTTTTGGATGATATATCCAATAATGAGATGAAGGGGGAGGTTGATAGGATTCATCCCATGGGTGATTCAATAATTTACAAAAGATAGTTTTTGAATTTGAGATATCCTAAATTCAATCATGAAGTTAAGGATTCATGCATTTCTCATGGGAAGATATATATTTTATATCTATTTAGATGAGATATTTGTTTTGTTATTTAACATGGAAGATACATGGTTTTTTGGAAAAATTAAGTTATTTTATATTAATTTATATTTTATTTATTTTTGAAAAATAAAACACTGAAGGGATTAAAAGGTGAAGTAATTGGTTAAGTTCAAAGAGAGATAGAGTTTCTCAAGATGTATTTCACTGAGATGAAGAGTAAAGTGGCCAAAATTGTTGAGGTATCCCATAAAGATAAATGTAAATGATAAACAAGGAATCAATAGTGGATCTGTGATGATATGTGTTACCATGTTTGATGTAGTATGTGTGACACATCTACATGGAACATGTCTAAAGTTGTATGGATGAGATCTATGTTAGGGGCCATATTCTGAAATTCTTATTGATTTTAGTGATTAGGAGGAGTGTCCTGGTTGATGGTCGATGATACACTATATTGGAGTGATCATTATAGAGAGAGAAATCATGTAGGTATCTCAATATGGTTTGAGGCTGATAAATGTTCAGATTTTATCCTACGGTATTTTCTATTTGTAACATATGGGAGACATTTTGTTAAATTTCTATCTTTTATTCATGATGTTTTTTAGATCATTTTTAGAGAGTGTAAGGATGCATATCGAGGTATGGTTTTATTATATGTTTTTCTACAATATCATTGTTATTCATTTCCATATTTTACTTGAATTTTTTACTCTATGGTTCAAATTGTATATTTCAGAGTATCTCTATAGTTTTTTGATCCACCAAAATAGAGTGGTTTTCAATGTTAAAAAATAATTTGTGTTGAATCCTTTTATTTTTGCTACTCAATGTTTTCAATGTAGTAGAAAAAAAATACTTAATGACCACCAAAATCTATCACTAAAGGCCTATAGTGGCCACCCATCAACCAAAAAATGATGGATTCTTTTAAATCATTGATATTTTCTATATCAACCTCAATATAGTGGATTATATAGGGTCACTTGGTCCAATATATAAAGGCCGGGATATGTAGGCTACTATAGATTTTTTTTAAAATAACAGGTGAATTTAAAAACAACTTACTTAGTCATTCCAGTCGGACTGTAGGTCCGATAAAAACCCCATCCACATGTACATATCGATAATAATATGTTTTCCCTATGGTTTCATTCCATTCCAAGGTTATGTTCTATGTATTTAACCGTTAAACACATTTTTTGGTGTTTTAAAACAATAAAAGTGTGGATTCAATCAAACTGAGGATAAAAGGATATATTAAAATTCCTTGTGCAAAAATATTTTAAGTATCAATGTACATCTGTTGTAACATGATTTCACAGAACTTGGATGCCATTTTTTTGGTTTCGACCCTAAGAAACATGTTTTTAAAGTGGGAAAATCCTTTAAAAATTGATTATTCAATCATTTTGAGAAAATCTATCAAACAATTCACATGTATTATTCTCTAACAAGTCTCCAATAATAATAATGCGGTTATCATATGATTTAACCACATTTAAAGGTAGTTTATTATGTATTTGACACTTAAACACATGAATTCTTGTTTTAAATCAATTAAATCTTATTTCTGGTCATATTGGAAAAAAGAAAACTCATATTGAAGTGTAGTCTTCTCAAGTATTTTAAAAATCATTATACAATTGTTGTAGTCTCATTTCACAGCATTTGAGGGTTGTCCAGTCAGTTTTGAGCCCCTGGCGTATGCTTTTTAAGAGCATCATACCTTTAAAAAAATACTAATTTGGTAATTCTGGAGAGAACATGTGAATGATTGGTGTTATTACTTACTGTACATGTCATAAATAATACTAAGAAAACTATACTATTAATTCAAATCATTATGATTATTTTTAACATGGATATGATTGTTAAATGAACATTTTAGTGTTGTAAAACAATAAATGTACATTTTTAGTCATCCTATGATGAAAAAAATTATATTGATGATCTATATTTTCGATCATTTCCATGTTCTTTTCTTCTCGATTTATGGAATTTAGAGGCCATTCTGTTGGTTTCGACTCCCAAAAAGATGTTTTTAAAGGGAATCAAATATTTAAAAACTATTTATTTAGTCATTCCTAGAAGACTAGATATTTAAATGACCTTGAATCTGCTAAAAGATGTCACAAATAATAGTCCTAAAAATTTCCTATGATTTCAACACATTTTGAGAATTTTTTATGCATCTGACCATTAAACACATGTTTTAGTGTTTTAAAAATATAAAATTGTGTTTTGGGTCTTATCAGAAAATAATCACCATGGATTGATGTTCTATTTACTCGAACATTTAACAAATCACTATAAAATTTTTTACATCTGATTTCACATGATTGAATGGTTGTTTTGTTTATTTTCACCCATGGAACATGTTTTTAAAGGGCCTTAAAATTTTAAAAACTTCTTCTTTGATCATTTCGACCAAACTACATGTCTGATTGACATTCCATTTTCTCGTACATATCCAAAATAGTACTGAGATTGTTTTCCTATGACTTCTCATCATTATGAGGCCACATTTTACTAATATGGCTACTAAATGCACATTTTGGAATTTGAAAAAACATAAAAGTGTATTTTTGGTCACACATAGAAAATGTCACCTCAAATTGATGTTCTGTCCTCTTTACCATTTAAAACATCATTGTATAGTTGCTTTCACCCAATTTATTCACATTCAATGGTCATTCGGTTTGGTTTTACCCCTAGATGAATGTTTTTAAAGGGTTTCAAAACTTTTAAAAGTGTTTATTCAGTCATTTTTGATAGACTACTCATCTGATTGAATGTCGTTCTCTCAGAAATGTCAAAAAGATTACTACTATGATTTCCTACAATTTCTCCTAATCTAGTGGACATTTGTAATGGATCTGACTATTAAACACATGTTTTTGTGTTATAAAATAATAAAATTTATATTTCATTCTTATTAGGAAAACAACACCCTAAATTGAAATTTATATTACCCAACAATTTCAATAATCTATATTTGGTTGAATAAATCATATTTCATGGAATTTAGTGTTCTTTCAATTTATTCTAACCACCTAATGCACATTTTTAAGGGCCTTAATTCTTTAATAAATACTAATTCCATTTCTTTGGGAAACTGCATGTCCAATTGTTGATTTTTATATTTTTAAACATAAAAAATACAGATTTTTCTATTTCATGTAATTTGACGATATTAGATATGGTTGTGACCATTAAATAAATTTTTTGTGTTTTAATGCAATAAAAGAGTGTTTTAATTAATCCTAGGAAAAACACTCCAGATTGATGTTCTATCTACCCCAAAATTTCAAAAATCACTATTTTATGTTTTTCCTAACTTCACAGCATTTGTAGTCTGTTCTATTCCTTTCAAAACTCAGACACATGTTTTTTAAGGGGTAAGATCTTTAAATTTTATTATTTGGTCAATTTGGGAAAACCGCATGTCTGATTGATGTGATATCTTTTTTGAAATTTTAAAATTAATACTAATACAATTTTCCTTTAATTTTAGCTCATTTAAAGGTTGTTTGTTATGTATCTGACAATTAAATGCATGTTTTAGTGTTTTAAAACAATAAAAGTGTTCTTTGGGTCATATCATGAAAAAAAAACTCATAATTATGTTATATTAATTTGAATAGTTAAAAATTCACTATTTTATTGATTTCATATGTATTCAGGGTATTTTTTGTCATTTTATTTGATTTTACCCGTAGACACATGTTTTTAAAGGGCCTCAAAACATTAAAAAATATTTATTCTATCATTCCAACAAAACTACAAGTTTGATGGATGTATATTCTACTTATACACATAAAAACTAATACTAAGATGGTTTTATATGAATTTATGTCATTTTAGTAAGATTTATAAGGAAATGAGCATTAAATGCTTGTTTTGGTGTTTTAAAATAATAAAGGTATTTTTTCATACATCCTAGGAAAACAGAATGTGGATTTATGTTTTGTTATATCCACCATTTAGAAAATAATTATAAGTTTATTTCTATATGATTTCACATCATTCAGAGGCTTTTTAGTTGGTTTTGACCCATGTATATTAGTTTTTAATGTACATTAGCCCTTTAAAAACTACAAATTCATTCATCTAAGAAATACACACATCCAATTGTCATTCCATCAACTCACACACATTAAAAATAATAATAATATTATGTTTCCTATGATTTCAGATCATTTCAAGGTCTTTGGTTATGGGTATGAGCATTAAACACATGTTTTAATGTTTTAAAACAAATAAATGAGTGTTTAAGTCATATCATGAAAAAAACACCTCAGATTGTTGTTTTTTTACTTGAACATTCCATAAATAACTGTATGATTTTTTTCATATGATTTCATTGAATTTTGAGGTTCTGTGATTAGTTTTGGCCACATGATGCTTGTTTTAAAGGGTTTCAAACCTTTAAAAACTGATTTTTTAGTCATTCTAGATAATCCACATCTTTAATTGACATTATGTATGCTCGTACAAGTCATAAATAATTAAAAATAGTATTCTTATGATTTCAAGTAATTTCAAGGATAATTTTAATGGATATTAACATTAAACTCACAATTGGATGTTTTGGAATAATAAATGTGGGTTTTTGGTCATCCTAAAAAAGCACCTCAGATTCAATTTCCATTTTATCCACTATTTTAAAAATAATATTCCATTTATTTTTGCCTAATTTCATTGCACTCATTAGTTGTTTAGTTTGTTTTGAACCCCTAGATTCATGCTTTTAAAGGATGTAAATTTTTAAAAAACTATTTATTTGTCCATACAGGGTATAATACAGGTTTATTTAGTTCTCTTTAATCTCTCACACATCACAAAAAATACCAACAAATGTTTTCTATGATTTCACCTCATTTAGAGGTCTTTTGTTTTGAATCCGACTACTAAACATAGGTTCTAGTAATTTTAAAACTATTAATGTGTGTTTTGGGTCATCTTAGGAAAATAATACTGTAGATTAATGTTATGTCTACTAAAGAAAATAATAATTCCTTGTACAATTATTTTACAATTATTTAATGGAATGTGTTTAGTTTTGAACCCCTGATGCACATTTTTAAAAGAGCATCAAACCATAAAAAATGTATATTAGGTCATTTTTATCACACCCCAAATTCGATTAGAATTTTATATGATCTTACATGTCAAAAATAATAATTTCATGGTTTTCCAAGAATATAATTTTTCCTAAATTATTTTCCTATTATATAATTTTTGAATGATATACCACATGTAAAAGAAACATGAAAAAAGATAAGATGTGATTTCTTTTACGAAAATTCTGCAGCTTAACAAAATCAATTAAAAATTTAGAAAATCAGTTGATGATATTGGAAAGGGTCTCTCATCAATTGGACATGAAATGGAAAGTAATAAGGATATATAATAATATACCCCAACATAAGAAGATGGAAACTAGAAGACAAAACATAAAGGAAGTTCTGTCTTAAAAGAGGTGGGTGAAAGGTTCCCTTATATTAAAGCGTAACTTCGAAAGCTCAATGGTTGGGATCTTGGGGGGATTGAGGGAACCTTGGGATGACTCATTGGGAGGTAAAAATTATAGAGATTCATTGAGGAGGAATTTGGAATTAAATTAATGAAGTAAAGGGTTGGTATTTATAGCAAAAGTGAGGGAATATTTAATTAATTTTTCAAGGTACACCTTATTAGTTGTATTTGAAAAACCATGGGTTCCCATGGTATTTTACCTTGGTATTGGACACATGGTACACCTCATAACATATCTTACTATTCAAAAGTTTAACAAAATTATTACATCATGATTACATCACTAATTTTGTCATTAAACATACTGAAACTTATAACTATATTGTAACTATTCACTGAAAAACAAAACATTTTATAAAAATATCATAAATTCACCTTAACCTAATATCGATTCTATAAATTCAAAAATGAACTCCATTTTATGAAAATAATTTTCTAATTATGGGATATTTATTTTTTATGTAAAAACACTATTTACCCAAAAAATACTAATACATTACTAATAATTTCCAAAACAATTATTTACTTATACTATTATATCACTTCACCATTCAAGATGCCTAAATTATATATATAATTTATTAAGTGTGGTTATTATTCCATTGGTCACATTACTATTCATAAGGGTAATATTACTATTCATACTTTATTACTCACTAATGGTATGTTGATCTTATTAGACTCTAAATTTCTTACTGCTCACAACTGTAGAATACCATTTTTTGAAAATAAATTTACATTATGAATTGTTTAAACTTTACGAAAATATTTTAAAATACCATTTTTTCCAAAATTTCATCTATAATATGGAAAATCTATAAATTCAACATATATGTATCAAGAAATTTAAAATACATAGATTTTACCATAAGAATAAATAACAATTTTATTTATACAAAAGGATTACAAAAGGTAACTAAGGCCTAGTTACATAGCTCCTTATAACACCTGCATAAGACCTATATGTAAGGTGAGCTATGGTGATAGAATCCTGGGGTGGCTCGGACAACATTGCCCAAGCGGTGATTTCTATCTACTTGAAATTCTCCCTTAGGCGATTCCGTTCAAGCTTCACATATTGAAGCTCAACTTGGGCTTGGTTCAAAGCAAACCCTAGTGACACAACCTCCTTACCAAGCTCCAAGAGATGGGATTTGTATGGCCCGAGTTTACTGGATGAGGCCATCAACTACCCTTTATATATTAACTTTCCTTGATCACTTGTATTTACAAATAATAATCATAATGTTGATAATTTAGATTCCAACGATCATATTGACCAACAATCATATAGCTGTCAAAACCCAATGGTATTATTTTAATTATTCTCACTTCATTAATTAAAGGATATAGTTTTTCAGAGTTTAAATTAAAATAGCACAAAAAATTAGGAAACCAATATTATTCAAAAGTTCGAGTCGTGACATTCTTCCCTCCAAAAGAAATTTTTTCCCCTGAATTTTATCTCGTACCCTCAGAAGAGAAAATGTATGCGTACTTTTGCCTCATAGATTTATCTGGTTCCCACATGGCCTCAACATATTTTTGGTTCCTCCAAAACACCTTAACAAGGTGGGTAGTGATGTCATGTAGAACCCTATCTCTAAGATACAATATCTCCACTGACTTCTCCTCATAAGAGAGTTCATGTTCCAGTTGAACTGCCTCTATATTTAGTACATGTGAAGGGTCTAGTATGTACTTCGTCCAAAGGGACACATGGAAGAAATCATGAACATGTGCTAGATTTAGAGGAAGTGCATGCTAATAGGCCATTTCTCTTATGCGATCTTGGATTTCATAGGGGCCAATGTACCTTGGGCATAGATTCCATCTCTTCCTAAACCTCACGACTCTCTTTCAAGGTGATATTTGAAGAAATACTTTGTCACCAACATCAAACTCTAAGTCCCTTCAGTGATTGAAGTCATATATCTTTTTCCAACTATGGGAAACCTTAATCTGTTTCTGGATGGCATGGACCTTTTCAGTCATCTCTTAAACAAGATCAGGTCCAAGAATCTTTCTCTCACCTACTTCATCCCAACAAGTAGGAGTTCTACATCTCTTCACATGTAGAGCTTCATAGGGTGACATTTGAATGCTTGAGTGAAAGATGTTTTTGTAAGAGAACTTAACTAATGGATGATGTTTATCCCATACACCTTTAAATTTCATTGAGCAATTTCTCAGCATGTCCTCAAGTGTTTTAATAGTCCTTTTAGATTGGCCATCAGTTTGGGGTTGATAGACCGTACTGAAATTCAATTCGGTACTCATAGCATGTTGAATACCTCTCCAGAATTTTGATGTGAACCATGGATCATGATTAGATATGATATAAAGTGAAAATCCATGCAGCCTTACCCCATCCTTTACGTAATTCTTGGAATGTTTATCAATATATAAATCTTTCCGAATAGTGAAAAAATGGTTTGTATTGGTGAGACTCTCCACAATAACCCATATTGCATTGTTTCTTTGGAGGTTATCGGGAAACTAGTGACAAAGTCCATTGTGATGTTGTCCCACTTCCATGCTGGTATAGTTAGTGGTTATAATACCCCTTTTCTAATTTTTGGAACTACCTTCACTTTCGGACATAACAGTCACCTTGAAGTGTAGTTAGCAATCTCCCATTTCATATTATCCCATCAATAATGATCTCGAAAAACTCTATACATTTTTGTGATTACTAGATGTATTGAAAAATTATATCTATGATCTTCATCCATCATCTACTTCTTTATTTCTGGAATAGATGGAACACACAGTCTTGTACAAAATTTTAGTACACCATCTTGATCAATATTTAACTCAGGAAACTTCCCATCCTTCACAGCCTCAAAATTCTTCTACAAAAAAATGATATTCTTTCTGAGATTTCTTGATCTTTTCTAGTAATGATGATTGAGAAATAATTTGGGTTAGGGTTGATGATGTCCCTTTCCTTATAATTCAAACTTCATTCTTTAGTAGGTCATTGATCAAAGGATCTATTTGAATCCTCATCATGGAAAGAACAACTAGTTCATTCCTGCTAAATGCATCATTGACTTTGTTTTATCTTCTAGGATAATAATGAATTGAGAAATCAAAGTCTTTGAGATGTTCCAACCAGATCCTTTGTCTCATGTTCAATTACTTTTGTGATAAAATATAATTCATTATTTGATGGTCTGTGTATATATCACATTTATCCCCATAAATATAGTGCCTCCATATATTTAGAGAAAAATCGACCGCAGCCAGCTGCAGATCATGCGTAGGATAGTTCTTCTCATGATTCTTCAACTATGGAGATGCCTAAGCAAGGAATTTTTTTTCCAGGAAGACACACCCATGATATTTCAGAGATTCATCGCTAAAAATTACGAATCCTTCTCCACTTAAGGGTAGAGTTAACACGGGTGTAGTAACCAATCTCTTATTCTACTCTTGGAAACATTCCTCACACTCCTTTGTCCAGATAATCTTGACCCCGTTTCAACTTAACTTTGTTAATGGAATATAAATTCTAGTTTACTATGATTCTTTCATTGGTTACAATGTTCCCCAAGAAAGAAACTTTTTGTAACCAAAATTTACATTTTCTGAAAATTCCTAAAATCCCCTCCATCCATAGAGTTTTCAGAATAACCCTTAGATGATCCTAATGATCCTGATGACTTTTTGAATATATCATAATATCATCAAAAAAAACTACCACAATGTTATCAAGGTATTACTTGACGAATCTATTAATCAAATCCATAAAAATAGCAAGTTCATTAGTCAGTCTGAAGGGTATAATAACAAACTCACAATGCCCATATCTTGATCGGGAGAGAGTTTTTGGAATATCTTATTTATTCACCGTCAATTAATGATAACCAAATCAAAGATCAATCATAGAGAATAATTGAGCCCCATGATGTTTGTCAAATAATTAATCAATTCTTGGAAGAGGGTATTTGTTCTTCACTGTGATCCCATTTAGTTCTATATAATCAATGAAAATCCGAATTGATCCATCCTTATTCTTATTCACTGATCAAATCAATAAAGAAAGATACATGAGGTTCTCCAAGAAAAATATCAGGTTGAGATATCTCTCCTTGGAAGATAACTATAGGTTTTCCATTCAATAATACTATGATTTCCTTGCTTCTGCATTTGATCTTATCATTATACATTGATAGACAGTCCCACCCTAGAATAATGTGGAATTTCTAGAATGGGAATGACTACTAGATTTCCAATAAGATTTTTCTCACTAAATTAAATACCATAGTTTCTAAACACTGGAGATTCTTGGATAATCCCACCAAGAGTCTTGACTGATAACTATACTTTTAGTAATTCAGGGGTTGATTATAACTTCTTTGCAAACATGGATAAAATAAAGGAATGCATAGAACTAAAATCAAACAAAGTACTTTCTAGATTTGAGAGAAAAACTAGAGTACCTTACATCATATCATTCGAATATTCCACATCAGTTATCATGATAGAAAATGAACGACCCTGCTCTATGGTCCTTTGTTGAGGCTGATGGTGGTTCCCCTCTACTTCCCTCAGATTTAGAAAGTTATTGGAAAAGTGACCATGTTGACCACGCTTGTAACATTTGACATCATGTAGGGCATGAAGGTTCTGGGCGCAGTAGAAGCGCATGGGTGGATGTGCCCACTTGGCTTTTTGTCATTAAAAATGATCAATTTGGGATCAATACGACGGTAAATGCCAGTCTCCATGGATCGAATCACAGAAATGGACAAAAAAAGGAAAGTCCTGGAACCACAAAGTAGGATCATTACAGGTTGATTATAATTAATTTAATCAATTGAATAGAAATACCTTTTGGGTGTTCATTCTTCGTTGATGTTCTTGATCACGTTCCGATGTGATTTTTCATTGCGTCGCAGAATCCAAGTGTAGACTTCCTCTAGCGGTGATCCACACATGTACCCCGCATCTCAGGACATCGCCAAAAGAGTATCTGGGTGCTAGCATAGAGAAAACTTTGCTTGCTTTGTCCTCCTTATATCATCTTGATCCGATGGAAGAGGATCTCTCTTGGTCTTGAGAGTGTTCTTGGAGGAAGAGGTTCTTTCAGCCTTGAAAGAATTCTATGGAGTTGTTGTTTGTAGAAAAAGAGTTGGGGTTGTGAGGATATTTATAATCAGGTTTGAGGTTGTAGAGTTACGAAAATAAATAAACACGTTATGCGTTTTATTTATTTCATTGACTCTTATTTGAAACCCCATGTCAAATAATTAATTCCTTGACATACACCCACACTGATTATAATAAATATCATTTAAAACAATATTATATCCACAAAATCCTGACTGGAAAAACTACACGACATGTATTAATAAATACACGGCGTGTACTTGTTTTTCATTGAAAACTATATGCCGTGTAAATTCAATGTACACTGTGTGTATATCTTATTTTCATTTATTCATTTCCTTTCCATAAAGAAAACTACAAGGCATGTAATAATTAATACACGGCGTGTACTTGATTTCCATGAAAAACTACACAGCGTGTAATCTATAATACACGACGTGTATATCTTGTTTTCCATTTCCTTCTTCCTCCATCATTAAAACGATTTAGGATTCCTTGAATAATTATTAATCCACGTACATGAATAATCTTTATTCTACTAGAGATACTTGAATACACTTAGTGTGTGACCCTATAGGCCTCTTTCTCATTGGCATTAAGCGAGCTTTCCTAAAGTCCAATATTACTGTCTAGCAATGGGTCAAGGCACCCAAGAGGAAGAAGTTGATGCCGCATTGACGTATCACCTCATATGAACGCTTACTGTGTAATTTAATCCCTTTGTCTTGATATATCATCAAGAATGTTTCGTGGCAGTGTCATAAACCTATATGCTTGATCCGTCATTCTTTGACTACCTGAAATAAACTCGCCATTCACACCATGGACATGGAATTTAATGCGACAGTTCTATTTCAATCAAAGTTCCGAGATATCAACTTCCATAAATGGAAGGGATAAATCCTTCCTCGACTTATCCATTAACAACATGTCACTCAGGATACACCCAACATACCCTACTTCCCGCCAACTGTCTGTGTGACGGTTTTCATCAGTAAATCTAAGTGCGCGAGTCATGACCTGAGTTAATGATAATCTTTTAGTCTAGGGACCATTACACACACTCGTAGATATAAATGTCCGATGACACCAAGACATGCAGAATTGCTACTGGTGGGTCTGTTCTCATAATCTCCCATCTTGGAGATTACCAAGTGCGAACTCCATGAGAGAGATTCTCGTCTTCTTACGAGTACTTTCACATGATGGTCTGTATACTATGTGTCCTATCATAGTATGTCTTCCAACCATAGAACTTTATTTAAGAATATTGTTATAGCATTTCAAGGTTCTCATCACAACGGGGATCTTCCACGACCTCATCAATGAAACAAATATTCCAGGACATTATTATATTATAGTCATACAGAATAATGAACTATATATAATAAGTGAAAATTAATGTAATCAAAGTACAAAAAAATTGGTTCTCAGGACACCAACCCTTGCAAACTCCCACTTGGACTAGAGCCAACTGCCAACGACTTTTTGTCCACTAGACCTCACATGATGATCATGTTTCTACTGAGTCAAGGATTTAGTCAAGGGGTCCGCAACATTGTCTTCCTTGGAAATACTGCTCACAGCAACATCACCTCTCTGAGAAAAATCCCACAAGAGAAGATACTTATGAAGTATGTGCTTTGTCCGCTGATGTGACCTTAGCTCTTTAGCAAGTCCCACCGCTGTAGTATTATCACAATAGAGTGTGATAGGATTTTTACTTCTCGGTACTACATCCAGATCTTGGACGAAGCTTCACATCCATATTGCTTCTTTAGCTGCCTCAGAAGCTGCGATATACTCGGACTCCGTTGTAGAATCTACCACCACACTTTGCTTTGAGCTCTTCCAGCTCACTACACCTCCATTCAAACTGAAGATCTATCCAGTCTGCGACTTCATGTCATCTTGATCAGTCTGGAAACTAGCATGTACATGTCCTCTGATGACTAGTTCATCATCTCCTCCATAAACCAGGAACATATCGTTAGTACACCTTAGATACTTATGGATAGTCTTGACTGCCATCCAATGGCGGTCTTCTGGATCAATTTGATATCTGCCTACCACACTTAATGCATAAGCAACATCTAGCCTCGTACATAGAATATCACACATGACTGACCCAATTGTGGATGCGTAAGGGATCCTTGACATTATCTTTATTTCCTCATGTGTCTGAAGACACATTTTATTGGAAAGATGAATGCCATGTGACACTGGAAACAATCCCCTATTGGACTGTTCCATACTGAATCTCTTCAGTATCTTGTCAATGTATGTACTTTGAATTAGGCCTAGAATTCTCTTGGATCTATCACGATGGATCTTGATCCCAATAATATATATTTCCTCACCCAGGTCTTTCATGGAGAATCATTTATGCAACCATACCTTAACTGACTGTAAGACAGGTACTTCGGTTCCAATTAGTAATATGTCATCAACATATACTATTAGGAAAATGATTTCACTTCCACTAAACCCCTTGTAGACACAAGGCTCACATTCATTCTTAACAAAGAAAAATTATATTACAGCTTCATTAAAATGAATGTTCCATGACCTTGATGCTTTCTTTAATCCATAAATGGATTTCTGCAACTTGCATACCTTGTTGGCATCCTTTGGAGTCACAAACCCTTCAGGTTGTGTCATGTAGACATCTTCCGGGAGGTTCCCGTTAAGGAATGTTGTTTTGACATCCATTTTTCAAATTTCAAAGTCAAGGTAAGTGGCAATGGCCAATAGTATTCTGATGGATTTCAGCATCGCAACCGGTGAAAAAGTTTCATCATAGTCAATTCCTTGACGTTGTCTAAAACCTTTTGCAACCAGTCATGCATTATAGGTGTTGACTTGCCTCACCATGTCCAGTTTCTTCTTGAATACCCATTTATTACCAATAGGCTTTACATCAACTGAAGGATCTACCAAAATTCGGACTTGGTTTGGGTACATGGAATCCATTTCATAATTCATGGCTTCTTGCCACATGGCAACGTCTGTTCCTGCAACTGCTTCCTTGTAGGTAAGAGGATCATCATTTTCAACCAATAATGAGTCACCATCCTCACACATAATCCTTAGCCCAGTTGGTAAGGAATTTGTAAGTGCATCCAAGTGACCAGGGATCAAATCCAGGTGGATGCAGAATTTCCGGGGTACTGTAGCAGCACTGTAGCAAGAACTATGCAACACTGTAGCAGGTACTGTAGCAGGCATTGTTTGGTAATGTAGCAGCAGGGAATATGCCTCTGTTTGGGCCTTCGGGCCACCAATTTGGTCCCTGGGTCCTGTAAGGCCTTCGGGACACCCAGGCCTTCAGGTCGGTAAGGCCTTTGGGCCACCTCAAGGCCTTCGGGTCACTTTAAGTGCAGATGCAAACCAGAAAACCTATAAGGAACATGCTCTAGAAGGAGGAGGAGAAATGAGATTTCACCACCGTAGAAGCTAAACAGATTTCATGTATTAGAGGGTATGGAACCTGCCATTGGGACAAGCCTGTGCATGCAAGGGAATGCCTAGCCGAACAGCCATGCGAAGGGGGAGAGCTGATTTCATGATGAAGATGCTGGGGAGGAGCAGTTCCAAGTAGTTAGTCTGGGTTGTATATAATGTTTGAAGCCTATGGGAAATGAATTCCTCTAAGGCCTATGAGCCATGTAATAATTACACCTACTGGCCTTTTAAGGGTTCCACCTCACCCCTTGAAAGGTGGATTATCAAAATCAATAAAAAATGGGGGCCTTCGGGCCATTGGAGGACAAGAAAACCATATCATTCTGGTTTTCTCACCCCTATCGTGCTCCGACACAGTTCTTGTGTCTCTAGAATAGATTATTCTTCCATGAGGATTTTTGGAATCTGTTCTTGTACCATCTCCTATGTATCCTGAGCCTCAACTTCATCGAAGTCTATCTCGCTCCCACTATATCTTTTGGAGATGTGTTCCCTCTCAAGGAATATGGCGTGTCTTGCCACTGTAAACTTTTTGTCTGAGGGGTTGTATAGGTAATATCACCTTGTTTCCTTGGGATATCCTATAAAGATACACTTTGTGCCTCAGGGTGCAAGTTTGTTACCTGAAGAGTCCTTAAAAAATGCTTCTCTACCCCACACATGTAAATTCGATAGCATGGCTTTGCATCCACTCCATAACTCGTATGGAATACCATTTATCAATTTAGTTGGTACTTGGTTTAGTATGTAAGTTGTTGTTTGTAATGAATATCCTCAAAAGGATAATGGAAGACTCGCATGACTCATCATTGATCTCACCATGTCCAACAGGGTGCAGTTCCTCCTTTCAGTTACACCATTCCACTGCGGTGTGTAAGGAGGAGTGAGTTGAGATAGATTCCCAAACTCCTATAAGAAATCAATGAAGTCATGATTAAGATATTCTCCTCCTCTGTCTGAGCAGAGTTTCTTAATATTCTTACCAAGATGGTTATCAACTTCATTCTTGTATTCTTTGAACCGATCAAAATAATCTTACTTATTCCTCATTAAGTAGATATATTGATATCTTCCAAAATCATCAGTAAAAGTTATGAAGTACGAGAACCCACCCCTTACTTCAACTGGAAATGGTCTACACACATCTGTGGGAACTAATTCTAGAATATCTTTAGCTCTTTCACCTTTCCCACTAAATGGGGATTTGGTCATTTTTCCTTGTAGACACGCATGACATACACCAAGTGGTTTTAGTTTGAAAGAATATAAATTCCCATCTTGATGTAATTTTGTCAAACGTTTATCAGTGACATGACCTAGCCGGTGGGTGTGGTATGAGTCATGTGAATTAACTTTTTTATCGATTTCCATTACTTGGTTTGTGTAGTACAACACATAAAGGCTGTTATATAAATGCCCCCTACCAAAACAAATTCTATCTTTATAAAAATAGAAACATCCACTTACAAACATGAAGATGAATCCATCAGTATCTAATTTGGATATTGAAATAATGTTTTTGGTTACAGAGGGTACATAATAAAATCCTTTCAAAACCAAGACCATCCCCATAGGCAATGTGAGGTGGTAGTCCCTGACAGCTACAACAGCAAGTCTGGCTCCATTGGCTGCTCGTAGATCTACCTCCCCTTGATCAATCTTCCCGAATCTACTTAGTTCCTGTATTTGGATACATATGTGAGCACCAAAAGCAGTATCTAATACCCAATTAGTAGAAACAGATAGATTGCATTTGATAACAAATGCACATGAATCTTCCCCTTGCTTCCTTGGCTGGGTGCAGTTTTTCTTTCAGTGGCCCTTCTTGCCACATGCGAAACAAATAGCATCATGTTCCTTTGCCTCCCCTTTGATATTCCTTTTCTTGGAAGACATTAAAGAAGCTTTGGGATTAATGCTCTTCGCCTTCCCTTTCCTTTTATTCACCATGAGGACAGAAGGATTTTCACGTTTCATGCCATTGTCCACTTGGCGAATATGGATAAGAAGATCATACAGATACTTCTCAATGTTGTTCATGTTGAAGTTCACAACAAAGTTTGAGAAGCTCTGGGGGGGGGGATGCGAGAATGAGATCGGTACCTGGTTCTTCAGGGAGTTTAAACCCTAGAACCTCCAAGCGCACAATGTATCCAATGAGCTTGACTACATGAGGCCCAGCTGGGGCACCCTCTCCAAGATTGCTCTGAAATTGAGCCCTGGAGATCTCAAACCTTTCCTGTCTTTCTCTCTCCTGGTATAGACCACGGAGGTGATCGAGCATTCTATAGGCATCCAGGTCTTCATGAGACTTCATGAGCTCACTAGAAATTGATGATAGAATCAAACATTGAACGTCAAGTGCATCATTCAAATGTTGATCATAGACTAGGAAATCTTCATCACTCACCCCTGGGGTAGGGGAATCAGTAAGTGAGGACTCCAACATGTAAAACTTTCGTTCATGGTGTAGGATAACGCAAAGGCACCTAAACCATTCCTGAAAGTTACTGCCAGTGAGGATGTTGTCTTTATCCAGAATTGATCGCAGAGAAAATGTGGTTGATGTGTTTTTCATTTTGATTCTACAAATTAAAAGAGAAGATTTATCAGTACTTTCTTGATTACATTTTATGAGAAATAATAAATTTTATTAAGTCTCCCACTATTTTATCAAGTCCTAATGGCCCCCACCATCGAACTCGGAATGTTCAGTTACTTTTACATTCTAGTGGTAAGGATCCATATTCTCCTTTGCATAACCCCAACAAGGGTTGGTCAAGAAATTTGAAGGTATTTAGGTAGGCAGGTCTTTGCCAACTGTGAGCTTACAGTTCCTTGATCTGTTGAGTGGACTCCCCAATCATGAAATCCTGACTTGGATTTCCTCAACTCTTGCCTCCAATATTACATCAAGTCTATCAAGGGCTACTCCTCTTAATGTAATATGGTTTAGTCAACCTGAATCCTTTCATAAGGGCTTCCATTATAAAAGTAAGTGTCCCAATAAGGGTTGGTCAAACACATAGTTTTATTGATTCTTTCCCTTAATTAGGTAACATAAGGCTATGTCTAACTTAATATGGTATTGAGGGATTTTAATCCTTTATGCGTAGTTTTTCATTATCACATGCTTGTTAATATTAAGTGATGCTTGCTTAAGTGATTAACCATGTTCTGATAATGTTTACGCATAATCCAGTTTTTTTATTCCATCTTTGCATGCATGTTCATTTTATTAACTATGTGATCGCGACAACACATACATAATAAATAAACCATGCAATTTAGACATAAATAAAATAAGATGGCATGATCTTGAGGTTCTATTGGTTAGCTTATCTATCGGTTTTGATAAGCTAACCCTGACCTAGGGAAAAACACCGTGAACTCGGTGGTTCGTGTCTTACAGCTCCCACCTGTCCACCTTTGTATCTTCTTGCGTTAGTTTCGCCTCAGCTTCGGTATTTGAACCATCTCATCTAGCTTGGGAGATCCTCCATTACATGGGTTTACATTAAAGAAACCATGGGAACGCAGGCCCTACATTTTATTGGAAGAAGGATAGCAGGCCAAAAAATTTAAATTAAATAAATTTAAATGAAACCATACACATACAAAGTGTCTTTGGTCTATCTCATGATCATCCATAGCATGCAACAAAATTTACGTAAATTTAGAATTAAAATTCTTTTAATCATTCTTTTATTTAAGATAAGTCACTCTCGAATTCAATTAATTATGATCTTATAATTAATGAAATTTTTATCATAAATTAATTTCTGAATTTCCTTGAGATTATTCTCATATATATTCCTTGTACGGGTCTTTGTACATTGGAAGAAACTTGGTGAAATTCCATTTATGGAAAGTACACAGTGTGTAGTTTATAATTACACGACGTGTATTTCTTTTCACTCTTTATCCAAAGTACAAGCCAGGGGATTTGGCGTGTTTTTTGTACTTTGGAAATTTTGTAGTACACGACGTGTAGATAAATCATACATGGTGTGTAATTCCTTGTTACACGGTAACCAGCCTGGCGATCCCATGTATGCGGTACACGGCTTATCCTTGTACACGGTTTCACCAAGGCCAGAACGGACTACATGACGTGTTGCTCCAACATACACGTCATGTATTCCGGTTCCACGCGCCATTCAACTCTGGTCAACATAGAGTGATTAATACTTATACATATTAAATTTACATGGTGTGGTTTATTGGACCAGTTCCTGTTCATTGAACCTAAGTACACGACGTGTAGTTTTAATTACACGCCATGTAATCACATGTTGTACAGACAGAAAGAGCAGCTCCTACGGATGAGTTCCTCATTTTTATTTTAATCAAAAATTAAAATTAAAAGGTCTTTTCTGTGATATGAATTGAGAAATGAAGGAGGAAGAATAGATCTCGTTTATTCATATTAATAGAATGATATATTTTGAATTGAATCAAATATAAATGAGTAAATTATCAACAAAAATTAAATATCTATAATCAACGTTGTTACCTCCCTCTAATACCATTTGAAGGTTCCGGGCGTAGCGGAAGTTCATGGGTGGATGTGCCCACTTGGATTTTTTTTCATTAACAATGATCAATCCGGGATCAATACGATGATAAACGCCAGTCTCCACAGATCAAATCACAGAAATGGACAAAGAAAATGACAGTCCCTGAAACACAAAGTAGGATCATTACAGGTTGATTATAATTAATTTAATCAATTGAAAAATAATACCTTTTGGGTGTTTTTTCTTTGTTGATGTTCTTGATCACGTTCTGATGTGATTCATTGTTTCATCACAGAATCCAAGTGTATATTCCTCTAGCGGTGATCCACTCGTGTACCTCGTATCTCGGGACGTCGCCAAAGGAGTCTCCAGGTGCTTGCATGGAGAAACCTTTTCTTGCATTGTCCACCTTATATCGTCTTGATCTGATGGAAGAGGATCTCTATCAGTATTGAGAGTGTTCATGGAGGAAGAGGTTCTTTCAGCCTTGAAATAATTCTCCAGAGTTGTTGTGTGTAGAAAAAGAGTTGGGGTTGTGTGGATATTTATAATCAGGTTTGAGTTTTGTAGAGTTATGAAAATAAATAAATGCATTACGTGTTTTATTTATTTCATTGACTCTTATTTAAAACCCCATGTCGAATAATTAATTCCTTGACATGCGCCCACACTGATTATAGTAAATATCATTTAAAACAATATTATATCCTCAAAATCCCAACTGTAAAAACTACACGGTGTGTATTATTAAATACATGAAATCTACTTGTTTTTCATTGAAAACTACATGGCGTGTACATTCAATGTACATGACGTGTATATATTATTTTCATTTATTCATTTCCTTTCCATAAAGAAAACTACACTACATGTAATAATTAATACACGGCGTGTAATTGTTTTCCATGAAAAACTACACGACATGTAATCTTTAATACACAGGGTGTATATCTTGTTTTTCATTTCCTTTTTCCTCCATCGTTAAAAAGATTTAGGCTTCCTTGAATAATTATTAAACCACGCATGGGAATAATCTTTATTCTACTTGAGATACTTGAATACACATAGTGTGACCCTCTAGGCCTCTTTCTCGTTGGCATTAGGCGACCTTGACTAAAGTCCAAGATTACTGTCTAGCAACGGGTCAAGGCACCCAAGAGAAAGAAGTTGACGCCGCATTGACGTATCACCTCATACGAACACTTAATGTGTAATTTAATCCCTTTGTCTCGATATCTCATCAAGAAGGTTTCATGGAAGTGTCATAAACCTATATTCTTGATCCATCATTCTTTGACTACCTGAAATATACTCGTCATTCACACTATGGCCATGGAATTTAATGCGACGGTTTTATTTCAATCGAAGGGATGAGATATAAACTTCCATAAATGGAAGGGACAAATCATTCCTCGACATATCCATTAACAACATGTCACTCATGATGCACCCAACGTACCCTACTTCCCGCCAACTGTCCGCGTGACGTTTTTTATCGGTAAATATAATTGCGCGAGTCAGGACATGAGTTAATGATAATATTCTAATCTAAGGACTATTACACATGCTCATAGATAGAAATGTCCAATGACACCAAGAAATGTGGAATTGCTACTGGCGGGTCTTTTCTCATAATCTCCCATCTTGGAGATTACCAAGTGCGAACTCCATGAGAGAGAGTCTCATATTCTTACGAGTATTTGCACATGATGGTCTGTATACTATGTGTCCTATCATTGTATTTCATCCAACCATAGAACTTTATTTAAGAATATTGTTATATATTTTCATGGTTCTCATCACAGTAGGGATCTGCCATGACCTTATCAATGCAACAAATATTCCAAGACATTATTATATTATAGTCATGTAGAACAACGAAAAATATATAATAAGTGAACATTAAAGTAATAAAAGTACAAAACAGTTGGTTCTCAGGACACCGGCCTTATAGGACATGCACCATCTTCCCTTTGTCATTAGTTTTGGGGAGTTGTGGATTCAACTCACTACGACACTTCCACACAATATGTCCATCTTTTCCACACTTGTAGCACTTCCTGATCTCGAGAAGGTAGTTCCCTGAATGCTTATTCCCACATTTATTACAAATGGGATGTTTCAATTTCATGGATCCTCTTCCCTAATAGAATCTACTACTTAGGCTTGGATCTATTTATCTCTTCTTGTCATTGGATTTATGATACCATGTGTCTCACCAAACTCCATATTGACCTTCATTGGACGCCGCATGATCTCCTTATAGGTGTCATAGTATCGGTTGTCCAGATTCTTCAGAAGGTGAGGTCTCAATCCCCAAAAGAATCTATCAAACATCACATTAGGATTCATGAAAAATCTTGATGTGTAACGGGGAAGTCTGGTGAAGTTAATTTTTTTAGCTTCAAACAAATTCTTTCTTTTTATGCTTCTACTCGAGAAACTCCTTCCCTGTTTTTGTTCTCATCAAATGAGGGAAATACTTATTGAAGAATATACCAATGAAATATTTACACTCCATAGCTTCAGCCTCCACTCTTGGACTCATTTATTTATCTTCTACCACCACTGACCAGTTTCTCCCTCTAAGTGGTAAATAGCCAGGGTGACCTTCTCTTGTTCCGAATAATAGATCACAAAAAAGATATTCTTGATAGTGTTGATCCACTATTCAGCAATCAATGGGTTAGTAGATCCACTAAAGGTTAGTGGTCGTTGATGTATAATGGACTCAATAGAATATTTTTCCCTTTGTGGTGAGATTGGTCTCCCATCTTGATTCATGTTATTTACCATAACTTCCATCATATGGTTCATCATTCATATGAAGGTTTCCATTCCGTCTTCCATCAGAGGGTCGTCAGTGCATGGTCCATTAAAGTCACCATTTTCACAGTTCCTCTTATTTCCCACCATTTTCTAAAATAATAAGACCTTAGTGAGAATCTTATTTAATTCATAAATAATTTAACTATAAAGGATTTTATGTCTTAAAATATCATTCTTAAATAATTAAATTTCTCTATAAAACCTTCATAAAAATTCATAAAAGCTTATGATTAACCAAAAATATCCCTCGAGAGTGTCAAAACAGGAGGGAAGAAAGTCCAGTTGTCATGTACCAAGATACCCTAGGTTAATCTGGAAACTCCTTATCAAAGTTTTCAATCCTAGGTACATCTGTTCCAGAGCCACATCCACTTTCTTGTATCCAGAAAGTGAATTATTTGTTCACAAACCGCTAACTTATTATTTAATCAAAATACCAGGAAGTTTTCCTATATTTAAACTTTTATATAGGGTTATTCTTGAATTTTTCATATCCTTATTTCAATAAATTACTAAACTATGCTTTGATACCAACTATGGAATCCTGCCTTTTTATTTCATAATTTTTCATTACATTTTACAAATAGAGGATCTTTAAAGTATAATGTCTTGGAAATCCGAACAAAATACATGAAAACAACAAAAATAATTCTTATAATCCACTTTTAATTCATCATATAAAGTTAATTCTATATAAAATTACTACATATGATAACCTGGATTCATACATCAAAGGAAAAGGTGATCAAGAGGCACATTAAGGAATGCAAGTGAAACAACTTACCTGTGAACTTGAGAAATATCAATACAAAAAAGGAGATAATGAGGCATATAATAATAATAATAACTTGAAACACAACATGCAAATTTATCTACAACATTTAATTTAGACAATCATGAACATATCACCAAGGTTTATCCCCAAGGTGTCATAAAAATTACCAAGGTTATTCACCAAAGAATCGTGAAACTTGTCATCTCTAGAGATTAAATCCTTTTCCCAATGAATGGAAACGATATCTAGGTGAACCCTTAATATGAATTTACTTTCATGTGAGGCACATATATCATAATCATAAATTTCATTAATAATTCAATGAGAATAAAAGAAATGGGATTCATGCCAAAATCTTGACGTTTAAAAAAAGTGCTTAAAAAAGATCATTATATTATTTATTAACCATAGAAAAGGAATAAGGGTTTAATGTATGTTAATTACAGAATCAAATATATCATTTGTATGTATTTATGAATACCCTTACAAAATAAATGGGTTTGGTTATTCGTATAAATAAAATAAGATAATTTATTGATAAAAAAAGAGATTTTGAGACCAAATTTCTGTAGCATAACAACTATATAAAATTGTTTTGGAAAACAATAAAACAAGAGGTTAAAAGGGTAAAACACTCATAAGTAACTCATTATAAAGTATATGGACATAATAAAATTTAAATAAGATCATGGTATGGATGTTTTAATGACATTCCACATGAGAAGGAAACTTGAAAAAAGAGAAGATGCGATTTCATTTATGAAAATTCGGTAGCCAAACGGCTTCAATTAAAAATTATGAAAAAAAGTTGATGAGAGTGGAAAGGTTCTCTCATCAATTTGTCATGAAATAGACTATAATAAGGATATATAATAACATACCCCATCATAAGATGATGTAAACTAAAAGACATAATATAAAGTAAGTCACGACTTAAAAGAGGAGGGTGAAAGGTTCCCTTACCTCAAAGAGTAACATTGACATCTCAAAGGTTGGGACCTTGGGGGCTTGAGGGTACCTTGGGAGGACTCCATGGGAGGTGAAAAGACAAAAAAATTATTTAGGAGGAATTTGGAAGGAAATTAATGATGGAAAGGGTTGGTATTTGGAGAAAAAGTGAGGGAATATTTAAATAATTTCCAAGGGACACCTCATCGGTGGTATTTGCAAAACCATGGGCCTTACCATGATATTTTACCATGGTATTGGCCACTTGGGAAAACTCATAACATATTTTACTATTCAAAAGTTGATTAAAATTATGACTTCATGATTACATCACTAATTATGTCATTAAACATACCAAAACATAAAACTATACTTTTACTATTCACCATAAAACAGAAGATTTTATAAAAATATCCTAAATTCTCCCTAACCTAATATCAATGATCTGAATTCAAAACATAACTCCATTTTAGGAAAATAATTTTCTAATTATGAGATATTTAATTTTTATGTAAAAACACTATTTAACTAAAAAAATACTAATACATAACTAATAGTTTTCGAACCAGTTATTTACATATGCTATTATATCACTTCACCTTTCAAGATTCCCAAATTAAATTTATAATTTCCTAAGCGAGGTTACTATTCCATTGGTCACATTACTATTCAAAGGGTAATATTACTATTCTTACTTTACTATTCACTATAAATTAAGTTGATCTTATTAGACTCTAATTTTCTTACTGATAACAACTATAGAAGACCACTTCTTGAAATAATATTACATTATTAATTATTTAAAATATACAAAAAATATTTTAAAAAACATTTTTTTTTCAAAATTTCATCAATATTATGGAACTATAAATTCAACTTATATTTATCCAAACATTTTAAATACACAAATTTTACCATAATAAAGAATAAAAATTTTATTTATACGAAAGGATTACACAAGGTAACTAAGGCCTTGTTACATATCCACTTATAACACCTACATAAGACCTAAGTGTAAGGTGTGCTATGGTGATATAATCTTAGGGAGGCTCAGAAAACATTTCCCAAGTGGTGATTTCTATCTAATTTTACTTCCCTATTATGAGATTTTGTTCAAGCATCTCAGGTTGAAGATCATATTGGGCTTCATCCAGGGCAAAGCCTAGTGATACAATGTACTTCCCAAGCTCTGACAGATGTGATTTGTATGGACCGAGTCTACTGGATGAGGCCATCAAATCATCTTTCTATATCAGTTAACCTTGATCAATTGTATTTAGAAAAAATAATCATAACATTAATAAATTCATTTTCAATGGTCATATTGACCAATGTTCATATAATAGTCAAAACCGAGTGGTATTATTTTAATTATACCCACATCATTAATTAAATTATATAGTTTTGTTGAGTATAAAATAAAATAACACACAATTAAGAAACTAATATTATTCTAAAGTTTAGGTCATTACAGGAATAGGGACTAATGCTCCAAATACCTATGGGAATCTAGACTTGATGTTATATGACCATGATATTGGCATTGGACTATGGTTCCAATTAGAGTTGATAATAATTTTAAATGAATAGATAATGAAATTCCATATGTTATAATGACTTGTGAATTAAATATGTGACATGTGATATCCCATGGGGATAGTTCAAACTGTGGCATGAGTCAAAGTAGATATTAATGGTTTGGGTATTCTTGGGAACCTAAGAGTTATTTGGTTATATAAATGATGAATTAATAAAGATAAATTGTTTACATTATTGCTTGTATTATATTATTTATATGACTTCTTACACCGTTATTCAGTGGATATTATTTTAGACGTCATTGGTGGTGGCATATGGATTTGTACTCAGACACAACTCAAGCTACTTGATTGGTATTTGAATAGACATTATGTTTGGAGGAAATGATAAGGGAAATGGCCCTGCGATCGATTGCTGAGATGGGATGGATTATGGATTAGGGATCCAAATGTATTTTGATACTCATTTTGTAGTATTCATTGCATTTATTTATTTTGGGATTTTCATATTGACAGTTGACATGTACATTGTCATTGAATATCTACTCTTCAGTTTGGATATTGTTTTTCCTCATTTTGTCATCATATGATACTTGTATTATTATGTTTATAGTTATGTATTTTGGATTTTGTTTATTTATTTCCCCTAGAGCATTACAATAATAAATAATTTATAGTATTCCCATGACCGATATTAGACAGGCATTGCAAGTATTAAATCTTTGGTTTATTGGGAGGTGTGCTTAAGGTCTTGTGACCAACCGGCTTAGGGCACTAGCATGTGGCTTAAAGGCCAAGACATCACAAAGTGGTATCAGATCCCATATTTCTTTTCTTTTCACGTTTCTTACTATTTGGTAAAATCTTATAGGATACTAGTATGATTTGAGCCTTGGACATGAGCTCATGCATGGGAGTTGATAACCCATGTATAGGGGAAAACCCAAGTACATAGGGTGGGATTACTATTATTCATGTGTGTTGTTATAGTTGGATATTATTTAACCTTGGGTGATTCACTTATTGTATGATGTGTTTATTTTTTATGAGATTTTCTATTATTTTACTTGGTACTTAGTTTGGTATGAGAGTTGAGTATGTATGCATCAATATAGGAACTCGTGATTATTTGATTTCATGCATCATTTTAGGAATGCATGAGAAAATGGGGTTTTGATATGTTATTGAACATGATATGTTTTTCCTTCATTTTTAGTGTCAAATGAAAAATTTTACTAACATAAACATAAAAATTTTAAATGATGAAAAATGTGAATAAAGGGGTTTCTAATGAGAAACTTGAATAATGATAATTTTTTTAACATGTGTTATCCATGATATTGATGTAAGATGGTTAAGGGTAGTGATAGCGCCATGGTCTTGACTATGTGGTGGGGAAAAATTTAAATGGATTGTTTTGGATTTTTGAAACACACCTGTAAGATGTGTTAATTTTTTTATCTTCTTACTATGAGAATTGTTTTTTTTATATAGATAAGCCCCTGTGATGACATTTTAAGTGAGGAGAACATGAGGAAAAGGCTAGAAATGATCCACTTGTAGCAGAACCTAATGCCACAGTAGTGCTGGGTAAGGAAGTCAGTGATAAGTTCTGAGAGAACATTGTTTGGTTAATGTAATTATTTGAAAGAGGTTGAGGGAGGGTTGTGAAAATCATGTCTGATATGATAAAAGATTTCCAGTTAAATTACCCCTGACGGTTACCAACATGGGTGGACTTGAGGAACCTATGATCTAGAGTGAGTCAATCAAAAATATACATGACCACTTGGAGACTCCTGTTGAGAAGAGAGTCAAATTAGCTTCTTAAATTTTATATGGTGAAGTGAATAAATGATGAATCTCAAAACTTAGGATGAATATACAGAGACAATGGAGTGGAAGGAAATTTAGGATAGGATCTTGGATAACTTTTATCTATATATGTTTAGGTATAAGATAGTATTTTATTTCAAGAGAATGAATCATGGGAGTATTTTAATAATGATCTATGTTAGACACATTAAAAACTTGTAGCTATTTGTTAAAACATTGGTATGGAATGAGGCTACTGTGAAAAAGTGGTCTAAAGATGAGATTAAATTTGAAATTAAGTCCCATGTGAATATATTCAAGATGAATAAGTTTTCCTAAGTGTTGAATTAATCTCTCATATATAAGGTGAACCTAAAGGGGGATTCTAGTAGAGAACACATGGTTATTTATAGAAGTATAAAAGGTATGGATTTAGAGAGTAGGAAGCATCATTTTGGGAATTTCAGTAGGGGTAGTGGGAAGTAGAGTATCTAGGCAGAGGGATCAATTACCTAGGATCTTATCTGAGTGTTTTTATAGTAGTTTTTTAGGTTGGTACACAATCATAAACAGTGTCCTTGACCAAGGGTAGAGTTCTGATATTGTGGTAGGATGGGTCGTCTAAAAAGGTTTTGTTGGAACCCGTGACTAACAAGTGCGTTGGAGAAGCTAGAAATTTAGAAAATGTTGTAAGGGGGTATTATATGACTTATTATTCTAAAAGTTGGAGTTATATTTTTTTGTTGGTAGAGGTTGTGGACATGGAGCTTCTGGGGAAGAGAAACTATATTTGTATAGTGGTGGAGGTCAGGGGTCTCAGTCTTCATCGTATAGAAGAGGATTAGTAGACTTTCACACCATTCATCCTACATTAGTGGATAGCAATGCTGGACCATTGACAATTATAAATACTATTCTTATAGCTTCTACACTATCTAGTTCCTTATTTGATACTAATTCCCCTCATTCCTTTATTTCTTCACAACTTTTGAATTATTTTTGCTGAGTGGTGGAGTTCATGATAAGGGTTTTGATGATAGATACACCATTGGGAGTTATATAGGGATAGATACTATTGTACAATGGGTGACCTCTCAATGGTGTGATGTATCATTTGATTTGGGATATTTAAATCCTTAACATTTCAAGAATTGTCCTACTTATGGGTATGGATTGGTTAGTAGCATATGGATTCCACATTGATTTTTTCCACTAGAGAGCGATATTTACATATCTTCAGGGTGAAAAATATATTCACTATGGAGAGTGGGATATCATGGTGGGTCATGCAGGGCCAGTTCACCAGAAACTAGGGGAGCATACAACATAAGTTTCTAATTTTTTGTTGGATGATGGAGGGGTAAAGTATAAAGTCTTTCCACCTACATTGAAATAATTTTAGGATGTGTTTCATGAAGAATTATCAGGGCTTCCACCTAAGAGATATGTTAAATTTACCATTGATATCATTCTTTGAGCTAAGTCGATTTATATTCCACCATATAGAATCTCCCTAGTAGAGCATAAGGATATCAAGACACAGATGGAAGAGTTGACTGATAAATTGTTTATCCATTCAAGTACATCATCATTGGATTTTTCAATTTTGTTTATAAATAAGGAAAATGGTACATTGTGCTTGTGTGTCGATTACAAGATGTCAAACTACATGACTATTAAGTACTAGTATCCTCTTCCACTCATTGATGATCTATTTAAACAGTTGGGGGATCTTTTTTTTCTCAACGATTAACTTGAGATTAGTGTATCAATAGTTGAGAGTTTGGACTTCTGATATACCTCAAACTGCTTTCAAAAACATATTTGACCATTATGAGTTTGTTATACAAATGTTTGTTTTTATGAACACACAAGCAATGTTTATGGGTGTGATGGACAAAATCTTCCATCCATACTCGGATTTTTTGGTTGTGTTTGTGGGTGACATCATGGTGTACTCCAATAATCATGATGATCATTCCCATCATCCTGAAATCATCCTTGTTACACAAAGAGAGAATCAACTATACACAATGAAATCAAAGTGTTAGTTTTGTTTTGATCAGATACACATCATTGGTCACATAATTTCATAGGAAGGCATGTCATTGGACCTAGAGAAGGTTCATAAGTGGTATCTTAGGAGAATACCAAGAATTATTTTTACATCAGTAGACCTTTATGGTTTGTTGAATATTATTAGAGGATCATCCAAGAATTTTCATAATTGATAGTACCACTTTTAGGATTGAACATGAAGAAAAAAAGTTATAATGGAATGGATCATGTGAGAATTCTTTTTACGATTTGAAGAAGTGTTTGATAAATACATTAGTCTTATTTCTAACCGAGCTTGGTGAGGAGTAAATGGTGTTTCGTGATGCTTCTGGGATCAGACATGAAGTTGTGTTGATGCAGGGAGAATGAGTCGTGGAGTATTGGTCTTAGAGGTTGAGGCTACATGAACAGAACTACCCTACACATGAATTCATGTTAGTAGTAGTTTTTTTTCTCTAAAGTGTAGGTGGTATTACTAATTCAGTGACTAGTTTATTATGCATACTAATCATAAGAACTTAATGTATATCTTTTTACAATTAGATTTGAATCTATAGCAGTGGAGAATGGTTGAGTATATTTAATCATTTTATTTTGAGGTATATTATACGCATGAGAGGTGAAAAATTATTATTGAGACTATAAGAAGGAAAATTCAGTCTTATATAGTTCCAGTGTCCTGTGCGGAGTTGAAAATATTGACATTATTGGAATAGATGCATGTTGTGGATATAGAGTGTTAAGAGAAGATGAATCTTATATTAGTTTCACTAGATTATAATCTTTTGGGATGGACCAGGGATAGATAGTATGAGGATCCAAAATGTTTTACCATGAGGTAAATCTTTGAAGGCAGAGAGTCACCTTCAGATTAGACTGTATATGTGTATTAGATTATCTACGGAAAGAATATTTTTATTGTTCCTAAGAGCATGTGGGAGGAGATAATGTGTGAATTTCATGCCTCAAAGTTGGCAGTGCATCTATGTGTGACCAAGATGTACTGTGACATATGAGGAATTTTTTGGTGGCTTGGTACGAAAATGGGTAGAGTAGGGTTTGTGAAATGATGCTACACATATCAATAGGTGAAGGCCAAGAATCAATTACCGGGTGGTTTGATAAGGTAGTTTCCCATTCAAAAATTGAAGTGGGATGATGTCACCATGAAATTTGGGGTGGGTCTCCCAATAATTCCCTATAATAATGATTCTTTGGAGTTATTATGGAATATTTTAAAAATTTAGAACATTTCTTCATTTTACGAGATACTTTCCAAGTGGATTAGTTGGGTGACATGTATGTTCGAGGGATAGTTCGTCTGTATGGGGTGCCACAAATTATTGTTTTATACTGTGACTCGCATTTGACATCTTGTTTCGGGAAGGACTTACAAAAAGTTATTTGTATATATGTGTTATTGAGTATGAAATCCCACCAAAATACAAATGGGTAGTTAGAGTGTACTATATAGTAATTTGAGGATATGCTTCAGGAATGTGTCCTAGACTTTGGTGGGTTTTGGGGGAAACACCTGCAACCTGTGTAGAATTCCTATAATAAATGTTATCATGAAACTATACATATATCACCATATGAGTATCTTTATGGTATTCCATGTCGATCAAATCTATTATGGAGAGAGGTATGTGAGTTAGAAATATTTGGTCCATGTCTTGTGTAGGAGATGTCGTAGTAAGTTTAGCTGATTCGAAAGTCTATCATTATGGCTCAATGTAGAAAGAATTTTAATGTTGATAGATATCAATGACCCCTATATTTTTCATGTGTTTCTTTGGGTGTACCCTAGATTGGGTCACTATAGGGTACAATGTTAGGGAAATCTTACACCATTTTTCATTGGACCATTTGAGGTTGTGGAGAGAATTGGGCTAGTAGCATACCAATCAGATCTTTCATAGAGATACAATGTTATTCATTATCTCTTAAATGTTTCACAATATCAACATGAAAATTATCATGTGATTTATATGGATGATGTCGAGGTTGGGACATATGCGTCCTTGTAGGATCATCTGAAATGTTTGTTGGTTCATTATGACAAACTATTATGGGTAATGACTATGCTGATGGTTTGTGTTTTGTGACAACATGGATGTGTATAAGAGGAATCTTGGGATAGAGAAAAATATATGATGGATTAGTGACCCAAACATTTTGAATAGTAATCTTAGATATGCTTGGGAGTACAAATCGAGAACGATAAATTAAAAGTTGTGGAGGGATTAAGATCCCAAATTTTTCTGGAGATGTATCGGGTTCATTTAATTGTATTTTATGCCTTTTTTTCTATGTTTTTGTGGGTTTTATCTTGGGTGTTTTTGGTTGAAAATATAAGAAATTTGGAAGGATGGTTGTAAGTTCGCGGTTGACACATGGTTTTCCCAAACAGTATTCCCAACTCTGGAAAATCATCCTCCCTCTTAGGAGAAACCCTGCAGTCCTCTAAAAAGTTGCAGTGTTCAAGGAACATAGTTTGGAAGATCGTGAACCCATGACTAAGAAACTATGATAAGGTTTATAATTAAGTTGAAAATTTGTTTTAAAATTTTTATATGCCCTATTAACCCCTAATCATCCCTAGATTATCCATAAAACATTCAATATTTATTTTTGGAGGATACGTGATGGATTTCAAGCCCCTCAGATCTCTACTCTTGGAAATTTGAATCCTACTTTTCATATCTGCACCTCTTTGGGTATGTGGTTTCTTTTTGATTAGATCTCTCCCTCTCTCCTGCTCTTTTTTCTAGATTAAAGGGTGATGTTTTACTTGTTGTTATCAAGTGGTTTGATCTAGATCTAGTTTTTCTAGATCATAATCTATTTAATCTTGTTTCTAGGATATTATTCAAGATCTTGTTTTTTGTCGTGATTAGGGTTATTCTTTTCAAATTGGGGATTTTCATTGGAAATAATTCATCATCTTTTTAGAGTTAGGTTGTCTATTATTCAAATCCAAAAGGCTTGATTTTAATTATATTTATGTGATTGTAGAATTTCAATCAGATTATTATAAATTGAGTCTCTTAAATTGAATTAATTAATTTGGTAATTTAATTAATTATGTGACTTGACTTTGGGGATATCGAATTGATTGAACTGGAAAAACTAATTTTTGAATTAATGATGGAGATATTTGAATTGTGAAATTATATTAATTAATTTTTGAATTAATTAATAGATAATGTTGTGATTATGTAATTGAACAAATTTAATAAAATAATTATTTAATTAAATAATAGATATTATTTTGATAAATGAATTTTTTGAATTTTATTAGTTAATTTTTGAATTAACTAATGATGGTTATTATAATTATACAATTATTTATGTGATTAATTAATTGTTTAATTAATTAATAGAATCGATGTGCTTAATTAATTATTTTATTAATTAATTTAATTGATTTAACTACTTAATTTTTAGATTAAATAATGAAATTTATGTGATTAATAAATTATTTAATCGATAAATTGAATTGATGTGATTAATTAATTGTTGAATTAATTAATTGAATTGATGTGATTAATGAATTGTTGATTTAATTAATCAAATGATATGAATATAAAATTGTTGATATTGATTAATTAATTATGATATTGTGATACATATGATATTTGGATAAATATGATATTGTGATACATATGATATTGTGATACATGTGATATTGTGAGGCATGTGATATTATTATGCATGTGAGACATGAAATTCATTGATATACGAGTGTGGGATACTGAAGGACGCTCCAAATTCCCACTGATTTCCATGTTCATACATGAAATTATTATTGTGTGGGAAATGGAATGATGCTCCAAATACCCATGTGGTACAGGATAGGGACTAATGCTCCAAATAACCATGGGGTTCTATGCATGATGTTTTATACCTATTAGATTGGAATTGGAATATGGTTCTAATAGGGCATGATAATAAATTTAAATTATTGGATAAATAAATCACAAGGCTTACAATGAATTTAGAATTGAATATTTGACTTGTGATATCCCTTGTAGATAGTTAAGACTTCTTCTAGGGAAGAAAGAGGTATTGATGGTTTTGGTGTCCTAAGGATCATGTGAGAAATGTGGTTAAAGAAAGGATAATTTAATAAAAGTAAACTATTTATATTATTGAGTGTATTTTTTATTTATATGACTACATACACTTTTATTGACTAGATATAGTTTTTGACTCCTTTTGTGGTGGCCTACTGAGTTGTACTCACTTTCTATTTAGGTTGCATGATCGGTAAAAGAATAATATTTATGTTTGTGGGACCAGATAAGAGCATGGACCCTATATAATATGGATTAGTTGGGATAGATCATGGATGAGGGTACCATATGTGATCATAGAATTTTTTGGGAGTTGTCAAAATTCTTATTTATTTTGGGGTTTTCCTAATGACACTTGACATATACATTAGTGTGACGCCTCAACTATTCATTTTGGATATTGTATTCCCTATTCTAATCATCATAAGATAATGTTATTATTTTTTTTATGGTTATATCTTCCACAATTTTCATATTTATTTCCTATGGTGTATCAATCTAATAAGGACGGTATTGTATCCCCCTGATTTATATTAGACCCTCGCTACTAGTCGACTGCCTCTGGAATATAGAGAGGCATGCTTGAGGTTATGTGCTTGACTAGATCAAGGCACCAACATGTGTCACTGGGGTCAAGGCATCAGAAATAATCATCATAAATGAAAAATCTAAATAATCATAGGATATTTAAAAGTCCATAAATATGGTTTTGAGTGAGAGTTTGAGGAAAAAATTATAGAAATTGTGCATGTAGTTTGAATCTATATGGTTCAACTATTGAGATACAATTATGGTTTTTACACGAACCTCACTAGCATCGTTATATATCTGAACCCCATCGGAGAGAAGATAAATGATGCCCGGATAGTCAAAATATTAATTCACATTATTCTTTCTATGTATATAATGGTTTTTATTTTCATCATGACTCTGGTTGATCTCAATACACTTATCGTAGAGGAACTCAAGTGTCGACTCAAAGTTGTCTAGTATCGTTATGGGATAAAAAGATAATTTGGTGGTATTCCTAGCCATATACTCATAACTAAAGAGTATACAACATCGTAGAAGATCATGTAACATAATAAGGGCCAGTTTGGTGTTGAGAGATTCCTTAATAACCATGATGTGAAATATGTTTTGGTGTTATGAGTTTGTGAGGACATGAATAAGGTCAAGTGATAAAATTAAAACAATTTTGGGAACTTCATGAATTTGTGTAATAATATATAACATGAATGAAGGATAGAAATAAAATTAAAACATGTAGAATATGATAAATCTTCAATAATAATTTATAAACACCCTGAGAGAACCCATGTTTCTACAAACATGCGACAAATGGTGTTTCTTGATGAAAAGAAAATATTAACAATGGATAATGGAAAAAACACAATTCACCATGAAATAAGTTCAATAAACCAAATGAATGAATACAAAAATATCATTTTATCACTTGATGATTTATTGAAATTTATAGAAAATACCATAAATGGATATACATTGGAAATTGTGGGAAAAAGTTTTACTATGTTTTGCTATAAAAACGAGGAGCATAGGGTTCTCAAGGAGGCTGTCATCAAGGATGGAGAAATTTCAATCGATGATCCAAAGGAAAAGGATCTAGACATGACCTAAGAGGAAAACTATTCAGAGGAAAATTAAGTGGAATGAGAGTCAATTTTATTATATTCCTTTTATGTTGACATCCATTCTTTTACTATGGAGCTAAAAACTGATGATAAAGTTGGATAACTAGTAAATGACTTCAGAACATCTTTGATAATTACTGCAGGACTGATGTGATATAAAGGTATTGAGCTACAAACGCTTTTGGAATTCTATTATGTTTCCCCTAGTAGAATCAAGAGGAAAACTATAACACCCTGACTCTAGAATCTCAGAGATGGTGCGTTATTTTAATACAATAGCATTATTACAAGGAATCATGTCTGGAAGGACTGATCAGTTTAGTTGTATTGGAAAATAGATTATATACATGAAAATTACAGTACACATTCAGGCATAAAACACAACATAAATAAGCCATTGAAAATGTCATTATTCCCCAAGATTAAACATGCATATCAAACATAATACACTTCTTGGAATCTTTGGAAAACAAAACAAAAGAAAGGGGTGATCTCAGATGCTCAGTAAGGGTAAATAAATTAGCGAAGGCTATAAACCTTCAAGGGATGATTTATAATAAAAACAACAGCCTTTAAACATAAACTTCAACGTAATATAGGGAAAATAAATCAGGCATTACCATATAAACATGCACATGTATATTTTATTAGTGGAATAATCACATGTAATAATTAATTTCAAAATGATGGAATTCCTAACGCTAGATATCATTACTACATAGTCAAGGACTCGTGCCAATACTACAAATAATTTTTTTTCCAAGGCCTTGTTCCAAGACACTAGTTTGTCTCTTGATGCCTACCGATGCATCGAGGGGCTATTGCAGGCCCACCCATCACTTACTAAGTGCACTACATTCCACATATGAAAATGTTGACACATAACATAAACATTCGTATTAAAACTAGCTTAAGAAATGTAAACACTTCAACCATAAACCATGAAGGGTATAAAAAAAGAACATCCACAATAAAAAATATCAAAACTCATTAGATATAATTTGGATGATTGTATATTAATAAATAAACCTTAATCAAGAATAATATCCCTTAAATAATGTTGACATAGTTGAAAATGATCTGTAAAACTTTTTGAGAAAAATATCCCTTTTTGTGAAATCATTTAAAAGTCACACATTTATAAAGGAATTAATTTAAGAGATATTTTTGAATCATAGTGTCCCATACCACTTTGAATCTTTTTAATGGAATTAATATTTTAAAACAATCATGTCTATATAAATAAATCATTTTAACCATTTTGAAAACATGAACATTAATGAGAATGATTTAGAAGAATAAATATTTAAAACAATTAAAATGATGTTTTAGTTAAAGAGTACCTTAAAAGATTCATTTTGAAATTTCTTTTATGAAAAATGGACATGGATAATAAATATGTCTTAGAAAATACGTACACATAAACAATCTCATATAATAATGAGATTGAGGAATTAACCCTTACCTTGCACTTTTTTTTGATCAAGGGTTGGTTTAACCTTCGGTATAATGAAAATAGTATGTTATTAAATTATATCAGAACCATATTAATATTTATTATATCATAAATTATTAATTTATTACTTTATACTACCCATTTAATAATGTTTTCCATGTTATATTAACATTTTAGGTAATAATCGATTTCTTTATTGTACGTGTCTAAACTTGTTATTCTTGATCGTATCATTTAGATCATGATTTAAATATATCCAGAATATAAAACATGATTTATGTATAATATATATTTAGAGTATAAATATGTATAATAGATAGATATATGAAATGAAAAAAAACCGTTTATAGATACGATAGGCCGTATGTAAGCATAAACGATGTTTCCGGTTTCATATCGTATTGAACGAAAGTAAGTCAATAATATATATACAAGTACATACATACATATATATCTCTAGTATCATTATTATGTCATATATTACATTATTAGTAATAATATATATTTTTATAATCATCATTGAATGGTGAACCTAGAAATGTATGTCATCGCGTCGTGGAGACGGAAAGCCATGCGTACACACGAGCGGCAATATCATTTCTATAATGATTAAAAGGTGTGGAATTGGAAGGTATATTAAATGTAAAGATAAATTATCATGTTATTTTCATTATTTATATACATATTATTAATCATTATATCTGTCCAAATAACATAGTCTTGAATAATAAATTACACCACGACGTGGAGATGACAAGCCATACGTACACACACATGGTGACCTTATCATTCATTGGATGGATAGAATAATGAGTATGTTTGTACCATAATTATAAAAACATCATAGTATGTAGAATTTAATGGATTTATTATTTTGTTATGTAAAAAACAAAGAAATAGAAAGTGGAAGAAGAAATGAATGGTGAAAGAGGTGTTAAAATAATCACCTCTTCTTTGGGTGATTCCTTTTGATTTGAACAAACAGGATCCTTAGGATGGCTTTATGCAAACGGTAATTCCTCTTGGACGAAGTGACGGAAGTTGGTATGAGATTTTTTTAGGGGATGGCTGAGCCAAATGGCTTCCCATGTGTGATTTTGAGATAAGGGGAAGTACCCTTTTATGAGATAGGTGAGGGCCACTTTAGGAAAAGTTTGATATATTATTTTATTATAAAATCATTTTAAGTTTCTAGGTTCCAAATTGATTTATTTTGAAGCTAAGGTGGGTATGAGTCTAAATCATCTCAATAAATAGGTTTTAGACAAGTTTATGTCACCATAGTAATCCTATATTTTAGATTTAACTCTTAGATAAATAGTTTATCTTTTACCATGTCCTCTTGTATTATTATAATAAAGGGTTATTTAACATACTTTAGAAATACTTGAGAACTAAAATTTGTTCATTATTGATATATATAAACTTATCTATTTCCTTTTTCTGATCCTTAGATTTTTAGAAATATTATATCAATTATTAATATAATATTTGTTTTCAAAACACATTTATGTCAATTTTGACACTATTTGGTATTTTGTTTTTGTTGAAGTCATAACAACACTATCAGTTCAAAATAAAGTTATTTAATCAACCCTAAAATTCTATATTAACCCAAAAATTTCATGGATGGAATCAAAAGCCTCATTTTATATTTATTTGTATATAGATAATATCAATTATTTTAATCTTTCATTGATAAATTAATTACTGCATCATCATTGTGTCCAAAATAAATTTAGTTATTTAATCTATAAAAATTATTAACAAAATACCATTATGTAGGAAATATTTTTTGATTTATAATGAATATTTAAAGTCAAATTTATATTTTGTAAGACCCTATATTAAAAATTGATTTGTTATTAAACATTGAATTTAACACTTTAAACTTTTATTTAAATAAAATAAATATAAATGTATTAATCTAATCCAAGTGGACCAAAAGGTTCATATTTTATTCCTAAGGTTGGTTTTGGTAGAATTGACCTTATCCAATAGAATGAGGACATGTGTTAGGGTAATTATAATATCAATTTAACCTTTAATTACCCTATTTACTTTTAACTATGGTAAATAATAGTCAAAAGTTACTATTCACCAAATTTTTTTTCTTTTTATTAAACCACATTTTACTTACTGATGTCAAACATGTCCCTTAAATTTTTGAAATTAAATTCACAGAAGCGGTAAAATTACGTTTTATGCAAATTTTCAAATATTCCTCGAAGGTGGGTAAATGACGTTAAAAAGTTCTATAAAATTTTATACATTTAATTTTATTATAAAATGACTCAAAATAATTACATTAAATTTATATAGGTATTATATATACATATTTTTAAGTAAAATATATAAATTTAAAATAAATAATTATTTAAATAAAAAGTCAGTTTAAAACAATAACGTATTGTTTTTCACTATTCATCAAAAATTTAATGTATTTTGAAAAATACCAAAAATTCATCCTAAGATAATTTTGATATTTATAATTTAACAATAAATTATATTTTAGAAAATTCAAAACATACAAGTATAATTTATTAATTTAAAATTATCTCCCATTGTTAAAAACAAGAAGCGGTTTTTAAAAAAAAGTAAAAACTATCAAAATATTGACATGTGTTAATTGAAAATTTATATGTGAAATTACTTATAATGATAAAAATTGTATTAAATGATAAAAATATAATCTGACTATACTTCCAACCCATTCAAATGCATAATTTAACACTATAAATTACTTCGATTTATAAATTTATTTTCAATTAAAATTTATTACTTTTCACTATTCATCAAAATTTGATAGTTATCAAAAAATTACCAAAAAATTATCCAAAGTAAATTTTTATATCCCTATTATAAATAATAATTTAATTTAATTTAATTTAATTTATAAAATTGTCCAATATTGGTTTTAAAAAGGGTTCACCATTTAAAGGCGGTAAAATTGTATTTTTTGAACAATACTTCTTTTATTTGAAAAAAATGATTTTGTTCATATATTATGTGTAAGAGACACATAATATGAATTATAAAATTATATAAAGTATATAAAACTCAATATTCAGTTAATAATATTCATAACCACTTTTTTAATGGCTAGTTTGGTAAGTCGTGGTGTGCTTGAACTTGATATTGCGTGTAGTGCATGTTATTGAATTACTTGGAAGAGATAACGTAATATTAAATCTTATGGTGTTACATTTCCCCTCCTTCAATAAATTGTGTCCTCACAATTTGAAATTGTTCTTCCAAAATAAATGGTTAAAAATAGAAAAATACCTTTTTGGGAAACCCACATCGGAAATTGGGTTAATAAAATTTAGTCTTAATAAGAGGGAAATAGAAATGAAAGATTCAACACCTAATTATGATCTCGATTAAGAGAATATTGGTGGAAATTAGAGACACATAATTGGAGGAAAAATGTAAATATTTATTGGCAGTGATTGAGGTCATCAATCACAAACAAGTGTAAAATGGAGGGTTAAAAGGCCATCAATATATGATGATTTAAAATATCATCGGTTCAACAAAACACAAGGTATTAGGATAACACATTTTTAGTTTAAAGATACCTTCCCTAAATTTTAAGATTTAATTTAATCATAGAATAAGAGGAAATAAATATACTCGACATGTAGAGTTTCATCCTTCAACTAATTCCTACAAAAAAACTCATCTTTCACTCCAAAAGATAATAGAATTCAAAAATATTTTGTTTATCTTAATGGTATAGGTTTCCAAAAATAATGAATTTATTATTTATTTGTCAGAATATAAAAAAACTACATTAAACAAACACAGACATCACATTGTCTAGTGATAAGTGATGCACCCTTATTGCCCTTCGGATGCAGGTTCAAGTCTCGTGGCCTTACCGGATGTGACAGGTTGTCACCCGACTTCTGAGTTATCCTTTTTATAACAATCGAAAAAATAATCTTAAGAAATTATTTAACCTTAAAAATAATATCCAATGTAAAACTTAATCCATTCCAAACTTTAGACATAACCAAAATAATTCTATCCAAACTCACAGTCTAATATTTATAAGGAAGGTAAACTCAATGAAGATCTTTTTTTTCACGTAGTAACATGTGAATACATTCATCATGTATTCTTTTAAAACACGGTAACACTGTGAATTACCATAAAACCTTATTGATTACATTCATGCTCCCTTATTCCCTATAGAATACTGAATATACTCCTTATATCCAAAACTTTTGTAAACTCCAACAATAATGGGATAAAAAAACTATTAATTAGTTTCAAATTAGTTATGAATATCAAATATAATTTATCCAAATCAATCATATATTATTCCAAAATCACTACCTCAGTATCAGAACTATATTACGGTTTTTCTTTCCTTCAACCATGTATTTTCAAAAAACATTTAACTTTCTATTGAGTCTCTTTTCTTAGAACCATATAATCTCAAATCCTCAATGAAATAGTACTGCAATACAATCCTTATTTATTTCCATAATTCATATAACTAGTACATCGTTGATAGAACAGTCAAATGAAACAATTTTTTAATAACAACATAATAACACTAGTAATTCCTCTTCGTATTTGGTAATATCATAACTTGATTATTATCCAATAGCATCATTTGGGGCATACTCTGAGGATTTGGACATGGATTCACGTAGTGTCCCAACTCTTTGCAGATGAAGCATTATACATTTGAAACATTTTTCTTACCCTTGAAATCACGTACCCAGTTTCCTTTTTCTCCACACTTATAATAAACTCTCATTCCCATAAACTATTTACCAAGGTGATTCTTTCCACAGTTATCACATATGGTAAAGTCATTATTTTCCCTCTTCCCTTTATCTATTTTTTCTCCACCATCATTTTCTTCTCTTGCTTCCCTTTAAAGCCATAGGACATTGAGACTTATGTAGTTATCCTATATACACATGAAATTATTTATTCATATGATGATAATATGTGGGAAAATATTCACCTTCTAAATATTGGATTAATACCCTAAAATATATGATCCTTTTTACTCTTTAGATCATGCATATTGCTGGAGTTCTCATTATTTTTATTGGGAACCATTTATAAACAATGAAATGCACTAAGATAGTTTATAAATCACAATGCATAATTCCAAATATGTAAAATACCAAATGTAAATTTAAAAGATTATGCATATAATCTATATTCATAAAAAAAATTCTTTGAGGAAGTATTTACTCGTAAATCATTTTTAATGGATTGTAATAAAAATTCAAATTATCCTAAGAATATCCCCTAGGATTGTCATAACCCAGAGCGTAGCAAGGCCCATTGTCATGTACCAAGATACCCCAGGTCAAGCCTGAAACACCTTGTTGGAGTTTTCACTCATAGGTACATATGTGCCAGAGCTGTCTCTACCTACTCGTACCTAGATAGGGATGTATTGCTTGAAAAATACACAAAATCTCTACATTACCAAAATTCTAGGAAGTTCTTCTATACTAATCCTCAAAGTCTATCTTATAGTAATGTTTTCTAATCAGAGTTTTTCTAATTCTAGTTTCCATGATTTGTACTAAATTTCCTCTAATATCAACTATAACACCCCGACCCCAGAAGCCCGGATATGGTGCATTATTTTAATACATTGGCATGATTACAAGGAATCAAGTCCCGAAGGACTGATAAGTTTAGTAGTCTTGGAAAATATATTACATACATGACCATTACATTACACATTCATACATAAAACACAACATAAATAATACATTGATAACACCATTATTCACCTAGATTAACTCTGTATATCAAACATAATACACTTCTTGGAATCATGGTAAAACAAAACATAAGAAAGGGGTGAGCTCAGATTCTCAGTAAGGGTAAATAGTTTAGCATAAGCTATAAAATTTTATAGCAAGATGTGTAATATAAACAATAAACCTTTAAACATAGAATTGAACCTAATATGGAGAAAATAAATCAAACATTACCATATAAACATGCACATGGATATTCTACTAGTAGGATAATCACATGTAATAATTAATTTCATAATGAGAGAATGCCTAACGCATGACATCATTACCACATAGTCAAGACCTTCTACAAAGACAACATATAATTTTTTTTCAAGGACTTGTTCCAAGACAGTCGCTTTGACATGAGACCTAATGATGCATCAAGTTGATATAGTGGGCCTCACCCATAACTTACTAACACTGCTAGAAATGGGATCTTTTCCCATGCATCTATCCCCATGGGTTTTCTAAACCATGGGGATATCTATTTTTTTATTATGTATTCCCACTGTTTTAATAAAACTGTGCAAAACTAATACTCAATTCCCCGAATACCATCTCACTCCTCCTCCCTCTTCCATAGTGCTCCTTCTTACCCTCACTTCCATCGCCCTCTTCCATTGGGCTATTCCTCACTTCCCCGGCTCCCGACCCTCCCCTCCCCTCCCCGACCACCGTCTCTCGGCCATCAGACCTCAGCCTCTTTTCCCTCTACTCCACTCGTCGACATCCACCTCCTATCCATATGACCAACACATCCCAACCATCTCCTCCCTCCCCGGCCTCCACCTCCATTCCCAACCTCCCTATTGGCCTTCGCCTCAACCACAACATCCTGGCCTCTACCTCCCTGCCCCCTGTTCTAGTGACATCCCCCCTCTCGGATCCCTCTCCTCCCAGCCTTGGCCTCCACCTAAAAATCCCCTAGATCCAGCAACATCCCCTCCTGGCCTCCACCTCCCTGCCCCCAGCACCGACATCTAGGTATGAATTTTCTACTCCTTGTTTTTCTAGTGGTTGATATCTCTTCTGTTGAGTTGGTTTTTTGAGATATCATCTCTCAAACTTATCCTTCTTTCAATATGAAGCTTATGATAGACTTAAACATATGTGTTTGATCAATAAGTCAACCTAGAGTGTGTTTTAGAGTAAAAATGTGAGGCCAGGGAGAATTTGTCCCCACTCTTTTTCTATTATATGAGTGTATGAAGAGGAATTTAGTGTTGTTTGGTCTCATATCTTGTAGGATTTTCATCCTCTATATTATTTTCTAATGTGTTGGAATCTGGTTATTCATGCATTGAAATATATTCCTTTTTAATTTTATTTATTTACATCCTTAGAAGTCATCTCTATTCCATGAATTTCAGAGTGTTTAAGCATTTTGGTAATGCATTCAAGGTTTTATTATAGTCTGATTAGTTGGAAATGACAAGGAAGAAACCCATTCAGTATAGATTATGTATTTAATCAAGTCTATATCAAACTCTCCCAGATTTCATTTAGTTTAGTTTTTATTATGGTCTTAGTATTATCCCTAAGATTGTTTATAATGTTAGTACTATGTATTTTCATCACTTTTTCCTTTTGGAGAATCACATGCATTGATGTCTCAAAATTCATATAGTGGTTTTATATATACTTCCTTTCCATTTGTTGAGGAATTTTGATGGTCCTATAGAGTCAATTACCAATTCAATGATTGAATTAGAGTTATCTATTGTTTTTCTGGAGCTAAGGATGGAGGATCTTCCACAAAATTACAAGTTGGGTGGTGGCTTTGATAGGAGAGAAAGGGGTGGAAAGGAACCCCCTATAATCTTTTTACTAGTGTTATAGTGTATTCACCAAATAATTATGGTGTATCGAGTCTAGGATTCTAATTTGGTATGGGGGCTCTATTAATCCTCCTTCAAATATATTTTAAGAGTCAATATAGAAAGGAAAATCAATATTTGTTGTGAATCCCATGATGACATGGAGTAATGAAGTATTCTTTAGGAAATCCTAGGTTAAATTTTTCCTCAATCATGGGGAATGATGTTTTTGAAGTAGTTATTTCTCATGGGGTGGGTTGAGTGGAGAGATAATATCACTAGCCTCCTCTGTAATGAGTTTGGCCTAGTATTAATGATACCACTCTTTTTAGTGGGAGGTGGTCAACATGTAATTCAAAAAATAGGGTAAGAATTTGTTCTCGAGTTTCTAGAATTATTGTTACAGAGTGACCCATCTATTTATAAGAATCCATTCTAACAGACTCTAAGATAGGGGGAGGTTATGCAAGTAGTGGAAAACAGTTGGGAGGTATACTAACCTAAGTTTTCATCAGATGATACTTAGATGAATTTTATGTTTAAAAAAAGTATTAAGTCATTATTAGGGGTAAAAAGGTAATTTTAATATAGTATGCAACTTCACAATTTTTGTTGAAGGTTTCTTTGGTTCCATATTGTGATGTTTACCCCATGTCTGCTTTTTCATATAAAATAGAGTCTTAAGGATCTTCAAAAATAATATAAAAATATACTATATTATTTTTAGTCTATGCGTTGTATGTTTTTTAATGTTTCTTATATATCTTAAATAGAGTCTCATATTGAGAAACCAAGATAGATATTGAATCTGAAATGTGAATTTTACCATATTCATGGATTAAGATTCATTTTAATTGGGACTCTTGGGGGTTTTGAATCATGAGATGATTAATTATATATTTTAATTATTTAATTAATTGTTTATTATACTGAGAAAACCATGAATTTATTTATTTAATCCATATTATGAAAACTCCCTAGGGTTAGTTGTTATATGACCACATGAACCTTATAGGATGAGGAAGATGAAGATGGAGTGAGGGCTTGGTGGTGATGAAAAATCTGGATGAAATATCAGTTTTTAGTGACATTGATAAAAAACACCTTAGTTGTGAAGTAGAATAACATCAACATCATTTGAAAATCATGGTAAATAATTTATATATATGGATTTATCCCCATTTTTTCTTGATTTGAATATGGAAGATTTTTTTTAAATTGAATCAATATTTAGGTGGAAATGGCCTTATTAAGTGATGATATTCTGTTGAAATTATGATAATGGGATAAATTATATTGGGACTAGAAATTACTTATTTGTTTATTTATTGTTTTCGAATGTATATGATTCCTGATATTATAGGATCATCATTTCCATTCTTGTGGTTTCTTCTATTTCTCCCACCATTCTTTACATGTTCATCACTAACTTTAGATTTTAGCTGATGATTCAACTAATATCATAGATTAATTTTATTGCAAAATTAATATAGGTTCCATATATTTACATTGTGTTTTCTCCATGTTGGATTATAGCATGGGGATGGATTATAGGATAAGAAAAAAATCAGATAAGGGAGTCTGGATTTGGGGTTTCTTCCTGAATAACAATATGCACATCGACAAGATTGTGATACAAATCATCAATCCAGGTACTAAAGGATAGAAACCACTTTACATAGGTGGAACTATCATGTTTAGCATGGACAAAGTAAATTCAAGTGATATATGAAGAAAAATAAGAAGAAGTAGAAATGAGATGAGGACTAGAGTAATTTTTAGAACTTAAAACCCAACTACATGCCAAATAGTTTCAAAGAACACACATCTTGTACTTTGGTAGGTAAAATCGCTAGGGATTATAGGATATGTTAAATACCACACATTGTGTGGTTTAATCATACAATATGTTACCCTGATCAAGATATTTTTTTTGTGTATAAGAAATACACACCCAGGAAGCTCGAGTAGCCTCACAAACCATTAGGTTTAATAACACATTCCATTTTTCCTTGATAAAACATGATCTGTGAAGATAGAGAAACTTCCAACTATCCCCCTAGATCCTACACACCATGTTCACCTCTCTACACATATTATAGTCATATTTATACTTCCCCTTTTTGGGTTTTGTACAGGGGTTATCAATTTCATAAGGGATATATGATGTTTACCTTAGGAACACTTCATATACCTATACCAAGACTATATGGTGACCAAGAATCTTCATTCAAGATTATATTTTTACATATAACAAGTACATTAAAACTTACCTTACACATTGAACATGGTAATGAAGATACTTATAAATATAGATATGTGGCATGTGCTAAATTGAGCATGATCGATCGTATCAGCATTATAGTAAAAAATCTTATCTATTAATATTTCTTGGTAAATAGAATCCCTCATTTATGATAAATTTACACCAGGGAAAAATTTCATCTCACCATTACTAGAAAGGGTTATAAATTTACCCCATGGGTTTGGGGAATAATATCCTCTACATATAGATCAGATAGGTTTGGTATTCCTCACACCATTATGGTGTGTGATATCCTCAATATATGTATTTTGTATTACCCTTGTCTAAAGAGCTTGGGTGTGGAGTGGAATCCCCCACTAGAGTCAGTATTCCAACTTAACATCTAGGGGAATGAGATCCTATGCTATGGGTACAGAGATGTTACATGTGTTTATTATTTAGATATATTATTAATTGTTTAGTATTGATGTTTCATAGGCATGGTTTCTCCCTCTCTGGATAAGAATAATTTAAAAATTAGAGGCCTCCTCTTCATGGGTTTTGGAAGTGAAATTGATATTTAGAATCTGGGAAGTATAAACCTCTATGAGACTCATGATTCCTTGATACCCTAAGGGTTTCCTTTGATATGTGCTATATAAATAGCTAATGAACTAAAGCTTCATGGAACATTCAGTAATGTTGTTTTATTATGAAGAAGAAATATAATTTGAATAAAAAACCATCAAATGATAAAAAATGTGTAAATAAGGGAATAAGTAATGGAGGTGTAAGGATTATTATATTTTACAAAACCTATAGTAATAATATCAAGGGGAACATTTACTATCATTAATGGGATAGAGAAAGAATCCCCTAAGCCAAGACACCCTATTCTAAGTGACATTCCTAAGGAAGATTTAGTGACCTTAGAAGATCAAATCCAAACTGAGAATGAAGGGAGAATATGTAGGTAGGATAATATATAAGTTTACCTAAATCCTATTACCGAAGACAATAACATAAAAAGAACTTAAAGCTAAAATCTTATCTAAGGGAAAACATTCTACTACAGTAAAAACATTTAAGGGTTTTTAGTTGGACCACAAATGAAAACATGGAACTGATCAAAAATATAATTTGGATCGTATTATATACTATAAAGAATAGATAGAGACATTCACCATCAATCATTTACCAGAGGATATTGATTGAATTTAAAATCAAATGACAGAATTTGATACTTATGAGGAATAAAAATAGTGGATCAAGAAACAATATCAAATTTTTTCCTTGAGTATTTAATGAAGGGAATATTAACATGGAAGATTTTATTAAGACCTTTGACAAGATGGTATTTTATTTTTAGGACCTCATTAAAGATGATCCAAAAAATAGGGTAAGTTATATTATATATAGATTATATATGGTGAAAAACTCCAATATTTTAATTTTTTTAGACAGGTCTAATGAAGCCCTATATAATTTAATTTTATGTCTGGATTTATCTTTTTATGTGGGTTAACACCAAACCCATAAATGAGGTCCTCCTAAAAATAAAAAAAATATATTTAATTGATGGTTGAATGAAGGGGAATAATATGATAAAATAAATATTAGAGAATTAAGAAATTATTTGATTAATAATGTTTTGTTTTATGAAATTATTATTAAAATGATAATTTGTGATTTAAAAGAATTTTATAAAATAATATTATTTTATTTAAGATGTTCATTATTTAGTAAATCATTTTAGTTGATTTACCATGTTAATATTTGACTATAATAAATGGGTAAATATTAATTAAATTAAATAATGACAAAGGATATATGATATCGAATTATGTCTCGTTAATTATTTGAGTTACTTGAAAAAAGTTATGTGAAGGATAAATATAGAATTCTCTCTCAATGAAACTCATAGGTGAACCATTCTATTCTTCATAATCCATTATTCTAGTCTAAACTCAAGTAAACATCCTTCACATTTAGAATAATGGTAGTATTATAACCCATAGCTTACGATGGAGGTATTCCAAAAAAATAGATCATGTTAAATCCAGTTAACTGGTCATTAATAATTAAATTTTGGTACTCCAAAAGAATCTAAAATAGTAATTGATGAAATTTGATACAGAAGACATTACCTAAATCCTAAGGAATAATCCCCTGGTCATTTCACTTCAATTTCCCTCATTTTCATTTCTTATGAGAACCCTAATCATGGTTTGTGTAAAATTTAGTGTTAAATATAAAACTAATAACATGTATTTAATTATTCAATTTATTTTATATTCATTTATTTTACCAGAATGAAATTTTTCTTTTTAAGAGTCTTGTTATGACTTGTTCCACTTTGTATGTAGTAGATGTTTCTAGGTAATAATTTTATTAAAAAATTCATCAAGTGATTTAGTTTATTAAATTCGTCTTCTAGTATATTTATATCAATATTCGATACCCATGATTGTTTTATATAAATTATTTAAATTATTTTCATTAATTCTTGGAGATAAAGTGGTTTTCATTAAAACAAATTCCATCTTTGAATTAAAATTTTACCCATGGAAAATATTAAATTACCTAAATACGGGGCTCATTTAAAATATTTTTGATGATGGATGAATGTTTTTATCTCTCTGTTGCTTTTCAAATGAAATAACCCATGTTTAAGGGTGTGTATTAATGTGAAAAGTTGATTTTTTATATTACACCTAAGGGAGGAAAAACTTTTTTTATCTCTACCTTAGTTCAACTATAATGACACATAGCACTAAATCATAGACATGAAACCTTTCTTGGCCCACTATGGTTTACTTGTTCATCATCCCTTTATAGGATAGATGTAATAATTTTATCTATGATACTAAAAGGTTTAAAATTGGTTATAAAAATAAAGGCACTTGCAATACAAATGTGAATTAACTATTAAGTTTTTATGTTATAACAATTTTATTTTATATAGTCCATATCCATTTTTTAATTATGGTTTACATTATTGATTGGAAGATAACTTTTATTTTTTTGTTATTGAATGGATAGAAGATGGATGTATCGTATCGATAGGATTTCAACCGCATTTCAAAATAATTTGGAGATTTTTTTATATTTTTTATTTGACAGTGATTTAGATGGAGGTTGTATACATTTTCCATTCTGTAAATGTGTTGGAAGACCATGGTTAAGTCAGGAAGAAGTTATCTTCCATATAACAAAATATTTATTTCAAAAAAACTATTATGTTTGGTATCACCATGGGGAGAGGAGTCGATGTTCTATTAGTCATGAAACAAATGAAAGAAGTGGCATGAAGATTTTGATATTCGATCAGTTTCCATTTGTCCATCATCATGAGAGAGATAGTATATTAGTGCAAGAGGAAAATGATATCAATAAACATGAGGAAAATACTGAAAATGATGATGAGAGAGTGAAAATTTTATTAGATGATTCCAGAACTCCAGTATATCATGAATGTACTAAAATTACCAAGTTGAAATTTTTAATGCAGTTATATCATGGGAAAACCAAGTATGGAATTTCTAATACCTCTATTTATTACATTTTTAAATTTTTTAAGGGATTTCTTAATGATGGTGCAGATATCCCCTCAAATCATTACATGGAATTGAATTTAATTAAGCATCTTGGATTTTCTACAAATAAAGTTCATACTTATCTGAAATATTGAAGTTTATTTTGGGAGGAAACAATTGAACACAATGACTTTAAAGAATGTGTTACATCTCAATGGAAGACAAATTCAGATGGAACACCATATCGTGTGGCATAGAAAGTCATGTGGCACTTTCCATTGATTCCCAAACATCAAAATATATTTATGTCTGCAGAAATCTCAGCCAATATGAAATGGCATGATGCTGATATAATTAAGGGTAATTATGAGTTGGTTCATCCTACAGATGGATTATCACGGAAGGAATTTGATTCACATCATCCTGATTTTGTAGCTGAGGTGAATAATGTTAGGTTGGGTCTATCCTGTGATGGTTTTAATCTATTTGGTAAGATGGTTACTTCTCACAGCACATGGCTAGTTTTTATCCATGTTTATAATCTTCCTCTGTGGATGTGTACGAAAAAAAACATTCACTTTATTTAGTATAATGATATCTAGACCTTCTAATCCCGATAATGGTATAGATGTTTACTTTCAGCCTTTAACAAGAGAGTTGAAACAACTTTGGTATTTGGGTGTGCAGACATTCGATGCTTCTTCAAAGAATACGTTTTAGATGTGTAATTCCCTTCTATGAACCATAAATGATTTCCTTACTTATGCAATGATGTATGTGTGTATCACATAGGGAAAACAATCATGTTATGTTTTTATGAAGAATACCCAATTGAGAAGGCTTAAATATCATCGTTGTTTCAGTTTCATGGGGCATTAACGATTCTAGCCAATGAATCAACAATACATGATGAATCGTCAGAGGTTTGATAATACCGTTGAGACTAAACAACCACCTCAACATATGTTAGGAAGAAATGTTCTTAATGAATTAAAAGATTTTAGTTTTTCATTAGGTAATTTTCAGTTGAAATCTAAAAAGATGAAGAATGTTGATAATGAAACCACTTACAATTGGAAAAAGAGAGGTATTTTTTGGAATTTCCATATTGGTCTTCCAATTTGTACGTAATTGTTTAGACGTATTGCATATTGAGAAAAATATATGTAAAATGTTGCTTGTAATTCTTCCAAATATGAATGGGAAGACCAAAGCCGACTTCTAATCTAGTCGAGACATGTTGGATTGGGGTATTTGACCAGAACTGCATCCAGTGTGTATCGGTGAAAACAAATGGAAAGTTCCTTGTGCTTCTTATGTGATGACACCATCAGAGAAAGATCAATTTTTGGAAGTATTGGAGAATATCAAGGTTCCTGATGGATATTACAGAAACATATCTAAACGAGTCAATAGAAGATATTTGAAACTAAAATTTATGAAAAATCCTGAATATCACATCCTTCTTCATGAATTTATTCCAATAGTAATTAGGCATTTTCTATCCAATAATGTATGGGTGACAGTTATTCGCTTGTGCCATTTTTTGTAGACCTTTGTGATAAATGGTCATCTATGTAATTATTGATATAAATTTAGCAGCAGTTGCCAATAATTTTATGTGAGATGGAAAAGATTTTTCCTCCATCCTTTTTCACTTCCAAGTTTCATTTTACGGATCATCTTCCAACTAAAACACTTCTTGGGGGACCAGTTGATTTTCGGTGTATGTATTGTAACACCCCGAGATTTTATGAAAAATATTATTTTAATTTCATTAATGTCTTATGTTGTATTCTACACCAAGATTACCTTGTGCTATACGCAACACCGTATTAGCTTGCAGTATACGCAACACTATTCTTGGACCGTGTTACACACAATTTTGATAATAGTTATTATACGGAACATTGAGTATATATATATATATATATTAAATGTATAAATGAAATATGGTTGGATTCTGTTATACGAAACAACGAAGGATTCTTTCACAACACGCAACCCTGACTTGGCTTGCATTACACGCAATCGCGACCTTCCTCGATAGCGTGTGTTGTACGCAATACCGGGTTTTAATAAACAATGTTATATTATTATAATATTGTCATGAAATAGCCGTTATGAATAGTATTAACTAAATTTTGAATTTTATAACATTATTATTCATCTTACACATTTCTAGAACATGGTATAAGAACAAAATAAAATTTTCAGGTAAAATAAGTATTTTTCAAAAAATGCAGTTTTACCGCCTTTTGATGGCGCACCCACTTTAAATATGGTTTTTGACATGTTTATAAGTTCAATTTGACAAAATAAAATTCTTCTTGGGAATAAAGAAATAAAAATTTACTTTGGATAAATTTTTCATATTATTCTGGTAACTTTCATATTTTAATGAATAGTAAAAACACGCTATATTCTAATTAAAAACAACTTTTTTCATCATAATATCTTATGTGGTTAAATTATAATATTGAATGGTTTTAAAGTATAAATATAATATATTTTTACCATTTAATATAATTAATGTCATTAGCATTGATTTTACCTTGAATTCGTAGGTTAGATCAATTCAATCTTTTGCAATGTTTTAAACAAAAACCCGTTTATTTTCGACAACGGGATTAATTTTAATTTAATTTCTGCAACTTCTGTGTATTGAATTTTAAAAAATGGATTCCATATTTGGAATCAGTGGGTCCAAATTATGTTAATAGGATACTTTTTATTTTTGGGAATTATGAATAGTAACTACGGTAAATTTTATTTACCATAGTTAAAGGTAAATCGGGTAATTAAGGGTAAATATAATATTTTAAAATTACCCTAACAAATGTCAAAATCCTATTGGATGACTAAAAAACTACCCATATCACCTAAGGGTCGGATTAGATTAATTTAATTAAATTTTGTCAATGAAAATAATTTAATTATTATTAAAACCAAAGAAAGTGACAACATGTCACTCTCTTAAATCTTATAAGTATAATAATTTTAAATTAGTGATAAACATCATAAAATTTCGAACATGAATAGTATCCAGAAATCAAACAAAATTATCTACATCATGAGAATTTATTTAGAGTTTTTTGGGATTAAATAATTATCATTAATTGTGACACAATAGTGATGGAGAAATTATTTATCTAGTGAAAAATCAAGAATATAGTTTTTATTAAACTAATAGTGACCATAAAAGGCACAAAACCCTGACCAAAACTTATTGGTCATGTAAATGGAAACTATAATAATCCAATGGTCGAATATATGACCATTTGGAGCCTTATACAAGCTATTATGACACTTATATTATTTTATTTTAAATGATGCCAAAGTTGTCAGCTTCATAATTTAATAAATATAACAATTTAAATATTGTGATTTTAAGATGATAAATTCGAGTAAAAGTATTATTGTGAAAGGTAATATATTTATCTTAATAATAGGATTTTATTTTAAATTTTTATACAACAAATAAGTATATTAAATAATTATACAAAAATGATGTAGTAATTATTTTATTAAGAGATAAACCAAATAAATGGTTTTAAAAATAATAAAATAAATATTATATGAACTATTTAATGTGATACACTAATTTTATAGATACATATGACCTTTTATTAATATATTAAAGCTTTTAGTTCGAACATATCTTCTGTAAATATTTTATTTAAATTCAAATAAATGAATAGTGTCAAAATTGACACTATTGTTATTTTACAAAAATAACATATTATAAAATTGTTTAAAAATCACAAAAATATTTAAAAATTATAAGTTTATATTTATATGGTCTATAATGTTATAAAGTAAACAATTATGGAAAATTCACAACAAATAAGTAATTATTTGTTATAATTTAAAATTTAGAATTTTATTACCACAAATAAACTTAAATAGATTAAATAAGGATAAATCAAAATGATAAGGTTTAAAATAAGATCCAAACATGTCTAAATTTGATTGGTTGATGAGATTACAACCCTATCTCATCTAATCTTAGAATATGAGTCATTTTTGGAGGTTTTTAAGTGGGGTTAGATTTATTATAAATTAATATTTTTAAGAATTCCTAAGGTGCCCCTCTCCTCCCTTATAAAAGGGCACCTCCTCCCCCTCCTCCTCACACCAATTTGAGCACTCAAGCTCGTCCAACCCCTGCCAAAATCCCTTCTCCACTTCCCTAGAATAATCTTAGAGGTCCTAGTCTTCTTCAAAGACCAATCTTAGTTCCCTAAGTGAAGGATTCAAAGAGGCGTTTCAAAGAAGAGGTAATATCCATTACCGATCTTTTCAATTTCTTTCTTCTTCAACTTCTTCTCATTTAGTTGTTTCATGATAAAGTAATAACATCAGTATTTATTATATACTGATATGTTATTATAAATATGAAACAACTCTAATTAACCTTCTATCCATCCTACGGATAAAGGAAATCACCGCGCGTGCGTACGTACGGAATACCGTCTCCACGCCGTGGTGTAATCTATTTTCCGCCACCACCTTAATTGGATGAGTATAAAGGTGTAATGAGTAACTATATATGATTATTATAAATTTATATTGATACTTAAATAGTATACATACACTTCAACACAATTCCACGACCATGGGAACGATATCATCGCTCGTGCGTACGTACGGACTACCGTCTCCCCGACGCGATGAGATTCATTCTCAATGATTAACCATTCATGAATGATTATAAAGTATATATAATAAGTACTTATGAAATATATGACCTAATAATGTTACTGGAATTATTTATATTTATATGTATGTCATCTACTTAATTCCATTCTATTCAATAAGGAAACGAAAACAGCGTTCATGCGTACGTACGGACTACCGTCTCCATGAACGGTGTATTTCTTTCCATTTACTGATTTATTATATATGTATATTCTTAATATATATAAATCATGTTTTATATTCTGGAATTAAGTAATCATGATCTAAGTAATCATATGAATAATTACAAGTTAAAAACACGAACGACAAATGAGACGATTTTACCCAAAACGCTACTTTAACATGAATTTACAAAAGAATGGGTAATATAAAGTCATAAGTGGACCATATATGATATAATAACAATGAATATGATTCTGGAATAAGTCAATAACATGATTTAAATCATTATATAGGAGGTTCGGACACTTACAAAGCAAGTCAGACCTAAGGTAAGGGAAATATCACAATCTCATTTTTATCTGAGATTGTTTATACTTTGGCATTTACTGGGGTGTATTTTATCATCCACATCCATGTTCCCTCAATATGTAATATTGTTTCCATCTACTTACAATAGTTTAAATCCAATTTTACCCTTTGGTGAGTTTTTAGTAAAGAATATTAGAGGAATCTTTTGTCGTTTTTTCGTACGATGTACTTTTTGACTTTCCGACAAAAGTACGAAGAATGTTTTTTTTAACTTATACAGCATGAATGGATTTTTAAAACATTATTTCCAAGAAGCTTCATTTAAAAGTTTTCAAGTTTATTTTTAATCAACTTATTTTAGTTTATAATTGTATGACATATTAATAAAAGAAAAGTGTTTTTGAAGAAGAAAGGATATTTTCCTCAAGAATGGAGTTCAAGTATTTTATCAAAATTATTTTCCATCTAAGATAATAAAAGGGTTCTGTTTTTATCCCTATTATTACATGGATTTGATTATGTTGTGATGGAAACATTTTTATGAATTCCTTTATCTTATATGAATTGTTTTATGATGTCATGTTGTTTAAGAATCCCATTTTTATTACATTGGTTACACTATGATGTATTGTTTATGATTATGTGGCACACATAAGAAAGGATTCATTATAAGATGGGTGGGACCTATATCTCCCTCCAATGCATTGGGTAAATATTTTATATCTCATGAGATAGACATGGCTGAAATGGTAGGTTATACCGGTTCAGTGAAACAGGACTGAAACGAGGGTTACTCGATTCAGAAAGGGACTTTGTCCACTAAAATAGTCTTGACAATGAGTCTTGACTAACAAGAAATGATTCTATATGATTATGTGTGTATGCCACAAAGTTTCATGTTTTAAGTTATGATTATTGGGATTTCATTTCACTACTATGATTTATTCCATGTTAAGATATTATGATCTCTTTTGCAGGTTAAGATTTCCAAAAGTTATGTTCTTATGAATATGATGTGATTGATTTTTCTTTTGTATACCTTTACTGAGCATTTGAGCTCACCCTTTTATGTTTTCTTTTCCCCAGGATATAAAGAAAGGTTTTAGGTAAAAAAAGGGAAGATCTTTATGGGAGATATTGAAGATCTTTCACCACGATTAGAAGATTACGTTCCGAGTTTCCAAAGACACTAACTATTACGATCCTTGTGTCTGTGTTTTTGTTATGTACTAAGTATTCCACAAATGTAATGTAATGTCCATGTACATAAAGATACGGGTCTCTACATTTGGTATCAGAGGAAAGGTTTAGTCAACCTTTGGAAACTAGGATGCGAAAACTTTAGTGAGATCCCTAGAGATATTTCTATGGTATGTCTAGGGATGTCTCTAAGGTTAAGTATACGTATAGGTTATAGTCCTAGAATTGCGCTAACAATCTTAGAATTTAACCTAAGATGTTAGATATTGAGGGTTCTTCCCCTTTACTATGTTGTTTTCCCGAGCATGATTTTTGCCTCTCACACTATTCTTTTTGGGTTTTAGAAAATGGCTGGAAAAAGGATGATTCACGATAATGAAGGATATGATGGACAATGGAATGATATTCTTCATGAGAAACCAAATGGAATGGGATTTGGAAGTCCAAACATAATTATTATGCCGAATCAGCAATCTCATAATATGATTAATAAAGTAAAATTTGGTAAATTTCCTGACTCGGCTAATAAGAGAAAGATGGAGTTTCATGATGATCATAGAGGAAAGAAAGTTCAATTTCCCCTATGTAAATCATGTGGGAAGAGGCATCAAGGAGAATGTTTCAAAGGAACTGGAAGATGCTTTGGGTGTGGAAAAGAAGGACACAAAGCCAGTAAGTGCAAAGGAAAAGGTTCAGTCAACACCAGGGATGAGGATAATGGTATTGCTACGACATCAACAATGGTTAAATGTTTTAAATGTGGAATGTACGGGAATTATGCAAACCAATGCCCTAAGGTAAAGTCTCATGAAGAGAATCAGTATGGTCATATGGGTAGTATTTATGTTGATGATGATGAAGAGACTACAAATGATATTTGAAATGACAGAATTGTTGAAACTCGATCAATGGTTTAAGAATGTAGTGGAATGATTACATGTTTATCATGTGTAATGTTGTATAAGTAATCTCATGGTACTATGGAATAAAGAGACATCTAAGGATTGTTACACTGTTTCCTTTCCTTGAGTTTTGAAAGTGTATGATTAATGTTACCAGTATCCATGAAAGGTTATTCAGATATTTTTGGAATGTAGATGATATGCACATAATGAAGGGATACGGAGAAAATTAAATGTTTGATAGTATTCATGAGCTCATGACTGATATAAGGAGAAGGTTATATCATGGTTTGAGTATATAGAATTTTGAGGATTTTGGTATGTGGAAAGAGTTAACTTTTAACAGCACTCATGTTTTCAATAAGGTTCAATGGGTATTCAAGAGAGTACATGATTAAGGCCTTTGAATGTTTGGAATGTGACCAACAAGATATATCTTATGATATATGGGGATAAACGATGGTATTAAATCTCTGAGAGTGGACTGCAGTATTATGGATAAGCCTAAAGATTGGAATGGATTGTGTTGGACATAAGTTAGTATTGTTTGTTTTTCGATATTATTGATGGGATGTTATAGTAATATAGTTTTAGAAAAAGGACAACCTGCAGGACGGGCGACAGACCATCGCGTCGGACAAGGCTGTGGGAATCGAACCCACAACCGAAGTGCAACTGGCCTTTATCGCCTACCACTGGCCTACAGGAAGTCCCTGGTTAGTATAAACTAGTTTTATTTTATTAAGCGGTATAATATATGAAGTATAAGTTCATTTTTGGAACCATATACGATTAATCTAACCACAAGATGGACTTATAACTTTTTTTAACCTTTGTTTTAAAGAGATGGAATGCCCCATCATTCTATCACATGATCTTCTAACACATCACGAATAACAAATTCAACTTCATTTTTTTAAGGGATGAAGTGGAAATTGTTCAATTCACGAACAATAGTGAGATTGTACCAAAATCAAGTAAGTATTTCTTCTAATTAAAATTTTTCAACTTTAGGGAAATGATATTGAAAACCAAAAATGTTGTCCTAGTGATCTTATATCTGATGAATCGGATGGTACCTTAGATCATCACAAATTTATGGCTTTGTGATTGCTATCTTTTCCATAGCCATGTCCTCTACCACTCTCCATCAGAACATGACGATTAGATTTCTCTTCCATGTCCATATTTTCACCTATGTTCTCCTATGTGGATACCCCGTGATTAGTTAACTTGGGTAACAATTACGTTTTATACTTTAGTTTTTAAAGATAAGTTTTGGTATTCCTTTTTACGATGTGGGTTTCTATCAAAGAAACTTTCAAATAGTAAACCATTTATAACCCCGACGAATTTCGAGGGCGAAATTCATTTTAAGGGGGGTAGAATGTAACACCCCGAGATTTTATGAAAAATATTATTTTAATTTCATTAATGTCTTATGTTGTATTCTACACCAAGATTACCTTGCGCTATATGGAACACCGTATTAGCTTGCAGTATACGCAACACTATTCTTGGACCGTGTTACACACAATTTTGATAATAGTTATTTTACGCAACATTGAGTATATATATATATATATATATTAAATGTATAAATGAAATATGGTTGGATTCTGTTATACGAAACAACGAAGGATTCTTTCACAACACGCAACCCTGACTTGGCTTGCATTACACGCAATCACGACCTTCCTCGATAGCGTGTGTTGTACGCAATACCGGGTTTTAATAAACAATGTTATATTATTATAATATTGTCATGAACTAGCCGTTATGAATAGTATTAACTAAATTTTTAATTTTATAACATTATTATTCATCTTACACATTTCTAGAACATGGTATAAGAACAAAATAAAATTTTCAGGTAAAATAAGTATTTTTCAAAAAATACAGTTTTGCCGCCTTTTGATGGCGCACCCACTTTAAATCTGTTTTTTGACATGTTTATAAGTTCAATTTGACAAAATAAAATTCTTCTTTGGAATCAAGAAATAAAAATTTACTTTGGATAAATTTTTCATATTATTCTGGTAACTTTCATATTTTAATGAATAGTAAAAACACGCTATATTCTAATTAAAAACAAATTTTTTCATCATAATATCTTATGTGGTTAAATTATAATCTTGAATGGTTTTAAAGTATAAATAGAATATATTTGTACCATTTAATATAATGAATGTCATTAGCATTTATTTTACCTTGAATTCGTAGGTTAGATCAATTCAATCTTTTGCAATGTTTTAAACAAAAACCCGTTTTTATTCGACAATGGGATTAATTTTAATTTAATTTCTGAAACTTCTATGTATTGAATTTTAAAAAATGGATTCCATATTTGTAATCAGTGGGTCCAAATTATGTTAATAGGATACTTTTTATTTTTGGGAATTATGAATAGTAACTACGGTAAATTTTATTCACCATAGTTAAAGGTAAATCGGGAAATTAAGGGTAAATATAATATTTTAAAATTACCCTAAAAAATGTCAAAATCCTATAGGATGACTAAAAAACGACCCATATCACCTAAGGGTCGGATTAGATTAATTTAATTAAATTTTTTCAATGAAAATAATTTAATTATTATTAAAACCAAAGAAAGTGACAACATGTCACTCTCTTAAATATTATAAGTATAATAATTTTAAATTAGTGATAAACATCATAAAATTTAGAACATGAATAGTCTTCAGAAATCTAACAAAATTATCTACATCATGAGAATTTATTTAGAATTTTTTGGGATTAAATAATTATCATTAATTGTGACACAATAGTGATGCAGAAATTATTTTTCTAGTGAAAAATCAAGAATATAGTTTTTATTAAACTAATAGTGACCATAAAAGGCACAAAACCCTGACCAAAACTTATTGGTAATGTAAATAAAAACTATAATCATCCAATGGTAGAATATATGACCATTTGGAGCCTTATACAAGCTATTATGACACTTATATTATTTTATTTTAAATGATGCCAAAGTTGTCACCTTCATAATTTAATAAATATAACAATTTAAATATTGTGATTTTAAGATGATAAATTCGAGTAAAAGTATTATTGTGAAATGTAATATATTTATCTTCATAATAGAATTTTATTTTAAATTTTTATACAACAAATAATTATATTAAATAATTATACAAAAATGATGTAGTAATTATTTTATTAAGAGATAAACCAAATAAATGGTTTTAAAAATAATAAAATAAATATTATATGAACTATTTAATGTGATACACTAATTTTATAGATAAATATGACCTTTTATTAATATATTAAAGCTTTTATTTCGAACATATCTTCTGTATATATTTTATTTAAATTCAAATAAATGAATAGTGTCAAAATTGACACTATTGTTATTTTACAAAAATAACATATTATAAAATTGTTTAAAAATCACAAAGATATTTAAAAATTATAAGTTTATATTTATATGGTCTATAATGTTATAAAGTAAAAAATTATGTAAAATTCACAACAAATAAGTAATTATTTGTTATAATTTAAAATTTAGAATTTTATTACCACAAATAAACTTAAATAGATTAAATAAGGATAAATCAAAATGATAAGGTTTAAAATAAGATCCAAACATGTCTAAATTTGATTTTTTGATGAGATTACAACCCTATCTCATCTAAGATTCGAATATGAGTCATTTTTAGAGGTTTTTAAGTGGGGTTAGATTTATTATAAATTAATATTTTTAAGAATTCCTAAGGTGCCCCTCTCCTCCCTTATAAAAGGGCACCTCCTCCCCCTCCTCCTCACACCAATTTGAGCACTCAATCTCGGCCAACCCCTACAAAAATACCTTCTCCACTTCCATAGAATAATCCTAGAGGTAATGGTCTTCTTCAAAGACCAATCTTAGTTCCCTAAGTGAAGGATTCAAAGATGCGTTTCAAAGAAGAGGTAATATCCATTACCGATCTTTTCAATTTCATTCTTCTTCAACTTCTTCTTATTTAGTTGTTTCATGATAAAGTAATAACATCAGTATTTCTTATATACTGATATGTTATTATAAATATGAAACAACTCTAATTAACCTTCTATCCATCCTACGGAAAAAGGAAATCACCACGCGTGCGTACGTACGAAATACCGTCTCCACGCCGTGGTGTAATCTATTTTCCGCCACCACCTTAATTGGATGAGTATAAAGGTGTAATGAGTAACTATATATGATTATTATAAATTGATATTGATACTGAAATAGTATACATACACTTCAACACAATTCCATGACCATGGGAACGATATCATCGCTCGTGCGTACGTACGGACTACCGTCTCCACGACGCGATGAGATTCATTCTCAATGATTAACCATTCATGAATGATTATAAAGTATATATAATAAGTACTAATGAAATATATGACCTAATAATGTTACTGGAATTATTTATATTTATATGTATGTCATCTACTTAATTCCATTCCATTCAATAAGGAAACGAAAACAGCGTTCATGCGTACGTACGGACTACCGTCTCCATGAACGGTGTATTTCTGTCCATTTACTGATTTATTATATATGTATATTCTTAATATATATAAATCATGTTTTATATTCTGGAATTAAGTAATCATGATCTAAGTAATCATATGAATAATTACAAGTTAAAAACACGAACGACAAATGAGACGATTTTACCCAAAACGCTACTTTAACATGAATTTACAAAAGAACGGGTAATATAAATTCATAAGTGGACCATATATGATATAATAACAATTAATATGATTCTGGAATAAGTCAATAACATGATTTAAATCATTATACAGGAGGTTCTGACACTTACAAAGCAAGTCAGACCTAAGGTAAGGGAAATATCACAATCTCGTTTTTATCCGAGATTGTTTATACTTTGGCATTTACTGGGGGGTATTTTATCATCCACATCCATGTTCCCTCAATATGTAATATTGTTTCCATCTAATTACAATAGTTTAAATCCAATTTTACCCTTTGGTGAGTTTTTAGTAAAGAATATTAAAGGAATCTTTTGTCGTTTTTTCGTACGATGTACTTTTTGACTTTCCGACAAAAGTACGAAGAATGCTTTTTTTTTAACTTATACGGCATGAATGGATTTTTAAAACATTATTTCCAAGAAGCTTCCTTTACAAGTTTTCAAGTTTATTTTTAATCAACTTCTTATAGTTTATAATTGTATGACATATTAAGAAAAGAAAAGTGTTTTTGAAGAAGAAAGGATATTTTCCTCAAGAATGGAGTTCAAGTATTTTATCAAAATTATTTTCCATCTAAGATAATAAAAGGGTTCTTTTTTTATCCCTATTATTACATGGATTTGATTATGTTGTGATGGAAACATTTTTATAAATTCCTTTATCTTATATGAATTGTTTTATGATGTCATGTTGTTTAAGAATCCCATTTTTATTACATGGGTTAAACTATGATGTATGGTTTATGATTATGTGGCACACATAAGAAAGGATTAATTATAAGATGGGTGGGACCTATATCTCCCTCCAATGCATTGGGTAAAGATTTTATATCTCATGAGATAGACATGGCTGAAATGGTAGGTTATTCCGGTTCAGTGAAACAGGACTGAAACGAGGGTTACTCGATTCAGAAAGGGACTTTGTCCACTAAGATAGTCTTGACAATGAGTCTTGACTAACAAGAAATGATTCTATATTATTATGTGTGTATGCCACAAAGTTTCATGTTTTAAGTTATGATTATTGTGATTTCATTTCACTACTATGATTTATTCCATGTTAAGATATTATGATCTCTTTTGCAGGTTAAGATTTCCAAAAGTTATGTTCTTATGAATATGATGTGATTGATTTTTCTTTTGTATACCCTTACTGAGCATTTGAGCTCACCCTTTTATGTTTTCTTTTCCCCAGGATATAAAGAAAGGTTTTAGGTAAAAAAAAGGGAAGATCTTTATGGGAGATATTGAAGATCTTTCACCACGATTAGAAGATTACGTTCCGAGTTTCCAAAGACACTAAACTATTACGATCCTTGTGTCTGTGTTTTTGTTATGTACTAAGTATTCCGCAAATGTAATGTAATGTCCATGTACGTCAAGATACGGGTCTCTACATGTATCATACTAAAAGAAATATATTCACAATGAAATCATATGTCTGAATCAAGAATTATCATGAAGGTTTTATTGGGAGGGATTATATGGCTCAAGAATGTATGGATATTTGTTCAATGTATTTGTATGATGTAACCAAAAGAAATAATTGGACAATGAGAAATGAATATGACTAGTATGGGGAAATTGGGCCCTTGTTTCCATCTCTTCCCCATACAATAGGAATTGTTGGGTCTTATACACTGGCTACATTGAGCCTTGAAGAGCAGAAGATGGCACATCACACAGTCTTGTTTAACTATGGTTTGTTCGATGACTATATCAAGTAAGTAATTTGGATATTTATATGTTATCTCATATTATGAAATTTAACATATACCTTACACTTTTATTATCATTTTATGTTGGGAATGTAAACAAATTATAAGTAGAGTTCATCAATCTTTGTCTTTGAGAAGGAGATAGGCTTTTCATAGCCTAGAGTTTTCTGATTGGTTGAAATCAAAGGTATTAACATTACTATAATTAGTTTAAAAAATAGATATCCATTTAATTGTATTATTCATATATATTTCAGTTGTTGAGTTTACCTATCGACTCCGTTTCTCAATAATTTAGAGATTTGGATTTTGGTCATAATTCATTGGTTCGTGAATGTATCTCTTTAATAATCAATGGGTATAAGTTTTCCACAACGGATCGAGTGGTGAAAAGGAGAAGAAAACATGATGGTGTTAAGTTAATCGCTAAAATGGATTGTTATGCCAGTGTATCAGATAGTCGGCCTTGATATGAAGATATTTATTATTATGTCCTAGTTGATAAAATATTGTTATTGGATTACTACTCTCAAGGTAGAGTCACTATGATGAAATGTAAATGGTTTGAATCAATGAGACGACATGGTACATTTATTGATGACTGTGGATTTAGAGTTATTGATAAGAGTCGATGCCTGCGTACTGATGTACCATACATTTTGGAATCAATGGATAAACAAGTGTTTTATGTGAAAGATCATCTGAGACCCGATTATGGTGTCATTAATGATTTAATCTACAGACATATTTTTCATGATACTGGTGATGAAATTGTACCATTGATGCCCCTATTGGAGTTGGTAGTTTTAGAGGACCGTGAAAGAAGTAAGCTGATGACCAAACATTTCATGAAAGTTATGGCAATTCTGAGTCAGTCACTTCCATAAGAGGTTGTTGCTACTTTTGAATCATATATGGCATCAATGCACTATTTAATTGATGCATCGGGTGATGCCAATGATATTCAAAGTGGTAATGAAGGCGGTGGGGATAGAGCTGTTGTTGGTGAGGATGTTGCTGATGCTGCTGTTGGTGATGAGGCTATTGACGATGTTGCTAATGATGACGATGATTCTGATGATGATGGGCATGGACATGGGGATAAGGATGTTGGTGATGGGGGGATATTAATCCTCTCCATTTTTCACTTAGTAGGAAGACTTATGTATGTACTTTAAGAACTTTAATTGAATTTATGTATGGATTATAATGGTTAATTTGTTTTCTTAGAAGAGGTTCTGCATAAATTTTTGCATACATTTACATAAGGCTAACATTATAATCCTTAGTCATGCATATGGGTAAGATATTCCCTTACTACCATAGAATAATTAGCTCTAAATGATATCCAATATAGTCACATTGGATTCTATTTAATATCTCTTTATTTTTCATAATTTATTTAATTGAAAAGTCTAAATTAATGAAGGTAAAAAATGAATATATTACTTAGTTGTAATTTCTAAAATTTTTATTTTGTGAAATTTGAAGTTGTTATATTGATTAAAATAGTTGTGTTTTTTGAGATCCCAAGTCCGTGAATGATATTGTACATGCTAGAGATTTTTTTGGGTTTATATGTAGCTTTGTAAAAAGGGTGCATGGGGGCAGGGCTGGGTGTGGGGGGGGGGCTGGTTATCGGGGGAGGTGAGGAGGGGAGGGAGGGATGGGTGCATGGAGAGGTGGGATGGGTGCAAGGGGGTGGGGCTGGGTGTAGGGGGGGGGGGGGGTGGAGGGGGGGAACAAGGTGGGGTTGCATGCTGGGGGGGGGGGGGCATGGGGGGCTGGGTTCTGGGGGAGGGGGTAGGGGGTAGTGGGGGTGCAGGTGGGGATGGGTGAAGGGGGAGGGTGTAGGGGGTATGGGGGTGCTGGTGGGGGTGGGGCTGGGTGTAGGGTGTGGGGTTGGGTGTAGGGGGAGGGGGTGGGGGGTGGTGCTAGGTGAAGGGGGTGGGGCTAGGTGCGGGGGGGGGGGGGGGGGTTGGTGTTGGGGGGCTGGGTGGAAGGGGGGAGGGGGGATAGGTGCTGGGGGTGGGGCTAGGCACTGGGGGGAAGAGGGTAGTGGGGGTACAGGTGGGGGGGGGGGGCAGTCGGTTTCCCACTGCTAGGAGATTAAGTGAGCAAGGCGATCATAATATTTCTGCTGAAAATCAGGTAATCCGTATGTATATTTTTCTATCAATTTTGGTGCATATTTTTTTTTTGCTTCATTGTGTATTTCTAAGCTACTTGAGAAGTCATCAATTCTTTGTCTGTATGCCCCTCTTATCCCCCACTCCTTGCATTTGTGTTCTATTTTAATATTGATACAAATATTTAGGCCACGTTTGTAAGTTTTCATTAAATGGGATAGAATGATCATTAATGGAACCTTACGTACTGAAATGACATGTAAAGAAATTGAATTAAATGCTCAATTGTATGGTAGTTTCTATGATATAAAGGATGGTCCTTACCTGATCATTATATAAAATTTATCATAAAGTAAAATGTTGAACATGTTATGTGATGCGATTATTATGTTTCCAAGAAGATATTATTTTCTCCACCTTTCCAATTTGAGGCTTATTTTCATTCTATTTGGGTGTTAGCATACATGTGATCCCAGTGCAAACCATGGAAGGTGTTATGCAATAAATGTTCTTACATTGTATTCCAAGGCTTTAGGAGGGGAAAGAATAGAAAAATATTGCATATCAGACACATTATAACTGATTATTCTTGGCTTTAACATAAATCGTGTTTGGTTTTACAATCCTATGATCAATAATAATAAAGTTAAGTCGGCTCACTGCATTCTTGCATGTACTCTTTCATTTGTTTTACTCTCCATTGGGTTTTTCTTGGTTTATGATGTTACACAAGATATTGTTTGAAATTATTCCATATCAGATGTAATCCCACACCTTTTGTAAAACATGGAACATGTTATATGATTACATTGATATAGTGATAATCATGTGCTTCTATTGTTTATCATTTAAGCAAAAAATTCAATGATTTTTCAGAATGTCTGAAATATTATGAAATTTAATTTGATTTTTTCAATTTCCTGAAGCATGATGCTCATGATGGACAAATGATCTTTAGAGGAAAAAAATTATGCAAGGTAATTCTTTTTATACAGCTAAGGTTTCATTTTTTTCATTTTGGTGTTTTTTGGCTACACAACTCGGTGTTCATGGAAATGTTATAAGCTCATGTATGAATGAAGCTTTGAATGTGTTCGGTTTCATGACGTTATTTGCAGTCGGGTTGTAGGTATAAGATACCATGGATCTTGTTTTGCATGAAGGTATGTTTCACTATGGTGTGTTTTTTACATGTGTTTTCAAATAATTATCATGGTTATTTTCTATCTATTATTTTATTTAGTAATCTATGTGTGTAAATTGTTTAAAATACAATGAGTATTACATTCAAACTACTCATAACACAATAAAGGAAACACCTTTCAATTTGTATTCAAACGAACGTGTATGCATAATGAACTCTACAACCAGTTTAAACTATGTAAATGAATTATGAATACAATTTAGAAACCGTTCAATTTGTATTCGAATCATATGAATTATATTATGTACATGTGAAGGGAAACAAGAAGACAAGGGTGTGTTGATATAAACTTATATTGCATGCTTTGGGATTATTTTTCAAGACAAATGAGTATATTGTTTTCATAGTAATCCATTTTTTTGGTATTACAAATTGTGAGGGCTAAAAGATTAGGCAGTTATTACTCATATATTATTTAATATGTGAAATTTTATAACATAAAACATCTAATAATTTTCCCAATCCTACTATGCTGGTTCTGTTAATTTTAGTATCAACATTAAACGCAAGAAAATTGATGATCAATCCCAATATTCCAATATTTAACATCATCAAATACACGTTCGAATAAATATTTACATTATTTTCACTAGAATTAGACTAGAAGTGGTTAAGTAGCATTGCTTACATTAAAATGGCTTCTACTGTAACCTTTATAATAGGAGTTATTACACTAGCAGCCCATACAAACATCAATTTTTACACTGGAAAAGTGTACATATTTACCCATTTGGATTCATTAGTAGCAAAATTAAAGTAGCATTTATTACAGCAGTAGTATTCATAGTAGCAATGTTTATACTAACATCATTACAGTAGAAGTTCTTACAATATTAGTTCTTAGAATAGAAATGCTTGCACAGGAACTGTTCGTAGCATAATTACCTGTACAAATACATTTTCATAATGAATATTTCTAGGAAATACAAGGGTGTCAAATATGGGAAACCTGGGAAGAATCCTGCTGAAGCTCTGTCTGCAATGACACGAGTAGCCCACTCACTGGTGTTGGGGAAGAGGAGAGGGGGTGTGCCGGGAAGGGGGGGATAGTGCTGGGAAAAAGGTCAGGGGTGTGTGTTGTGGGAAGGGGAGTGAGGGGGGAGGGGGTGATGGGGATGAGGGCAGGGGGGTGTTGGGGAAGAGGGCAGGGGTGTGTGTAGGGGGTGGGGGCAGGGGTGTGGGGGTGTAGGGGGAGGGGCTTTCCTGGAGTGTGTAGGGGGCATGGTGGGGGGCAGCCCAGGAGTATGTAGGGAGGGGGTAGGGTGCAAGGGGAAGGGGTGTTAGGGGGGTGTCAAGGGGGGGGGGTGCAAGGGGGTTCTGTCGAGAGGGGAGAGTGGGGGTGTGCAAAGGGGTAGGGGATTTGCTGGGGGGGGGTCTGTCCAGGGATAAGGCAGGTGTTCTGGGTGGGGAGGGGGGGGGGTTTACAAGTATTCAGGGGGGGCTGGTCCTGGGGAAGAGGGCATGGGGTGTGAAAGGGGGGAGGGGTGTGCTGGGGGGGGGGGGGGCTTTCCAGCGGTGAAGGACCCATGAGGCATTGAAAATCAAGACAAAATGATTATATATCATTAATAGGAAGAGTGATTCTTAATTAATAGAACTATACAATTTGAAAATATCATTTATAAGCTTGGATCTATTTCCGCTTGCTTGCTGGAACATGATTATACCCATGAGGTGTTGTGGTTCTTATATGTTGGGTGGTGACTGGTTTAATCACAGGAGACATCTATGTTGTAGTTGAGTTTTTATTCTATTTTCTTTATAACATCGGCCACTTAGGCCTTTTATCGCTTTCTACGGATGGAGGGTACTTTTATCCTGTGAAGGGGGCCAGAAGGTCACTGGAGGCATCTACATGGTTTTCTTTGCAGGGGAGGGAGATCAGGGAAGTTGAGGGATTGATAGTGTGATTCATTTTTTTCTGCCTTTACTGTGTTTCTTCTATTTATTTTTTTCCTTCGGTATGGATTTCCGACATACGGATGGGTCATGCCAAAATTTTATATATTTTATGCTACTGTTTTAATTAATTATTTGTGGGTAAAATCTTTCCTGAGTGGTGATTCCTTGATGCACGAACACTTGTTCCCGCCCGTGGGCATAGCCCATTCACCATAGTCCATCCTAGTATTCCTATATCAGATTCTATGTCTAAACCATGGGAATTCCAAGGAATCAAGGATAATTTGTGAGGGATTGATAATGTATATAAATGAATTGTGAATTCCCATGAATAAGGATCGAGGACATTGGAATTTATAATGAGTAGATATGGGAGAATATGCAATATATATTGATTTTTAAAATGTTATGGGTATAAAAGGTGGTCAAATGATAATGCATTGGGATTGATAAATGGAAATTTACATTCAGAAACAATTTGATAATTTAATATCAGATAAATAGCTACTGTACATTGTTGGAGTTGATGATTAGACTCTGGTCAAGTCTACATTGGTCATGTGGAATATTTTTTACATGAAAAAAAAGGTCATTCAAGGCATCATGAACATGTCAAGAAGACATCATTTGATGTTTCTGCCAAAATATTTTGACACCCCAAATACATCGGGAAGAAAATCAATACATTTCTAACAAGAATCCAAGACATGTCAGGAAGATCCCTTATGACATGCCCACTTTTTCCGAAAGACCCATTTAGACTCATGAGATGTGGACCTCAGTCAGGAACCTTCAGTTGCATACCCCTTTTATAAGGGAAGTTCCCTTGATGAGATTGGGTCAAACACTAATGTGACCATAACAAATTTATGTTGTTGGGTAGGATTTTAATAGTAATCACTAACACTCTTTATCTATCAAAAGATAAAGAATGAGTGTTTAATTGGAAACCTCAATGCGTAAGCCCGGATTACCAACATAATATAATATATCCCCAATAATAGGGAATCCTTACTATGTAATCACCAATTAAAAGGAAATCCATCCAGATATAAGCTCCTAAAATTCATATAACATCACAAATTATGATAATTTCTTTAAGAATGATCATCCAACATGACCCATCAGTAGTTCAGGGGATAAGTGAACTGTGATAACATTAATTCCTTCCAAAACGGAGATACGTAGGATTCCCTTCTATGGTCCCGTATCCATACCATATCCACCATGGGATGGTAAATCTTACACCTTAATGAAAAACTTTAATGTGTATTCCCCATATGGATATTCTCTCATGCATTGTTTCCAACATACTACTATCTATTGTTTCTCACATCGATCATGGATCACGTGGGATTTAAGGCCAGAGATGATTGTATCAAATGAATGTTGTGAATTCCTATAGTATATTGCCATAATTGGGATGTAAGTATGATTACATATCATCTCTTCTCAAAGGTCCATATTCTTGAAGAAGCTATCCATGGTAGTCTAATATTCCCAAGTCCTACCCAGGTCCTCTATTTTTGTATCTTTCATAACATAGTTTCCCATTACAATAACTACATAGAAGCATCCAAGAAAAGTAAAGATTAAATGAAATATGATGCACAGGTAGAGGTGGATTCCAATTAGTGGCAAGAGAAATGAACTATTTCTTCAAATAACTGTAAAGTTAAGTCAATGATAGTGGCATACACTTTAGGGAAATATTTTTTTCTTATTACAAGTTTAAAAATGATGCCTTAGTATTCTTAGCATCATCTTATGAACCGTGCATCATACATTTTTTGGATTCCATAAGAGTTAAATGATTGTGATGCTTTGTCATTAAAAATTTATTTAGGACATTTATGATATGAACTTTTGTCTACTTTGAAAACTTTGGACATATCTTCTTATGTTTTAACTGGTGAAAAAAATGCATTGCAGTTCCATTGTTTTTTCATTTTGGTTTTCATTGTTTCACAGTGGTTTCATAGGGCGGGCTTTGTGCAGGGAGGGGGGATGAGTGCGGGGGGGGGGGGGGGAGGAGGGGAGGGGGATGGGGGGCTGGGTATAGGTGGTCGTGGGGGTGCAGGGGGTAGTGGGGATAAGAGGGGGGGGGATGGGTGCAGGGGGTAGTGGGGTTGGGTGCAAGGGGGATGGGGACCTGGGTGCAGGGGGTAGTGGGGGGGGGGGTGGACAGTGGGGGTGCAGGTGGGGGGAGGGGGGGGGTAGTGGTGGGGTGAAGGTTGGGGGGCAGTTGGGGTGAAGTGGGAAGGGGGGGGGGTCCAAGGGGTGCGGGGGGTGGGGGGGGGGGTCTAGTGGGATCTAGTAGGGGTGGGGGGTCCAGTGGGGTTGTCAGGGGGTGTGCAAAGGGGTTCTGTCTAGACGGGAGAGTGGGGGTGTGATGAGTGTAGCGGTAGTGGGGGTGGGTGTAGGGGGTAGTGGGGCTGGGTGTAGGGGGGAGGGGGTTTTGGGTGTAGGTGGTATTGGGGGTGTAGTAGGGGGGGGGGTATCCAAGAGGGGGGAGGCAATGGGGGTACAGGTGTGGGGGGGATGGGTCCAGTGGGGGTGTCAGGGGGTGTAAGGGGGTTGTGTCCAGATGGGAGAGTGGGGGTGTGCTGGGTTCAAGGGGTAGTGGGGGGATGGGGGTGGGGGGTGGGTGTAGGGGGTAGTGTGGATGGGTGTAGGGGGGAGGGGGTTCTGGGTACAGGTGGTACTAGGGGTGCAGGGGGGTCTAGGAGGGGGGGTAGTGGGGGTGCAGGTGTAGAGAGGGGGGGGGACAGTGGGGGTGCAAGTTGGGGGTAAGTGGTGGGGTGAAGGTTGCTGGGGCAGTTGGGGTGAAGGGGGTGCAGTGGGAGGGGGTGTCCAGGGGGGTCCAGGGGGTCCATGGGGGGGGGTGTCTAGTGGGGGAGTCAAAAGGTGGGGGTGTACAAGGGGGTTCTGTCCATAGGGGATAGTGAGGGTGTTCAAAGGGGAGGGGGTGTTCTGGGGGGGGGGGGGTTATCCAAGGAAGGAGGGAGGGGTTGTAAGGGTGTGCCAAGGGGGAAGGGAGGGGCTGTAGAGGGTCTGTCTAGTGGGGTAGCTTCTATTTCTAGGAAAATAGTCTATACCCACGGTTTGAGAACTGTGGCCAAATATTCTACTCTAGAACCCTCTATACCCACGGTTCTTAAACTGTGGGTAAATAAGCTATTACAGAACCCTCTATACCCACAGTTTTTAAACCGTGGGTAAATAAGCTACTGTGGAACTCTCTATACCCATTCTTTACTTAACTATGGGTATCAATCTCTACTGTAAAAATGTATACCCACGGTTCTATAAACTGCAGGCGTAGACGTATACCCATAGTTTACCAGAACCGTGGGTAAGTTTAAATTTCAGTGGGCTATACCCATAGTTTTTGTAAAACCGTGGGTATAGGGAAATCCTGATGCCCCGGGAGCCCACAATTGATCAATCCATGGGTATATCCTATACCCACAGTTTGATGGGATATACCCACAGTTTCGAACCATGGGTATAGAGAACTTTTTCCAGTTGTGTAAGTCCACTGCATTCCTCATATGAAAATATTGAAACATAACATGTACATTCGTATTAAAACTAGCATACAAAATGTCTATACTTCAACCATAAACCATGAAGGGTATAAAAATATCACATTCACATTCAAACATATCATAACTCATTCGATATAATATGGAAGAACATTTATAATAAATCAACCTTAATCAAGAATAATATCCATTAAATAATTATGACATAGTTGAAAATGATCAATATAACTTTTAGATAGAAATATCCCTTTTTGTGAAATCATTTAAATTTCACCCATTTATAAAGAAAACCATTTAAAAGATATTTTTGAATCAAACTATCCCATACCACTTTGAAACTTTTTAATGTAATTATCATTTTAAAATAATAATGTTCATATAAATAAATCCTTAACATCATTTTGAAAACATAGACATTAATGAGAATGATTTAGACGAATAAATATTTAAAACAAATAAATTGATTTTTTGGTAAAGATTACCTTAAAAAATCTTTTTGGAAGGTATTTTTTGAAACATGGACATGGATAATAAATATGTCTTAGAATATACTTTCACATAAAAAATAACAAATAATAATGAGATTGAAGAATTAACCCTTACCTTGCAGTTTCGTTTGGTCGAGTGTATATTTAACCTCTTGTATAATGACCATAGTATGTTATTAAATTATAATAGAACCATATTAACATTTTTTATATCATACATGATTCATTTATGACTTTATACTACCCTTTTAATAATGATTTCCATGTTAAATTAACATTTCAGGATATAATTGATTTCTTTATCATATGTGTTTTAACTTGTTATTTAGGATTGTATCATTTAGATCACGATTAAAATAATTCCATATTATAAAACATGATTTATATATAATATATATTTAGAATATAAATATGTATAATAGATATATGTATTAAATGGAAAACACCATTTATGGAGACGGTAGGCCGTACGTTCGCATAACCGATGTTTCTGTTTTCATATCATATTGAACAGAAATAAGTGATAAAGATATATGAAAGATAATATGTATATATATATATATCCGATATCATTTTTATGTCATATATTATATACTTGTTAATAATATATATTTTTATATTCATCTTTGAATGGGGAACTGAGAATTGAATCTCATCGCGTCGTGGAGACAGTAAGTCGTGCGTACACACGAGCATCCATATCATTTCCTTACTAATTAAAAGGTATGGAATTGGATGGTATATTAATTGTAAAATTAAATTAAAATTTTATTTACATTATTTATATACATATTACTCATCATTATATCCATACAAATAACATAGTGTTGAATAAAAAATTACACCACATCGTGGAGACGGTAAGCCGTACGTACACACGCATGGTGAGACTACCATTCATAGGATGGATAGAATAATGAGTATTGTTGTACCATATTTATATTAAAATAATAGTATGTAGAAGGTACCAGATTTATTATTTTGGTATGGAAATAACAAATAAATTGAACGTGGAAGGAGAAAGGAACTTTGAAAGAGGTGATAAAATAATTACCTCTTCTTCAGGCGTTTCCTTTTGATTTGAACAAAAGGGCTCCAAAGGTTGTAATTATGCTAAAGGTAAGGCCTATATTTTTAATTGAGAGATGTTGGGAGGAGAGTTTGGAAAGGGTTGGTTGAGACAAATGGCTTTGGAGGTGTGATTTTTAGAGAAGGGGAAGTACCCTTTTATATTATAGGTGAGGGTCACAAAAGAAAAAGTTTGAAATATTATGTTATTATAAAATAATATTTGTGTTTAATGGATCCAAATTGATTTATTTATAAGAAAATGTGGGTATGATTCTAAATCCTCTCATGAAATAGGTTTTAGATAAGTTTAGGTCACTATACTAACCCTATCGTTTAGATTTAACTCTTAGTTAAATAGTTTAACTTTTACCATGTCCTCTTAAATTATTATAATAAATAGTTAATAAACTTAAACTAAAAATCCAAGAGAACCAAAAGTGGTTCATTATTGATATATATAACCTTATCTATTGCCTTTGGACAAACCATAGATTTTTAGAAATATTATATCAATTAATAATATAATATTTTTTTAAAAACTCATTTATGTCAATTTTGACACTATTTTGTATTTTGTTTTTGTTAAAGTCATAAAACAATTATCATTGTGAAGACCCAGAATTTACATGTAATTTTTTTTAATAAATGGGAATTTTATGAGTCCTCAAAAATTTATAGAGTGTGATTCCGTGGCCTAGGGTGACCCGAATGAATTTCTGAACAATTGTTCGGGTACATTTAGTAAATGTGCGAGCGGGTTTTTCTAAATTTTGAACTGGTGCTCGGAATTGAAATTTGAGGGCACCGTTGAACTCGCAGTGCCAGTATTACCTTAAAGATACATTCACCTCGATGATAGTTGGTTGATGTTGGAAGTTAGTTTTTGGGTTTTTTTGGAAATAATAAAATAAAATAAACACACGTTATATTTTATTTTGTTGTAACCACCCATGTGGATGTTTAGGGGTGGGGTCCACCAGAACTGAACCTCCTCTTTTAGAGTTTTTGTGGTGGGGACCACATGATATTTAAAAACCTCCCAATTTGAATTTGGGGGTGGGGACGACCCGACCCCTATTAATGGGGGCAGAGGAAAACCTCTCAAATCCAAAATTAATTTAGAGGATTCTCTTGGGCTTCCACCAGAATTAATTGTGCCAACCCCCATGTTTTAATTATGCCACCCACCATAATTAATTTAGAATTTTGAATTATTACCAACAAAATAATTGATTTATTAATCTATTATTTTGGCACCACATTACATTTGGGTGGAATTGGGAAAAAGCATCTTCAATGAAGAACGCTTCCTCCACGAAGAATGCCGGTGAAGAACATCTTCGACTTCTTCCTCGGAAGCACCTTGCGGAGGCAACCGAAATGGGACATCTTCGATTACTGATATTACATCCTCATCGTCATCAATGGACAATATGAGGTAGGGTTTTATTTGAGAGATAATACTTTACTTGATTTCTTTTGTTGTTTGGGAATGAATCGTTGCGATGGTTGTAAATTTTGAAGTTCATCGTTCATCTTTCTTGTTGAGCCAAATGCTACCACCCTAAACACGAAGTGTGCAGGCCAAACCAACATGGCTCGAACATTATTCCATTCTTCTTTGGTGTAATATTCAGAATGAAGGAAGGAGACAAAGGAAACGATGCCTCCACCCGTGGCCACCACGAACCGTGTCGCACTCGTGATGCTCAGGCCTCCCGAACGAACATGCTGCACACACTCGCCGCCCCGGACTGAACCTGTAATGTCCCGGATCAGGGTGTCACTCCCCAAGTTCCCCAAACCCGGTTGGTCACATGACCTCAAGTGCATTTCCCCAAACACCGGAGGCTGCCGAATAGCAGCGAGGGACCATATATGATAGTGGGGAAACTCTTCTCTCATTTGTCAAAGTGTAGCGCAGCAGAATACAAGATAAAACATACAACAACAACGGAAGCAATAAACCATACACAACTGATATGAACAACTTTAGTTAAATATAACCAATCACTATGTATACAATGATGAAACATGTCTATAGTCCTAAGAAAATAGCCAGAACATGTTAGCCAACAGTACAATATGATACCATGGAAAGTACAGGTACAACAGAACAAAACAGAACAACTGACAGTATCACAAGGCTGAGCTCGGTCCTCTGCTCCCCTACACCTCAACAATACTCAAGTACGTATATAGTGACCCTTGAACTTATCCACACCTACAAAAATATAGTTTGTTTGGGCTGAATACATGACCCAAACATGGTGTGAGAAATGAATCCCAGTAGGCACCCACCAATGGTCCATGCCCAACTATCAGTGTAAATGTGCAACAGAAGTGTGCAGTAGTAAATGCAATAAACTAAGCAGTACTCAAAAGTAACTAAATGTACCAGTTATATTGACATTTTAATATTCATTTAATCATTCAATATAAGTAAACCACCACAATGAATTTCCATGTAAACAGTTAGTGTCCTCAGGCATGTAAACCCTTACCCTCAGGTAAAGAGAATCCAAACCCACAGGAATCTGCCCATAGTCATATTGAATAATTCCCACAGGTGTACAATGTGTCACCCACATGCACAAAATCTACTGGCCACATGCACAAAATAAGTTTCCCTCAGGCTGAACAGAGCACTGTAGAGAGGCTAATCACAACACTTCCCTAAGGCTAAACAAGTAACCGGGCCATGACCAATATATAAACAAGAAATATATATACAATTACCCTCAAGGTAATTTAAGACATGAAAAAATTTATGGTATACCCTCGGGTAACCTGGAAAAATAGCTAATCAGAGAAACACACACCAGAGATGGTCTTGGATCTAAGCAGTGATCCCAAACAACAGTTTTTCAATTTAAATAAATTAACAATGAAATTATTGGTTTTTAAAAAATCCAAGGCCTCAGCCACACGACACCCCAACAAGGGTTCGTATCACAAGGGTACACAAAAATGCTAAATAGTTGGAATTTAAACACCAGACCACCTATCAGAGTAAATGTGAAACATAAGTGTGCAGTAGTAAATACAATAAACTAAGAAATACTCAAAATTAAATAAATGTACCAGTTATAATGCCATTTTTAATATTCATTTAATCATTAAATATAGGGAAACCAACATAGTGGATTTCTAAGTAAATATTTAGTGTCCTTAGGCACGTAAACCATTACCCTAAGGTAAAGAGAATCCAAACCCACAAGAATTTTCCCACATGCATATCGAATAATTTTCGAATGCGTATGATGTCTCACCCACAAGAACTGAATCTACTGCCCACATGCATAAAAGAAGTTACCCTCTGGCTGAACAGAACACTTCCCAGAGGCTAATCACAACACTGCCCCCAGGTTAAACAAGTTACCGGGCCATGAACAACATATAAACAAGCAATTTATATATAATTCCTCTCAAATTAATTTAAGACATGATAAAATTTATGGTATACCCTCGGGTAACCTGGCCAAACGGCTAAACAGAGGAACACACACCATGGGTGGTCCTGGATCCAAGCAGTGATCCCAAACAACAATTTTTCAATTTCATTAAATTACCTAGGCAATTATAAGTATTTAAAATAGCCAAGGCCTCAGCCACACGACACCCCAACATGGGTTCGTAGCACAAGGGTACACAAAAACGCACAACAGTTGGAATTTAAACACCAGACCACCTACCTCGATCACCCCTGATCGATATATGTGAATGAAGCTCCTCGAAATGCCCAAGAACGACGTAGATCTGAGGTAAAATATTTCTTGTTCAAACGTAATTAACTTCTCCTTGGGAAATAATTGGTATGAATGGATCAAGGAGAGGAGATAACTCACCCGTGCGGTTCCAAGGAGATTGATGGTGTAGAAAATAGTTTCCCAGTGTGCGGTTGGGAGGTCCTCCAAGCTATGGACGTCTCTCCCAAGCTCTCCTCCAGTTCTAAGCTTCCTCTATGAATAGAGGAGGCTAGGGCCCATTTTATGGGAAAAAAAGACTACACGGCGTGTACTATTGGGTACACGACGTGTACTTTTCATTTTTTAACTGTTCCTTCAGCGGCTTCTTTCCACCGCGACACTGTTCATCTGTCCACATGAGTACACGGCATGTATTCATGATTACACGACATGTACTGTCGCTCATCTGGCCACCACCATACTATTTCCCTATCGACTGACTACACAGCATGTAAATACCCACTACACGGCGTGTAGTCGGTTTTTACACCTTTCATCATGAGAATGGCTACACGCCTTGTGTAATTATCCCACATGACCAAAGTACACAGTGTATGGACAAGTACATGGCATGTACTTACAATGTGTGTGATTTTCCCCTGTTTTCGTTATTTTCTCAAAAACACTTATGGAAAAAGGGAGATAAGAAACTCGTACCTCTAGAACAAGAACCGGGTTCTTACAAACTTCCCCCCTTAAAACAATTTGTCCTAGAATTACCATTATAAGGGTGGTAAAGATAAAGCTCAGAAAAACTATTGTCACTGAGCACGTACTTTGTTCCTCCACTCCCAGTTTTTTTCCTACACTCGGCCATGCTTCCATATCACTCGTATGAGAGGAACTGACCGACCATATAGAACCTTCATGCTCCAATCAACGATACGAATCAGATGATCCTCAAAGGATGCATTGTCATGAAGCTCAAACTTCTCAAGCTGAAAGACGTGAGATGAGTTTGAAAGATAACGGCGCAACTGAGATACATGGAAGATGTCATGCATGGCCTAGTACCTCTGTGGTAACTACAACCGATAGGTAACCGGGTTAACTGTCTCTAGAATCTCGAATGGTCCGACATTCCTCGGTGAAAGTTTACCCTGTCTCTTGATTCGTCTGTGTCCCAACCTCGGTGAAACATGAAAGAACACCTGACCCCCAACCACGAACTCCGAGGGTCATCTGTAGCGATCAACATAAGATTTCTGATGAGACTGTATGGTAGCCATCCTCTTCTAAATCAACTGGAATTGCTCAGAAGTCTCCTACACGAGGCATGGTCCCAGTAGAGCTGCCTCACTTGCCTCCATCCAGCACAAGGGTGATCAGCATAGCCTACCATATAAATCCTCATAAGGTGCCATCTCAATAGTCTCCTAAAAACTGTTATTGTAGGAAAACTTTAATAGGGGTATATGCTTCTCCCAAGAGCCCCCAAAGTCTAGGACGCATGCACACAACATGTCTTCAAGCACCTGTATCGTACGATCTGAATAGATATCGGTATGAGGGTCATATGTTGTGCTAAGAAGCACCTGTTTACCTAGTACTCTCTAGAAACTCTGACAGAAAGGAGACGTGAAACATGCATCACTATCTGAAATGATAGATCGAGGAACCCCATGAAGACATACAACCTCTCATATATACAGATTTCCGATCTCGTCAACACCGAAGGTCTCCTTGATCGGAAAAAAGTTAGCTACATTTGTGAGTTTGTCCACAACAACCCACACGACATCATTGTATTGAGGTGACCTCGACAACCCAGTACCGAAGTCCATCACGACATCATCCCATTTGCACTCTAGAATGGGTAACTGCTGTAACACTCCGGCTGGACTCTAATGCCCCGCCTTCACCTACTGATAGGTAGAACATCTCATTACAAAACTAGCTACTTCTCTCTTCATACCCGGCCACCAGTACTGACATCTCAAGACATGATACATCTTGGTAACTCCAGGATGAACTACCCTAGATGAAGCATGAAACTCCCACATCAACTCTTCGTATATATCCCATGGAACCCATAGTCATCCATGGAATCACAGTACTTTATCATCGCCTATCGTCCACCCAGGAGGAGGGTCCTCACTTGCCACCGACTCCCATATAAATAGGCCTTCTGAATCAGATAGTTGTCTCATCCTCATTATATCCAAAAGGGTAGAAGTAACAAATAAAGATGAAAGGTTTTCCCTTGACTTTCGTGCACCTCCAAATGCATCTCAGAGAACAAATTCATAATCTACCACTCACCACTAGCCTCATGAACCGCCTGTGTCTGAGTATTCATACTTAGTGCAGCAGTAAATGCATTTCCCTTACCAGGTGTATAGGCAAGCTCAAAATTGAAGGACTGAAGGTATTCAACCCACCTTCGCTGCATCAGATTCAAGTCATGCTGCGTAAATATATACTTGAGACTTTTGTGTTCGTTGAAAACAAAAAATAATCTCCCAAGAGATAATGTCTCTAACATCGTAACACATGTACAACTGTAGCTAACTCAAGATCATGCGTCAGGTAATTCCTCTCATGTGGCCTCAAGTACCGAGACTCATACGCAACCACTAGATCGCCCTACATCAACACATATCCCAGCCCAATACCTGATGCATCACAGTAAACTGTATAGCTCTTTCCCTGATTTGGAAGTATCAGGATTGGTGCTGATTTCAACCTTTCCTTCAGCCCCTGGAATGCCGTCTCACAAGCTTATGACCAAACGAACTTCACACCCTTCTTAGTCAAACCCATCAACGACGCTGCTAAGAGGGAGAAGTCCTATATAAAATTCCTTTAGTAACCAGCCAGCCCCATGAAACTCAGTATCTCAAACACATTCTTAGGATTATCCCTTGAAACTAGTGCTCTCACCATCTCTGGGTCTACTTCATCTCCTGCCTCTAAGATAATATGACCCAGGAAGTGTATCCGGTCCATCCAAAAGTGGAACTTTGAGAGATTAGAATATATATTATGCTCTCTCAGTGTACTCAATATGATCTCAAGATGAGTGGCATGGTCATGTCAAGTGTGAGAGTTCACCAAGATATATTCCACGAATACTACCACAAAAGAATCCAGATAAAGATGGACACACGATTAATCCGGGCCATGAAAATTGTTGGCGCGTTCGTGAGTCCGAACAGCATAACCAAGTACTCATGTAGACCATAACTACTCCTGAAGGCTATGAGAGGTATATTAGATGGTCTAATGCGCAAATGATGATATCCAGATATTAGTTCAATCTTCAACAACACTCTTGAACCTTGAAGTTGATCAAAAAGATCATCAATCCTTGGTAAGGGATATTGGTTCTTGACTGCCAACTGGTTCAGCTTCCAATAATCCACACAGAGTCTGAGGGTACCGTCCGCCTTCTTTGCAAAAAAAAAACCAGATAACCCCAAGGAGAAGTACTAGGTCGGATAAAACCCTTTGAATGTAACTCCTCTAACTGTCTCTTGAGCTCGTGTAACTCAGGTGTAGCCATCCTATAAGGAGGAATGGACACTGGTGCTGCTCCTGGCGTAAGCTAAAAAGAGAAATCCACCTCATGTTCTGGAGGTATACCTGAAATGTCGTCTGTGAAAAGATCCCTGAAATGATCAACCACTGGAGGGAAGTCCTTCTGACAAGTCCCCAGATCATCCAGATATAAACTCACAATTTGGGCTATGACTGCACCTCGCCCACGATGCTCTGGTCCAGCTTGACTCGCCTGAACATCCCACTCGCCTTTGTATAGAAACTCTCTGCCCCTGGTGAGGTGAAATTCACCCTATGACGATAGCAATCTACAAAGGGTCTAAAGGGAACCAACCAGTCCATCCCGAGAATAACATAATATCTCGTCATCTCCAAGACACAGAGGTCCCAAAGGAAGTGACACCCACCAACCTCAAGGGGGAACTCCCTGCACTGACGCACACCAGTCGTTCTATTCCCCAACGGAGTTTCTAGAATCATAACATCAGAAGAAGAATAAACACATAGCCCAAGGCTCTCCACAACATGCACAGATACAAATCTATGTGTAGCACCCGTATCGAAAAGTACTGAAGATAAGACATAAGCTACTAGAATAGTACTCATGATAGTAGAGGGTCTGGGATCCTACTCCTGTTGGGTTTGTTTCACTACATATGCATGCCTAGTGTCGCGACCCTATGACACAACCTGGCTACCCTGAGCTGTCCCACCCTAATGCCTCTAAGATCCTGGTGTCTGGCTACCACTACCACGACTACCATATCTGCCTGCACGCCCTAGCATATTACAGTTTCCCTACTGGTAAGAAGCTGCTGGTCATTCTCCTGCAGACAGAGTCTGCACAGAACCCCTCTCACTAGCCACTGGTGGAAATGACCTACAAAAGAATTGCAGATGCCCCATCCTACCACAAGCTCAACATTCCCCTAGGTCACGTGGACACTGCTCTCTCTTGTGCCCTCCTTACCACACTGGTCGCACATGACCTAGACACCTTAAACATTATTCTGGATGGTACTTCCACTGTGAGAGAACTCCATCTACCTCTTCCTCTTATCAGAAGTAATAGTAATAAAAACTGGTGTCGAACCATCCTGGCCCACCCCACTAGCTTCCCACAGATTCTGCTTAGTAATTAGTGCCTGGTTCACAATAGCATGTACAGTAGGCAACCTAAAAACATTCACCAGTGCACAGATGTCATATCTAAGACCATCCTCAAAGCTTCTATCCCTCAACGTCTCATCACCCACTAGAACGGGTGAAAAACGCTGAAGCTTGGTGAAATGAGCAGAATAATCCATCACTGACATAGCGCCCTACTGCAGATTCATGAACTCTCGAGCTCTATATGCCCTCATCATCTCTAGGAAGAAGAATCCACAGAAAGATGTATGAAAATCTTCCCACGCCATGTCTCTGTGATGCTTTGACTGGGTGGTAACATCCTACCACCTCTTGGCGGAATCACGCAGCATATAAGTCGTGAGTTTTTCCCTATTCCCTGGAGGCGTCTCAAGATGGTCGAAAATATTCTGCAATGAATCAATCCAAGAATCTACAACCTTTGGTCCACCATCCCAAGAAAACGTAGGCGGATGCTGCTGCTGGAAGATACAAGTCAGCTCATCCATAGATGCAGCAGCCGGTGGTGCTCCCTAAATGGTCTGCATGAACCGCATGAAGCCTTCACAAAACTGCGCATCCACGCCTGTGTCCAGTATAACGGTTGGTGCCGCATTTGGCTCTCCTAGAGGATCCACTAGTAGCCCATGGCCTACCATCTCTGTTGTATAATCATTACTTCTCCCCTGGAAAACAATGCGTGGTCGTATTGGCAGCATGAATCTACAAGGTCAAATGCACACCTTAGATCAAGATTATCAAAGATCGAAAATAAGGAAACATAGAAGGAAAGTTTTCAAAATTTTCAAAACATGACTACACGGTTTGTTCTCACAACCGTTCACATGGGAATGTATTCTAGCTTAAATTGGACGTGTAACACCCCAAAGACACGGAGTGCCTTCTAGATACACTATGTGTACTTGAATCCTTTTTCCTTGCCCGAGTCCTTCTACATGGCTAAGACACATGACTGACTTTGAATAAGACTACATGACGTGTATGGAATATACATGGCCTGTATATTTTAATTTCCAACTACCTGTGTCGTTCGTGACACAGATGACTACTTGGCTAACACCACACGACATGTTACACCCGCACACGGTGTGTACACCACCCCGTTTCCCTAGACACATGGCTAAGTCCACATGGTCTCTCACCGTTAAGGACTACAAGGCGTGTCCTTCAGGTACACGGCGTGTTCAAGAAGAGGTAACACTGACCCGTGTTTGTTAGCTTTATGGTTGGGTCCCCTGGTCAGACTACACGGCGTGTTCCATGGTGGACACAACGTGTATGTCTCAAGGTCTCCTCCGTCTGTGTTGTTAGTTACATAGGCGGACTCCAAGCCAACACTACATGATGTGTACAGCTGGTACACGACATGTTTTTCCCAAACCTTTCCCTACTCCGTGTCCCCACCCACACGGTCTATGAAACGGGATGAGACTACACGACGTGTACTCAAAAAGTTTTCATTTCTTCCCAAACAGAAGAATAAACGGCATGTGTCCGAGGAACTACACAACGTGTATCTTGGGTTTTCCAGATAGTAATCCTCTAAAACTACTCTGAAACCCAGTAAATATAGAAAAACAACACATAAGTGCAAAATTACGAATTTTGAGGGCCCATACTCCCCGCGAATCAAAGTTTGGAATCTTATACATGTTATACAGAAGTAAACAAGTCAATGATCCACCAAATGCTGGTCATTGAGGGCCCATACTCCCCCAAAAACAAAGTTTGGCGTCCATCCTATCAACAGTATCACACGAAAAAAACCCTATCACATAGTAGGTATTTATCAAAGCAGCTATCACAACGACATGCTTTTCTACCACAACAACTATCACAACAACATGAAATTTCTAATTCTTCTACATGGCATGGAACTATGCATGGAATGCGATTTCTAGCATGTGCCTAAATGTTGCATGAGATGGCATACCCTCATCTCATCGGGTTTTAACTTAATATAACCCATGGATAACACAAAAACCGAACAGTCATAAGTGTGTCACCCAACAGTGAAAATCAAATCAACTGTAAAATTTGAAAAATCAAAATAATTGCTAAAATACGAGGTAGACAAGATTTTCCCTGTAAACAGGTTAGCTACTCCCGGGCACAACTTATTACCAACTACCATTTTCGTCCTATCCCTCACTAAGGCTTCAAATAGTAAGTCAAAGAAAACAACCGCTCTGATAACACTTTGTAACATCCCGGATCCGAGTGCCTCTCCGTAGGTGCCCTGAACCCGGTTGGTCACATGACCTCAAGCGCATTTCCCCAAACGCCAAAGGCTGCCGACAAGCAGTGAGGGCCCAGGTCTGATAGTGGGAAAACTATGATCTCATTTGTCAAAGTTTAGCGTAGCGGAATACAAGATAAAACATAAAACAAAAACAGAAGAAATAAACCATACACAACTGATATGAACAACTGTAGTAAAAGATAACCAACCGCTATGTACATAATGATGAAAGATGTCTCTATTCCAAAGAAAACAACAAGAACATGTTACAGAGCAGTACAATACGATAAAGTGTAAAGTACATGTACAACAAAACAAAATAGAACAGCCGACAGCATCATGAGCCTGAGCTCGGTCCCAAGCTCCCCTACACCTCAGCAACACTCAAGTAACAATATAGGGAACCATTCCCTTATCCACACCTGTAGCAATATTGTCTGTTTGGGTTGAAGACATGACCCAAAAAGGATTTGAGAAATGAATACCAGTAGGCACCCACCAAAGGTTTTTACCAACTATGAGTGTAAATGTGCAATAGCAATGTGAGTAGTAAATGCAATAAAATAAGCAGTACTCAAAAGTAAATAAATGTACCAGTTATATTTACATTTTTAATATTCATTTAATCATTCAATATAAGGAAACCACCATAGTGAATTTCTAAGTAAACAGTTAGTGTCCTCAGGCACGTAAACCCTTACCCTCAGGTAAATAGAATCCAAACCCATAGGAATCTACCCACAAAAATATCGAATAATTCCCACAGGCGTACGAGGTGTCACCCCCAAGCACAGAATCTACTGCCCACAGGCACGAAATAAGTTTCCCTCATACTGAACAGAGCACTGCCCATAGGCTAATCACAACACTGCCTTTAGGATAAACAAGTAATTGGGCCATTCCCAATATATAAATAAGAAATTTATATACAATTCATCTCATGGTAATTTAAGGCATGCTAAAATTTACGGTATACCCTCGGGTAACCTGGAGAAACGGCTAAACAGAGTAACACACCCTAGGGGTGGTCCTGGATCCAAGCGGTGATCCCAAATAGAAGTTTTTCAATTTCATTAAATTACCTATGCAATTATAGGTATTTAAAAAAGACACTGCCTCATCCATACGACACCCCAACATGGGTTCTTTGCACAAGGGTAGACAAAAACGCACAAAAGTTGGAATTTAAACACCAGACCACCTGTCAGTGTAGATGTGAAACAGCAGTGTGCAGTAGTAAATGCAATAAACAAAAATTTACTCAAAAGTAACTAAATTTACTAGTTATATTGCCATTTTTAATATTCATTTAATCACTCAATTTAAGGAAACCACCGCAGTAAATTTCTAAGTAAACAGTTAGTGTCCTCAGGCACGTAAACCCTTACCCTCAGGTAAAGAGAATCCAAACCCACAGGAATCTGCACACAGGCATATCAAATAAGGCCCATAGGCTTACGAGGTTTCACCCACTAGCACAGAATCTACTGCCCACAGGCATGAAAGAAGCTGCCCTTAGGCTGAACAGAACACTACCCATAGGCTAATCACAACACTACCCCCCAGGCTAAACAAGTAACCGGGCCATGCCTAACATATAAACAAGCAAATTATATGAAATTCCTCTCAAGTTAATTTAATACATGATAAAATTTATGGTATACTCTCAGGTAACCTGGACAAATGGCTAAATAGAGGAACACACCCTAGGGGTGGTCCTGGATCCAAGTAGTGATCCCAAATAGTAGTTTTTCAATTTCATTAAATTTACTATGCAATTATCGGTATATAAAACAACCAAGGCCTCATCCACACGACACCCCAACATGGGTTCGTAGCACAAGGGTACACAAAAAATACACAACAGTTCGAATTTAAACACCAGACCACCTACCTCAATCGCCCCTGATCAATATACGTGAACGACGCTCCTCAAAATGCCAGAGAATGACGTAGATCTGAGGTAAAAGAATTTTCATTCAAACGTAAATAAATTTTTCTTTGGAAAGAATTGGTAAGAACGGCTCAAGGAGAGGAGATAACTCACCCGTGTGGTTCCATGGAGATCGACGGTGTAGAAAACGGGTTCCCGGTGTGCGGTCGGGAGGTCCTCTAAGCTCCTGCCATCTCTCCCAAGCTCTCCTCCGGTTCTAATCTTCCAATATGAACAGAGGAGGCTACTACCCATTTTAAGTGAAAAAACAGACTACATGACGTGTACTATTGGGTACACGATGTGTACTTTTCATTTTTTAACTGTTCCTTCAGCAGCTTCTTTCCACCGCGACATTGTTCATCTATAAACATGAGTACACAGAGTGTATTCATGATTACATGACATGTATTATCACTCAGCTGGCCACCACATTACTATTTTCCTACCGACTGACTACGCGATGTGTAAATACCCACTACACAATGTGTAGTCATTTTTTACAACTTTCATCGCTAGCATGGCTACATGCCTTGTTTACTTATCCCACAAGGCCAAAGTAGACGGTGTGTGGACATGTACACAGCGTGTACCCACAAAGTTTGGGATTTTCCCCATTTTCCCTATTTTCTAAAAAACACTTAAAGAAAAAGGAAGAGAAGAAACTCATACCTCTAGAACAAGAACCAGGTTCTTACAGAACCGGCCCCGCGCCCCGGCTCGCGCTGCTCGCTGGCCGAGCCACCCCTGCTGCGATGCCCGCCTGCCACACCACCCACCGGTCGCACTGCCCACCGGCAGTTCCCACTCAGTCTCACCTTTCATCGGCCACACCTTCCCGGCCGCGCCGCCCCCCGGCCGGGCCGCCCGCGCCGCCCACCGCCCGCGCCGCCCGCCGCCCGCGCCGCCCGCCGCCCGCGACCCTCCGAGCCACCCCCGTTCATGCCGCCTGCGGCCCACCGAGCCGCCCTCGTGCCTCTCTGTGGCCCCTCGCGACCTACTCGGCCAGACCCAGTAGGCCGATTCGGTCTGACTGGGTCGGACTGGACCCGATCCCACTACGCCCTTTACTTTTTCTGGCCATATCTTTGGCACCAGATGTCTATTTGACGAACCATCAACGGTGATTGAAATCGTGGAGCGAGATGGTCCCTTTAAGAAAACTCCACTGGAGTTTTGGTTTGAGATGGGAAACAATTAGGTTAGATAGATCACAAATCCAACCGGGCCCCCGGGACTAAATGGCTAATAACTCACAGATCGGGCGTCTGATTGACGTGCCGTCTATTGCATTGAGACTCCCATGACATGGAGAACCTTTGAGATAATTCTTCATTAGAATTTGTGATATTTGGAGTATTTATTGGTAGCACGTGGAGCGGATCCTCCTAGAGATGAGTGAGCATAGTGTGGAGACCTAGTAACTGGCTGAGACCTGACGGCTACTGACCGTTTTGACTCGGAGTGACTCGACTAGCCCAGTGGGGAGTGCCTTGGTGTCGTGGAATACCCACAGTGGAGAGAGCCTTGGTGTCACGATAGACTCACAGTACTCGACAGGAGGAGTTCCATAATAGGATATAGGGGGGATCATGCTTGGTGACATGGCAGATCCATGGTGGGGAGTGCACTTGATGTCACTACAGATCCACGGTACTCGACAGGAGGAGTAACTCAGCAGTCCAAGGTTAGTGGGAATTGCGGTTGGTGTCACGGTAGGCCCACTGTACTCAATATAGGAGGAGTTATCTAGCAGCTGAGGTTTTGACAATGTGACTTGGGATGTTACTAGATACTACCCCTAGAATAAAATCCTGGTTTGAGCAGAGTCAGTTTTTCTGTTTTTTCCTAATGATTGAGATGGGTCACTTGATAACTTAGGTATATGTATGGGCATATATCTATGTAGAGTTATATGCTGATTTCTCTCTTTTTGGTTTATCCTTGGTTGATTTTGTGAGACCTTGAGGGTCTCGGGGTCCCTACTGAGTATTTTTATATTCACCCATGCACGGGCTATGCCCGCACCTTATTGTGTTGGATGTAGACGACCGACATTGTTGACTGACGACGAGATTACCAAGTTTGGATGGTACCTAGAGGTGGACCTTCTAATGAGTCGGAACACGAAGGAGATAGATGGAAGAGGAGTGCTGAGGAGGCAATCTATACCTACCATTCAGGTAGGAACTATGGAGGATGACCCAACAACTGAATTTCCCTTTCTTCAGTTGTATTGTATCACATTTGTACTTGTACTTTCCAGTTGGGATTGTATTCTGGCCCCTTTTACTTTCAACACTCTTTTATTATACAGTTTAATTAGTGTTTCATATCCTATTGTGTGCTTGATTGTGTGTGTGTTTACAAGTTATAAAAGCAATGCCTTCCTAGTTTTAAGGAATTACGCCTTTGGTGCTAGTCTCCACCCCTGGCCTATGGAAGGTGGGCATGGGGTAGTCACGACATGGGCCCCAGGGGATGTGTTGTGAAGAATTGGTATTAGAGGAGTCGATTCTACCGCAAAAATTAAGACTCTAATCTTTTATATGAAGAAATAGTGTAAGTTTAGTGAGTTTGGTTTTCATTTCTAGGAGTCCAATGTTGGTGCAACGACCGACGTATCCATACAACATGACCCCGACGTCTGATTTCTGACTCAGTGCATAAAAACACTAATTGTGTGTGTATTTTCAAAAGTTTTCATTAAGTCATCTCACCTGGTCAGCTTACCAGGTATACATTTTAACCGTTGCACAATTGTTTCTTTTCAGGACGCCTCTACGCAGACATCCGGATAGAGTTCCGAGAGTTGTATGCACTGATAGCCCACCGAGTGACGAGGATTCGGTGCATAGACCTATTCCAGTAGAGGCACCGGCGGAGGCACCATCGGTACCATTAACTATTGGGACACCGATGAAACCAGCCCCAATAGTAGAGAGTGCCCGCCTCTTGAGCATGTTGCAAAAGTTCCAGCGCCAGTGGCCACCAAGGTTCAGGGGAGAGACGAACCTGCAGGAGGCTAAGGATTGGCTGGAGGCTATGGTGAGAGTTTTCCGACTGGTAGGGACACTAGTTGATTTCATGGTGATTCTTGCTGCCAGCCTTCTACAGGCAGTAGTGGGCAGATAGTGGAGCATGATTCTCCAAGTTCACTATGAGGTAACGCTTCTCTGGGCAGACTTCGAGAGCCTGTTTTGGGAAGAGTTTGCTACAGAAACTCTTTGCGTAGTGCGGATTTAGGAGCTACTTCATCTACAGCAGGGAAACATGACTGTAGCTCAGTACTCAATAAGGTTCACAGAACTTTCATGCTACTCCACCTATATGGTTTGGGACCCATTATTTAGGGCTTGGACCTTTGATCAATGACTCAGGCGGGAGATCAGGGCTTCAGTGATCCCACTCTGCATCTCGACATAGACGAGGGTGTTAGAGAGAGCCCTCATAGTGAAGAGTTTCCTTCCTGATCAATCTATAGAAACAAGATCAACCACTAGTCGACATGTAGTAGAGTCTTTTGCAGCTGGCAACAGACAAATGTTGTAGAGGTCCAAGAGAACCAGACCGACAGGTGGACGACCGCATGATCCCGAGTCGATTTTTCGTGGAGCCTGAGGCTGAGACAGACATTCCATGAGCGGGTAGTGTTTCACATGCTGGGGGCAGGGTCACATGTCATGTGACTGTCTGACCTGCTGTACATATGATCAGCAGATGGTTGAAGGAATGCCCAAGCAGAGACAAAGGGTCGACCGAGGAGGTCCCCAGAGAGCAGGTAGACATGGAAGAGGAGATGGTCGTGAAGCTACCGATGGGAAATGATTTGAGGTATTACCACCACCACCACCAGGAGGTCCACCCCGGCCATAGGGAGCAGGTGGATAGGGGAGAGCTCTACTCCCGGAAGCTGAGGCTTATGATCATGGCACTCCAGATATCATTTGAGTTGCGATCTGTGTCTACTCCACCTTAGGTGTAGTACTTATGGACACATGTGCCAGTCATTCCTTCATTGACACTACCCTCATTTGGAGCTCGGGGATTCCGACGGAGCCGTTGGATCGATCCTTATGGATAGAGACTCCTATGAGAGTAGATTCGACGATTACACACTGGTGTCGGCAGTGCGAGCTTACTCTAGGAGGCGAGAGCTTCAGCTGGGATCTCCTAGTAGCAGCGTCAAGGCCTTAAGATGTCATCTTGGGTATGGACTAATTATCTACATTCCATGCTCAGATTGACTATATTAGGTGCAAAGTGCGGTGTTTCCACATGGATGGGACCAGGTTTAACTTTACTTGAGAGAAGGGAGCCTTTGCAGTGTAGGATGGACTTATCCGAAGGAGAGTGAAACCGATCACTAATCAGTTGGCTAGCCTTACACTCGGTGTTGTTGATGTGGAGAGTCCGAGTTATCCGGTAGTGGTGGACCAATATGAGGATTTCTTCACTGATGATGTTTTGGGTATACCTCTTCACAGAGAGGTGGAATTTTACTTTGATTTGAACCTCAGGACGACACCAATATCTACACCAGCATATCGGATGGCTCCCACTGAGCTTCATGAGCTGATGGTATAGCTGGAGGACATGTAGGGGAAGGGATTCATCTAACCCAATGTTTCTCCTTGGGCAGCCCCGATTCCGTTCACCATGAAGGAATATGAGAGCTTAAGGATTTTTATTGACTATCGGTGCCTGAACTAGGTGACCGTGAAGAATAAGTACCCACTTCTGAGGATTAACGACCTCTTTGATCTGCTGAAGGGATCATGGTGGTTCTCGAAGAGAAACCGAAAATCAGGATATCACCAGCTCAGAGTGCGAGATGAGGATGTACATAAGACATCCTTACGATGTCGGTATGGCCATTACGAGTTCTTGGTTATGGCAATCGGTGTAACCAACACTCCATCAGTGTTCATTGTACCCATGAACATGATCATTCATCCATACCTTGATCACTTTGTAGTGGTCTTCATCGATGAAATTATGATCTACTCGACTACTAAGGTGGAGCATGCCTGTCATTTGTGGGTAGTACTGGACACACTCCAAGAGCACCAGATTTATAGAAATCTCTAGAAGTGCTAGTTCTGGATCTGAGAGGTTCACTTTCTGGGACATGTAATTTAGGAGGATGGATTTTTAGTAGATCCAGCAAAGATTGAGGCGGTACTCGCTTGAGATCCACCCAGAAGTGTGAAGGAGGTACTGAGTTTCCTGGGTTTGGCTGGATATTACCAGAGGATTTTGCAAGACATCTCCAGACTTGCAGCACCACTATCAACCCTGATGAAGAAGGGGAAACACATCGTATGGTCGGAATGATGCCAAAAGAGTTTTCAGGAGCTGAGGTAGAGGCTGACTAGTGCCACCATGTTGAGGCTTCTAGAGGAGGGCATAGGGTACATATGTTTCTATGACACATCAGGGACCGGAGTCATATTTTCCCTGATTTAGGACCAATAAGTGATCGCTTATGGTTCTCGGCAGCTGAGACAACATGAGAAGAACTACGCAACCCATGACCTGGAGTTAGCACCAATGGTCTTCTCCTTGAAGATGTGGCAACATTACTTGATGGGTGAGAACTTTACATTATACTATGATCACAAGAGTATCAGGTATATCATATCTCAGAAGGATCTGAACCCGAGACATCGACGTAGGCTTGAGTTCCTCCAGAACTATGACTTAGAGATAGTCTATAATCTTGGGAAGGGGAACATTGTAGCAGATTCACTGAGAAAGAGATCTGGTATACAGTTTTTAGGAGAGGTGATGGAGTAGCTGGCCGCTTTACATATATCCTTTGTGGATAGAGATGGAGTAGATTTCCTTCAGTCTCCTACGGTCACTCCCCCACTTCTTTAGCAAGTCAGGGAGGCACAACATGGGGACGTTGACTATGAGACACAACATGCTCAGATATCCAGAAGACATGCACCTGATGGATTTTATGAAGGCCAAAGAATAACTGAAAAAAGAAAAGAAACTCAAATTATTAGTTATTCATCAAAGTTTCACTTAGTCAATGACCATATTTAGATGAGGATATATAGCTCTTAGACGGTGAAAAAAATTCATTTATTTACATCATGTTTTTGAGGAGCTCATTCAAGACATACTCAAACTTTTACTCAACAAAAAAATAAGAGCTTTGGTTTCATCTCATCGGGATAGAGATAAAAAAAAGAGACTTTTTTAGTTTGTGGATCGCTCAGATAAGTGCAGTAATTAGTGGGAATATGGTATCCTCCTATTGCTATAGTTTATTCATACATGATCTGCACAATAGGAAATTGATTATTAATCATAAAAAATTGGTGCAAATTGAAATATCAAATAGAAATTGTCTTTCTATGATTTTCAATGAGATCATAAATAGAAGGGGAGTGGAAAAAATACAAAGGAATCCTTTCCGAAATAATTTAAATTTTATAGTTTCCAGAGAAAAAACTTCGATAAAACAATATATTTTTAGTATCATAAAATATATAAAAATATATATGATAAGGTTTTAAAAATGAATGAAAATGTTCAAAATAATTTCTATTTTTATCTTATTACAACACCACAATACTATCGAATAATATTAATTCGTGTTTGAGTTTATACTATAATAGACTATACTCTATAGTACCACATAGTACCATCCAAAATGAAAATGAAGTCATTTTTTATGATTCCATAAAAACCTATTTTTTTTATTTTTGTTTTATTGTTTTATAGTATTATATCTTTCACATTGTTTATCATTATTTAGATAGGGTACCAAAGATAAAATACGAGCCTGTTTTGTAGAAATAGTAATGGATCTTTTTTTTCAAGGTTAATCTATTCATTCGTCTAGAGAATACTTTTACTTGATCACTAATAAATCGACTAATTAAACTCATGTTTCTATAATAAATTTGATCTCTTGATGGGATCATAATCAACAATCGCCTATGAAAAGATCGCATGGATTTACAAAAGGGTCGTTTAGATTTATCTATAGTTTGTTTATTCCATCCAGAAAACCCTATTTGATTTGGTCAGATGAATAAAAATAATAGATAATATATTATATAATGATAATAAAAAGATATAATAATGATATAATATATTCATTCAATTAGAAATAGTTTAGTAGATTATATATCTTTTTGTTTTTATAGAAAATGAGTTTTTATGTTATATTGATGTCATTTTTGTCTTTTTTTGACCACACATGGTTATTTTTTATTTATTTCTATTTATTATTAACCTAACTATGAATAAATCATATGAATATGAACAAACACTATATAGTTATAGTTTTTTTATCACTTTTAAGTGACTAGATGTCACATATCCTTTGAGTTATAAGGAACACCTATAGATTCCTTATGAATAAAAACACCTTTTCAAACATTGGCAAGTACAGAACTACATTAAAAAAATAACCGTGACTCGGGTTCAACCACATATAACACTTTTATCTTAGCCATGAACCCACCTTTGAATGATTGATTGAATCAACTGTTCTATGTCAATAACTAAAATGAAAAAAGGGAATATCATTAACGCACCTGGGAAAAAATGATTGATCTCTATTAATAGACCTGCTAAAGATACAAACCATAGCATACATAGTACCAGTGCAGTGGAAAGATAAGTTTTTAGATCTCACATTGATGATTATCCATTTTATTATTATTCTTTTGAACATAATGGGAAGTAATCAGATATTATAATAGAAAGTCATGGAATCTATAATTTAATTAGAAATGTATAATGTATAATGAAGAATCTAGTATCCAATAGATCCATTTTTTTCTATTCAAATAAAACAATCCATTTATTCTTGAAAATTCCCCACCAAGGATTTATCTTTTACAGCATTTCATATATTTTTCATAATTTTGTTTATTCTATGTTTTTTCTATGTATATATGAAATGATACACAAAATGAATAGAATAAGAGAGATGGTTAAATGTAAGAAAATTTGGTATAAAATAGAAAAAATAGGGAATCAATGATACAGACCCTGAAAGGGATGTAACACAGCTTGGTAGCATATTTATTTTGGGTACAAAATGTCACAGGTTTAAATCTTGTCTTCCCTATATCCTATATATCCTATTATTTTGAATTACTTTTTCTAAAATAAATATATTATAGTGTGCATTGATATTCAAATTGGACATCATTGTTTCATTATATGAAATAATTCTTACGTGTAATTTATATGGGAGGATTCTTACAAAAAGAACCATTTTATTTTTTATTTTATTTATTATATATATATTTTTATATTTTTATATTTTATTATAGATTTTATAGTATTTCTATATTAGTTATATAGTAGAGTATCAGTTAAAAGCACTCATAGTTCAGTTCGATAGAACATGGGTCTTTAAAACCCAATATCGTATGTTCAAATCCTACAGAGCCTGATTCAATTTTTCTTGTTACAATAATACAATTACATACATAGAAGAAAAAGATTAATTTGAACTCCTGTGAATTAAAAATGAAAAATAAAGATAAAAGTTAGATGATTTAGATTTTTCAAAGGTCCAACTGATCACTACGTCTATATTGTAAATATGCAGTTACGAATAATCCTTCTAAAGTAATAGGAATTATACCTAACACGATTGCAAATAAAAAAACTTCAATCATTTCAATTTGTTTAACAAGATAAAAAATTGCGATAATATCAATTCTATTAAAACTAATTACTCATAAATATCAATAACCAAAATATACTATGGAAAAAACTATAGAAATACTGGAATCCTATAGAAAGTGATTATATTTGAATTTGATGAATTGTTTTATTTCATTTCAAATAAGGCATATCTTAATGATTATAATAAATAAAGCAAAGGTGATAGTAAATACCTCTAGTAAAACCCTGAAATAACAACTTAGAGTATACATATTAATAATAGATCTACGTGAAATATTTTTTTTCACATAATATGTTTTTTTATAAAACTTATCTAAGTATCCGTGTTGAAAGATCCAAGTAGAGAAACAACAACACAAAAAAGCCAATTATCATTGTTTTGGATTCATCAATCATACTCATGATAGAAGACACTAAAGTGAAGATAATGAAATAGATATAAAAGAAAATGTTATTATTTTTTATAGTTTTTTACCTATACTTTCTGATACACCAACCAGTAGGTGTATTTTAAAAATTCTTGAATAAACTATGGGAATAAATGTATTGTGCAACTTTTAAAAAAAATAAAATACTCTATGAATTGAATAAATATTCAAATATAATTCATATAATTATTTTTTTATTAATTTTATTAAAAAAAATTCTATACATTTTACTTTATGTTATGAATGGGAGACTATGAAATTCGTTAAATGAATATAAAAAAATATTCCAAAAAATGGAACTTATTTAGTCTACATAAACAACTACAAACTGGAATTTTCTAAATTTCAGTCTAATATTGATTTGAATTTAATAAGAAAACTCTTATATAAAAGAAAAAGTATTCCTTTTTTTAGTGCATGACCTATGAAAAACAATAAAAAAAGTAAATTTTTTTTATTGTTCGATACTAAAAATTGTGTTTCTATGTTATAATAAAGATAGTTATACTTATTTGGTATACATAAAAAACACCAGCTGTAATATTTACAATATAACAAAGATATATTTTTTAGTCAATCAATTTGTTGACTGGTATCATCTTATATTTTATAGAATCAATCCATTTTAAATGAAGAATCGTTGAAGCTCAGTATGTCTGGAAGTACCGGAGAATGTTATATTTCTGATATTATTACTAGTATTTGATACTAGGTCATTATTAGTATTACTATACCTTCCCTATTCATTGTAGGTAGGTTATTCATTAGAACATGTTTAGCTTGTGATGTGTTTGGAATCCCCCTCCCAAACAAATAATTTACAGAGAGCCGGCAAGGAATTCCCTTAATCACTCTCTGTTTTGATCCTTTAGAACAACTCGATGAATTTATTAAATCCTTTTGGTAGGAGGCCCAATGACCATAGATCAATCATATCCCATTTTTAAAATGCGATGATTAGCTGTTCACGGACTAGTTGTACCTACCGTCTTTTTTTGGGATCAATATCAGCAAAGCGATTCGTCCAATGATAATCCTAATCCGAATTATAGAGCTATAACAAAATCAAATCCGAATGAACAAAATGTGGAATTGAATCATATCAGTCTTTACTGGGGCTTATTACTTATTTTTTTTCATACTATTTTATTTTCCAATTATTTTTTCAATTAAATAAAAAAATAATGATCATAAAAAATACTCTAATTCAATTTGGAAAGATAATAATAGAATTCAAATTCAATCCATGACTATTTATGTCTCTAGCATGATCAATTGATGAAATTTGGAGGGAGTGGGAAAAATGGCCAACACTACTAGAAGGATTCCTCTTTGGTTAATAGGTACTAAAACTAGTATTCCATTGATTGGTTTAATAGGTATTTTATTTTACGGTTTATATTCTAGATTGGGGTCATCTCGATAGTAAGAATGAACCGATTCAATGAAAAAAATTCCCTTTTTTATAATTCTTTATTCTTTATTTAATGGAAAATATTGAACTTCATTAATTTAGAGAAAATCTCTTCTTTAGTCTCTATCAAAATAGAATAAAGAAGAGAAGAAATAAAAAATTACTCAATTAACTATATTAGATAGCACAATAAAAATATAATTTCATAAAAATATTTATGTAGATCTATCTCTATCATATTAGAAATCATTTATATACAAATGGTATATGAATAAAAATGCACAAAATTTAAATATATGTTGAGAAATAAGAAAAATGATTCTTTGATCAATTTATTTATCATAAATATCAAAAATATGTTTGGTTGTTTTTTGACGAACTTGAGAAATCCGTAAATCTAAAAATTCATTTCTGACAATTGAACCTTCTAAAACTGTTTCATTTTAAGAACAAAAAATATTTGTGATAAAATAACAGACGCCATGAAGAAAAAAGTCCTTGGACACGTAATGAGTCTTGAAGTACTATTTCTACATCTCCCTAATGAAATCCTCCCACATTTGGATTACTTGTTAATGGTTGATCAAGTTTGATGGATTACCCCTATGAAATAAGGAGTTCTTGTCTTGGAGGGATAAGATAAACTACTTGACATTCATCCGATAGATCCATGATGGTTATTTCATATCTTCACTTTTGTTTTTGTCTAATTCTACTTACTACTTCTGATGCTATAAAATTATAAATTGTATTGTTACTCTTGCTCCCATCAGGATAAATCTGGCCTCTCCCCATGTTCCCACCTACATATGTGGGATATTTTATGAAATGAAAATCTTTCTTAGTTGCAGGGTCGGGGGATAGAATAGGAAGGTTTATTTCACTACATTTCTGACTAGGAATATGACCTATAATAAGAATATTTTTTTAGTGGGTCGATATCTCTAAAAAGACATATTTCCTATTTTTCTTTCATTTTACGAGAAATACGATTGGGGGGGGGGGGTGATAATTCAAACCCCTCAGGTAAAATAATAATAGACCCAAATTCAAAGACCCTTTTTTACAGTTAGTAAGAACTTTTTTCAGTTGTATATCATAAGGAATTTGAACAAATACTTTAAATAGAGTATCAGGAAGTACAATTATGGAAACTCAATATCCATAGGTTTATTAGCTAAATGGAAATCAGAATATACTATACAAACAGTTCATTCTAGTCGATTTTCATAACTATTCTCTGAAAAAATGGGATATGAATTTGAAATAGATTCGAGACTAATTATAATATTAAGATAAATTATAAGAATAATGAGCGATACAGAAAAAGATCAAGGAATTTTATTTGTTATCAATGAAAATGTATTTTTTTGCATGGTTCAATGATACCTACAATTTCTATAATAAAAAATTGGGTAGGCCCTTATTTTGTATAATTACCTAAATATGTACAAATAAAACTTGAAAAAATATTCACCACTCTTTTTTTAGAAGTATTTCTTGATGTCAAAAAATGAAAAGAAAAAATATGATCATTGTCTTATTAAACTTAATTTAATAGTTTTTAATTAATTCATGGAGTGATAAAACACTAAAAGTTCCAGGGATACATGATTTAAATAATGAAATATTCAATATTTAAAAATTGTATCTAAAATAACTCGAAAAGTGGAAACAAGACCAAATAGAATTTGATCATTATGATCAAATCCAAAATCTTTGTATACAGAGCCAATCAACAGTTCCCAACCATGGGTTTAATGGAATTCGATACAAAAATCCGTGACTAAAATAATAGAAAACGCTTTGATTGTGTTGTTTAAATTATATAGTAATTTATGAACCCAAGAGTGAATAATGAAATGCTTTTCATTCTCATTCCCCAGAAAAATAGAATAACCAAATAAAATCACGAAAGAAATGATGTTTGTTTAGATGTGTAATATTTCCTGAATATGATCTACATTATGAATCTTTTTCAATTGAATCTTTTCTTTATATATTCTGATATGATGTTTTTTTAGAGGTGTTTTTGGATCTTCTTTTATCATTTCCTCCAACAGGAGGAAATCCTCAAATTCTATAAATTTCTCTAGAATACGAAATTCTTGAATCTCATTCAAATATATTTTGAATTGTCTTGTATTCCACCAATTGAGATCCCAATATTCAAGACATTTATTAAAAAAGATAGAGATCCACCAGGGAAAAAATACAAAAATTGATACAAGATATAGAATGTGAATAAATGTTTTTTTCCATCTATCATATGTGAATTTTTTTAATGAACCCACATACTCTTTATTTGACTCTCTCATATGATCTAATGTTTTGATCAAGTCTTATATTTACATCTAAAGATAAAGACTATGAAAAATACCCTGTTTTTTTTGCGATTCAACAATTTGTCCTTGAATCTTGAAAGAATCGTGAAATAAAATTGAAATAAATTAATAAAAAGAAATAGAAGAGTATTTTTGAATGAAATAAAAATACATAATGATGGCTAGAAAATCATATTTTTTTTATTTTTATTCATTGAATATAAAAAAAGGATGAAAATTTATTTATTCCCAAATGTTTTTTATTTATTCATGGGATGAATCTTTTTTTTTTGATTTTTTACTAAATGCAACGCAGATTTCTATTATACAAAAATAGCTTTAGTTCGTTCAAATGAGCGCTCTAAAAAAAAATCAGTGAGTGATTATTTATATGATAGAAAAAATGAGATTCCTTACTTTCAAAAAGGGAAAAAAAATTCAGTTCATTTTGATCGGAACACCTAAGAAATAGGACAATTCGGCGACTTTTTGTTCAATTTTCCCGTGGAGTCATATTGTCATCTGTATGAATAAAAAAGGGAAATTCCACTTGACCTCTCAACTCTATATAAAGGAAAAGAGTACGAAAAGTCAAAATCCCCTCTTTCACTTCAATTCTGATGGACTGAATATATTTCATAAGGAATTGGAAAAAGATGCAACACTTTTTTCCAAGAAATCCCCAACGTAAAAAACACATGGTTAATTTTTTTATATCGAATCCATCATAAACACTACCCACACTCCATGATATTGTGAAATACAAATAGAAACTAATAAAAAGACCCACAATCCCATATAAAAACATTACAATCCCTTGTGGAAAAAATTTTATTTGATAATACGGAAATAAATATATCAAATTCCTACCAAGATAACTGGAAGTTCCGACCAATAAGAATCCTAATGAACCGAAAAAAGGATCAAGGCCCAAAATAAATTACTTTTTTATGGAACCTTTTATAAGTTCTATCCATATAAGGTCTGATCGGCAATTCATATAAGATCTACTATTTGTTAGCATTTTATTAGAATGGTGAAAATAAACCAAATGAATCTCATTTTCATATTACACTAAATATTTTTCAATCCATGTTTATTACTAGATATTCAAAAAAAAATGAATGAGATTGAAACCATGGAGTCTAAATAATATTATTGTTTTAAACATTAAGAAATAAAGAAACCATTACAATTGACGGAAAAACTAGGCCCACTAAAGGAACAAAAATAGAAGGTAAATTTAGGATTATCATAGTGTGAGTACCAACTGTTTGTTTATAGTTCAAAAGAAGGACATACCAAAGTCAAATTTAAATATATATTGATTATAAAATTGATCTAATCCCTCTATCCTATAATGAACCTTTGTATCTTGAAAGTGAGTATTTTCTATTAGTGTAAAGAATTTAACTAACTCATTTTAGACATTATTTTATTTTGTATTCTTTTTATTCAAAGGAATGAAAGAATGGAGCTGAAATAATTCACTCAGAAAACTTTTTAAAAGACTACGTGGTATGATTGAATCGAATAAACCCTTATGGAAAAAATATTCAGCCAATTGTTAACCATCAGGTACTATCTTATTTAATTTTTGTTCGAGGACTCTTTTACCTTCAAATGCAATGTACGAATTGGGTTTGGAAATAATTATATCCCCCAACATACCAAAACTCACTATCACCCCACCAGTCGTAGAAAAAGTAAAGATGGATATATTAAATAACCTTCTATTAGATTGAAAATAATATAAAGATGCAGATATTTTATACATTTGTATCAAGCTTGAACTTCATTCTTTCATGTGTTCCCCTCCAGAATCACACACTAAAAGAAGAGGTAGAAATTGATGGGATACATACTCGATAAAATGAGTTATTTTCTCACTGACTATGGATCTCATACTACCCTCCATAAACTAAAAATCCACCACTCCCATTTTTATGGGAATACCATTTAGTTTACCTATTCCTGTCTGAACAACCTCTGTTAATCCTGTCTTTATTTGATAAAAATCAATAATATCTTTATAAAGTTCCTCATCCGAATGGAATTCAATGGGATCTAGAGATCCCATTTCTTCATCCATTGACTCAAAAGTACCATGATCCATCAAAAGATTGATTGTATCCGAACTACTCATTTTCAAATGAGTTCTACATTTTTCACAAATATTCATTTTGGACTTAAAAAATATCTTATAATTTAATCCATAACAATTTTCTCATTGAACCCATAAATTACTATATTTTTGAGTTACATCGGAATCATTAGAAACTTATTTTAAAGTGAAATAACCATTTTTCTTGCTATTGATTATCATACTGGAAGAAATCTCACTTTCTCTATTGTTTTCACTTTCATCACAACAAATCAATCTATAAATATAAGTATCACTTCAGTTATCAATGTCAATTAATTTTGATATATTCTCAATATCAATTTAAGAATGAAGAAAACTGTCAATGAAATTAGTCATGTGATTCTTCTAACTATCTTTTTTAGCATACATGGAACTATCATAAGATGGATCCTCACTCTTATATCATTTCAGATAACTCAAATTTTTAGAATAATTCAATTTACTTTCTAGTTTACTCAGAAAAGAATCATTCTTTTCAATCCAAAAAATAATATTTTTAGTATCAAAATATATGTAATAACCATCCCCATTTTTGTCCCTAACTAAAAAAGTGTCATATAAAAAAAGAATGTCCTTGACACCGAATACAGGTGTGTAATGATAACTTTTACTATAACCAGCCCCATTCTTCATGTATTTAGTGAAAACCTGGTCTACTTTTTGAAGAGTTTCAATAAGACCAAGGTTTCCCATTGATTTAATTAACCCACACCTTTTTCTGAACTCCTCATTTAACAACATTGACTTATTTATGAACCAAATTTTTTTCATATATCTCCCCATTTGTTTTTTTGCATGAAAAATTAAATTATGATATAAATAGTCATTTGATAACAATGATATGAATTTTCCATTTCCTATAAAAAAGAAAGATATAAACAACCAATGACTATAACCCATTATTCACTATAAATTGAATGAATAAAGGTCAATAATAACAAGGTTTTTAGGAATACAATATTTATACACTTTATTTAATTATTCAATTTTAATTCAATTTGATGTCGTGTCAAATTCGCATCGAAAAAATGAAGAGACACCTCATTTTTATAATAGAATAATGTCTAATGAAATTTCTATTTCAACACGAAATGAAAAGGGAAATATACTAGATGGGTGGGTGATCAATCCATGTTCTGAAATAATGAAAGAAATGTATCAATTATAGTCAATTGTAGTAAGTCGTGCAATAAGATATGAAAAAAATAATACACCAAATCACTTTTATTCGGATCAATCCTTTTTTATGTAAAGATTGGGCCGAGTTTCATTGCACAATTATGAAAAGGGAACGGATGGTAATTACTATGAATTACTAAGTATCCACTGTGGAAAAATCAAATTTAATCAATTTCCATACTTCAAAAGTAGATGCTAATTTAGGAATCCATTTTCTAGCCTCAAGGATAATATCATTACCCTCACGATCAAGATCCCATCCCTCATTATGAGCTTGTACACATGCTTCTAGAGTGACTCGATTAGTTACAGAACTCGGTGCATTTCCTCAAGGGTGTCATAAGGTTCCTCTACTGAACTGTAGTACATAATCATCCCCAAAGATCTCAGTTAGAGCATGCATATGTCAAGCATGAATACCCCCCGATGCTACGGTAAAAACACCTGGTAGAGACACCCAATCTTGAGTGAAATAAATCCCACAACATCAGACTTTATCAATAAAATCATCTCGTAGTAAAACAAAAAACCCCAACGTGATGACTCTTTCCCCTTCCAATTTACATACAATAGTACCTGTGTGAATATGATCTCCACCAGACATATGTAAATCTTTAGTGAGTACACAAAAGTGTATTCCATGATTATATTGTCTATCAATTACCGCATGCATTGCATGATGGATGTGAATAAGTAGGCCATTATCTCAGCAATAATGAGCCAAGCAAGTATTTTCAGTGAATCCACCTATTAAATAGTCATGCATGACTATTGGAACTCTTAATTCTCTAGAAAAAATAGCCCTTTTCAACATTTCTTCACATGTACCTGCAATAGCATTTAAGTAATGCCCTTTGATTTTGCCTGCTTCAGCTTGTGCTTTATAAATGGATTCAGTAAAAAATACAAAATGATATCTCTAATGCATAAATGGTTGGTAATTGATGTTCTCAGAATCTTTTTGAAAATCAATTCCATCGTGAATACATTCATAAACTGCTCTACCATAGTTCTTAGAAGATAATCCTATTTTAGGTTTAATTATACATCCCAATAGGGGACGACCATAATTGTTCAATTTATCTCTCTCCACATGAATTCCATGAGGTGGGAATTGAAATGTTTTAGAATAAGTTTGAGGTATTTGCAGATCCTCCATCCATATAGCACATAGGGATTTGAAGCCAAATACATTACCCATAATAGAAGTAAACATGTTAGTAACAGAACCTTCTTCAAAAAGGTATAAGGGATAAGCGGCATAATTAATAAATTAATTTTATTCTCCAGAAATAGTCTCGATGTAGTAGCATCATCCTTTGTAATGATCCAGGATGGTATGTACATCAGTCCACAAAGTTTACGATGTACCAGTAGAAGATTCTATAGCTATGGTGGCCCCTGCTTCCTCAGGTAGAACTCCTGGAAGAGGCGTGACTCGGAATGATTCCAATATATCTGTATATTTGGCTTCGTAATCAAGAGTATAATAAGTCAATTTTTAATATTTAACACCCTATTTTAATCCAACACTTTCTTAGGTTTCTGTTTGTGGTGACATAACTCCTACCTCGCAAGAACTCATGAATTAAAAATTTTCATAACAAAAGATTACTCAACATGAAGTACTGAAACCTTTCTCAAGATTATTTGACAAAAATGTCGACAACATTAATTATAGAATGATTCATTATTATAACCATGGTAAAAAATTATTTAGTAGATGTTAATCGAGGACCAATTCATTTTATAACCATCATGGGGAGGTCGGAATCATCCTTTGGGACCTCCACCACATTTCAAGGATTCTAATTTTGGGGGAAATGTATGATGAATTTCTTCCAATGGAGAATTCATGGGAGGATCGAGTGAATATTCCATGGTTGGTTAAGATGTTGGTGGACATAGTTTTAGAGGATTATAAATATAAGTAGACAGTATGGGATTTCCACTTCAAGATGTTGTTTGGTCATTTCCTAAAATTCCCTCATGAGCATCCTGCTAATGGAGAGAGAGCACCCATGAAATTTAATGTGAGGCCTCGTACCTTCCCAAGAGGTGCTCAGTGCAACAAGGAATATTAATATTTGAAAATACTATAGGATATATAACAATAACTATGGAGGTAAAACATTCACACTAATCATCAACAGGTGCTTTATTCCCTAAATACATTCTTATTGTATGCTTCGTCATATGTATAGCACAACCAAAAAAAATCCTTTTTTCATTAGGAATCCATTTTTTTAATAAAAATGGCTAATACATTATCTTTATCTATATAAGAACAAATATTTAGATCTATTAATGAAATTTCTATTCCATAAAAGAATATAATGATCGGTATTTTCAATCATAAACAAATACGTTACTTTATTAACATTTTGATTACTAATTCCATTTTAAGAAAATAATGGGTTGATTGAAATTTCATTTAAAATGCACTAAAAAATTGAATTGAATTAAGTAAACAATAGAATTTATTATTTTAGGTTAGAATATGGTACTAAAAATGAGACCAAATGTTAACTCCTTTTTCTAATTAGCTGGTCCACTAGCAATCAGACTTTATTTTGTACATTTTCTAATTTTCACAAAAAATTTAAAACATATTTATTTTTTACTTTATTTCTTATCTATATTTTTTATATTATTACTTTAATTTATTATATTATTAGAATCAATACTAAAGGTCTTGGTGTTTCCACAGTTGAAATAAAAAACATGGGGGCATTTATCAAATCATTGGTCCGGTACTGGATGTAGCTTTTCACCTGGGAAAAATGAAAAATATTTACAATGATATGATAGTAAAAGGTCGAGATATTGTGGGTCAACCAATTACTATGACTTGTGACGTAAAAAAATTATTAGGATATAATCTAGTGACAGATGCCTCTATGAGTAATACAGATGGTCTAATGAGAGGAATGTAAGTGATTGTCACATGAGATCCTCTACATGTTCCATTTGGTAAAGAAAATCTCGGATGAATTTTCAACATACTGGGAGAGCCTGTTGATAATTTATGCCCTGTAGAGACTCGAAAAACATCTCTTATTCATAGATCTAAACCTGCCTTTATATAGTTAGATAATAAATTATCTATTTTTGAAACATGAATTAATGTTGTAGATATTTTAGCTTCTTATCATCGTGGAGGAAAAATAGGGCTTTTCAGGGGAGCGGTAGTGGGTAAAACAGTACTCATTATGGAATTAATCAATAATATTTCTAAAGCTCATGGGGGTGTATCTGTATTTGGTGGATTAGGTGAACGTACTAGTGAAGAAAAAGATCTTTACATGGAAATTAATGAATCTGGAGTCATTCATGAAAAAATTATTGCAGAATACAAGGTGGCTCTTGTCTACGATCAGATGAACGAACCACCAGGAGATCATATGAGAGTTGGTTTGACTGCCCTAACTATGGAGGAGTATTTCCATGATATTAATGAACAAGATGTAATTTTATTTATTTATAATATATTCTGTTTTTTCCAAGCAGGATATGAGGTATCCACCTTATTGGGTAGAATGCCTTTTTCTGTGGGTAATCAACCCACTCATTGCACTAAAATGGGTTCATTACAAGAAAGAATTAATTCTACTATGGAAGGGTTCATAGCATCTATTCATTCCATTTATATACCTGCAGACAATTTGACTGACCCTGCTCCTATCACAACATTTCCACATTTAGATGCAACTACCGTACAATCCAGAGGATCAGCTGCAAAAGGTATCTATCCAGCAGTCGACCCTTTGGATTCAACGTCAACTATGCTCCAACCTAAGATTTATGGTGAATAACATTATGAAACATTGAAAAGATTCAATAAAACATTACATCATTACAAATAACTTCATAACATTATAGTTATTCTTTGGTTGGACGAATTATCTAAAGAAGACAATTTAACTGTAGCTAGAGCGAAAAAAATTGAACATTTCTTATCACAACACTTTTTCGTAGCAGGAGTATTTACTGGTTCCCCAAGAAAATATGTTGGTTTAACAGAAACAATTAGAGGGTTTCAATTGATCCTTTCTAGATAATTATATATTCTTCCTGAACAAGCCTTTTATTTAGTGGGTTACATAGATGAAGCTATAACGTAGGATATAAAATAAAACGAAATGGAGAGAAAATTGAATCAATGATTAACTTATATCTTTTTGATCTAACTCCTAATCGATGTGTTTGGGATTAAAAAGTGAAAGAAATCATTTTATCTACAAATAGTGGGAAAATTGTGGTATTACCAAACCATTCCCCTATTTCCACTACAGTAGATATATGAATTTTGAGAATACAACTTAATGAACAATGGTTAAAGATGGCTCTTATGGGTGATTTTTCTAGAATAGGAAATAATGATATTATTATTTTAGTAAATAATGCGGAGAAGATTAGTGATATTTACCCATAAGAAGATCAACAAACTCTCAAAATAGTAGAAGAAAAATTGATAAAATCCAAAGGGAAGATACAAATTATCGAGGAAAATATATCTCTAAGACTATTGAGGATACGAGTAGAGTCTATAATGTAATTTTTCATAACTAAACTAGTGGATTTTTCCAAATAATCAAGAAGGTTTGTTTATATACCCCTTATCTTTTTTTTCCTGATTGAATACAAAATCCAAAATCATAATAAAGAATAAAAAATATATAAGACAGATTCTATTCTAAATGATATAACAAAAATATTTCATTCAATTCTTATTACTATACCAGATTTCTATACTAGATTTTTATTTCCATTCTATTTCTCTATAGAAATAAGAATTGATACCTACTATTGGATTTGAACCAATGACACATGCCGTATAAAAGTAGTACTCAAACCACTAAGTTATGTAGGTAATGTATCATCAAGACATACCCATCACATATTATAAATGGAATAAATATTGTTTATAATCAATACAAAAAGTTCAGAACCTTTCTATTAAAGATAAATCTTAAAATTTTATATACGAGTAGTCTATGATATTAATAAAAATACATCATGTGGTAAGAACTAGATTTGAACTAGTGACATGAGGATTTTCAGTCCTCTGCTCTACCAACTGAGCTATCCCGACTTTTCTAGATAGTTTATGTCTATGTCAATGAAAATTATTGATCATTTATTACAAAGTATTGTTTTATCCATGGTTTTTAGATAAAAAACAAAGTGATCTAAAGTCAAAATCCATTTTACAAAACATGTTTTCATAAAATTGAATATATTTTAGAAAGAGAATTAGAGAATGAATGACTAAATAATGAATTTTGGATGAATATCTAACGAAAAAAATAAAACTAATAAATCGTTAGTTAGAAAATCAAATTCAATGGGATTTTTGTGTGGATAGAGGGACTTGAACCCTGAATATTTCTAAAGTCAATGAAATTTCCTCTTAATATAAATTTTGTTTTTATCCACATTATATATTCTACGAAGAATGGGACTCTATCTTTATTCTTTTAGGAAGAATAAAAAAATTTGAGACCATTGATTATTGACTTTGAGGAATCAATAACAATGAAATTATTCTACATATTCTACATATTAGTAGATTAGTACAATTGATTCAATTTTTTTTATTTTTCATCAAAAATAAATATTCAAGTCTTCATTCCTCATTTTTTTATACATGTGATACCTATTGATTTATTTCTGGAGTTTCTAGAGTTTTGATGATGGAAGAATTTTTATTGATTCTACCAGCCAAATATCATCAACTCTATTATTTAGAACATATTACATTGAGTCACTATACCAATCCTTTTCTTATTGTCATTTTCTTGGATAAGATCCCGTTTTTTTAGAAATTAGGATTTTGCTCAGGATTGCCTATTTTTATTAATTTCAGGGTTTCCCTAAATTTGAAAGTGATCACTTCGTAGGTTTCCATACGAAGTCTCAGTCCATTTTAAGTCCGTAGAATCTACCAATTTTGCCATATCCCCTTTTTTGATATTTTAATCTCTGTAAAAAAGTAAAAAAATGTCATGTTCTTATTTTCCTTTTTTATGCTGGAACATTTGAATTCTTGATTTTTATTTTTTTATTTATACTAATTACCAACCATTTCCATTCCTCTTATTTTTTTTTCATTTTTTATTATGATAACTCTAGCAGTCGATATTTTTGTCTTATTCTCTTACCTTTCAGAATAAAATCATTTGTTTTTAATTCTTATGGATTGCATCTTTCACTTTTATTATTCTTTTATGTCAATATCTTTGTCACTAAGCAAATTGATAAATATTTTTTAGCAACGAATAAACGAATATAATTATAATATATAAATATAATATAATTAAGTTAAGTATAGTACACTATTTTATTTCACGTAGAAGAATGTATAAATACAAAATACATTTTGAACTTTTAATTATACATTTAGAATTTTGTGATGGTAATGATAGGAAATTGTATTCTATTATCAATTTTATTCTATTATAATTGATATAATTGATATTCTATTTTCCCTCTTAGCTCATAGGTAAGAGCATCGCATTTGTAATGTGATGGTCATCACATTTAGTTCAGTTTTAATTTTTATTAGGTTTTTTCTATAAATAATATGAAAAATAAAATATCAAAAGAAATTAATGAATAAATATAATAAATATAAATCAATAATAAGGATTCTTTAAGTCATGTTACAGAGGGCCTTGTTTCTAAAAAATAAACCATCTCGGGGCTTTACTGGGACTAACTAATAAAAGGCCTAGGTCAGGAAGTGATGTTAGAAACCAATCATTCTATGAGGAAAAAATATCAGTATCATATTCATTTAGAATAAAAATAAAAATTTTGGTTTAATTATTGTCTTACAGAACGAAAATTATTAAAATACATTCATATTGCCATAAAAGCAAAAGGGTCCACGGGTCAGATTTTACTACCACTACTTGAAATGAATTTGGATAACATCCTTTTTCGATTGGTTATGACTTTGAATATATATGAATTCCTCCATTTGATTAACCATAGAAATATGTTAGTTAATGAATGTATTTTGGATATACCAAGTTATCGCTGAAAACCCCAAGAATTGATTACAAGAAGGAATAAAAAATTCTAAAGTTCTAATTTGAAAGAATGTGGATTCATCCTCCCATGAAAAATTTCCAAAACATTTGTCTCTTCACCCATTCCAATATAAAGGATTAATCAATCAAATCATAGATAGTCAATGGGTAGGTTTGAAAATAAATGAATTTCTAGTCGTAGAATATTATTCCCGCCAGAAATAAAACTAATGAAAAAGATATACCAAAGGCTTGAGGATATTTCCCTTTTTTTTACTTTCACCTGAATAATAATAGGAAATGGTAGGTAAATAGTTAGCCCAATATTTTTTTAATTCATATATGATGAATCAGTGAGTTTTTTATTGATTCCTTGTCCATTATTTCTATTTCTATACCATAGAAATTTAGAATTAGGTAAAATATATCAAATATATATAAAATATATAAAATATATATCATATATATCAAATATAAACCAGATTCTTTTTTATACATTTTTTCGGTCAGTCAAATTTAATTAGGTGATGAGAGAGTCTGTAAAGAGAAATATTCAAACCCTCTATAAACAAAAGCCTACATAGCAGTTCCAATACTACACCTTTAACCACTCGACTATCTCTCCAAAAAGAAAAGATTAGTACCCAGAACCTAAATGAATAGTGAGGTATTCATGATTTATATTGTTAAATAAATATTTTTCCTTCACGGGGAGAGACTCAATTGTATTGTGGTAAAATGTAAGATATTTTTTTCTTTATTTATTCATTTAGAATGATAACACACAATAAAAGGACTGATATTTGAGTCATTATTTCATCTATCTATTTTTTTAGAATGAAGGGTTTGATTCATTAACTTCAAGAAAGTTCTAATTAAGATAGATCCCCATATAAAAATAAAAAATCTCTATTGGATTGGGTAAAATAAAAAGAATTGGATTCAAAAAATTGATTCTTACTTCTTGGAAAGAAATAATCAATTGAATAGGAGTAAGGTCATATCAGTTTTTAAAATGTCTATTTTTATGCTATTTTGTACTGTATAAATTCTTTTTTTGTGCGCTCATTTTCCTATGATAAGGAAAAGATAATATAGAATGGATGACTCCTCTTATTATTCCTCGATAACAGATCAATGAAAATTTTATTAATAAAAGCTTTTCAATTGTAGCCAATATATTTTTACGAATGACTCTGACAACTTTAAGAGAAAAGGAAGCATTTTCCTATTACAGATATAGTGTGATTTGATTCTTTCTTTTCTTTTTCTTTTTTTTGAATGGTCTCTCTCATCAGTCTTACCAGAAGAAATACTTAGGATAGAAAAAAATGAATAAATCTACGCTTTTAGAAGGTGAAGTTTGGAAGTCAAATAATTACTTCTTTTGTGTATACCTCAAGTTAATGAAGCCTTAGATTCTTTCATTTTCAATTCTATTATTAAGAAAAAGGTTACATATTTACATATTTAGAAAAAGAGGTTATTTGTGTGTGATTGTATGACAAGTCAATCTCCTATTCTAATATCCAGTACAAATGGTAACATAAGTAAAAATAAGTACTAAACACATGAGAATCAAAAACACAAAAAATTTGTTATAAAGAATCCTCATGATGATTAGATACGGGAGGGGGGTTCACAAGAATGGCCGGGACAACAAATTTCCAACTTATTCATAATTTATTTAGATACCAGTATAACCATCAAAGAATGTTAAAGTGATTCATTCCTGGAAATAGAAGGGTGTTGAGAACAATGAAATTGTTGGGATTCATTTTTACATTTTTATCCATCTAGTACAAAAGAACTTGATCTTAATAATCATATGAAGGTTCCTTACAGGGGGTTGGATAGATATTACTTGTAAAAAACTAGCGCTGCTAAATTTATAATGATCATATTTTTTTCTATATTTTTTTGTGGATTCCCTGTAATTCCTCATTATGAACATTAAGGGAGGATCCGTATGTGGTGAAAATATCATGTACAGTTCTGGAACATAATTTTTTTATCACACAACAACCACAACATATGTTAGCGCAATCCGAAGGAAATTATGCGGAAGCCTTAAAAAATTATTATGAAGTTATGTGACTAGAAATTGATCCCTATGATCGAAGTTATATACTCTATAAAATATGCCTTATCCATACAAGTAACGGGGAACCTAAAAAATATTTGGAATATTATTTTTGAGCACTTGAATAAAAATCCATTTTTACCCCAAGCATTTAATAATATGGCCGTGACCTGTCATTACGTGTGACTATCATAACTATACAATAAAAATATATATAATATGATCGTAAAAAAAGACTAGAAAAAAGGCTTTCTACACTACATATAGGATCAATCGTCTGAAATAATGATTTTTATCAGATGTAGAGATGTAGTTAGTTATAGAGAAAAAACTGCATAGAAGTTGATAAATATAAAGACATAGTATATATACTTTATTTTATGGATAAAAGGATCAAGAATTAATCATAATTGATGGAAGCACTGTAAAGATCCAATTTTTTTTATTTTTTTCCATCTGATATAATGAACATAAATGCAAATTGATTAAAAAAAATATGAAATGATATTTAGGAATCAACTTATGTAATAGAGTTGATCTACTAATAAGTCAATGTATTAAGCAGCAGTGTAGGACTATATCCCAAAGAGAGTAAGTATTTATTTTTAATGAGGGAAATTATTTTTCAAGGATTATATATATATATATATATTTATACTATACAATATAATATGAAAATATACATATATAATATAATATGAAACTAGGATAGTTACCTTTCAAAAAATTTAAAGAGTCAAAAATGTATCTACATTACATCCTTCTGATTATAAAGGTGGGAGAAAAGATAACACTATTCATCAAATCAAAATGATTGTTTGAAACTTATATGTATTGAATGAATCTATTTTGGTTAACCCAATAAAAAAATATAGAATAGAAAATAATCAATCTCATTTTAGTTAGTTGAGATATGTTAGAATAAGATACTAAGTCGTACGAGATGAAAATATCATGTACGGTTCTAAGGAAAGGAATGAACCCTATTCCGACTGGGGAGAACAAGACATTCGACAGAGAGATTCTGAAATTGAGGACGCTTGGTTAAATAAAGCAATGGAGTATTGGAAACAAGCTCTATCACTTACTCAGGGTCATTATATTGAGGCTCATAATTGGTTAAAGATCACGAGATGCTTCGAATTAAAAAGAAATCTATTTTGATTCAAATGAAAATAGTTAGTTAGTTAGAATTTTTTATATTGATATCCGTTTTCCCCACAAATAAAATGTATCCTTCTTCTTGCTAGTAAAAGCCCAATAATTTTATTATATCTCTTCAAATAACATTCTTTTTTGGAATTTCGTAGGAAGGTGTAGAGTATATAATATCTTTTTTCATTTTCATAAAAAATAGACCTTCAGATGACTAATGGATAGGGGGTCAACCTTGAATAATGACTTCTCGCATTATTTGAAAACATAATGAAAGTCATATTATTACTTCAAAAATATACTTCTATTAATATGTATAAATAAGTTCCATGTAGAGTATCACTGCTAAATTGCACAAAAAAAGTATTTGGCCAATCTTTATAAAGAATAGATAAACAAAATAAGGTCTGTTGAGTGTATAATATCAATATTATAATATATCTGAAAACTTTACCTGAATCAACAACTTACAGACTTCTAGTGATGAATAACATTATTTAAAAAATATTCAATTTCAATTAAAAAATTAAAATATATCAAATATGAAAGAGGGAAATATGACTATAAAAATATCTATAATATCTATCATAGGTATACTAATTAATTTTCACTATTGAAATGCATATTTTTTATGTGTTGTGTGGAATAATAGGAGGACTCAATGTTTATTCGTTCTCTAGAACCAGAAGTCAAAATTTAGGTAGATAAGGATCCCATAAAAACTTGTTTTGAGGAATGGGGAAGACCCGGTCATTTCTAAAGAACAATTTCTAAGGGCCCATATACTACCACTTGGATCTAAAACCTACATGTAGATGCTCATGATTTTTATAGCCATACTAGTGATTTGGAGGAGATCTCTCAAAAAGTATTTAGTGCCCATTTTGGACAACAATCCATCATCTTTTTTCGGCTAAGTGGAATGTATTTTCATGATGCTCATTTTTTAAATTATAAAACATGGATAAGAGACCCTACTCACATTGGACCTAGTGCTAAGGTGGTTTGGCCAATAGTGGTCCAAGAAATATTGAATGAATATGTGGGTGGGGGGTTTTGTGGAATACATATAACCTCTGGTTTTATTTAGATTTGGTGAGTCTCTGAATTCACTAGTGAATTACAACTCTATTGTACCACAATTCGTGCAGTAATCATTGTAGCGTTAATGCTTTTTAATAGTTGGTTTTATTATCACAAAGCTTCTCCATAATTGGTTTGGTTCCATGATGTATCATCTATGTTGAATCATCATTTAATCGGCCGACTAGGACTTGTCTCTCTTTCTTGTGCAGGACATCAAATACATGTATCATTACAAATTTACCCATTTCTAAATGATGGAGTAGTTTATGAAGGGATGCCAATTCCTCATGAATTTATCTTGAATCAGGATCTTTTGGTCCAACTTTATCCTAATAGTTTGGAGAAAGAAAGCCCCTTTTTGACCTTGCATTGGTCAAAATATGTGGAATTTTTCACTTTTCCTGGAGGATTAGATCCTTTCACTGGTGCTCTATGGCTGACCGATATTGTATACCATCCCTTGGATATAGCTATTTTTTTCTTCATAGAAGGTCATATTGTAAATACCCAAAGTTTCATTAATAGAAAATCCCTCTTGATCCAGTTAAATGTTTTTTTATGAAAAATGTTTTTATAAGATGTCAACTTCTTTTGTTTTACGTTAATATTTGTGACCATTACTTTTATAGCCGTTGAACAGTGATCATCTGAGTAGTATAATATAAGGCTTTAACGAACCCATTTCTACTCAGACAAAGGAAGCGATGGCCTCATCCAGTAGAATTTCCCTTTACGAAGCCCATTTGTCAGATCTCGGAAAAGAGGTGGCGTCTTTGGGCATTTCCCTTGACCAAGTCCATGCTGAGCTTCATCAAGTCAAGCTCGAACGTGATCGTCTACGGGAAAAGTGGAAGTTGATTGAAATTACCACTCGAGCGATGTTATCCGAGCCGCCCCAAGAGTCTGTCACCATCGCACACCTTACCCTTAGGTCTTATGCGACTATTTTAAGGGGTTATGTAAAAAATAAGTAGCACCATGTTCATGTACATTATTTTTGTATATAATGACGAATATAATTTCTAGTCATTTTTGATATATTGTAATTAGTTTTTAAAGTACAAATGGTGTTTTTAGTTATTATTTAATTAAGAATTATATTTTATTAAATTAAAGGATTTTTGAATTAAATAATATTTTAATAAAATATTATTATTAATATTAAATTAATTTTTTAATAAGTATAAATGATCTTATAATTTTATGAATGCAATTAAAATTTTTATTAAGGTTTGAAAGCCATTTCTGTCAAAACCCGTGAATTTTTTTATAAATGTCGGTTTTTATTTTAAAAGTGAAAATTCACATATTTAGAAAATTATTTAGATAAAATAAATATTATTTTTGGAATCAGGACGTCGAAATTATCCAACGGTGAATTTTTCATAATTTTCTGAGACAGTCAAATATTTGGGTAAAAATTAAATACCATTTAAATATATAATGTGTTTTATGACATCATAATGACCCAATGGTGATGTAATAAAATAACATAATCCTTATGTTCGGCCAATATGTGTTTTATCATTAAAATAATGAGGTTTTGGGTTTGTTTGACTTACTTTTCAAAGCATTAATGGAGCCCTCAAGACTTATTCAACACCTTGCCTTTTTAAATTAATTTCCATGGGAGTGTGACTCACCTCCACATAAGAAACCCTAATTTTTTAATAATTTAGGACCTTGGCCTGGTAAAATATTTTTTTCCTCTTTCCTTTTCCAAAAACCATGGGAAAATACCATGGGATGGTTTGTGGTTTGGATTATTTTAATATAAGGGGTCCCAAACCTAAATAATAAAGAATTATCTCACCTTTCCTATATAAACCCACCCAAGATCCCACTTCCTCCTCACTAAAATCCCTTGGAGTTCGTCCAACCTCTTCCCTACTCTCTCTAGAATCCTCCCAAGGTGCCCCAAGCTCCCAAAAAGCCTCTCACAATCCTCTCTCTAGCCATTGGAAGCACACTTCCAAGTAAGGGTTTTTTCTTCCTTTCTCATTTTTTTAAATATTCTTTAAGTTGTATTTCCCTTTTAATTTAAATTATGAATATTGGGGTATGGTTTTGCACCTCTCCCATACTGCCATCTTATTGTTTGAATGATGGGAGACCCCTTTATCTCTCATTAAAATCCTCCCATGTACACCCGTTACTATGCCGAAATTCCGAAAGAAACCTTTTTCTCCTCTTTTATATTCAAGCAATACTTTTGTATCATGAATCTAAATTCCTTTTCAATTGTTGGGAAATGTATCTATATGACCTCCTTACTGTACATTACATGTAAATATGATGAGGAACCCCTTTCTCTCTCATCAACCTTTTTTATGAATTCTTATGTCACGCCGTTACGCTGCCGAAATCACACCGATTTTCTAAGAAAATATCATTGTGTAGTGAATACCATGCCCATTTCTCCATCAAGGGTATTCACCTTTATGCACATTTACTTATTGATTATAATGTTTCATGTATGAATTCCACATTCCTTTATCGTGGAATAAATGATTATGTTTTATGAATCCATGTTTTATGATCCATGTGGCACACTTATGCATGAAATGAAATGTTTAAGAAGGGTGCGCCCTTTATAGCGCTCCAATGCATTGGGTAAAGTATAGTATCATGATAAGTCATGTGCAATGAGAGTTGAATCATGCTTATTCAAGTGCAACAAGGGTTTAATCATGATTTAAGTGCAATGAGGGTTTACTCATGCTCCATGTGCAATGAGCCTTGGCTCAGGCTAATTCAATGTTAAGTGTTGTTGCCACATTTCCATGTTATGGTTATTATGATTTATCATGCCTTTATGTTAATGTTACTCTAATGATCTATTGATGTTCCTATTTCCTAACATGTATTGTACTCCTCATGTTATTCCTTGTGTACTCCCTTACTCGGCTTTATAGCTCACCCTTTTCTTATGCATGTCCTCAGGTTATCCCATGCAATGCTAAGTACGAAGGAATGTAGTGGTCATGTAAAGGAAGTTTTCAATAAAGATGATGTATTTCAAGTTTAAAGTATTTATGTATTGATAATAATCCCCAAAGACACTAAACCTCTCGATCTTATTTGTTGTATCAAGTGAAGTTTTATGTAATAAAGCATGCTTAAGTTGTAATAAAAAGCAGGGTTGTCATAGTTGGTATCAAAGGATAGGTTTAGTTATTTTTGGGATTAGGAAACCCTAGTAAAGCCTTAGATACAAGACTAAGCATAATAAAAATATCCCTAAGTTTTTGTAAATACTAAGTAAGTGGTTTATCAAAAAAATACATCCCTGTCTGGATACGAGCAGGTAGAGGCGGCTCTGGCACAGATGTATCCTAGGAGTAAAACCCGAAAACACCGCTTTGAGCTAGAATCGAACGGGAACTGGTGCACGACAATGGGCCTTGCTTCACTGTTGGTTAAGAAACTCCCGGGGGATATGTTTTGATAAATTCACAATCTTAGTATGAACCCTTATTAAGTGAAAAATGCCCCTAAGAATATATGTTAGAAGGAAGATCATGAAAAGCCTGGATTGAATCCTATAGACTCACAAGTTAAAGAGATTAAAGTTTATTTATAAGTCATCAACTTTTGCCTTTGGATTAACCTTTATGTGTTACCCCTAACTTTCTTTTTATTCCAGCCAATGGCCGGTAATAGGAGAACTCAGGCTAACAACCGTTGTGAAGATCAGTGTGATGATTGTACTAATGAGATGCCCAATCCAATGGGAGTAGGAATCATGAACTTTTTCACGCTTCTCTCTCAGCTAACTCAAGTTTTGAATAGAAAAACGGGTCAAGAGGAACGTTCAACCCCCCCTAAGAAAGAACAAGTCGCTATCGAGAGCTTCATGAGACAAAGGCCTCCTACTTTTAGTGGATCATCTGATCCCACGATCGCTGAGCAATGGATCAACTCCATTGAAAAGATCTTCTCTATCCTTCAATGTTCTGAACAAGAGAAGGTTCTCCTGGCAGCTTATCGTATGGAGGATGAAGCTGATCAATGGTGGATGTTGATCAAAAATACGAAGCCTGAGGAGGAGATCGAGGCTTTGGAATGGAAGGAATTCCGGAAGATGTTTTTCGATAAATATTTTCCGCGCACCCTCCATCATAAGATGGAAAGGGACTTCCTTTCCCTCAAGCAAAAAGATGAAGAATCTGTGGGAGCGTACGAGGAAAACTTCAAAAGTCTTGCACGATACGCTTCCGGATTTTTCGTTACCCCCGAATGCAAGGTTGACCGCTTCATTGGTGGGCTGAAGCCTAGCTTGCGGAAAGCATTATCGATCCGTGACTTCGACAGCTATGAGGAAATTGTCCGATGTGCCCTCAAGGTTGAAATGGAGATCGGAGAATCACAGGGGTATCATGGGGACAAGAAGCGGAAGGTGGACTTCAATGCTGGTGGTCCGATGGATAAATCCAACGGTTCTAAGAAGTTCCAGCACCCCACTTTCCAAAAGTGCGGAAAGAAGAACCCTGGAAATTTACTTAGGGGGACGAGAAAATGCTTTAGGTGTGGAAGAGAAGGGCACCTATCTATTAACTATCGGTAAGAAGGACCCGCGGCTGCGACCGAGGAGAGGAACGCTCTGTTCGAACCTCAACGCGTTGTTCAATGCTACAAATGCAAGGAACCAGGTCATTTTGAAAATCAGTGCCCTAATCCAAGGGTTATCGGAGGCAACCAACAACCTCCAAGACAGCAAGGAAGAGCTTTTTCCATCACTTCTACCGAAGTGAACCCCGACAACGAAGTGGTGACAGGTACACTAGTTATTCATTCAAGAATAGCGAACGTACTTTTTGATTCAGGTTCTACATTCTTTTATATCTCGAATGTTTAGTAGAACAATCCCAGCACCACCACAAATCCTGGAAGTAAAGATGTCGGTGAGTACGGAAAATGGGGAAATCATTGCATCCCATGAATATAAGTCCTCCCCTGTTATAATCTGTGGATTGAATTTCCCGGCGAACCTTGTCATACTCCCTTTGGTGGAATTTTATGCAATTCTTGGCATGGATTGGCTTTCCTTATATAGATCCAACATAAATTGTCGGGAGAGGGAAATCACACTCCATATGGAGAATCGACCCCTGATTCTTTACAAGTGTCAGGAGGAAGATGAATCTCCTTTAGCTCCATCATCTCAAGCATGGATATTACTGCCTTGTGAGCACGCATATCTGTCTCAAATGATTGAGTCCAAGGAAGAAACTACCCTTGAAGAAATGCCTATTGTGAGGGAATTCGCTGAAGTATTTCCCGAGGAACTTCCTGGTCTTCCTCCAAGAAGAGATGTTGAGTTCTCAATTGAACTTATACCTGGGGCGCTACCAATATCCAAGACTCCATATAGAATGGCTGTTGTTGAGCATTAATAGATGAAGAAACAACTACAGGAGAATCTGGATAAAGGGTTTATACGCCCAAGTGCATCACCATGGGGTGCACCAGTCCTCTTCGTCAAGAATAAGGATGGGTCAATGCGGCTTTGCATCGATTATCGTGAACTTAACAAAATAAAGATAAAAAACAAGTATCCTCTCCCAAGAATCGATGACCTGTTTGATCAGCTGCGTGGAGCACAATACTTCTCCAAGGTGGACTTGCGGTCGGGATATTATCAAGTAAGGGTGAAGAAGGAAGATATCCCAAAGACTGCTTTTCGTACAAGGTACGGGCACTATGAATTAATAGTAATGCCTTTTGGACTCACCAATGATCCATCAATATTCATGGACTTGATGAATAGAGTCTTTAGAGATTACCTTGACAAATTTATGGTAGTCTTTATAGATGATATTCTAATATACTCCAAAACCAAGGAGGACCATGAGGATCATTTAAAAACTATACTAGAGACTTTGCGCAAGGAGAAGCTCTATGAAAAGTACAACAAGTGTGAGTTTTGGTTGAAGTAAGTCTCATTCTTGGGCCATATCATCACAAGCAATGGGATATCTGTGGACCCCTCCAAAACAGATGCAATTGAGGGATGGACGAGGCCAAAATCGGTAACTGATATCCGTAGCTTCTTGGGGTTAGCTAGATATTATCGACGATTTGTGAGAAATTTTCACGATTGTCCAACCCTCTTACCAAGCTAACTCGAAAGGGAGTAAAGTTTTCTTGGAGTGATGAACGTGAAGAAATCTTCAAGGAGTTGAAAAGGAGGCTTATCACTGCACCCATTCTCACTTTACCCACATGTGGGGAGCTTTTTGTGGTATTCAGTGATGCTTCGAAGAAGGGCTTAGGATGTGTGCTGATGCAGAATGATAAAGTGATTTCCTATGCCTCAAGGTAGTTGAAAATCCATGAGCGAAACTATCCAACGCATGATCTGGAGTTGGCTGCGGTGATCTTTGCCTTGAAAATCTGGCGGCATTATCTCTATGGAGAGAAATGTGAGATATATACTGACCACAAGAGTCTTAAATATATATTCACCTAGAAAGAGCTTAATATGCGCCAGAGAAGATTGATAGAGCTCATCAAGGATTATGACTGTTCAATACATTACCACCCTGGGAAGGCGAACAAGGTGGCAGATGCCCTAAGTAGAAAGGATCCAGCGATTCTATCAATGATGAAAATTGAAAAGGATCCAATCTTCTTAGACTTGATGAAGATGGAAGTGGGAATCATAAAGAAGGGAACATCATCAATCATTTCACAAATGATTACTCAACCATCTCTTTTGGAAAGGTTAAAGGATTCTCAAAAGGATGATGCGGGAATCCAAGAAAAAGTGGAAGCTATCAAAAATGGAAAATCCTCAGAGTTTAATGTTAATGAAGAAGGAATTGTGTTGTTTGGGAAAAGACTATGTGTTCCATCATGTTCAGAGCTGAAGAAGGAATTTTTGGATGATGCACATAGTTCAAATTTCTCTATTCACCCAGGGAGCACAAAGATGTATCGAGATCTCCGAGAAAACTTTTGGTGGGATAATATGAAGAAGGAGATCGCTGAATATACATCAAAGTGCCTGGTGTGTCAGAAAGTAAAGGCAGAGAGGCAGAAGTCTAAGGGGATGATGCAACCATTGCCCCTACCAGAATGGAAATGGGAGAACATCACCATGGAATTTATCACTGGACTTCCAAGGACATCCAAAGGAAACAATGCAATCTGGGTTGTTGTGGATCGTCTTACAAAGACTGCACAGTTCATTGCTATTCGAGAGGATTTCTCTTTGGATCAACTGGCACAGATATATATCAGGGATGTGGTACGGTTGCATAGAGTACCACTATCTATTGTTTCTGACCGAGATCCAAGATTCACCTCTATGTTTTGGAAGAGCTTTCAACAAGCTCTGAATACTGAACTGAACTTCAGTACGACCTATCATCCTCAAACTGATGGCCAATCCGAGCGGACTATCCAAACACTTGAGGATATGTTGAGAGCGTGCTCAATGGACATTAAAGGAGGATGGGATCAACATCTTCCTCTAGTTGAGTTATCTTATAATAATAGTTTCCACTCGAGCATCCAAATGGCACCATATGAAGCCTTGTATGGGAAAAGGTGTAGAACACTAGCATGTTGGGATGAGGTCGGTGAACGTAAGCTGCTTGGGCCAGAAATGGTCGAAGAAATGGTGGAGAAGGTGAAAACCATTCAGCAGCATATCAAGGCAGCCCAAAGTCGACAAAAGAGTTATGCAGATAATCGTTGACGAGACATTGAGTTTAAAGTCGGAGACATGGTGTTTTTACGCATATCTCCGTGGAAGAAGGTCATGAGGTTTGGAAAGAAAGGGAAGTTAAGTCCAAGGTACATCGGCCCCTTCGAGATTCTTGATCGTTTTGGGGCTGTGGCCTATCGACTAGCACTTCCACCTACTATGGCCAAGGTGCATGATGTCTTCCATGTATCCCTCTTAAGGAAGTACATACCAGACCCTTCACATGTACTCTCTTTCGAGGTGGTACAATTAGAAGACGATCTTTTTTATGAGGAGCAACCAGTGAAGATCTTAGATCGTAGAGAAAAAGTTCTATGAAATAAGACAATTCCCCTTGTCAAGGTGTTGTGAAGAAACCACAAGTTTGAAGAAGCAACTTGGGAGTCGGAGGATATGATGAAGCTAAGTTACCCACATTTTTTTTAGTGTGGGAAAAGGAAAATTTCGAGGGAGAAATTTCTTAAGGGGGGAATATTGTAACGACCCAAAGTTTCATTAATAGAAAATCCCTCTTGATCCAGTTAAATGTTTCTTTATGAAAAATGTTTTTATAAGATGTCAACTTCTTTAGTTTTACGTTAATATTTGTGACCGTTACTTTTATAGCTGTTGAACAGTGATCATCTGAGTAGTGTAAATATAAGGCTTTAACGAACCCATTTCTACTCAGACAAAGGAAGCGATAGCCTCATCCAGTAGAATTTCCCCTTACGAAGCCCATTTGTCAGAGCTCGGAAAAGAGTTGGTGACTTTGGGCTTTTCCCTTGACCAAGCCCAAGCTGATCTTCATCAAGTCAAGCTCGAATGTGATCGTCTACGGGAAAAGTGGACGTTGATTGAAATTACCACTCGAGCGATGTTATCCGAGCCGCCCCAAGAGTCTGTCACCATCGCACACCTTACCCTTAGGTATTATGCGGCTATTTTAAGGGGTTATGTAACAAATAATTAGCACCATGTTCTTGTACATTATTTTTTTATATAATAATGAATATAATTTCTAGTCATTTTTGATATATTGTAATTAGTTTTTAAAGTACAAATGGTGTTTTTAGTTATTATTTAATTAATAATTATATTTTATTATATTAAAGGATTTTTTAATTAAATAATATTTTAATAAATTATTATTATTAATATTAAATTAATTTTTTTATTAATTATAAATGATCTTATAATTTTATGAATGGAATTAAAATGTTTATTAAGGTTTGAAAGCCATTTCTGTCAAAACCCGTGAATTTTTTTATAAATGTCAGTTTTTATTTTAAAAGTGAAAATTCACATATTTAGAAAATTATTCAGATAAAATAATTATTATTTTTGGAATCAGGAAGTCGAAATTATCCAACGGTGAATTTTTCATAATTTTCTGAGACAGTCAAATTTTTGGTTAAAAATTAAATACCATTTAAATATATAATGTGTTTTATGACATCATAATGACCCAATGGTGATGTAATAAAATAACATAATCCTTATGTTCGGCCAATATGTGTTTTATCATTAAAATAATGAGGTTTTGGGTTTGTTTTATTTACTTTTCAAATCATTAATGGAGCCCTCAAGACTTATTCAACACTTTGCCTTTTTAAATTAATTTCCATGGGAGTGGGACTCACCTCCACATAAGAAACCCTAATTTTTTAATAAGTTCGGACCTTGGCCTTGTAAAATATTGTTTTCCTCTTTCCTTTTCTAGAAACCATGGTCAAATACCATGGGATGGTTTGTGGTTTGGATTATTTTAATATAAGGGGTCCCAAACCTAAAAAACAAAGAATTATCTCACCTTTCCTATATAAACCCACCAAATATCCCACTTCATCCTCACTAAAATCCCTTGGAGTTCGTCCAACTTCTACCGTACTCTCTCTATAATCCTCCCAAGGTTCCCCAAGCTCCCAAGAAGCCTCTCACAAGCCTCTCTGTAGCCTTTAGAAGCACACTTCCAAGTAAGGGTTTTTTCTTCCTTTCTCATTTTTGTCAATTTTCTTTAAGTTGTATTGCCCTTTTAATTTCAATTATGAATGTTGGGGTATGGTTTCGAACCTCTCCCGTACTGCCCTCTTATTGTTTGAATGATGGGAGACCCCTTTCTCTCTCATTAAAAGCCTCCCATGTACACCCGTTACTATGCCGAAATTACAAAAGAAACCTTTTTCTCCTCTTTTATATTCAAGCAATACTTTTGTATCATGAATCTAAATTCCTTTTCAATTGTTGGGACATGTATGTATATGACCTCCTTACTTTCCATTACATGTAAATATGATGAGGAACCCCTTTCTCTCTCATCAACCTTTTTTATGAATTCTTATGCCACGCCGTTACGCTGCTGAAATCACACTGATTTTCTAAGCCAATATCATTGTGTAGTGAATACCATGCCCATTTCTCCATCAAGGGTATTCACCTTTATGCACATTTACTTATTGATTATAATGTTTCATATATGAATTCCAAATTCCTTTATCGTGGAATAAATGATTATGTTTTATGAATCCATGTTTTATGATCCATGTGGCACACTTATGCATGAAATGAAATGTTTAAGAAGGGTGCGCCCTTTATAGCGCTCCAATGCATTGGGTAAAGTATAGTATCATGATACTTCATGTGAAATGAGTGTTGACTCAAGCTAATTCAAGTGCAACTAGGGTTTACTCGTGCTTCAATTTCAATGAGGGTTTACTCATGCTCCATGTGCAATGAGCCTTGGCTCATGCTAATTCAATGTTAAGTGCTGTTGCCACATTTCCATGTTATGGTTATCATGCTTTATCATGCCTTTATGTTCATGTTACTATAATGCTCTATTGATGTTCCTATTGCCTAACATGTATTGTAATCCTCATGTTATTCATTGTGTACTCCCTTACTGGGCCTTATAGCTCACCCTTTTCTTATGCATGTCCTCAGGTTATCCCATGCAATGCTAAGTACGAAGGAATGTAGTGGTCATGTAAAGGAAGTTTTCAATAAAGATGATGTATTTAAAGTTTAATGTTTTTATGTAATGATCCTAATCCCCAAAGACACTAAACCTCTCGATCTTCTTTGTTGTATCAAGTGATGTTTTATGTAATAAATCATGCTTAAGTTGTAATAAAAAGCAGGGTTGTCATACATATGTATAGGACCAACGGGGGAATTGGTCACAACCTAAAAGATATCTTAGAGGCTCATAAAGGTCCATTTACAGGCTATGGACCTAAAGGAATTTATGAGATCCTAACAACTTCATGGAATGCACAATTATCTCTTATTCTAGCTATGTTAGGCTCTTTAACCATTGTTGTAGCTCACCATATGTATTCCATGCCTCCTTATCCATATCTAGCTATAGACTGGTATAAAACTGTCATTGTTCACACATCACAATTGGATTGGTGGATTTCTCATATTTGGTGCTGTTGCGCATGCAGCTATTTTTATGGTAAGAGACTATGATCCAACCACTCGATATAATGATCTAATAGATCATGTCCTTACACATCGTGATGCAATCATATCACATCTAAACTGGGCATGTATATTTATAGGCTTTCATAGTTTTGGTTTGTATATTCATAATGATACAATGAGCACCTTAGGACACCCTCAAGATATGTTTTCAGATACAGCTACACAATTACAACCTATCTTTGCTCAATGGATACAAAATACCCACACTTTAGCACCCGATACTACGTCCCCTTCTGCAACAGCAATCACAAGTTTGACTTGGGGATGTGATTTAGTAGCAGTCGATGGAAATGTCACTTTTTTACCAATTTCATTATGAACATCTGACTTTTTGGTACATCACTTTCATGCATTTAAAATTCATGTTATAGTACTGATTCTTCTGAAAGGATATTCGTTTGCTCGTAGCTCCCATTTGATACCATATAAAGCAAATATTGGGTTTTATTTTCCTTGTGATTGGTCTGGAAGGGGCTAGACATATCATGTATCTGCTTGGGATCATGTCTTATTAGGGATATTCTGGATGTAAAATGAAATTTCTGTAGTCATAATCCATTTCAGTTGGAAAATGCAGTCAGATGCTTGGGGTAGTATAAGTGATCAAGCAGTGTTAACTCATATTACGCGAGGAAAATTTGCGCAGAGTTCCATTACTATTAATGGGTGGCTCCATGATTTCTTATGGGAATATTCATCCCAGGTGATTCAGTATTATGGTTCTTCATTATCTACATATGGTCTTTTGTTCCTAGGTTCCCATTTTGTATGGGATTTTAGTTTAATGTTTATATTCACTGGGAATGGTTATTGGAAAGAAATTATTGAATCCATCGTTTGGTCTCATAATAAAATAAAAGTTTCTCCTACAAATCTGCCTAAAGCCTTGAATATTGTAAAAGGATGTGCTGTAGGAGTAACCCATTACCTTCTGGGTGGAATTTCCACAACATGGGCATTCTTCTTAGCAAGAATTATTTCAGTAGGATAATTTCACTCTTCTAATAGAAGGATTAAATATAAGAGGATTCAGAATTTATGGCATTAATATTTCCATTATTTAGCCAAGGATTACCTCAAGTCCCCACTACTCGTCGTATTTGGTTTGGAATTTCTACCGCACATGACTTTGAGAGTCATGATTGTATTACTGAGGAACGTCTTTATAAGAGTATTTTTTCTTCTCATTTCAGACAATTAGCTATCATTTTTCTATGGACTTCTAGAAATCTATTTCATGTAGCTTGGAAAGGAAATTTTGAGTCATGGGTATAGGACCCTTTACATTTAAGACCTATTGCTCATGCAATTTGGGATCCTCATTTTGGTCAACCGGCTATAGAAGATTTTAATCAAGGGGGTGCTCTTGGACCAATGAATATTGCTTATTCGGGTGTTTATCAGTGGTGGTACACTATGGGTTTATGCAGTAATGAAGATATTTATATTGGAGAAGTTTTTTATTCTTTCATTCTATTATCTCCTTAATAGGAGGTTGGTTACACAAACAACCAAAATGGAAACCGAGCATTTCTTGGTTCAAAAAGGCCAAATCTCGTCTCAATCATCATTTGTTAGGACTATTCAGGGTAAGTTCTTTGGCTTGGACATGTCATTTAGTCCATGTTTCTATTCCACAATTGAAAACGGAGTACAGTCGATGGGAATTTGTTTTAGATGTACTACCACATCCCCATGGTTTAGGACCACTTTTTATAGGACAGTGGATACATTATGCTAGAAACCCCTATTTAAGTAGTCATTTTTTGGTACTTATCAAGGAGCAGGAACTTCCATTCTAACTCTGTTCGGGGGATTTCATACACAAACACAATGTTTATGGATGATGGATATTTCTCATCATCATTTAGCTATAGCATTTTTTTTCTAGTGGCTGGTCATATATATAGATCTAACTTCAGGATTGGGCATAATATAAATAATATTTTAGAAGGAAATATTCTTTTGGGGGGAGGATTGGGACATGGACATAAATGTCTTTATGACATAATAAATAATTTTATTCATTTTCAATTAGGCCTTGCTCTAGCCTCTTTATGAGTAATTACTTCTTTGGTAGCTCAACATATGCACTCTTTACCCTCTTATGCATTCATAGCACAAGACATTACTACTCGAGCTGCATTATATTCTCATCACCAATATATCACAGGATTTATCATGATAGGAGATTTTTCCCATGGAGCAATTTTTTTCGTTCAAGATTACTATCCAGAATAGAATGAGGATAATGTCTTTGGAAGAATGTTAAACCATAATGAAGCTACCATACCCCATTTAAGCTGGGCCAACCCATTTCTGGGATTCCATACCTTAGGAATTTATGTTCATAATGATGTCATTCTTGCCTTTGGTACTCCAGAGAAAAAAATCTTGATCGAACCTATATTTCCCAATGGATACAATCTGGTCATGGTAAAACATCATATGGGTTTGATGTACTTTTATCTTCAACAGATGGCCTGACATTTAATTTGGGTTGAAACATATGGTTTCCCATCTGGTTAAATTCTATTATGGAAGAAAATAGTAATTCACTATTCTTTACAATAGGTCTTGTAGGATATATATTCACTTATGCAGCTTTCTTGATTGGATCCACATCCAGAAAATTTGGTCAATTCATTTGTATAATTTGTAAGAGTTTCATCTTTAAGAATATCTATTTCGATGGAATGGAAAACTATCTTCATTAGAAATATATTTCTACATCTAGGATCTAACTTCATTGATACTACAAATAGGAATAAAACCATTATGGAAAGGAAACATTTGATTCAGAGATAAAATAAGAGAGAAAAATTGGAACATAAATATCATTTGATTCGTCAATCCTAAAAAAAATATATAGGAAAAGTTTCATCATTGAGTGACAAATGGGATATTCATGGAAAGTTACAATCCCCACCATGTAATAGTGCACCCACACGTCTTCATCGACATTGTTTTTCAACCAGAAGGATGAGAGCTATCTACCAAGACTTTGGACTATTAGGAAACATCCTTCGCGAAATGGTTCAGTCATGTTTGTTTCCAGGGGCAATAATATCCAGTTGATAATTCATTTTGAAATCATTATTTTTTTACATATACTCAGAGGGACCCTTTACTATTCTTTATCAATGGGATATTCTAGTTGTACAGATATGGTAGTAGGGGTGAATTTCACCATCCATGTTGGTCCCTGAGTTTTCAGTTATTAAGAGAGGGGTAGAGAATCTTGGTAGCTCGTAAGGCTGATAACCTTGAGGTCTTGAATTAAAATCCTCTCTTTACAAAAATGAACTAATCACAAAATTTTGGTTTTCCTTTGTCTTTGTTGCATGGTAATAAAAAAGTTGAGAGAACCACTACACTATTCTAGTCAAATAACACCCATATAAAGGTGAATATATTTGAATATCATTTCGCTCACTCTGAGAGGATAGTGGGAATCGAACCCGCATCTTCTCCTTGGGAAAGAGACATTTTACCATTTGACCATATCTGCCTTTTTTTGTTCATTATCTTGATATAAAATAACTAAATGAAATATTTTTGGATTTAATTCCCCAAACCTCAATATGAATTTTTAATTACAATAATAAGTTTGACTCCATTTTATTTTTTATTTGTGATTTGGGGAATTATATTGAATTTTAATATATCTCACATTGTGTAAGGTGATTTCCTCTGGTAAAAATAGATTATTAAGAGATGATAGAATTTAGGATACCCACCAGAAATACTAATCCAATCCATTAAGAAGTACCTGAAAATACAACATTTTTTTACTTGACCAACCTTCAGGAGAAGTAAGTAAAATGGTACACTAATTAATACGATTGATGAAGTAGAAATTAATGCAAAAACAGTCAATTGGAAAGAAATAGTCATTATCCTCCAACGCGTTCAACAAATAATTTGACCCCCACCCCAGACTCAAATGAATAACTCATGTAATAAAATGCATCATGACGGTATTGTATCGTGAATCCAGTGACTCTAAGTTCCATGACTTATTCTTTGAAATTTTGATTGATTCATTGACACAAGAGGAATTTTTTGTACTTCAAAAAAGACATAGACATGCGGGATCATCCTCTATTCCTTTCCCTTTTTATATTATCCTTTATTTATTTCTTTTTCTATATTGTTATATATATATATATATCATTGATGTATAAATCTTTCATTGAATACAATTATTTTAACTATACTCGACTCTATTTTATCACACCTGATCTATTTTATTCTAAAAATAATAATGATATTCACTCAGGTATTTACTCATAAGAAAAAACAAGAATATTTCATGGAGAGATGGACAAGTGGTTGATAGCTCCGGTCACAAAAATCGGTATAGTTTTGAAAAATAAACTATTGAGGGTTCAAATCCCTCTCTCTTTTTATTTTATTTCTTATTTTATTGATTTTTGAATAGATTTTCATATTGAAATTGATATATTGATTATAATAGTCTTTTGTCTCGTAAGAAAAGATTGAATATCTCACTAAAATAGCTGAGCCAAAAAAATAGATTTGATCTAATCAGAATGAGTTATGAAAGCAAAAGTAAAAAAAATAAAAAAAATAAAGTATTAATAAAGTATTAAAGTATTACTGGATCATCAAAATGAAAAAAGAATTTATATGTAAATCTCTCGGCTCAGCTAAGAGGGGTTATGGAAGGAACAAGTTCAAAATCATGATCGATTCCTTTTTCAAATCCTGCTATAGCTGCACGAGCCCTCCCCGCATGCCACAAATGACCTACAAATAGGAAAAATCCAAGAATAAAATGCAAAGTAGCTAACCAACTTCTCAGAGAGACATAATTGACTGCATTGATCTCTGTAGCTATGCCAACTACAAAATTTAAAGAACCCAAATGGGCATGAGTCATATATTCTATGGAACACCGTTCTTGCCAAGGCTGTATGTATTTTTTAGTCTTCTCAAGTCCAAACCGTTGGGACCACTTAAAGGTTCTAACCATGGAGCATGTAGATCCCAAAAACACATCGTTTCTCCACCAAATAGGACTTCTCTAGTGGGGGAACACATTAGATATTTCCCTAAACTAGTAGGCCCTTGAGCAGATCCCACGTTAGCCCCAAAATGCTGGTCTCTAACTAAAAAAGTAAATTCTTGAGATTGAGAAGCTTCTGGTCTAGTTTCCCAATAAAACTCACTCGAATAAGTAGTATTATTGAACCATACAAAGCAACAAGCAATAAAACCAAAGACAGATAATGCACCTAAAGTATAAGACAAGTAAGCCTCTCCAAACCATATAAGTGAATGTCGAGCCCATGAAAAGGGTTTGGTTAATATATTCCATATTCCCCCAAGTATTCATATGAAACCTAACCATACATGTCCTCCAATTATATCTTCTAAAATTTCCAAACTCACAATCCATCATTCTCCTCCAAAGGGAGATTTTCGCATATAATCAAATATCACACATGGAATAAGGGTCCAGTTGGAAATTTTTCTTACATATCCCCATCATAAAGCCCAGGTATCATATAAACCACCAAAAAATTGACATGAATACGAAAATAAAGGCACCTATACCTAACAATATTAAGTAAATACCCAAAATTGTAGTCATTTTATTTATGTCTTTCCATACATAAAAAAAGAATGGAAAAGATTCTTCAAGAGTCTTAGGTCCCAGAAGTGCATGATAAATACTGCAAAAACTCAATACTATAGATGAAATTAAGTGAATTACTCTTGATACAATTAATGGAAAGGTATCTATCACCTACCCACCAGGACCTATCCCCAACCTAGAGCAGCTAGGTGGAGAAGTAAAATGAATCCTTTTTCAAACATGGGCTTCTCCAGTACGAAATAAGATTCTTCAAATAGGTTCATTTCCCCGGCCTAGAATACTATTAATCCGGAATGGGATACATGGGCCCGGGTAGTTTACCAGATAAATTGATAAGTCAAGCATTCCCATCCCACCAAGCGAAGCCGGTCATTTGTTGATCACGACCAGCTAAACCAAAAGTTCCATTAAAGAGTGTTTCCCTAGGGCAGAACATCATCAAGGAATATATGGTTTTCATGAGGCTGACCTTGAGCTTCCATACAATCATGAATACCTTCGTTTAATATAATATTTTTGGTGTAGAAAGTATCAAATTTAAGATTTTCCGCTGAACAGATTTCCTAGGAAACAAATTCATAGGAATGTAGGTTCATAGCTAGACCGACGACTCTAAGAGAACTCATCCATAAACCTATTATAGGTACAAATAACATAAATAAATGTAACCAACGTTTATTGGAAAATGTAACCCCAAATATTTGGGATGAAAATCGATTAGCAGTTACCATTGAATAAGTTTCATCAGCTTAGGTGGGGTTAAAAGCACATAATGTTTTTTCACCATCTCTATCATCAAATAATGTATTTTCTACAGTATAACCATTAATAACGCATAGAATGGAAACACACAATACTTCGAAAACTCCCATCATATGAAATCGGTTCAACATCAAATTATGTAACCCTTGAGAAAAGAGGATAAATCGAAATATAGCTACTACACCAAAACTAGGTGCAAATAACCAACCAGACTAGCCTAGTGGATAAATCAGAAATACAAAAACAAAAACCGCAATGGGTGCAGAGGATGTGATTTCATTAAAAGGTTTCAATTGAACAGATCGAGCAAGCTTGAATTGACATAACATAAAACCTATTATTCCGAATGCATCGTGAAGAGAAATAAAATTCCACAGACTGCCTAATTGAAACCAACAAGTCAAATCCCCTTGTGCTTAGGGGCCCCATAGTAATAAGAATTAGTGTGCTAAACTATTAGCTACTATTGAAATTGCGAAGGTTAAGAAGTTGTAGCCTTCCAAGTAGGAACTGGATAATCCATGGGTATACCATGATGTTATAAAGGTTTTACATGTGAACCGACCTCCTAAAGAAAAAAAGGAATAAGGAAAGAGCAAGATACCGGATCAACCTACAAAAATTAAATGATCCCTACATAGCCAGTCATCCATAATATCAAATAAATAACTTTTGTCTTTGATCAATTTACCAAGGTCAATAGTCATTTGATCATCCTATTCACAATCAATTAAACCATGTCCGAACACCTTCACTTTTCAATATTTACGAGTCTTTCATTGATAGGATTTCCCGTACACTACACTTTCCAATGCGTTGTTTCAAATAAAAAAATTTAATGGGTCCTACTTATAATTGAGGCTTTGTATACATATGTATATATAATATATTAGTATATATGTATAAATAATATAGTGATGAATCATTCATTATAATTATATAATATCATTTTAATTTATTACATATAATTTTTCATATATTTCATATAATATGTAATAATATATAATAATATAAATTATAAATGTTTTTTTTATTTTCTATTTTATTTTTTTTGAAAGGTGAAAATAAATTCTAGTTTAAAAATGAATTAAAGTAAAAAATTTAATTGTAAATTGATCGATTCATGTGGAGTCAGATGAAATAAATATACTATTCAAATTTTATCTCTATCGAATTTATCAGATATCCGAATAGTAGATAGAGTCATGAATCAATAGCTCAGATCCACTAAATTTTTTTAGTTTTCGTATTTTATAATTGGTATAAAAATTATTGATTTTATGAAACAAAAAAGGGAATTTGATATATTCAAGAGAAGACTTAATCATTATTTTTGAATCTAATGATTACAGATTCAATTTTTCTTTCCAAAGAATAAACGATTGAATTTTTATAAAAAAAACTTATTAGATTATAAAAAAATCCCCTTATTGGATTTGAATCGATGACTTATGCCTTACCATGGTGCTACTATACCACTGAGTTAAAATGTCTTCTAATTCATTATGTGGATGAAGTCATATACAAAAAAATAAACTACATACAATTTTAGAGAGCAATTTTTTATTGACTCAGTGAGTTGAGGGTTAAAAAAAGGTTCTATTTTATTTTTTTATCCAATATACTAATAACTAAATACATTGGATTGTTTCATTTAGGGTAAAATCTCATTTTGTTCTTTGAGTGAATTGAAAAATAATGAAATGATCTTTGAATTGAAACATATACCAATTAAACATCTTTACAATGGGTGAAGAAAGTTGGAAAACTGGATGTATGTTTTTGTTTTTTGGAGAAAAATATTCTCTAACAAATACACATTTTCTTTTAGAAGTCATTTTCATATATTCAAACAAAAATAAAGAAATAGAATTAAAAAAAATAAATAGAATAAAAAACAAAATGATATGAAATAATGAATAAAAATATCCAAAGTATCTACTATCCATACCGACCATATAATCAATATTGAAAATTTCAAAAAACTGTTCAATATGCTAGCATAGCTTCATGGCGGTTGGGTAATTATGCACCCATCATCTAGTGCTTCAGTACATCTCTCTTTCAAGTAGGCAGCAAGGATTCAACTTCCCCTGGGGGTACTACGAAAGGAAGTTATCATAGTTTTATAAGCCTCAAAAGATTGATTATTCCTTCTGGGTCGATGCCCGAGCAGTTAATGGGGACATGCTATAAATTCATTGGAAATAGTCTACCCTGGTTCAAATCCATCTTGACCCAATAATCATTCAATGATCTATCAGATGACTCTCCTTTCATTTTTTCATTCAAAACCCAATAAAAAAATGAAAAAAAATTCTTTTATCTATTTTTACTCTATTATTTATTGTATTGTTCACACGAATTCCTAATATTGTAAATTATCGCCATGAATAAAATGGGGATCTATAAGTATAAAAATCAAGTCAAATAAAGTAAAAATAAAAAAAGATATTTTATCATTAATAATTCTTATTTTCAAGAATAAGATCAATTAACCAATAAGAAAAGATAAGACCAGTATATTGGTATATTAAAAGATTCTATGAAGTTGTTCTCACTAATAAAGTAAAAACCATGTGAATAAATAAGATTCGTTTACTCCTTCTCTCTTACACCATGTCAATTTGTACAACTCAATCGAAATGTTTGAATGAAATAATAATAAGAGTATGTAAAAAATAATAGACTTGGGATTTTAGTTCAATTGGTCAGAGCACCGCCCTGTCAAGGCGGAAGCTGCGGGTTCGAGCCCCGTCAGTACCGACGAATCCAATCAAGAAATAATCAAGTCATGTTTCATTTTCTATGAAAAAATCCAATGGGCCTCAAGGATATTTTGTTTTTCTCATTAAATTTTTTCTCATAAAAAAATAAAAAACAGGGAATGATTTCATTCCCTCTAATAATTTTAAGTTTTTAAATATGCATATGAAGATGTAAAGTAAGTAAAGGTGGTTGGATGATACTTGATCGCATCGGATTATTGTAAAATAGAGACAGTTGTGAAAAAATAGAAATAAATCAATAAATAATTCTTGATTGTATCAGAAAAAATACAATAAAAATGATTTTTACATGGATAAAAGATCATTATGACTTGACATATAAGTATAAGTAATATAATTCTATTCTCGATGATGAATGAGTTAGATAGGCTATCAGATCTTGGAAATTCATTATACTGGTTTAATTCAATATCAGTTATAAGGGATTCAATCCTGAGTTATTTTTATATTGAAAATTATAAAATGATTCAATTATGGATGTAAATATTCTCACATTAATTTCTAGTGTACAATTCATTCTAGTTCCTATTTCTTTTTTATTTATCATTTACGTCAAAATGGTCAGTCAAAAAAATAATAAATTGGAAAGAAAATGTACTTATTAGTTCTTTTTAAGGATTCAAGAAAAAAAAATTACAATGCCTCGTTTAAAAAAAGTTGTGGGGTGGACTATAGTATTTACTTCTATGAGATCATAAGTATGGTAGGTAGAAAGAAAGATATAAACAATTTATTTATACCATATGTTCTTCTATTAATGATTAATTAATATTAAATTTGATTTGAATATGATAAAAGAATAAATAATATAACACACAAATAAAAAATGTTTTCTACAATTACAAGGCCACTAGAATCCAATGGCATTTCGAAAAGTGATATTTGGTTAAAATTCCATTGAATTTATAAAATAAAGTTTTTCAGAATGTTCTATAAATTCATTTTGATTTATCAATTCAATTTTTTGAATTTTTTTAGTTGTACTTATAGATTCCATTTCTCCCCCTTACAACAGGTGACAGATTAAATTTAAATGCAACCATTAATGCAGCCCAAGTGAAACTGACTATATTCATTTGAATGTATATGTATCCAATTAAAGTAGACCAAGTGAAACTGACTATATCCATGTGAATGTATATGTCTTTAATTTGTTCTATTATGTATTATGAATATGAATAGAATCTTCTCTTCATTATATATTATATTCATTATATATTTAATATTTTATCATTATATATTAAATATTAAAAAATTTTAATATTAAATGGAAGAAATATAAAAGAGTCAAGAAATATTATTTAGCTAACATACAATTTTTTTATAAGAAAATATAAAAAAATCATATTATAAAAAGAAAGTGCCTATAAAATTTTGGATAGTTGAATAAGTGTGATAGTTACAGTAGAACATAAAAAAAGATACAGTGAGACATTCATTATTTCAATAAATATCAAGTAAAAGAATGGGTTTTTACTAAAAATGAAAAGAAAATAACATAGCATTATTAAATAATCATTAATCAAACTAATTCTTTATTTTTTATATCATTTAATCAAAACTCTGTCAGTAAACACTAATGAAATTAGTCAAAGAGAATAGTCACCCTAAGTTACATGATTCTTTCTTTGAATCAAGGTGAACCTTATTCTATTTTACGTTAACTTTATTTTATCTTTGTTTAGGGTTTATAAAGTTTAGAGAATACCCCTTAGCATAATGCAAGTAATAATTTTTTTTGATTCTATATCCTGTCTAGTTTTGATTCATTCAATGAATTCTATCAGCACAATAGAATAGGGGATTCTTATATTCTTTTTTTAATAAGGCGACACCCAGATTTGAACTGGGGAAAAAGGATTTGCAGTCCCCTGCCTTTAACCACTCTACCACGTCGCCAAGAGGATCAAAATATAGAACTATTTCCCTAGGGTTAAAGGCTTCATTCAGTTTTCGTTTCTTTTTGTACTTTTATTGTGAAAATCATATTTTTCTTAATCATCCCCTTATTAAAAAAACGTACTTCTTGATGGTATTTTGGATATCCTATACAAAACTCCATCAGTATAAGTGTAAGAATTCTATTTTTTCTTGGAATTTGTTTTATCATTTATGATTTGTATCTGTTTGTTGCGGGTTCCAATGCAAGTTTCAATTGGGTTTGAAAATGTACTTTATTTTTTCTCCATTCATTCATATGTATATTCTTTAGAGAGTAGAGTAAAATTTCATGAAATTCAATAAGAATATAAATTCCATCATTATTAGATCGATTCATAATTCAAATGAGTTGAGGAAACATCACATCACTCATACTCAAATGGTATTTTTTATAAAAATGGAAAAATAAATTCTCCAGGATGGAAATGAGGGAATGTCTACAATACCTCGATTGAATCAGATACAATTGGAAAGATTTTTTAGGTTCATGGATCTGGTCTTGACAGAATAACTACATATGTTTCCAAAAATTGAATATATAGATCAAGAATTTGAATTTCAATTATTTGTGGACACATGTAAATTAGTAGAATCATCAATCAATGAACGAGATGTTGTGTATGAATCATTCACATATTCTTATGATATATATGTATCCATGGGATTCTTTTGGAAACCCAGTGATATTCAAGAAAAATCTATTTTGATCGGAAAAATTATTATAATGAATTCCTTGGGAACTTTTATAGTAAATATAATATATAGAATTGTGATCAATCGAATATTGCAAAGGCCCAATTTTTATTACTAGGAAGAATTGGATCATAAAGGGATTTTGGCCTTTACCGCTACCATAATATCAGATTTGGGAGGACGATCATAATTAGAGATTGATAAAAAAGAAAGAATATGGGTTCGTACAAGTAGGAAACAAAAAATTTCAATTCTAGTTCTATCATCAGCTATGGATTCACATCTAAGAGAAATTCTAGAGAATGTTTGCTACCCTGAAATTTTCTTGTCTTTCCTGAATGATAAGGAGAAAAAAAATTAGGTGCAAATAAAATTCTATTTGGGAATTTTATCAAAAAATTTCTTGTATTGGTAGGGATCCAGAATTTTATGAATCTTTATATAAGGAATTACAAATGAAATTCTTTCAAAAAAAAATGTGAATTGGGAAGGATTGGTCGATGAAATATGAATCGTATAATGAACCTTCACATACCAAATAACTATCTATTTTTATTACCTTGAGATATATTGGCAGATGTAGATCATTTGATTGGAATGAAATTTGGAATGGGCACACTTGACTATATGAATCATTTGGAAAATAAATGTATTCATTCTGCAGCATATCTTTTACAAGATCAATTTGGATTGGCCCTAGTCCGTTTAGAAAATGTGGCTCGATGTACTATATGTAGATCCATTAGGCAGAATAAATGGATACAAACCCCCCAGAATTTGGTAACTTCATCCTCATTTACAACCACTTATGAATCCTTTTTCGGCTTACACCCATTATCTCAAGTTTTGGATCAAATGAATCCATTGACATAAATAGTTCATGGGTGAAAATCAAGTTATTTGGGACATAGAAAATTGAAAGGAAAAACTATTAGTTTTAAAATTCAAGATATACATCCTAGTCACTACGGATGTATTTGACCAATTGACACGCCTTAAAGAATCCATGTTGGACTGATTGGATCTTTAGAAATTTAAGCGAGGATGGGTCCTTGGGGGTCTCTAGAAAACCAATTTTATGATATTTATGAGAGATAAAAAATACAAATGGTTTATTTATCACCAAGTATAGATGACTAATATATTATAGAGATAGGAAATTCTTTATCATTGAATCTGGGTATTCAGGAAGAATAGGTTTTTCCAGCTTGATACCGTCAATAATTCCTTACTATTTCATGGGAACAGGTTCACCTTTGAAGTTTTTTTCCTTCCAATATTTTTCTATTGGAGATTATATCATTCCTTTTATGGAGAATAATGATGAAAATCATCCATTAAGGAGTTCTAATATGCAACGTCAAGCAGTTTCACTTTCTCGGCCTGAGAAGTGCATTGTTGGAACTGGATTGGAATGCCAAGCATCTCTCAATTCAGGGGTTACTGCTGTCACTAAACATAGTGGAAATATTACTGAAGCCAATGAAATCCATTTATTGGGAAACAAAGAGTCTTTTCATATTATATTATTTATATATCAACATTCCAACAAAAATACTTGTATTCTTCAAAAGTCACAAGTTTGGCTGGGTGAATTCATTAAAAGGGTCAAATTTTAGCTGATGGTGCCGCTACAGTTGGTGGAAAACTCGCTTTGTGTTAGAACATATTAGTCACTTATATACCATGGGAAAGTTATAATTTTGAATATGCAATACTCATTAGTGAAATCTTGGAATATGAGGATATTTATACTTCTTTTCACCTATGGAAATATGAAATTCAAACTCATGTGACTTGCCGAGGTCCTCAAAGGATCACTAATGAAATACTGCATTTTGAAGCCCATTTACTTTGCAATTTAGACAAAAATGGAATTGTTATGCTGAGATCTTGGATAGAGGATGGGGATATTTTAGTAGGTAAATTAACACCGTAGATAACGAAAGATTCATCTTATGCACCGGAAGATAGATTATTACGATCGATACTATGTATTCAAGAATCCTCTTCAAAAAAACTTGTCTAAAACTACCTATTGGTAGTAGAGTTAGAGTTAATGATGTGATATGGATTCGAAAAATGAGGTCTTATAGTGATAATCCAGAAACAATTTTTGTATATATTTCACAGAAATGAAGAATAAAAGTCGGTGATAATTTGGTTGGAAGACATGCAAATAAAGGTATCATTTCGAAAATTTTGTCTAGATAAGACATTCCTTATTTTCAATATGGATGACCTTTTGATATGGCTTTCAATCCATTAAGAGTACCTTCAAGAATAAATGTAGGACCAATTTTCGAATTCTCACTTGGGATAGAATGGGGTTGACTAGATATACGTTATCAAATTAGAGCTTTTGATGAGAGACATGAACAGGAGGCATCACGAAAACTAGTATTTTATGAATTATATTCTACCAATAATACAAATTCAAATCCATGTGTATTGGAACCTGAGTATCCGAGAAAAAGTAGACTCTTTGATGGGAGAAATGGATATTAGTTTGAAAAACCTTTTCTAATAGGAAAGCCTTATATTTTTAAATAAATTCATCAAGTGGATGATAAAATACAAGGTCATTACAGTGGACATTACACACTTTTTATACTGCAACCACTTAGAGGAACGACTAAGAAGGGGGGTAGCGGGTAAGAGAAATAGAGGCTTGGGATCTAGAGGGATTTGGGGATTCTCATATATTACAAGAAATTATTACTTATAAATCGGAACATATGAGTGCCTATTAAGAGGTACCTGGTACCACGATCATTGGAAGAACAATCTCATCCCCTGAGGATGATTCAGAATATTTTCAATTGCTCGTTCGAGAACTACGATCTTTGGCTCTAGAACTAAATCATTTTCTTATATATAAAATGAACTTATAGATTTATAGGAAGTAAGTTTAATCAGAAAAAATTATAATTTGGATTTTATGATTGATCGGTATAAATATCAATAACTTCAAATTGGATCGGTTTCTCCTCAAAAAATTATTTTTGGGCCAAAGAAATCCTACCTAATGGTGAGATAGTTAGAGAGGTGACAAAACCCTATACTTATCATTACAAAACTAATAAACCAGAAAAAGATGGATTATTTTGTGAATGAATTTTTGGGCCTATAAAAAGTGGAATTTTTTATTGTGGAAATTATGGAAAAATCGGAGATAAAAAAGAAGACCGATTTTATTTTGAAAAATACAGAGTCTATTTTGTCGATTCTCAAATACAAAGATATCCAATGGGATATATCAAACTGGCATTCCTAGTCACTCATGTGTAGTATTTGAAATGCATTCCTAGTTATGTCACAAATCTTTTAGATCAACCTCTTAATGTATTAGAAGGTCTAGTATACTGTGATGTGTGATTTTATCGAAATAAAATTTTTAAAAATTAAAAATGAGAAACTGTCATCCCATCTAATCGAATCAAAAGGGGATGCCCCAAATCTAACATGTGTTTTGGAGAGGAATAACATGAAACTCAGAATTGGGGGTATACCCCTAGGTACTTCCAAGTAAAAGGGAGATGATCTATGGATGACTCCATACCAAATAAAAAAAATTTCTAGATGAATATCATCTGTCCCATGTGAATAAAATTAATTTTTTATTTTGTGGAATGAAAAACCTATTCCTTAAAAAATTATATTTATTCCATGTAAAGAAATTTCATCATATTTTTTTGCAACAAGGTCTATACATCTCATATAGGATTTTCTTTACTATAGGGTATACAGATCTAGCATTTTGAGGAAAAGTATTGGGACCTAAAAGATACAAAAAATGTAACAATACATAAACAGGGAAATCCTTGAATTCCAATAAGGGGACCCTTTTTTTAAGGTAATTCACATTCTATTTGAAGGGAAGTAGACTACCCAAGCATTTGACATTATCCAATTCTTGAATAAAAAATTATCGACTAGAATAGAATTTTTCTTGGTCTTCTGATTGCTGGGGTAACTTGAGTAAGGAATAGACCTTTCCCTTTAGGGTTTTGATAGAAATTGAAATAAATATAACCTATTTTTATTGTTGGTTAAACTACTTGAGCCAGATGAGAGGATACTTTCACATCTGATTTTGAGGGGGGGGGGGATCTATTATAGATCAGATAAATCAGAACCTATCCTAATTTTTATTTTCCTAGACCTATAGGTAAAAAACCAAATTTATTATGATTACTAGGTTCATTTCAATATTAAATCCAATCCTGGAAATACAGCTGTTGACGCTCCTTTCGTCACAGAATCTATAGATCGGAAAAGGGGGAATATCTGAGCTCAAAGTGATTCATCCTTTGAAGAAACATCAAAAATAGACAAAGGGATGAACAAGGAGAACATTGCCCATAGGCCGCGCAAGTTCCCTCATGGTCGCGCAAGTACACTTGCGCGCCGCCTAGTGGTCGTGCAAGTACTTGCGCGACGCCTTATGGTCGTGCAAGTGACTTGCGCGACCTAAGTGATAACTGCCCGGTAACCGCCCGGTAACCGCCCAGGGTCTTCTTTTGCCTATAAATAGACCCTGTGGGCCCCCCATTCAAGAGGATCTTTTTTCAGAAACTCGGATTGAAGCTCCCGACGCCCAAGTCTCTTCTCAAAGCTTCCAGAACACTTCTAAGGTAATTTCTTACCTAGAATGGAAGATCTAAAGGGAAGAAGGAAGGCCAAGTGTTGAAACTTATCAAACACTTGCGCGCCGACTTAATTCCTTCAATATAACTTGCGCGTCCCCTCTCTGGAAGAACCTCAAGAGGATTATAAAGGGTTTAATAAAGAATCGCTCAAGTATTTCAACTCTGGTTGTAAATTGCGCAAGTATCCCTCATGTCGCGCAAGTATACTTGCGCGACCAATACTTGCGCGCCGCCGCAGGACTTGCGCGACTTTTAATACTTGTGCGCCCCCTATCTTTTTGGGTGCCCATATTGCCCATTTTACCCCTCTTAAGCCATTTCACCTTTCCTATTCAAGATTCAGTCTTCAAGATACTCTTCAAAGCCATTTATGGCATGATTTCTTGATTTGACATCCTTGTCTGAAAGGAATTCTGTGAAATATCTCTCAAAACCTAGTGATTTAAACATCTTTATGTCACCAAAAATTGAGAGTTCATTCATTCAACCTCATCCTTTAAAAATGAGAGAATCCTAACTTGGGCATCTTCCTCAGGAGTAAGCCCCAATCAAGTCCTCTAAATCTTGAGCATCTTTCTTAAGAGTAAGCCTCAGCCCCAAATTCTTAAAAGTTCCCAAAAATGGGCATCCTCCTCAGGAGTAAGCCCCAAACCTTAATCCCTAACCTGGGTCTCCTTTTCAGGAATAAGACTCAGTCATAACCTTGGGCTTCCTTTTCAGGAGTAAGCCCCAAGTCCCCTAACCTAGGCTTCCTTCTCAGGAATAAGTCCTAGTCATAAATCTTGGGCATCCTTCTTAGGAGTAAGCCCCAAGTCTCTTAAAATTTCTCTTAACCAGTCATAAATTACCTTTGATTTGGGTTTCCTCTTTAGGAATAAAACCCAATCATAAGTCCCCTCCTAACTTGGGCATCCTCCTTAGGAGTAAGCCCCAAGATTAGAGTATTCAAATCTCCATGAAGCACATATAACTTTATGGACCCTGTTCATGGATTTTCTCCCTAAAAGTAAATCCTAAACCTTCGCCTATCTGGGCAGTCATCTATGCATAAGCCCCAAAACAAATTCTTATGATTGCATCTTTTATGGCACAATTGTCTAAATTTTACCAATACCTCTTGTTTCTCACACCGAGCATGACTCACGTGAGCTTAGAGTGTAAAAGTAATTATGACATTCATCTTTGAGCCATCAATCATAAAACATCATATCCCATTCCTCGAATTACGTGGGTTCTGATTCCTTTTCCAAAACAAAGGATACGTAGGTAGCCCATTTATGGGTTCGATCCCAACTTTGAAATAATCTCTGTCCTTCTGAATGACGATAAACTTCAAGTGCCCCACTGAGTGGCTTTAAAACCAGCTTGGTCATCATAATGACCAAGAGACTTTTATATAAATGTTTTGAAGGATACCATTGACCAAGAATCTCTAAACAAATATAGATGATTCTGTATTGATGAAGAACCTCGAATACATATAAAAGATTCTCTAAATTTCTTGCATATTTAATCATTGATTTCTAAAACTAAAGGAAAGCTCATTTTATACTTGGTAATGTAATAAGGATTCACGAACTTAACTTAAATCTATAAAGAGAGTCCCGGAGTAGACAATAATTCCCCTCAAAAAGGTGTGATGAGTCCGACCTCCCATCCTCTCGACCAATGCAAATTCCTAAGCCTCATTAGCCCACAAGCTAATGAGCGCCTGCCTTTGGAAAGTAGGTCCAAACGGATGTGGAATCATTGGATGTTTCCGGTTCTACGAACAAACCCGTTAGAAACCGATCGGAACGTTTGAATCTCCCGTCCAGGAGGTCATCCCCGGATTCCGCGCGAAACAAAAATGGTGAACCCGACGTGAATCCTTAACCAAGTTAAAGTGATTTTCTTCTTATCTGTTAGGCCCTTTGGGCCAACAAGGCAATCATTGACATATGATCATCCAAAAGATGCAGTAGCCGGATTCATCTTGATTATGTCTGTTACATAGAACATGCACTCTTTTTTTAAGATCTTCTACAAAAAATGGCTTTCCTTAAATTCACCCCTGTGAATACTGCTACTGGGAACACCTCTACTGTGAGGTCTACTGCTGTGAAAACCAATGCTGCTACTCCTGCTGGAACGTCATCCGCTCTGAGGATGACATCACCAACTCAGCGTCTTCAACGCTGTGTTTCTAATGCACTGGTTAAGGAGTACCGTCGCAACGGTACTATCCCAACTCTGGAGGCCGCTCGTCAAGCCCTCCAAGTTAACAATTCTACCTGGTCATCCGGACAACGGCGACCAGCAATCAAGAAGCAGACGGTGCTGACTACCGTCTCCAACCGTTTCGGGTCGTTATCCCCGGAACGCAATTTCCATTCACTCCCTTATTCCGAGGAAGTGAATGAGCAGGTCCTGCAGAACCTTAATTCAAAAAGACAGGAGTCCTTCTCAAGGGCTCCCATCAACAATCGCCGCCAGACTCGTGCGGTAGTGCGCCCTCAACATGATGAGGGTACCGACTCCAGGCGTTCAGCTCAGGTTCCTCGAACCCGAGCAGGCAAGATGAATCGCCAGAGACGGAATCCGGTTAACAATAGGCAGGTTGTCATCCCTGCCATCTCCGGAGAAGTCCACCAACCTAACTTGGTGGAAAACAACGAGCAGGCATACACACCTGCCCGTTTTAATCCCGCTGTCCAGCAGACTCGTCTGGCAGCATCAAGCCGATCCCGCCAGGCAATTCCGGCGGAGTACTATAGGCAGGAACATACACCTGCTTATACATCAGCAGTTAGTCAGCAGGCTCGTATGACTACATATGATGGATCTTGTCAACCACATTTGACGAAGTGTAATCAGCAGGCACATACACCTGCTAATACTAATCAAGCCTACCAACAGTCTCGTTTGGTAGCGCACGGAGAAGTCAGTCGGAAAGCCCCGACGACAAACAGGAGGCAGACTAAACTCTCTGCCTCCACACTTGAGTACTGTCAGGATTCACTGACAGGAAAAGGAGGACAGGAGCAGGCACATACACCTACTCCAAGCCCGGAATGGACGTATATCCCCGTTCCGGCGGCTGAAGTCACCAAACATATTTTGTCAATGGTGAAAGAGCAGAAGCAAATTCCTGCTCATATTCTGGATGCTTGCCAGGATATCATAACAGCTTCAGCATCATCTCAGGGACAGACACATAAATCTATCCCTAGAAGTGGAGTGACACATCAACAATTCACTCCGGAACAGACACGCACATCTGTTCCAGTCCAAGAGGGTTGTGGGGCCTACTCCCCCATATCATATGGACAACCAAGTCAGGCACATACACCTGATTTGAGCGATGATCGTCAGCCTAACCTGACCATCTTTCCTGATCAGGCACATACACCTGCTCAGAGCAATCACTTTCGTCATCAAGTGATTTCTAAAGCGAGTAAGAAGGCATCTAAGAAAAAGATCCGCCCAGCACAGTCAGGAGATCAAAGGCCAATCTGCAACAAGGCCTTGCTCGATGCTGGAGTTCTTGAAGCCCTCAGACATTTATCTGTCGGAATTCAAGATTCTACTCCCTCAGTTCCCAATAACAGGAACATTAATCCCGAAGGTCTTCAACAGACACTTCCTCATGAAGACTTGCTTCATGAAAATTCGGTCAATCTTGAAGTTTCTTCTTCAGATGAGAACCACATGAACCCTCTGTGTGGTCAGAAGACCAAGGATCAAGAGATCTCATCTTTTGCTGTAACCCATCATGAAGGTCCTCCTCATGGTGATGAACTTCGCTGCGAAAGTCCTCTCCGCAGTAGTGATTCACATTGTCTCGAAAATTCTTCAGAAGGCAATGTAGTGACGAGAAAGCCCTCCTATCTCGAGGCACTTGCAAACGTAAAACCAGTCATGTCTGAAGTTTTACTATCGGCAGGTGAAACTCTTTCTCCATCAGAAGATAGCTTGGGGTTCAGGTTATTCTCCGAACCTTCCCTGGGTCATTCATCTTCCAGCATGAATAGTGATTCCTCTACCAATCTTGTTGAATCCGATGAAGCAACAAGGAAACACCAACTCTGGTCCAAACAGGTAGAAGAATCTTCATTTAATGATAAAGAGGAAATGCTAAACATGAGGAAAAAACTGGCAAAAGGTGAAGTACCAGTCATGTTTTGGCCTTTGGCTGACTCCCAGTACGACATTCCAAAGATGTTGACGGATGATGGAATCCATGATATTCGTCTCAACATATGGAAAACTCTTTGTCAATTAAAGAAGAAGGTATTATCTTACGATGAATATGAAAATCATCTTAAGATAATAGAAGGGTTACAACGCCAGATTGATTTGGCATCTCTATCAGTCTCTCGGTATCCGAAGGCTGAAAAGCAACAGATAACCCTTCAACGTTCATGCATTGGCGCGCTGAGAAAATTGCGTCAGTTAATTTCCAATGCTCCATCTAATGTTCATATCAGAGGATGGGGTATTCACGGAGCACTACATTTCACAGTGCTTTCCGGTCAGCAAAGCCCGCCGAAAATGGTCTCATGCAATGTTATTGCCCATGGCCGGCCACAGTCAATGGGCTTTGTTCATGATCAAAATCTTGCTCGAGATCAAGCTTCAACTAGTTCCTCTCAAAATCAAGTATATAGAGAACAGGTTGTTGAATTGCTCCTACATCAAGCAGGAGAGAATATTGCACAAGCCTCTCGTCTAGAACAAACACGTCATCAAATGACAGAAGTTTCGGAAATCATCCAACGGTCTGTTGAACCAGGTGATAAAAGTGGATACAGGTTAATGCATCCAGCTAATTTCCGAACTAAGATCCGCAAGATCAAGAGAGATTTCAAGAAGATCTCAGACATAGCATGTCAAGAGACACCCCTGCTTGCCAGACTGGGGACTTCTCTAACCCAACCCTTAGAATCAACGAATGGGATTCGAGGAGTTGAGCGGAAGCAGCAGGAACATCCCCAGTCCACCGGACTGGGGACTTTTTCAAATCTTCAATCCCTCCCTCAGAGAAAGTCAGTATTCTCTCGATTAGGGAAGAAGCCTCAAGAGGAACGAAGAGCCAAGCTATCAGGAGATTCTCTCCAAGTGACGGTTCACAAAGAAATTCCTGAGGGATCAAGTCAACGGAATTCCATGTTTCATCATGGACATGAAAGAAGACAATATCACAGAAATGCTGATAGAAAGGATTCCATGAAATATGCATCCATTAATGTCATCACTGCCGTTGCTGCTGATTCACCAGATGAGGCTCAATCAGAGGGATCAGATGAAGAGGTTCCTGCTCAAGAAGTTGCGCACACAGACCTAAATGAAGAAGGTGTGCGCACACGTAATCAAAGGCTTACCCAAAATATGGGTATTCCTTCAAGTAACCCACTTCCCCCTCTCCGAAAAGGATCCAATAAGGGGAAAGGAAAGAATCAGGTTACTTATCACCCTTCCTCTGAAGGAGGTCAATCGCTCTCATTAGAGCAAAGGTTTGCACAACAGGAGGAAGAAATGAAAGAATTAAGAAGGTTGAATGCAGAACTACTTCAGAGTAGTCTTCTTCTTAAGAATGCTGAAGTCCGACAGCCGAAGGAATTTTTTGTAACTACTGAGATGGATCAGGAATATCCTCCTTTATCAGTACACCCACAGAGGTCTAATCCTACGGGTCAAACGCAACAACGGTTGGCAGCACTACCATTAGTTGCAGCACCAACCTCCACGGCTGTCCAAGCTCCATTCATTGCACCTACCCAAAACCAAGTTCAACCTGATGTTTCTCAAAAGTTAATAACTACTATTGAGTCATTAACAGCTCGGTTAGAAACTATGGAAGGGAAACGGGCGCAAGTTCAACCTGAAAAGAAAGTTTACCCTGAATGGGTAGATTCAATTTCTCCTCCATCCAGTTTTGGAAACCCTATTTTCCCTACTTTCAATGGATCAGGTGACCCTGAACAACATTTGACGCATTACGTGTCTTGTTGTGATCCTATGATGGGAACTCCAGAGCAACAAGAAGCAGTGAAACTCAGATGCTTCGTGCGAACCTTGCAAGGACCAGCTTTTGTCTGGTATACAAGCTTGAAATCCCGGTCAGTCATCGGATGGGAGGATCTTCGTCAAAAATTCCTTCTTCAGTTCAGCTCAACTTTGCCAAAAACGACAGTTTTCGATCTTACAAACTGCAAGCAAAGGGAGAATGAAAGAGTCTCTGATTTCATTGCTCGTTGGAAGGGATTAACGTATTCCTTGAGTTTATCACTCCCTCAGGAGGAATTGTTGCCAATCTGTGTGGCAAATTTGCGTGACGAATTACGCACGCCATTGATCCCTGTGAAATACACAGGAGGGTTTCGAGACCTTACTTCAATCGCTCAACAGATTGAAGATTCCCTTATGCAGGCTAAGGTTAAATCTCGTGTAATTCCATCAGCTCTAGGAATAAGAATGGGTAAAGCAGAAACTGCTACAGTTATGCTTAAACAGGCACCTGTACCTATTTCTACTTCAAAACCTTCATCTTCTCGAAGGGCTCCACCTCCTGAACGCCAAAAACAAAGGCTGTTTCGTCCAAATGATCAAAAAGATCAACGACGAAAACAATTTGAGGATATGAAGAGTAAAACATACTCTTTCCGAAGTGAGCAAGTTCCTGGTTACTTCATTTCAGCTCTGGAAAATAATTTGGTTCAATTACCAGTACCGAAGAGACCAAACAAGGAAGGAGATGAAGACCGTCCCAATTATTGTCCCTTTCATCAAATGTTGGGACATCCCATCCAGGAGTGTTTTGTCTTTAAAGACCTCCTACAAAAGATGGTTGACTTGGGACAAGTCAAATTGAAGGGTTCTTCAGCTCATGTAGCGTGTATTACTGCTACAGATCCAGAGGAAGGAGGCGAGTGGCAGGAAGTCAAAAGCAAAACTGCGAAAAAATATGATGATTGGATGGTCAGAAAGACAATCAATCGGACCCATTCCATTTTGCGAACACAATTGAAGAAGCCAATTGTGTCTCCTACAAAAGTTGCAGTAAAGCCTCCATCAAAGGACAAATCCTCAAAAGGGCAGCGCAATTCAAAGAAGAAAGAGGAATCAGGAGAAGATGAGTATGTATCAAAGCCTAAATTGTCTTTGACTCTGGCAGATTTCATGCCATCTACTTCAAAGTCACGGGCACCGTCCCACCAAACGGCACAACCTAAACAGGCTAACTTGGCAGAGTCTTTATCAGACGAAGAATTGATCTTTGGTTCTGTTAATATGATTCAATTAACAGATTCATATTCCAGTCTTGATGAGCCTGAATTCCCTGTATCAAATAAAGGAACCCGAGGAAGTTCTAGAGGTTCAGGATATAGGGGAAGACGTGGATCTTTCCGAAGCCACTACTCTAATTCTACCCCTGCTAGCACTGTATATGCAGCAGAAACTCGTGGTAGAGCCCTTCAGCGAGCTCAAAAAGAACAAGCAAGTTCTTCTACCAATGGCCAACTCAGCTTCGGCACAGTTATTTTGGAAGACCGATTAAAGGTTCCATCTTCTTCATCTCAGCAAGTAAATGGATCTAATCAGTCCAATTTTCCAAAACCAAAGATGTTGCCAACTTCAATACAAGAGGCATCAGCTTCCAAAGCTTCTGCTTCCAAGGTACCTGCTAAACCGCATATTCCTATTGGGAAACGCAGGCCTCTAGATCAAAAGTATGATATATTGAAACACTTGGCCCAAGTACCAGCCAAATTATCAATTTTGGATGCTTTGAATCTATCAAAAGATCTTCGGGAAGCACTCATCGAAGCTTTGTCAAGTCCTCAGGAGTTTGAAGCTGAAATTGCTGCAGCTGAAATTTATCACATAGAGAATAATCCTGCAGAATGCCATGCAGTGATATCTTTTACTGATAAAGATGAAGATGATGTTGTGCATGGGCACATAAAACCTTTGTACCTATCTGGCAAAGTCAATGGTATAGATGTTCGAAGAGCTTTTATTGACAATGGTTCAGGAGTCAACCTCATGCCCATTCGCACACTTCGTCGATTGGGCCTCACGGAATCTGATTTATCTCCTTCTACCATGATGTTGCAAGGATATGATAAAAATGAACAAGAACCACTGGGAGAAGTTACGCTCAGAACTCAGTTTTGAGATCTTGTTTCCAATTCAGATTTCATGATTGTTGATCAAGACTCAGCTTTCAATATCTTGCTTGGAAGACCCTGGTTACATCAGCATGCAGCTATTCCGTCATCATACCATCAATGTCTCAAATACTGTTTCGATGGTCAAGTTGGAACATTATATGGTGATAAGGCCCCGTTCAAAACATGTGAGTCTCAATACATTGAGGCGGAATTTTATCACATGAAGGGAAGAGAAAAATCTACAATGAAGGAAATTACCAAAGTTAATGCTCCATATGGTTTGAAAAAAATTCCAATAAATCCATTTTCACATGTGAGTACAGATTATGTGTTACCTATCAGTCAAATTGACAAAATAGGCCCAAATCAAAATACTCTTATGGAAAGATCCATAATGTCAATTACGGCAATCGAGCCAGACAACATGGGAGAAATTGGTAACTTACCAAGCAGTGATGAAAGCATAAGTGGTGACGTTTTCATTTCGTCTGCTGAAATCCAACAAGTCTATACTTCGCTAATCAGGCCAGAAGAAGTTATAGCAACACCAGAGGTGAATGTTGATGTCGATTCTCAATCCATCATCTCCTCTTTATTTCCCAAAGAAGACCCTTTTTCATCAATAGGGTCGGAAATGGAAGCTTCTTCTTCAAAATGTGAAAATTTTGACATCTCTTATGATCATGAGAATTTCGTTTTTTCATCTACTTTGCAAGTAGAAACGGAAGAAATAACACATGATGAAGAGGAAGAGGAAGATCTTAGAGATGCTCCTCCAGCATTTGAAGAGGGTATCTCTACCACTGTGGATGAACTCAGAGAAGTAAATCTGGGTACAGAGAAAGATCCACGCCCCACTTTAATTAGTGCGGCCATGACCCTTGAAGAACAAGAGATGTATATTTCTTTTCTAAAGCAAAATAAAGATATTTTTGCTTGGAATTATACAGAGATGCCTGGCCTTGATCCTGATGTTTCCACCCATCATTTGGGTTTGCCAAAAGAACATCGAGGATTCAAGCAAGCCGCGAGAAGAACACACCCAACCTATGCTTCCAAAATCGAGGCTGAAGTGGATAAGCTTATCAAAGCTAACTTCGTCAGAGAAGTTCAATATCCCAAGTGGTTGGCTAATATTGTCCCAGTAAAGAAAAAGAACGGACAAATTAGGGTTTGCATAGATTTCAGAGATCTTAATCGGTATTGTCCCAAAGATGATTTTCCACTTCCGATTACAGAACTCTTAATTGATGCGACGGCTGGCTATGAAGTACTTTCTTTCATGGATGGATATTCTGGATATAATCAGATCCGAATGGCCCCAGAAGATGAGGAATATACAGCCTTCAGAGCTCCTCAAGGTGTGTTTTGTTACCGGGTGATGCCCTTTGGTTTAAAGAATGCAGGTGCAACATATCAACGCGCCATGCATCGTATCTTCAAACCTTTTCTAGGGAAATTTGTTGAATGCTATGTAGATGATTTGGTGGTTAAATCCAAACAACGTTTTGATCACTTGGCTGATTTGGAAATCATATTCCACAAGCTTCGACAACATAATTTGAAGATGAACCCCTTAAAATGTGCTTTTGGGGTAACCTTAGGAAAATTCCTTGGCTTTGTTGTACGCCATCGTGGTATTGAAGTCGATCCTGAGAAGACCAAATCAATCCTTGGTATGTCACCTCCTCAGAATTTGAAAGAATTAAGAGGACTTCAAGGACACTTAGCCTATATTCGGCGTTTCATCGCCAATTTGGCAGGCAAAAGTTTACCTTTTACCAAATTATTTAAGAAAGGAGTCACTTACCAGTGGACTAAAGAATGTCAAGAAGCATTTGATGTTCTCAAGAAATACCTCTTAAGTCCACCAGTACTCATGCCACCTGTTGAGGGTAGACCTCTTATCCTCTATGTGACAGCTTTAGAGCGATCATTGGGTGCCTTTCTCGCTCAAAAGAATGATGCTGGGAATGAAAATAGTCTCTACTATCTCAGTAGAACTATGCTTGAAGCAGAAACCCGGTATTCGAGTATTGAAAAATGCTGCCTAGCATTAATCTTTGCAGTTCAGAAACTGAGACACTACCTGCAACATCACGAGGTCCAATTGGTATCTCGTAATAATCCACTCAAATTCATCCTTAGTCGTCCAATGCTTACAGGACGTCTGGCAAGGTGGGCGGTTATTCTATAGCAGTTCGACATTCAGTATGTGTCTCAAAAGGCAATTAAGGGCCAAGCTCTGGCTGATTTCCTGGCTGAACACCCTTCAGTGGAAGACACGTATTCAGATATCGAACTCCCTGATGAGGAAGTTTTTTCTATTCAAGAGAATCCTCAAACATGGGAAATGTATTTTGATGGTGCTTCTAGAAGTCCAACAGGGAAGAAAATGGAAAATCCTAAATTCAACAAAGTTGGTTTAGGAATTGTGCTCATTTCTCCAGATAAGGCAGTGTTACCTTATTCCTTTTTGTTGTGGGAAGGTGGTACCAATAATGAAGCTGAATACCAAGCTCTCATTGCAGGCTTGGAGTTAGCGCTTCAAGCACAAGTGAATCACTTAAAGGTAAAAGGTGATTCAGACCTGGTAATCAAACAAGTCAATGGGGATTATGCCATCAGAAAAGAAGAATTAATCCCTTTGTATGATTACGTCAGAGAGTTAATGTCGGAATTCCCTTCAGAACCGACATTTTCTTATGTCCCAAGATCACAAAATGCTCAAGCTGATGCACTGGCTAATATAGCCACAGCTTTAGCAGATCCAAATCAGGACGAGACAACCATCGGTATTGCCCACCGTCGTGCAATTTCACCTTATGTTCAAGTCAGAACAGAGGAAATTAATGAAATTAGTCCCATTCCTGAACCATATGGTCATACTACAGGATGGATGTCACCTATCAGGGAATACCTTCAAAATGGAACACTTCCACCTAATAGAGCCGAGAGAGAACAAATTCGGCGACGTGTGGTCAATTTTACTCTTTATGATGGTCCAAACCACCTCGAGAAAATTCTCTACAAACGTGGTTTTGATGGAGTTCTCTTCAGATGTATTGATGGTGAAGAGACAATGGCTGTCATAAAAGAAGTGCATGCAGGAGTCTGTGGTGCCCACCAGTCTGGACATAGATTGTCTGATCAAATTCGAAGGCTTGGATACTTCTGGCCTTCAATGATACAAGATTGTGTTAATTTCACAATGAAGTGTCATTCATGCCAAGTATATGCCAATTTCATTCATCAACCTCCAGAGTTGATTCATACAGCTAAATACTCATGGCCATTTGCCACATGGGGAATGGATGTGGTGGGACCTTACCCTTCAGCTACGACCAAGCAGTTTAAGTACATTTTTACTGCTACTGATTTCTTTTCCAAATGGGCAGAGGCAGTACCTCTCAAAGAAGTCAGTTCTAAATGCATTGTTAGCTTCATCAAGTCTAACATCATTACTAGATTTGGTGTCCCTCATACCATATTGACAGACAACGGCACCAACTTCTGTTCTTCTGAGGTAAAGAGATTGTATCAAGAATACAACATTAAGTCTAACCATTCATCTCGATATCATGCAGCGACTAATGGCCAGATAGAGGCCTTGAACAAGACTCTTTCAAATATACTGCAAAAGATGGTGGATAAAGATAAGAGGTCATGGCCTGATAAACTCTTTCATGCTTTATGGGATTATCGGACTACCACTCGCAATGCAACGCGGTCTACTCCATATTCATTGGTATATGGAACAGAAGCAGTCTTTCCAATTGAAGTTCAATTGCCCTCACTCAGAATAGCCATTTGTGATCAGTTATCAACAGATGAGCAATCCCAAAAGCGTTTGAATGAATTGGAACAGTTAGATGAGAAAAGATTGTGCACTTTGCACCACTTGGAAATCTATCAGAATCGAATAGCACGAGCTTTTAACAAAAAAGTTCGTCTTCGTTCATTCATTCAGGGAGAATTGGTATTGGTTCTTAAAGCACCAATGATACCAGGAAAGAAACCTCCCAAGCTTGAACCAAAATGGGAAGGACCTTATTCAATACATAAGGTCTACTCCAATGGAGCGTATTCTCTAATCTCAATGGATGGAGAACACATCACGACTCCAACTAATGCCAGATTTCTGAAGAAGTATTTTGTATAAACACAAAATATTGTTCCCAGAACCAAGACTTACAATTGGTTCATACAGAAAAGGTCTGGTATGACCTTAAACTACACCATGGTCCAGTATGGCCTTAAACTACAACTTCATCCAACATGACATTAAACTGTGTCACATATTCTGTCCGAGATGACATTAAACTATAATACGTCCAGCATGACGATAAACTGTATGGTCCAGTATGACCTTAAACTATTCTCACTTATGTCCCTGCAACATGACACTAAACTGTGCAGCACCAATAGTCCTAACTACAAGACTTTAAACTGCATAGTCCCTGATTTTGTCCTACATGACAATAAACTGTATAGAAGTTCCTATATTTTGTCCGAGATGACATTAAACTATATTGTGTCCTAGCAACATGACATTAAACTGTGTGGCACTTTCATCGTCCAGCATGACGATAAACTGTAAAAAGATCAGAACTGATATCCTCATATTGGTTCACCTTAGTCCTAGCCACATGACTTTAAACTGTACAGCACCAGTTCGTCCTTGCTATATGACGTTAAACTATACAACAATGGTCCCGTATGACTTTAAACTGCATCATTCCTGGTCCATGTATACGACCATAAACTATTTGCAAATATGTCCAGCAAGACGTTAAACTGTGACGTCCTAACTACATGACGCTAAACTGTATAAAAGTCCCTCATGTCCGGAAAGACGTTAAACTATATAATCATCAAAAGTCCAGCATGACATTAAAACTGCACAATCCCCCTTTCGTCCAATATGACGTTAAACTGTATTGTCCCCATCGTCCTAACTACATGACGCTAAACTGTACGGAAAGTCCTTGATATGTCCTACATGACATTAAACTGTGCATCGTTAAGGTTGTTATTACCTCTTGTTTCTCACACCGAGTATGACTCACGTGAGCTTAGAGCGAACATCAACCATAACACTCCCTTTGGTCCACTAACCATGTGTAAGTCCCAACAACATTTTTTAGATCATTGTCCACAAGAACAACTTGATCATTAATTCATTATTTAGTTGAACTACACAGACTTTGATCCTTGCCCTCCAGGCTGGGTATGTAGGCAACCTCCCAAGGTTCAAGCCCAAAAACAATCTCTTCACATTGGTTCACCACAATCTCATATGATGATGATTTGTGAAACCACCCCTGGAATCAATATCTTTACATTGATTCACTTTCGTCCTTGTTATATGACGGTAAACTATACAACACTTTTGTCCGGTACGACAATAAACTACAATATTCTTTGATTTCCTCATTTGAGAAGGAACCATTATTAACATTGATTCTTTTTCAATCATGGTTTTCATTATTCAAAAGACTACGTACATACATGGTAATGCCTAAACTTTTTATCTTAGGTTAAAACCATCATTGCACTAAAGTCTCTTTTCACCCTTTACATGTACGAACCAAATTTGTACAAAGGGTAGTTTCTAGAACTACGTGGACTTGATTCCCATCCTTATGGGATATGTAGGAACATTCGAGTGTCCCTCGAATCCAGTCCCAAGTCTTTTTGGGCCTAACCCCAAATTTCACTTTCAGTCCCTTGGCTGAAAAGTCCTCATGAAAACACACACTATGTATTCATTATTATGGTCCGAATTCTATGACCCCAAAAACTAAGATCACTCATCCTTTCGTCCTGCACGACGTTAAACTACATTTCAAGAACTACGTATGGCTTGATTCTCATTCTTATGAGATACGTAGTGAAGTCCAAGTTTCAATTCAGGACCCAGCCACAACATGATTATGGTTTTCATTGACCTATGTATCTCTATATACATTGGACAATACCCATCTTTATGTGTTATAATCCTAACCTTAAATATTTTCAGATCTTCATAACCCTTTTCATGACTTATAGTCACAAAAATGTCAAACTTCTGAGAATTCTTTTGCCTGACTATGCAGCACGTGCCCATAGGTGGCCTTGCATAAACAGTCCACATAAAAGACTTGTCAGCCAAGAGATGCTATTTATTTGACAATGCAGCCAATGCCCATAGGTGGCCCTGCATATTTCGACCCCCTAACGGGTTTTGTTAAATAATAGTAACTTCATTCTTGGGAAGAATGCCTCTTTTGTCCTTATTTGTCTTAAACGATAGTATGTAGGGATCCGCAAAAATAGCCATCCTTAACGTATTTTTCCCATATCCTTTTTCATTATCTGAAAGTATCCAAGTTTATGGTTTATTCTCCTTCCCTACGTTTGGGTCAGACCTTCGTAGGAGTGATATTCATCCAGTTCTTCGATATTCTTGTTCGGAAATATCCTTTCCATATTTAAGTACCTCTTTCCATACAACAAACTCTATGCTTTAGAAAATTTGAATCTCCATAAACTTTCACTGGCTTTTAGCACTAGGAAAGTAAATTTCTGAGAGTTCTTTTGCCTGACTATGCAGCACGTGCCCATAGGTGGCCTTGCATAAACAGTCCACATAATAGACTTGTCAGCCAAAAGATGCTATTTTATTTGACTATGCAGCCAATGCCCATAGGTGGCCCTGCATATTTCAACCCCCTAACGGGTTTTGTTAAATAATAGTAACTTCATTCTTGGAAACTACTTTTTCTAATGCCTTTTAGCTCTTTTTTCATATCATTCCTCAGATTCAAATATTCTTAAGCCATAGTTTACATTTTTTCCCTCATACTTGAGTATGGTAAATATTTTTTCAGATAAATTATCAAGGAATTGAATCCATTTTAATCCATTTTTCGGTCAAAGCTATTTCGACCTTAAACATTAGCCCCTTTATGTTCGGCGTGCATGACTTTAAACTGCCCACACAAAAGACAAAGGAACTCTGAATAAAAGTCAAGTTCCAGCACACTTGCGCGCTGCCCTCTGTGCACTGAAGACTTGCGCGCCCCCCTTTTCCTTTGAATGGATTCAATTTCCTCAGAGTCAAATCCTCATTTCTTTCCGGATCCAACTCTGAGGGGGGACTTTTGTTGACGCTCCTTTCGTCACAGAATCTAAAGATCGGAAAAGGGGGAATATCTGAGCTCAAAGTGATTCATCCTTTGAAGAAACATCAAAAATAGACAAAGGGATGAACAAGGAGAACATTTCCCATAGGCCGCGCAAGTTCCCTCATGGTCGCGCAAGTACACTTGCGCGCCGCCTAGTGGTCGTGCAAGTACTTGCGCGACGCCTTATGGTCGTGCAAGTGACTTGCGCGACCTAAGTGATAACCGCCCGGTAACCGCCCAGGGTCTTCTTTTGCCTATAAATAGACCCTGTGGGCCCCCCATTCAAGAGGATCTTTTTTCAGAAACTCGGATTGAAGCTCCCGACGCCCAAGTCTCTTCTCAAAGCTTCCAGAACACTTCTAAGGTAATTTCTTACCTAGAATGGAAGATCTAAAGGGAAGAAGGAAGGCCAAGTGTTGAAACTTATCAAAAACTTGCGCGCCGACTTAATTCCTTCAATATAACTTGCGCGTCCCCTCTCTGGAAGAACCTCAAGAGGATTATAAAGGGTTTAATAAAGAATCGCTCAAGTATTTCAACTCTGGTTGTAAATCGCGCAAGTATCCCTCATGTCGCGCAAGTATACTTGCGCGACCAATACTTGCGCGCCGCCGCAGGACTTGCGCGACTTTTAATACTTGCGCGCCCCCTATCTTTTTGGGTGCCCATCTTGCCCATTTTACCCCTCTTAAGCCATTTCACCTTTCCTATTCAAGATTCAGTCTTCAAGATACTCTTCAAAGCCATTTATGGCATGATTTCTTGATTTGACATCCTTGTCTGAAAGGAATTCTGTGAAATATCTCTCAAAACCTAGTGATTTAAACATCTTTATGTCACCAAAAATTGATAGTTCATTCATTCAACCTCATCCTTTAAAAATGAGAGAATCCTAACTTGGGCATCTTCCTCAGGAGTAAGCCCCAATCAAGTCCTCTAAATCTTGAGCATCTTTCTTAAGAGTAAGCCTCAGCCCCAAATTCTTAAAAGTTCCCAAAAATGGGCATCCTCCTCAGGAGTAAGCCCCAAACCTTAATCCCTAACCTGGGTCTCCTTTTCAGGAATAAGACTCAGTCATAACCTTGGGCTTCCTTTTCAGGAGTAAGCCCCAAGTCCCCTAACCTAGGCTTCCTTCTCAGGAATAAGTCCTAGTCATAAATCTTGGGCATCCTTCTTAGGAGTAAGCCCCAAGTCTCTTAAAATTTCTCTTAACCAGTCATAAATTACCTTTGATTTGGGTTTCCTCTTTAGGAATAAAACCCAATAATAAGTCCCCTCCTAACTTGGGCATCCTCCTTAGGAGTAAGCCCCAAGATTAGAGTATTCAAATCTCCATGAAGCACATATAACTTTATGGACCCTGTTCATGGATTTTCTCCCTAAAAGTAAATCCTAAACCTTCGCCTATCTGGGCAGTCATCTATGCATAAGCCCCAAAACAAATTCTTATGATTGCATCTTTTATGGCACAATTGTCTAAATTTTACCAATACCTCTTGTTTCTCACACCGAGCATGACTCACGTGAGCTTAGAGTGTAAAAGTAATTATGACATTCATCTTTGAGCCATCAATCATAAAACATCATATCCCATTCCTCGAATTACGTGGGTTCTGATTCCTTTTCCAAAACAAAGGATACGTAGGTAGCCCATTTATGGGTTCGATCCCAACTTTGAAATAATCTCTGTCCTTCTGAATGACGATAAACTTCAAGTGCCCCACTGAGTGGCTTTAAAACCAGCTTGGTCATCATAATGACCAAGAGACTTTTATATAAATGTTTTGAAGGATACCATTGACCAAGAATCTCTAAACAAATATAGATGATTCTGTATTGATGAAGAACCTCGAATACATATAAAAGATTCTCTAAATTTCTTGCATATTTAATCATTGATTGCTAAAACTAAAGGAAAGCTCATTTTATACTTGGTAATGTAATAAGGATTCACGAACTTAACATAAATCTATAAAGAGAGTCCCGGAGTAGACAATAATTCCCCTCAAAAAGGTGTGATGAGTCCGACCTCCCATCCTCTCGACCAATGCAAATTCCTAAGCCTCATTAGCCCACAAGCTAATGAGCGCCTGCCTTTGGAAAGTAGGTCCAAACGGATGTGGAATCATTGGATGTTTCCGGTTCTACGAACAAACCCGTTAGAAACCGATCGGAACGTTTGAATCTCCCGTCCAGGAGGTCATCCCCGGATTCCGCGCGAAACTACAGCATACCGATTTTTTTACTACCCAAGGGTTAGATATATTTCTAAATCGGGAAAGCCCTACTAGAGAAGGCACTATCCGAGAACAGTTAGAAGATCTGGATTTGTAAATAATTATAGATGATTCATTGGTCGATTGAAAAGGTTTAGGAAAATAGGGGTTCCCCAAGGGTCATAATGATTGGGAAGATAGAAAGATTGGAAAAAGAAATGATTTTTTTGGCTAGATGGATTGAATTAGCTAAATCCTTGATTTCAGCCATTGTCCAACCAGAATGGATGATTTTATATCTATTACTAGTTCTTCCTCCCGAGCTGAGACCCATCATTCAAATAGATGGGGGTAAACTAATGAGCTCAGATATTAATTAACTATATAGAAGAGTTATCTATCCGAACAATACTCTTATGGATCTATTAACAATAAGTATATTTACACCAGGTGAATTATTCATGTTTCATGAGAATTTGGTACAAGAATCTATTGATAAACTTCTTGATAATGGAATTAATGGATAGTGGGACAGTCATACTCAAGTTTATAAGTCATTTTTAGATGTAATTACAGGCCAAGAGGGAATATTTCATGAAAATTTTCATTGTAAAAGGGTTGATTATTTGGGAAATTCCGTCATTATCGTGGGCACCTCACATTCATTACATCAATGTGGATTACCTCAAGAAATTTCAATTGAGATTTTCTAGATATTTTTCATTCGTGTTATAATTAAACAACATCATGCGTTGAACATAAAAGTGGTAAGAGTAAAATTCGGAAAAAAGAACCCATTGTATGGGAAATACTTTAGGAATTTATGTATGGTCATCCTATATTGTTGAATAAAGCCCCTACTCTGCATATATTAGGCATATAGGCTTTCCAACCCATTTTAGTGGAAGGACATGCTATTTGTTTACTTCCTTTAGTTTATAAGCGATTAAATGCCAATTTTTATGGGGATCAAATGGCTGTTCATGTAACATTATCCTTAGAAGCTCAAGCAGAGGCTCGTTTACTTATGTTTTGTCATATAAATATATTTTCCCCAGTAATAGGTGATCCCATTTCCGTACCAACTCATGATATGATTATTGGACTCTGTGTATTGATGATTGCAAGCTGAGGTATTTTTAAAAGTCGATATAGTAGTCCATGTACTTACAGAAACATTAAAAATGAAACAATTGATGATCATCATTATGATGCATGTACAAAACCCCTTTTTTCTAATTCTTATGATGTCATTAGATCTTTTTGGAAAAAACAATTCCATTTTGATAGTATTTTGTGGCTTCGGTTGTGACTATAAACCAATGTATTATTGCTTCAAGAGTATTTTCCATCGAAGTTCATTATGAGTATTTGGGTATCAATCATGAAATTCATGAGTTCTATATAAAAAAGTAAATGTTCAAGAAAATCCTTATATATACATTCAAACCATGGTTGGTCATATTTATCTTTATCAAGAAATAGAATAATCCATACCAGAATTTTGTCAGGCCTGTTTATATGGCACCTAATATAGAAATTTATCTAACTTTTTCTATGATGCTACCGGTGAGAATTTGTGTCTATCCGGTTCAAAAACTTGGATCATAATTCCTTAATTTTTACTTTATTTACTATGTGAATCAAGATTGAGAAAAGGAAGTTTTCCAATCACTAACTAAAATCATTGTGAAATCCTACTCATCTGCAGAAGGGAGTGGTTATGTCAGAATGGGGTGCCCCTTTGGTCTTTAACAATAAAAAATAGATGGAACTGCCACAAAACGGCTAATTAGCCAATTCATAGAGCATTTTGGAATGGAATATAAATCACACATCCTAGATCAACTAAAGACTCTGGGTTTCAAGAAAGCTATTGAAATATCTATTTCATTAGGAATAGAAGATATTTTAACAATTCCATCGAAGGTATGGGTAGTCTAAGATGCTAAAAAAAGTTTCAGTTTGCAAAAACACCATCATTGTGTAAATATACACGCACTCAAAAAATTATGTCAATCTATTGAGATATGGTATGCAATAAGTGAATTTTTGCAACTAGAAATTCATCAAAATTTTAGGATGAGTGACCCTTTTAATTGTGTCCATATAATGTCTTTTTCGGGAGCTAGAGGTAATGCATCTCAGGTACACCAATTAGTAGGTATGAGAGGATTAATGTTGGATCAACAAGGAAAAATGATTGATTTACCCATTTAAATAAATTTACACGAAGGTATTTCTGTAACAGAATATATCATTTATTACTAAGGATCCTGAAAAGGAGTTGTGGATACAGCTATACCAACATCAGATGATGGATATCTCACGTACAGACTTATGGAAGTAGTTCAACACGTGGTAGTACGTGGAACAGATTGTGGTACCATACAAGGTATTTATTTGAGTCCCCGAAAAGGGATGCTGAAAATAAATTTTATCCAACCATATATTATTCTTATATTAGCAGATGATATCTATATGGATCAACGATGTATTTCCACTCGAAATCAAGATATTGGGATGAAACTTTTATATTGATTCATAACCTTTAGAGTAAAATCCATATCTCTTCAAACCACCATTACTTGTAGGGGTATGTCATGGATCTATAGATTATGTTATGGCCGGAGTACTAGTCATGGCGACATGGTCGACTTAGGAGAAGCTATAGGTATTCATGGAGGTCAATCTATTGGAGAGTCGGGGACTCATCTATCATTACGAACTATTCATTCAGGTGGAGTATTCATGGGGGATACTGTAAAACAAGTAATACTATCCTCTTATAATGGAAAAATAACATTCAATGAGGATTGGATTCATCCCACACGTACATTCCATTGATATAATTATTTTGTATGTTACATCAACTTGTATGTACATATTGAGAGTCAAGAAGATATGACAGCACATAACATGAAGATTCTGCCTAAAAGATTTTATTTAGTTCAAAATGATCAATATGTCAAATCAGAACAGGCGATTTCTGAAATTTGTACGGGAACATTGACTTTGAATTTTAAAGAGAGGTTTCAAAAACATATCTATTCTGACTCTGAGGGAGAAATGAATTGGAGTACTGATGTGTACAATGCACCTGAATTTACATATAGTGATGTTCATCTATTACCAAAAACAACTCATTTACAGATATTATCAAGAAGTCCGTTGAACATAGACTTGGATCTCTATAAGGATCAAGATAAAATGAAGGTTTCTTCTCTTCTGTCGAACAAGGGTCTCTTTTGAACCTTCCAATTACATATGATAATGATCATGTTAGAAACAAATTATTTTGTTCGGATTATTCTGGTAAAAACGAACACAGGATTGATTATTCAGAACTCAATATAATCATATACAGGGATCGTTGTAATCTTCCTATCATTCTATACAAAAATTCTGATTTATTGGCAAAGAGGCAACGAAATAGATTAATCATTCTGTTCCAATTGACTATAGAAGGTTATAAATAACTAATCCCCCTCTTGTGTATCTTGATTGATATACCTATCAATGGTATTTGATGTAGAAAAAGTATTCATTTTTATTTCAATTATCCTCAATAAAAAATATAATATTTTGTCGTTACTAAATATGGGATAGAGGTGCATTCAATTGTTAAAAAAAAATAAAACAGTGATATTGAGTATCGAAGAGTTGAAAACTTTAGTCCAAAGTACCAAATGAAAGTAGATCAATTTTTTTCATTCCTGAGGAAGTGAATCTATTACCTGGATATTCTTCCATAATGGTAAGGAGCAATAGTCTCATTGGAGTGGATACACAAATCACTTTAAATACAAGAAGCTGGTCAGGTGGATGAGTCTGAGTGGATAGTAAAAAAGGATTGTACTTCAAATATTTTCTGAATCGATGGATTTTCATAGAGAGAAAGATAAGATATGGTACCACAACGACATTTTGATACCACCAGGTGATGAAATGGGAAAAAATTCCAAGGAATTTAGAAAACTGAAAAATTGGATCTATGTCCAACAGATTACACCTATAATTTTTTTTTGTTCAGCCCATAGTCACATATGAAATAGTGGACTGTATCAATTTATCAACACAATTTCCATAGGATATTTTACTAGAAATGGATCATGTGCAACTTCATGGTTTCAATTATAAATTTAGTAAAAAAAACTCATAATGGGGGAAATTTATGGCAGAAGTCTTCCATTCGTTTGGATGAGTTTAGTGCCTAACCAAGATAAAAAATCTATTCGAAATATGATTATGATTATTTTACTAAAGTAAGGACTAACATTATGATTTTGGATTTACTAAGAATTGAGTTAGCAAAAGAGCCCTTTTATTAGTATACCGAAAAAAGGAATCATCCATCAGGATGGATCTCTGAGAATGTATCAGATGGCACCAATATAATTACATTTTATTATAATCCAACAACGAGGATTCAAGAATCCCTTAGCCAAAAAAATAAAGGAATAATTCATACATTATTGAATAGAATGAAATAATGTCAATATTTGATCATTTTTTCATCAACTGATTTTTTCAAATGGTTCCATTTGTCAGTGTGAAAAAATATCACAATGCAATAAACGAATCATCAATAAAAAAGTATTTCATTATTCCCATTAGGGATTCATTATATCTTTTTGGAATTGAACTTATCACTGTTTATTTGTATTCATTTGAATGTTCTTTATTAACTCATAATCAGACATTTGTAAATCACTATTTTCACTTTTTCAATTTCAAATAGAGTTTTCAAAGACTACAAAAATACTTTTTCAATGATGAAAATGGGATAATTTATAACCCCAATCCATGTAGTCACATCATTTTGAATCCATTCCATTTGAATTTGTATTTTCCCTATCAAAATTCTTTTGAAGAGACATCCATCTATTGTCTTGGTCGGTTTATTTGTGAAATTGTATGGATAGCTAAAAACAGAACACTCAAATTGGGTCAAGTTATAATTTTTCAAGTTCACTATTTATTAATAAGATCAGCTAATTCTTATTTATCCACTCCTGGATCAACTATTCGTGGCCATTATGGGTCTATCCTGTATGAAGGAAACACATTAGTCACAATTATATATAAAAAATAAAAATATGGTGATATCATGTAAGGTCTCCCAAAAGTGGAATGCGTACTAGAAGTTTGCTTGATTAATTTGATATCTAAGAACCTAGAATCAAGGGTGAAGAGTTGGAATGAATTTATAACAAGAATTCTTGGAAATCCCTGTGTTTTCTTGATTGGTGCTGAGCTAACTATTGTGTAAAGTCATATTTATTTGGTGAATAATATCCAATTTAATTATCAATATCAATTAGTTAAAATTTATAATAAAAATATATAAATTATTGTACGTCAAATAACATCAAATGTTTTGGTTTCAGAAGATGGAATGTCTCAAGATTTTTACCCAGGGAACTTATTGGATTTCTACGAGCAAAACTAACAGGGCGTGATTTGTAAGATGTGATTTGTTATCGAGAAATATTATTGGGAATAACACGAACTTCTCTGAATACTCAGAGATTCATATCTGAAGATAGTTTTTAAGAAACTACTCGAGTTTTGGAAAAAGCATCTATCCGGGGTCGTGTTGATTGGTTGAAAGGGATAAAAGAAACATTATTATGGGAAGTATTATACCCACCGGTACTGGATTCAAAAAAGTATTAGTGCATTGTTCAAGAATGAAAGAACACAACATTACTTTAAAAAATAAAAAAAATAATCTATTCGTGGTGGAAATGAGATATGTTTTTAAATCACAGAGGGAAATTTGATTCTTCTTGCATTTGAAACAATTATCCAAAAAAAAAATCTAATCAGAACGATAATTATTTTAAGATTGAATGATTCTTAAGATGGATTGTCACAACAATAATGAATAGAAAGAAATGAACCCCTTCAGGTTCCATTGGAACAATATTTTTATCCCTAGTGTATCTCTTCATTTTTTGAAATTATGAAATAAAAAATAGGAAAATTGTGAGGAAAAATGACAAGAAAATATTGGAACATCCATCTAGAAGATATGATGTAAGCAAGAGTTAATTTGGGTTATTTTACTAAGAAATGTAATTCTAGAATGAAAACATATATCTCTAGAAAGAGCAAAGGTAATCATCTTAAAAATCTTACTAGAACGACTCATTTTATATCAGAAGCTTTTGATTTGGTTTTTGATGCAACAAGGCAAGGAAAAAATTTATTACTTGTTGGTACCAAAAAAAGTAGCCAATTCAGTCGCATGGGTTGCAATAAGGGCTCGATGAAATTATATAAATAAAAAATGGATTGGAGGTATATTAATTAATTGGTCCACTACAGAAATAAGACTTCATAAGTTTTGGGACTTTAGAACAGAACTAAGGATATGGAAATTCAACTGTATTCAGAAATGAGATGCAACTATGTTAAAGAGACAATTAAATTAGTTGAAAACATATCTCGGTGGGATTCAATATATGACGTATTTTCCCGATATTGTAATTATCATTGATCAGTAAGAATAATATATATCCCTTAGAGAATGTATGGCGTTAGGAATTCAAAAAATTTGTTTTATCGATACAAATGGTGACCCTGACCCTAAAGATATTTCAATTCCGGTGAATGATGACCTATAGATTCAATCCTATTTGTTCATAACAATTTTTTATTTTCAATTATTAAGGATCATATTAGCTTAAGAAATTTTTCAAGATGATCTTGCTTATTTTTTTATTAGAAACCTCATTCATAGTGTTATTTACTCATAATGATTCATAAAATAAGTAGCAAAGAAAATTGAGGAAGAGATGTTGGAATCAAAATAATTACCCATTATATTTATATTTTATATAGAGGATCGCAAAAATGGATGTTCTATCATGTTTCATCACCCTAAAAGAGATCTACGATATATCAGGTGTTGAAGTAGGCCAACATTTCTATTGGCATATATGGGGCTTCCAAGTACATGACCAAGTGCTTATTACTTCTTTGGTTATAATTTCTATCTTATTAGGTTCAACTACACTAGCTGTTTGAAATCAAAAATCTATTCCAACTGATGGTAATTTTGTTTTGAATATATCATTGAATTTATTTGAGACCATTGTTTTACTCAGGTTGGAGAATAATACGAAACATGGGTTCCCTTTATTGAAACTATATTTCATTTTTTTTCTAATTGGTTCAGGTTTCTTTTTCCTTGGAAAATTATACAGTTACCTCATGGGGAGTTAGCCACACCCACGAATGATATAAATACAACTGTTTCTCTAGCTTTACTCACGTTATTACCATATTTCTATGCAGGACATAGCAGAAAATGATTCAGTTATTTCAGTAAATACATTCAACCAACTCCAATTCGTTTACCCACTAACATTTTAGATGATTTTACAAAACCCTTATTGCTTAGTTTTAAACATTTCAGGAATATATTAGAGGTTGAATTAGAAGTTTTTTTTCTTCTTTCATTAGTACCTTTAGTGATTCCAATACCTGTAATGTTCCTTGGATTATTTACAAGTGGCATTCAAGGCCTTATTTTTGCAAATTTTACCGCAGATTATATAGGTGAATCTTTGGAGGTTCATCATTCAATAGATTTTCTACTAAATCTACCAAAACAAAATATACTAAACTAAAAAAAGTCTATATTATAGAGAATACAATTAATGGTAAAGAGAATTGACCTGGGTGGTTCAAACAAGATCAATTATATTCATATATTGTATCAAGTAATATCAAAAAATGATTATGAAAAATAAATTTTATTTGTTTATATTACTATATAATATCGAATCACTACATCATACTATTATATTATAATTCAATAATTAGAAAAAATAATCAAAATATAAAAAATCCAATTTGTTGTGATATTTCAAAAAGAATGATTCTAGAATCCCCATGAATTTGATAAATTTTATTACTTTAACCATTTAGGTTATGGAAGAAAAATATGGGTTCTTTTTTTTTCCAGATATGAACTTTATTGTTAATTATTATTAGTATAATTAATTATTATTAGTATAATTAATAATTATTAGCGTAAAAATATAAAAATTAGTATTGAAAAACAAAATATCGATCAAATTGTTCGAATGATTCTATCGTCAATCATATTTTTCAATTCGTAGTTATTCATTATACAAAACGACTGGATAATTTACTGATGGAAGAAGTTCATTGATTGATGAGTATTATTAACTAAAATTCCATAATGCGAGGAATTTATTTGGGGAATTGATCATGAATCCACTGATTTCTGCTGCTTCTGTTATTGCTGCTGGATTGGCCATTGGGCTTGCTTCTATTGGACCTGGAGTGGGTCAAGGGACTGTTTCAGGCCAAGATGTAGAAGGTATCGCAAGACAGCCCAAAGGAGAGGAAATGATACAAGGTACATTATTACTGAGTTTGGATTTTAGGAAATCTTTAACCATTTATGAATTGGTTTTTTCATTAGCACTATTATTTGCGAATCCATTTGTTTCATCATAAAATATATCAAAACAACAAGTCTCTTACTATCCAATTCTCATTCATGGATAAAATAACCTATAAGAAGGACTTTCTATTTTTGGATGTCTAATTCATATTGCCCACCAACTAGCTTTATTCCTTATTCCTTCGAGTTCTTAGTCAAAGAGAAAAAAACATCTTTTACCTAATAACTAGAATTTTTTTTATTCCAATTGCAAATCAATATAAACTATAGAATATTTATGATATTTTTTTCACTCGATTATTTTTTAGAAATCAAATACAATCTTCCTATTATATATATTCTATTCTATTTTATTTTATTTTATTTTACTAGTTTCGTTATCTAATAAATACAAAGGAAATAATATGAAAAATATAATCCATATTTCCATTTCTTTTCCATATTTTGGTTTTGGGTTTAATGCTGATATTTTAGCAACAAATATAATAAATCTAAGTGTAGTTCTTGGTATATTGATTTTTATTGGAAAGGGAGTGTGTGTGAGTTCTTTATTTCAAGAATAGGCTGGATTTAACCTACTATACTTTTATTTTAATTAAACTAGGATAAATTGGTTCCTGATGTTGCAAATGACTTCTAAATAAATGATCTAAATCAATGAATAAATCATATGAAGGAATAATTGCATTTAATTATTTATTTTGATAAATATACTCTGATTATCTATCAACCAATCATGTAGACTATTATTAAAATGGCTAAAACTAAGTGGTTTGAAGTCCAGATGCAACATGGTACTCTTTCAACCACTAATAGTATTTTTTTCTAGCACTATCTATACGTTCTATACATTTAATAGTGTTGAGTGACTATAATTTTTTCAAAATAGAAAATAAATAGTTGGAGATTTTTTCGATGTAAAACACTCATGTCAATAAAATGATAAAACTCATTTTTTTTAATTTTGAAATAAATGGGTTTCACATTGATTATATTTATATTATATTATGTTATATTATATTTGTTATATTATGTTGGATCAATGACCTATATTATCTATTAAAGTAATCTGCTTTCAATTTTTGGATTAAACAAAAAGAATAAAATTTTCTGACAATTTTACATATTTTTTGTAAGAGTCCTCCGAATAGGATTGGATTATTTGTAACACCCCAAGCTTTCACAATACACTTCTCTTTAAATAATTTAAAAGCTTTCATTGTACGCAAGTTTGAGATTCTAACACACAATGACCAATCAAAGTAGCTATTATGAATAGTAATATCCACTTTTTGAAATTATATAAATTTTATATTTCAAATTGGACTTCATTTTTGTATTCGGAATATTGAAATTATCCTAAGTTGATTTTTTTATAATTTTCTGAGAACTTCCAATTTTCTATGAATAGAAAAAAATACTTAAAAACAACTTTTTTAATAAAAATAATTTATAGTGATAAATTATACTATTTAGTGGTTTTAATGTATAATTAAAATATATTTTTACCATTTTATCTAATGTTGGTCATTAGAATTAATTTCACTTTTAAATTGGACATAAACAACTGTCAATCATTTGATATATATTGTTTCTTAAAAACACGCTATTTATTGTGACAATGGGAATTAATAATTAAATTAATTAATTCAACTTATATGTTTTGAATTTTGTAAAATAGATATCATTTTTTAATTAGGAATATCAAATATAGCTGAGGGTTAATTTTTGGCATTTTTCGGAAAAACATCAATTTTTGATGAATAGTGAATCCACTAAGTTGTAGTTAAAAAAATAATTTTTCTTTTAAATGAAACTTTACCACTTCTGTGAATTGAATTTCAAAAATCCAACATACATGGTTTTCATTATTAAGAAAAATTTGGTTCAATGAGATGAAAATAATGTTTTGTGAATAGTAACTTTTAAGTTTTATTAAACACGATTAAAGGTAATTAGTGTAATTTAAGGTAAATATAATGTTATAATAATATGAAATTAACTTTACACTTGTATTATCCTTATTTTATGAGTCATGTATGACCAAGAAAATCCATGGGACAACTTGGGGACCCCATGGATCCACTTGGGTAAGAAAATGACATTAATAACTTTTTATTTAAAGTAAAAATAAAATTGTCACAAACATGTGTTGTTTTAGTAAAACATATTTTAAATGGGTTTATATAAGTTAACTTTTAGACTGTAAATATTAATTGGAAAGATAAAATTATTTCATACATCATGGTAATTTTTTATAATTTTTACGAATTAAATAAATAAATTTATTTATGACACCATGATGATGCAGCGATTACCTCGTTAATGAACAATTTAAATAAAAAGAAACGATAAGGTAATATATAAGACTTACACTGGTATAAAACCTATTGGATGGGTATATTTCAAAACCTTATAACCTTATCCTCGAAATATATTATTTTGGGACCTTTAAAATCAGAAAATCATTTCATAATAAAGTAACATTTCATGACTTTCCAAGAGTGCCCATCCTCTGCTCTTATAAAAGGCCCCCACCTCTACCACCTTATTCAGACCATAAAAGCCATTTGGCTCTGCCAAAATCTACCCAAATACTCTCTCAACTTCACTCTATTACTCCTATATGCCTCACAGTGGGAATAAGTCTTCCCAAGGAATCCTCTGGCTCAAATCAAAAAGAGTTACCTAATTTTAAGGTAATGTCTTCTCTTATGTTCTTTTGTTTTATTTTGATTCTCCAACCCCTTAAACTCTTTTTATTACTTTCTTTTGTAACCACACCATTATATTAAATATTATAGGGTGTTTTTTCAAGAAGGATTTTGATTTACACTTATACACACTTTCTTCTAATGGTTAAAGAACATACTGTTTCTGTGGGTGGCGAATTATTGACTCACGAAACGATGATTGTTCAATCTTCTTTTAACACCTCTCATGGTGGACATTAAGATGTAACTATATTTATATATGATATATATTATGTTTATGTTTTCCTTATGTTGCTGTATTTTTCATTTATGGCATACCTTTATGATTTCCATTATGGGTAAACGCGATAATTTCATTTTAATAAGTGCGGTCTACCAAAGTGATTTGAATCATTAAAGCCATATGTGGGACGTATAAAGGATGGAGTAAATGATATTATATATGATATTATACTGTAATTATAATATACCTTAATATCATTATTATTTCATTCCACTAAATACAAAATAGAAATGAAAGTAGTGTTCATGCGTACGTACGTCTTACCATCCTCATAAACGATGCATTTCATTTCTTACCTCTAAATGTTATGTAATATTATAAACACATTTATATACTGGATACATATGATATATATGATATCTAAATCATGAATATAATTCTGGATATAATGGATATTTTACCACATGAACAACTTGTAATTATAAGAAGTTTATTTTTTACTCAAGTACAAAATATCGACAAAATGACCGTTATTAACTTAAATTACTACATAATGTTCATAACATGTTAATAAGTGATATAAAAGGAATAATTAACTTGTAAAAGGTTCTTAATCAAGTAGATATTAACTCTAGTTTATTATTGAATAGATTAAATAATGATCGAGTCAATTCGGACATGAGGTAAGGGACTTCGTCTCAATATTCTTTCATTGAGGCATATTTTGTTTTAATATAATACTTTCTTTTATACAGTGTATAAATCCCTTTGAATTTTACATTTATTAAAAATGAATCTTTTTTACACAAAGCATTTTACTAAATGACAAAAAGGAATGATTTTTTGTCGTACGTATGTGGCGACAGCGACTTATCCACCACCGTGACCATTATTTGAGTTTCGGCTTCCTCCACATGCCATAACTTTTTTTAAATGAAAAATAAATACCATGTTTTACTTTTCTTTTATTTTGGTATTGAAAATGGGTTTGATAATGTTTTTATTATATCAATGTGTTGTATTGATATATTGTGATTGAAATGTGGAAATGTTATGTTTCCTCTATGCATGTTTTATGTGATACGATTATGTTATGGTTTATGATATGTTTAAACATTTTCATATAAGGAATGCATTGGACTTAATAAGTGACAGGTGGAGCCTGATATAGCTCCTCGATGCATCGGTAGGTCTCATGAGACAAACTAGTGTCTTGGCACAAGGCCTTGAAAAAATCTTATTTGTAGTCTTGGCACTAGGCCTGGGCTACGTGGTTATGATAGTATGGAATTATGAATTCCATATAACGACCCATACTTTACATATATTGTTAATACTTCAAAATTTAAGAATACTTATTGCAACATATAAAAAAACCATGAAAGGACAGTATAGGTATAGTGTCTTTAGAAACTGGGAAACATAAACAACTTGTTCATAAAGCATCTACATTGTCCCCCATTTATTGTATCTTATCTAGAGTCTCTTTTGGAATATCCTACTTAATAACCTACTTCCTGACCTGGGGGAAAGAAAACATACAAAAGGGTGAGCTCAAATGCTCAGTAATGGTAAACAAAAAAAATATCAATCACATCATATTCATAAGAACATAACTTTTGGAAATCTTAACCTAAAAAAGAGATCATAATTTCATAACACGGGATAAATCATAGTAGTTAAATGGAATCCAAATAATCATAAAACATGAAAATTTGTGGCATACACACATAATCATAGATAATCATTTCTTATTAGTCAAGACTCATTGCCAAGACTATCTTAGTGGACAAAGTCCATTTCTGAACCGAGTTCACTCCTCGTTTCAGTCCTGTTTCACTGAACCGGTATAACCTACCGTTCCATCCATGTCTATCTCATTACATATAAAATCTTTACCCAATGCATTGGAGGGAGATATAGGTCCCACCCATCTCATAATGATTCCATTCTTATGTGTTCCACAAAATCATAAATCAACTATCACTGCATAACCCATGTAGTAAAAATGGGATTCTTAAACAACATAACATCATAAAACAATTCATATAAGATAAAGGAATTCATAAAAATATTTCGATCACAACATAATAAAATCCATGTAATAATAGTGATAGAAACAGAACCTTATATTATCTTAGATGGAAAATAATTTTGATAAAACACAAGAACTCCATTCTTGAGGAAAATATCCTTTCTACTTCAAAAACAATTTTCCTTTCTTAATATGTCATACAATTCTAAACAAAAAGAAGTTGATTAAAAATAAACTTTAAAAATTGTAAAGGAAGATTTTTGGAAATATTGTTTTAAAAATCCATTCATGCCGTATAAAAAAAACATTCTTCTCGTACTTTTGTCAGAAAAGTCAAAAAGTACCTCGTATGAAAAACGACAAAAGATTCCTTTCATATATTTTACTAGAAACTCACCGAAGGGTAAAATTGGATATAAAATATTTTATAAGGATATAAATATTACATATTTAGGAAACATGGATGTGGATGATAAAATACACCCCAGTAAATTCCGAAGTATAAACAATCTCGGATAAAAATGAGATTGTGATATTTCCCTTACCTTAGGTCCAATATGCTTTGTACGTGTCCGAACCTCCTGTATAATGATTTAAATAATGTTATTTACTTATTAAAAAATCATAATTATTTTTATGATATCATATATGGTCATATTCTTAGCTTCTTAGTAGTAATATTTCATTGCTACTTGTTATTCGGGTGTTTATAACTTTTTGTTCTTATGCATGTTTTGTCGAATAAATTCTTATTCTTCTCTTTAGGTTATAGATACCTCATTTAAAAAATGGTATTAGTGTAATATATATCATATTAATTCATTCAATTCATTTATATAATCATTATGAAATGAAGATCATGTATGATGAGTTGCATCACATCGTGGAGACGGTATTCCGTACGTACGCACGAGTGATGATATCATTCCTATGATCGTGGAATTGTATTGGAGTGTATGTATAATATTTCCGAATCAGTATCACTTTATAATAGTCATATATAGTGATTATTTACACCATTATACCCATCCTAGTAAGGTGGTGGTGGAAAATAGATTACACAACGACGTGGAGACGATATTCCGTACGTACGCACGAACAGTGATTTCTTTTTCCGTAGGATGGATTGATGGTTAAATAGGGTTGTTTCATACTTATAATAACATATCAGTATATGATTTATACTTATGTTTTTACTTCATAATGAAACAATTAAAGAAGAATAAGTGGAAGAAGAAATAAAGATGAAAGAATCGGTAACAGACATTACCAATTCTTTGAAGTGCTTCTTTGAGACCTCCTTTTAGGGCACTAAGATAGGTCTTTGAAGAAGACCAGAAACTCTAGGATGTTTCTAGGGAAGTGGAGAGAAGAAATTGGCAGGGGTTGGCCGAGCTTGAAGGCTAAAAGTGGTGTGAGGAAGAGGGGGAGGAGGTGCCCTTTTATAAGGGAGGAGAGGGGCTCCTTTGGAAAAACTAAAAATATTATTTTATTATAAAGTCAAGTTCTGTTTTAAATACCTCCAAATTGATTTATTTCGAAGATAATATGGGGATGGGTCGAAATAATCTCATCCAATAGAATTTAGACAAGTTTAGGTTCCTATTTTAACCTTATCATTTAGATTTAACATTAAGTTAAATAATTTACTTTTACTGTGTCTTCTTGTGTTCTTATAATATATGGTTAATAAACTTACTATAAGCAGCCAAACGAACCCCAAGTTGTTTATTATTAATATATATAACCTTATCTAAGTCATTTGGCTGATCCTTAGATTTTTAGGAATAAAATAACAATTACTAATATAATATTTATTTTAAAAACTATTTTATGTCAATTTTGACACTATTTAGTAATTAATTTTTGTGAAAATCATAACAGAATGATTAGTTCGAAAAAAGTTAATTAAATCAATACTAACATGTCATATTAATCTATAATATTAGTTTAATTCATAAAAAGTCTCAAATTACATTTATTTCGGTTTTTATAACATCAATTATGTCAATATTTCATTAATAAGATAATTACTGCATCATCTTTGTGTCATAAATAAATTAAATTATTTAACGTCTAAAAATTACAAATAAAATAGAATTATGTCGGAAATCGTTTTATCTTTCTAATGAATATTTATAGTCGAATTTATCTTATGTATAACCCCATATTAAAAATGATTTACTTATTAAACTTTGATTTTAACTATTTTAACCCTTCTTTAAATAAATTAATAATAAATGTCCTAATCTAATCCAAGTGGGCCTAAATGGTCATATGTTATTCCTAAGGTTGTTTTTGGTCGAATTACACTTGTCCAATAGAATTAGGACATGTGTTAAGGTAATAATAATATCATTTTTACCCTTAATTACCCTATTTACTTTTAACAGTGGTAAATAAAAGTAAAACGTTACTATTCACCAAAAATTATTTTCATCTCATTGAACCACATTTTACTTACTGACATCAACCGTGTCTCTCGGATTTTTGAAATTCCACTCACAGAAGCGGTAAAATTAAGTTTCATGAAAAATTCTGTTTTTTAACTACCACTTAGTGGTTTCACTATTCATCAAAAATTGAAAGTTTTCAGAAAAATACCAAAATTTCACCCTAGGATAATTTCGATATTCCGAATCCAAAAATGAAGTCCTTTTTGAAAAATAAAATTTTTAAAATTTCAAAAAGTGGTTATTACTATTCGTAACGGCTAGTTTTAATAATATTTTATTAGTATATCATTGTTTAGCGAAACTCGGTATTGCGTACGACACAAGCTATCGAGGAAGGTTGAGATTTCATGTAAAGAAAGCCAAACAAGTGTTGTGTGTAGAAAAAGATTCCTTTGATGATTTATATAACATAAAAGTCTCGAGTGTGACATTCTACCCCCCTTAAAATGAATTCCACCCTCGAAATTCATCACTTTGTAACAAACAGATGAGGATACCTCTCCCTCATCATATCCTCAAGATCCCATGTAGCTTCTTCTAATTGGTGGTTCCTCCATAAAACTTTCACCAAGCGAGTGGTCTTGTTTCATAGGACTTTTTCGCTACGATCCAGAATCTCTATCAGTTGTTCTTCATAAGAAAGATCTTGCTCCAGCGGTACAACTTCTGAGCTGAGTACATGTGAAGGATCAGGTATGTACTTTCTCAGGAGAGATACATGGAACACATCGTGAACTTGAGAGAGATTCAGTAGAAGCGCCAATCGGTAAGCTACCTTCCCAACACGATCCAGTATTTCGAAAGGACCAATATATCTAGGGCTCAACTTCACCTTCTTTCCAAATCTCATAACCCTCTTCCAGGGAGATATTCGTAAGAACACTTTATCACCCACTTCAAACTCTGGGTCTTTTCTTCGGTTGTCGGCATAACTTTTCTGTCGACTCTGAGCTGCTCTTATGTGTTGTTGAATAGATCTGACCTTTTCTTCCATTTCATCAACGAGATCGGGCCCTAATAGCTTTCTTTCCCCAACTTTATCCCAGCAAGTTAGAGTCCTGCATTTCTTTCCATAGAGAGATTCATAAGGAGCCATATGAATATTGGAGTGAAAGATATTATTATAAGAAAATTACAACAAAGGTAGGTGTTGATCCCAACCACCTTAGAAATCCATAGAGCAATCTCTCAACATATCTTCTAGAGTTTGAATTGTTCTCTCAGACTGACCATCTGTCTGAGGATGATAGGTAGTGCTGAAACTCAACTCTGTATCCAGAGTATGCTGAAGACTTCGCCAGAACTTCGAGGTAAATCTCGGATCCCGATCAGATATAATAGAAAGTGGTACTCCATGCAATCTTACCACTTACTTTACATATATCATGGCAAGCTGATCCAGAGAGAAATCCTCTCTAATAGCAATGAAGTGTGCAGACTTTGTAAGACGATCAACTATGAACCAGATAGCATTATTTCCTTTGGATGTTTTAGGAAGTCCTATGACAAAGTCCATAGTGATGTTTTCCCATTTCCATTCGGGTATGGGTAATGGTTGTAACATCCCCTTAGACTTCTATCTATCAACTTTAACTTGTTGACAAACCAAGCATCGAGAGACATATTCAGCAACATCTCTTTTCATGCCATCCCACCAGAAGTACTCTTTCAGGTCCCTATACATCTTCGTGCTTCCAGGATGAATAGAGAATGAAGAACTATGAGCCTCATCCAGCAGCTCCTTCTTTAATTCGGGGATGGGAGGAACACAAACCCGATTCCTAAACATTATTATCCCATCACAATCAAGGTTGAACTCAGGAACATTTCTCACATTCTTTTGTAACTCGACATCTTCTTTCTGTGCCTCTTTAATCTCCACATGTATAGATGGTTGAACATTTATTTGAGAAAGATATTATTTTTCCCCTTTCATTATAATTCCAAGATCCATCCTTTGTAAATCCATAAATATTAGATCTTTTGTGATCCTCATCATGCATAAACTAGCATGGTCTTGTCGACTTAATGCATCTTCCACCTTGTTTTCTTTCCCAGGGTGGTAATGGATTGACTAGTTGTAATCCTTAATCAGTTCCAACCATCTTCTTTGGCGCATATTCAGCTCCTTTTGTGTGAAAATATACTTTAAAATTTTATGATCAGTATAAATATCACACCTTTCACCATAAAGGTAATGCCTACAAATCATTAATGCATAGATTACCGCAGCTAACTCCAAATCATGAGTTGGATAATTTTTCTCATGTATTTTCAACTATCGTGAGGCATAAGCTATCACCATATCATTTTGCATAAGAACACACCCCAATCCCTTCTTGGATGCATCACTATAGATCACAAACCTTTCTCCACTACAAGGCAGTGTGAGCACAGGTGCACTGGATAACCTTCTTTTCAACTCCTTGGAATTCTCTTCACATTCTTCCGCCAAAACAAACATAACTCCTTTCCAAGTCAACCTGGTGAGTGGATTATATAATCGTAAAAAATCTTTCACAAAATGTTGATAATATCCAGCCAAACCAAGAAAACTTCGGATCTTGGTTACTGTTATTGGTCTTGACCATCTTTTTATAACCTCTGTTTTTGCTAGATCCACAGATATCCCCTCTTTTGAGATTATGTGACCCAAAAATGAAACTTTTTGAATCCAAAATTCACACTTGGTAAATTTGGCATAAAGCTTATCCTTTCTTAGGGTCTTCAATATAATTCTCAAGTGATCTTCATGTTATTCCTTGATCGTTGAATAGACAAGAATATCGTCTATAAATACTACCACAAACTGATCAAAATAGTCTCTAAAGACTCTATTCATTAGATCCATGAAGATAGCAGTGGAATTAGTAAGACCAAATGGAATCACTATAAATTCATAGTGTCCATACCTTGTACGGAAATCCGTCTTTGGTATATCCTCCCTTTTGAACCTTAATTGATGATACCCTGAATGAAGATCAATCTTGGAAAATCATTGAGCTCCGCGTAGTTGGTCAAATAGGTCATCAATGCCCAGGAGAGGATATTTGTTCTTGATAGTGATCTTGTTAAGTTCTAGATAATCAATGTAGAGTCTCATTGATCCATCTTTCTTCTTAACAAACAGAACAGGTGCTCCCCAAGGTGACGCACTAGGGCGTATGAACCCCTTATCAATATTCTCTTGGAGTTGCTTCTTCAATTCCTGCAACTCAATTGGGGCCATTCTATAAGGTGTCTTTGAAATAGGCAAAGCACCTGGTACGAGTTCTATTGAAAACTCAACTTCACGATTCGGTGGAAGACCCGGTAATCGCTCCAGAAATACATCGTCAAACTCCCGTACAATGGGCATATTCTTAAATATCAGTTTCTCACCAACCATTTAAGATAAATAACCTTCATTTAGTGGAATCAATACCCATAAAATGGAAGAAATTTCCACTGGAAGGTTATGTTCATCCTTGCATCAATAGACGATCATAGATTGATCTGGAATATGAAATGCAACTTCCCTTCTTTGGCAATTGATATGAGCTCCATGTAGAGAAAGCCAATCCATGCCAAGAATCACATCAAATTCCACTATAGGATGGATCACAAGATTTTCAGGAAGCACTTTCCCACAAACATCAATCGGAGAAGAATTATAAACTTTGGATGCGACTGTTGTGCCGTTAGGTGTTGTCACAGCCAACCCAACATCTAATTGTTGAGGTAATACAGTGATACCCTTAGAAAACTCTTCATAAATAAAGGATTGGGTGGATCTAGAATCAAATAAAACATTTAATACTTTAGAGTGGATGGTAAGTGTACCTTTCACCACATCGTTATCATACTCCACATCGCTGATAGAAATTGCATGTGACTTTCGTTTGTCTTTAGCCTTAAGAGTTTTTTGACAACGACCATCATCATCAACACTTGGATTAGGGAATTTATTGGCATAATGTCACATCTCCTTGCACTTGAAACATTGAAGTGTAGTAGTTTCATTCTGTGTATCCCTTCTTTTGTTTGTATCATTAGACATCTTCTTCCCATCATCACGGAATTCAAATTCCCGATGACCTTCCTTTCCACATTTGAAACATTTACATGTCCCTTTAAGACAACTCCCTCCATGTTTCTTTCCACACTTTTAGCATAAGGGAAAGCTCATCTTCTTTTCAGTGTGCTTTTTAGATTTTCCTTTGAATTCCATTTTCCTCTTCTTATCAAACCCATATGACTGATGGGTTACTCTAATTTCCATCTCAAATTTGAGAGCACATCAAACGATTTCCTCGTAGCTATTGAAGTCCCTTATGGCTAAGGCCCTTCAAAGAATTGGTTTTAAGTCACTAAAGAATCGATCGATCTTACTCTCAGGTTGGATAATAATACCAGAAGCGTACCTTTCAAGCCTTGTAAAATTTTCTTCATAGGTACCAACAGATTCATCATCCTTTTGCTTCAGTTCAAGAAACTCTTTCTCCATCTTTTTTTGGAGAATACAAGGGAAGTGCTTATTGAAAAATAAGTTCTTGAACTCATCCCATTCCATGGACTCAATTTCATCCCTTTGCCTCGTATTCTTAATATGATTCCACCATTGATCAGTATCACCTTCCAAACGATACACTTCTAAGATGACTTTATCATGCTCAGAACATTGAAGAACTGAAAATATCTTTTCAGTAGTACTAATCCATTGTTAGCAACTAAGGGATCAGTAGACCCGCTGAATGAATGTGGACACTGTCTCATGAAGGATTCAACAGAATGTTGCTCCTTCCTTTGATCGTTTGGAAGTCCTGTATGATTCATAGCTTGAGAAAGTTGTCTGAGCATGGCTACAATATTTTTCATTCCAGCTCCCATAACGTTTGGTTTCTCAGGGGGACAATCATTGCATTGCCCGTCGCATTCCGCATTAACACGGTTCTTTTGGGTTCCAGCCATTGACTAAAACCAAGAAGAATAGTGTGAGGAACACTAATTATAATAGGAAATCTACATAATCAAGAATAAAATTTCACACTTAAGGTCTTATCATAGGTTATTCATGGCCATTTATAAAACACTAAGATTGTGTTCTATGCTTAGACTTATCCTTAGGGTTCTTACTAAGGCTTTAACATCCTAGTTTCCAAAGGTTTACTATACATTTCCTCTGATACCAACTATAACGACCCATACTTTACATACATTGTTAATACTTCAAAATTGAAGCATACTTATTACAACATATAACAAAACCACGAAAGGACCGTATAGGTATAATGTCTTTAGAAACTGGGAAACATAAACAACTGGTTCATAAAGCATCTATATTGTCTCCCATTTATTTCATCATATCTAGAGTCCCTTTTGGCATATCCTACTTAATAACCTACTTCCTGACCTGGGGGAAAGAAAACATACAAAAGGGTGAGCTCAAATGCTCAGTAAGGGTAAACAAAAGAAATATCAATCACATCATATTTATAAGAACATAACTTTTGGAAATCTTAACCTGCAAAAGAGAGCATCATTTCGTAACATGGGATAAATCATAGTAGTTAAATGGAATCCCAATAATCATAAAACATGAAACTGTGTGGAATACACACATAATCATAGAGAATCATTTCTTATTAGTCAAGACTCATTGCCAAGACTATCTTAGTGGACAAAGTCCATTTCTGAACCGAGTTCACTCCTCATTTCAGTCCTGTTTCACTAAACCGGTATAACCTACCGTTCCATCCATGTCTATCTCATGAGATATAAAATCTTTACCCAATGCATTGGAGGGAGATATAGGTCCCACCCATCTCATAATGATACCATTCTTATGTGTGTCACAAAATCATAAATCATACATCATTGCGTAACCCATGTAGTAAAAATGGGATTCTTAAACAACATAACATCATAAAACAATTCATATAAGATAAAGGAATTCATAAAAATATTTCCATCACAACATTATAAAATCCATGTAATAATAGGGATATAAACCGAACCCTATGTTATCTTAGATGGAAAATAATTTTGATAAAACACTTGAACTCCATTTTTGAGGAAAAAATCCTTTCTACTTCAAAAACACTTTTCCTTTCTTAATATTTCATACAATTCTAAACTAAAATAAGTTGATTAAAAATAAACTTGAAAACTTTTAAAGTATGATTCTTGGAAATATTGTTTTAAAAATCCATTCATTCCATATAAAAAAACTTTCTTCTCGTACTTTTGTTGGAAAAGTTAAAAAGTACCTCGTATGAAAAACGACAAAATATTCCTTTCATATCTTTTACTAAAAACTCTCTGGAGGGTAAACTTGGATGTAAACTATTTTAGAAGGATATAAATATTACATATTGAGGAAACATGGATGTGGATGATAAAATACACCCCAGTAAATGCCAAAGTATAAACAATCTTGGATAAAAATGAGATTGTGATATTTCCCATACCTTAGGTCCGATATGCTTTGTACATGTCCGAAACTCCTGTATAATGATTTAAATAATGTTATTGACTTATTAAATAATCATACTTTTTTTATGATATCATATATGGTCATATTCTTAGCTTCTTAGTAGTAATATTTCATTGCTACTTGTTATTCGGGTGTTTATAACTTTTTGTTCTTATATGTGTTTTGTCGAATAAATTCTTATTCTTCTATTTAGGTTATAGATACCTTATTTCCATAATTTTATTAGTGTAATATATATCATATTCATTCATTCAATTCATTTATATAATCATTATGAAATTAAGATCATGTAGAACGAGTCGCATCACATCGTGGAGACGGTATTCCGTATGTACGCACGAGTGATGATATCGTTCCTATGATCGTGGAATTATAATGGAGTGTATATATACTATTTCAGAATAAGTATAACTTTATAATAGTCATATATAATCATTATTTACACCATTAAAACCATCCAAGTAAGGTGGTGGTGGAAAATAGATTACACCACGGCATGTAGACGGTATTCCGTACGTACGCACGCGCGGTGATTTGTTTTTCCGTAGGATGGATAGATGGTAAAATTGGGTTGTTTAATACTTATAATAACATATCAGTATATGAGTGATACTAATGTTATTAATTCATAATGAAAAAACTAAATAAGAAGAAGTGGATGAAGAAATAAAGATGAAAGAATCGGTAACGGACATTACCTCTTCTTTGAAGTGCTTCTTTGAGACCTCCTTTTAGGGCACTAAAATAGGTCTTTGAAGAAGACCAGAACCTCTATGACGTTTCTAGGGAAGTGGAGAGAAGAAATTGGCAGGGGTTGGTCGAGATTGAAGGCTCAAAGTGGTGTGAGGAAGAGGGGGAGGAGGTTCCCTTTTATAAGGGAGGAGAGGGGCTCCTTTGGAAAAACTAAAAATATTATTTTATTATAAAGTCATGTTTGGTTATAAATAGCTACAAATTGATTTATTTCGAAGCTAAGGTGGGGATGGGTCGAACCCCTCTCATCCAATATAATTTAGAAATGTTTAGGTTCCTATTTTAACCTTATCATTTAGATTTAACATTAAGTTAAATAATTTTACTTTTACCGTCTCTTCTTGTATTCTTATATTATAAGGTTAATAAACTTACTATAAGCAGACAAACGAACCCCAAGTTGTTTATTATTAATATATATAACCTTATATATGTCATTTTTCTGAACCTTAGATTTTTAGGAATATAATAACAATTACTAATATAATATTTGTTTTAAAAACTATTTTATGTCAATTTTGACACTATTTAGTAATTAATTTTTGTAAAAATCATAACAGAATGATTAGTTCGAAAACAGTTAATTAAATCAATAATAACATGTCATATTAATCTAAAAAATTATTGTAATTCATAAAAAGTCTCAAATTACATTTATTTTGGTGTTTATAACATCAATTATTTCAATATTTCATTAATAAGATAATTACTTCTTCATCTTTGTGTCATAAATAAATTAAATTATTTAATGTATAAAAATTAAAAATTAAATACCATTATGTAGGAAATCGTTTTATCTTTCTAATGAATATTTATAGTCGAATTTATCTTATGTATAACCCCATATTAAAAATTATTTACTTATTAATCTTTGATTTTAACTATTTTAACCCTTCTTTAAATAAATTAATAATAAATGTCCTAATCTAATCCAAGTGGGCCTAAATGGTCATATTTTTTTACTAAGGTTGTTTTTGGTCGAATTAAACTTGTCCAATAGAATTAGGACATGTGTTAGGATAATAATAATATCATTTTTACCCTTAATTACCCTATTTACTTTTAACCATGGTAAATAAAATTAAAAAGTTACTATTCACCAAAAATTATTTTCATCTCATTGAACCTAATTTTACTTACTAACATCAACCGTGTCTCTCGGATTTTTGAAATTCCACTCACAGAAGCGGTAAAATTAAGTTTTATGGAAAATTCAGTTTTTTAACACCACTTAGTGGTTTCACTATTCATCAAAAATTAAACGTTTTCAGAAAAATACCAAAATTTCACCCTAGGATAATTTCGATATTCCGAATCCAAAAATGAAGTCCATTTTGAAAAATAAAATTTATAAAATTTCCAAAAGAGGTTATTACTATTCATAACGACTAGTTTTAATAATATTTTATTAGCATATCATTGTTTAGTGAAACTCGGTATTGCGTATGACGCAAGCTATTGAGGAAGGTTGAGATTTCTTGTAAAGCAAGACAAGAAAGTGTTGTATCTAGAAAAAGATTCCTTTGATGATTTATATAACATAGAAGTCTCGGGTGTTACATTCCATCATTATGAAAGTGGTTATTGATATTGCATGTGATTATTATACTAGTATAATATCGATGTGAATAAGTAAATGGAATTAATTCATTTTATTTTTTTCATATTATACTGAAGTTCAAGTTTAAAAGTCTTTTGTTTTAGTTATACATTTCCTTAAATGTCTATGTTTATTTATGAACGTTTCCGCTGTATTGTTATCCTTACTGTGCATCTGAGCTCACCCCTTTCTATGTTTTATTTTCCAAGGATGTGAAGGAATATTTTATGACTAACCTCCAGGGATAGTCTGAATGGGATATGAGTGTGGACTATGGAGAATATGTTATTGTGATTTTTCAATTTATTATGTAATGTAAAATTTATGAATGTATCTTGTGTTTCCAAGGCTACTACACAAATCGGTCTTTCAAGACTTGATCTTTTGTGATCATTCCAATGTTACGTAATAATTCATCGACTCTAGGTAACTGGGGTCAGGGTGTTACAGTTGGTATCAAAGGCAGTTTAGTACTAACCTTGGAAGCTAGATTTAGAAAAACTCTGATTAGAGCACATAGCCCTAAGATAGACTTTGAGGATTAGTATAGAAGAACTTCCTAGAATTTTGGTAATATAGAGATTTTGTGTGTTTTCCAAGAAATACATCCCTGTCTTGATACGAGAAGGTAGAGACAGATCTGGAACAAATGTAAATAGGGGTAAAACCCAAAAACACCGCTTTGAGCTAGACTCTAATGGGTACTGGTGCACGAAAATGGTCCTTGCTGCACTCTAGGTTACGACACTCCCAGGGGATATGCTTAGTATAATTCCAATTTTCTTTACAAACCATTATGAAGGGTTTATGGGTATATAATTTTTCAAAGAAAACATTTTTATGATTATGGATTATGTCCATAAATTGTTCGATTTATGTTAAGTGTTTTACAAGTATGGAATTATGTATTTCAATTCATAAACTAATCTAGTTTATAGCATTGTTTAGAAATGGGCCTAGTAGAAGGAATTAAAACCATATCAATGCATTCACTCCATGTAGGGATTTCCCTCCTGCTCAAGACAATTATAATGGAGTTGGTGATACAACTGGTGCTAATAATCTTATCACCATACTAGGACAACTCACTCAGGTTATGACTAATAACCTTACTCGAATAGAGCACCCTGATTCGCAACGTGGAGGATAATGTTAGATCTCTTCATGAGGAAACAACCACCAAAATTCAATGGGAGTACAAATCCATTAGTAGCTTAGCAGTGGATAAACTCCTTAGATAATATATTCCATGCCTTGGGGAGTAGTGAAAGGGAAAAGGTTATGATGGCAGTTTACTGCCTCACTGGAGATGCAGATCAATGGTGGTCATTGATTCAAAACACAAAGGAAGATGATTAGGTATCAAATATGGAATGGAGGGAGTTGAAAGAGGTTTTCTTAGAAAAATACTATCCTCATGACCATTGAGCAGATATGGAAAGACAATTTCTGAGTCTGAGACAAAAGGAGAATGAGAATGTCCCAATGTATGAGGCCAACTTTACAAGGTTAGCGAGACATGATGCAGATTATATACTTAACCCAAGAAGTAAGATTGATCGTTTCATTTCTGGGTTAAAACCATTTCTCTGTCGAACATTAGTATCACAATCCTTCTCATCGTAGGAAGATATTGTCTATCCATTCTCTCAAGACAGAAAAGGAATTCTCTAAGTCTTATGACAACAAAGTAAAGCAAGTGAAGAAGATAACGGTGGAACAAGAGACAGATAATGGGAAAAAGGGAAAGAAGGATTTTCCATTATGTGATAATTATGGGAAGATTTACCCTGGTACTTGCCTAAAGGGAATGAGAGTTTGTTACAAATGTGGAGAAAAAGGTCACCAGGCTCGTGATTGTAAGGTAAAGAAAGAGGTTATCAATGTTGAATGCTACAATTTTAGAGAAATGGGGCATTTTGAAAATGAATTCCCTAAGTTCCAAGTAAACTTACCTCAGAAAAGGCCAAGGGAGAAAGGCCAAGCTTATGCTGTTACTACAGATGAAGTTGAATAATTATTGTATTTGTGTTTTTGGACCTAAGAACTATAATATGGTTATAAGAATAATGTGATATATGTAAGGATTGTACTACAGTACTTGTTGTTTTCATTAAGGTTTTAATATGATGAAGTTAATCATATTTTTAGTATGTGACAATAATAGAAACTTTACTTTGTTTGGGGAATCTAATGTTATAATTGATTTTGGAATTTAGAGACCTTTTAGAGAAAGTCTGGGCAGAGGTATTTTGGATAACTATAACAGTTGGAATGGATTAAGTTGAACGTTGGATAATATTTCTAAAGGTTAAAACATTTCAGAAGATTATTTTTGTAATATTATAATACTATAGTTTTGGAAAAGGACAACCTGCATGTCAGGGGATAACCCGTAACGTCGGACAAAGCTGTAGGAATCGAACCCACAACCATAGTGCGATAGGCCTTTATTACCTACCACTAGCCTATAGGAAGTCCCTGGTTATTACAAAATATTTTTCATCATGGTATGTGTTAATATTTGGAACCTTATACGATTAAGATAAATATAATATTTTTGAGTTCTATTATCTTTTTTAGTGAAATATGAGTTTGTGGTATAAATTAGTTGACGGATGAATATCTACTTGTCAAGTATATATATATATATATAAATCTTATTCTATGAAGAAATTAATTATTAAACTATAGGGAAGGGATATTAATACAAAAATGTGTTATCCTAATACCATATTTTTTGTTTAACTCATGATATTTTAAATCATCATAGATTGATGGCTTTGAGGCCCTCAATTTAACACTTGTTTGTGATTGATGACCTCAATCACTCCCTATGAGTATTTATGTTTTTCCTCTAATTACCTGTGTATAATTTCCACTAATGTTCTCTTATTTGAAACCCTAATTTGGTGGTGACTTTCTCATTTCCCCTTCCCTCTTATTAAAACTAAATTTTATTAACCCTATTTCCGATATGGGTTTTCCACAAAGGTATTTTCTAATTTCAACCTTTTATCTTTGAATAAAAATTTCAAAATTTTGAGGACGCAATTTGTTGAAGGAGGGGAGAATGTAACACCCCAAGATTTCACGATATGCTTCTCTTTCAATAAGGCAATTTCTTGCATTGTATGCAAGTTAGAGATTATAACACACCGCGACCAATCAAAGTAGCCATTATAAATAGTAATATCCTCTTTTTGAAATTATATAAATTTTATATTTCAAATTGGACTTCATTTTTGTATTCATAATATCGAAATTATCCTAAGTTGAACTTTTTTTGTAATTTTCTGAGAACTTCCAATTTTCTATTGATAGAAAAAAATACTTAAAAACAACTTTTATAATAAAAATAATTTATAGTGATAAATTATACTATTGAGTGGTTTTAAAGTATAATTAGAATATATTTTTACCATTTCATCCAATGGTGGTCATTGGAATTAATTTCACATTGAAATTGGACATAAACAACTGTCAATCTTTTTATATATATTGTTTCTTAAAAACACGCTACTTATTGTGACAGAAGAAATTAATTATTAAATTAATTAATTAAACTTATATGTTTTGAATTTTTTAAAATATACATAATTTTTCAATTAGTAATATCAAATATATCTTAGGGTTAATTTTTGGTATTTTTCTGAAAAACTTCAATTCTTGATGAATCGTGAAACCACTAAGTGGTAGTTAAAAAACTAATTTTTCATTAAAATGAAACTTTACCACTTCTATGAATTTAATTTCAAAAATCCTACATACATGGTTGTCATTATTAATTAAAATTTGGTTCAATGAGATGAAAATAATTTTTGGTGAATAGTAACTTTTAAGTTTTATTAATCGTGATTAAAGGCAATTAGTGTAATTTAAGGTAAATATAATGTTATAATAATATGAAATTACCTTTACACTTGTCCTACCCTTATTTTATGAGTCATGGCCGACCAAGACAATCCATGGGTAAACTTGGTGACCCCATGGAGCCACTTGGGGTAAGAAAATGACATTAATAACTTTTTATTTGAAGTAAAAATAAAATTGTCACAAACATGTGTTGTTTTACTAAAAAAATAATTAAATAGGGTTATATATGTTAAATTTTAGACTATAAATATACATTGGAAAGATAATAGGATTTCCTACATCATGGTAATTTTTTTATAAATTTTAGTCATTAAATAAATAAATTTATTTATGACACCATGAGGATGCAGCGATTACCTCATTAATGAACTATTTAAATAAAATGAAATGATAAGGTAAAATATAAGACTTAAACTGGTATAAAACCTATTGGATGGGTATATGTAGAACCCTTATCACCTTATCCTATAAATATATCATTTAGGGACATTTAAAATCCGAAAATCACTTCATAATAAAGTAAAATTTCTTGTCTTTCCAAGAGTTCCCCTCCTCTCGTCTTATAAAAGGCCCCCACCTCTACAAACTTATTCACACCATAAAATCCATTTGACTCGGAAAACCTCTTCCCAAATACTCTCTCAACTTTCCTCTCTTACACCTAGAAGCCTCACTTTGGGCAGAAGCCTTCTCGAGGAAGCCTTTGGATCAAATGAAAAAGAGTTATCTGATTTTAAGGTAATGTCTTCTCTTATGTTCTTTTGTTTTATTTTTCTTCTCCAACCCCTTATACTATTTTTATTCCTTTATTTTTTAACGAAACCAGTATCTTAAATATTACATGTTGTTTTTTAGAAGGATTTTATTTACACTTACACACAACTTTTTCTAATGGTTAAAGAACATACTGTTTCTGTGGGTGGCGAATTTCTGCCTCACGAAACGATGATTGTTCAATCTTCTTTTAACATCTCTCATGGTGGCCATTAAGATGTCACTATATTTATATATGATATATATTATGTTTATGTTTTCTTTATGTTTATATATTTTCCATTTATGACATACCTTTATGATTTCTATTATGGGTAAACGCGATAATTTCATTTTAAGAAGTGCGGACTACAAAAGTGATTTGAATCGTTAATGCCATATGTGGGATGTATAAAGGATGAATTAAATGATATTATATAATATATTATACTGGAATTATAATATAACTTCATATCATTATGATTTCATTCCATTAAATACGAAATAGAAATGAAAGTAGCGTTCATGCGTACGTATGGCTTACCGTCTCCATGAACAATGCATTTCATTTCTTACCTCTAAATGTTATGTAATACTATAAATGCATTTATATACTGGATATATATGATATATATGATATCTACATCATGAATATAATTCTGGATATAATGGATATTTTACCACATGAACAACTTGTAATTATAAGAAGTTAATTTTTGACTCAAGTACCGAAGATCGATAAAACGACCATTATTAACTTAAATGACTAAATAATATTCATTACATGGTAATATGTGATATAAAAGAAATAATGAACTTGAAAAAGGTTCTTAAGAAAGTAGATATTAAATCTAGTTTATTATTTAGGAGATTAAATAATGATCGAGTCAAGTCGGACACGAGGTAAGGGACTTCATCTCAATCTTCTTTCATAGAGGCATATTTTGTTTTAATACAATAATTTCTTTTATATGGTGTATAAACCCCTTTTAATTTTACGTTTATTCAAAAGGAATATTTTTTATACAAAGAATTTTACTAAACCACAAAAAGGAATGTTTTTTTGTCGTACGTATGCGGCGACAACGACTTCTCCACCGCCATGAACATTATTTGAGTTTCGGCTTCCTCTAAATGCTATAACTCTTTTTAAATGAAAAATAAATACCATGTTTTACTTTTCTATTATTTTGGTATTGAAAATTCTTTTGATAATGTATTTATTATATCAATGTATTGTATTGATATCTTGTGATTAAAATGTGGAAAAGTTATGTTTTCTTTATGCATGTTTTATGTGATACGATTATGTTATGGTTTATGATATATTTAAATATTTTCATATAAGGAATTAATTTCACTTAATAAGTGACAGGTGGAGCCTGCTATAGCTCCTAGATGCATCGGTAGGTCTCATGAGACAAACTAGTGTCTTAGAACGAGGCCTTCACAAAATCTTATTTGTAGTCTTGGCACGAGGCCTTGGCTACGTGGTTATGATAGTCTGGTATTATGCATTCCATCATTATGAAAGTGTTTATTGATATTGCATTTGATTATTAGACTAGTAGAATATCCATGTGAATATGTAAATGGTATTAATTCATTTTATTTTTTCCATATTATGCTGAAGTTCAAGTTTAAAAGGCTTTTGTTTTAGTTATAAATTTCCATAAATGTTTATGTTTATTTATGAAAGTTTCCGCTGTATTGTTATCCTTAATGAGCATCTGAGCTCACCCCTTTCTATGTTTTATTTTCCCAGGATGTGAAGGAATATTATATGACTGACCTATAGAGATAGTCTGATGGGGATAGGAGTGTGGACTATGGAGACTATGTTATTGTGATTTTTACCTTTATTATGTAATGTAACATTTATGAATGTATCTAGTGTTTCCAAGGCTACTAAAATAATCGGTATTTTGAGACTTTATCTTTTGTTATCATGCCAATGTTATGTAATAATGCACCGAAACTAGGTAACTGGGGTCAGGGTGTTATAGTTGGTATCAGAGGCAGTATAGTACTAACCTTGAAAGCTATATTTAAAAAAACATTCATTAGAGAACAAAGCCCTAAGATAGACTTTGAGGATTAGTATAGAAGAACGTCCTAGAATTTTGGGATTATAGAGATTTTGTGAGTTTTCCGAGAAATACATCCCTGTCTGGATATGAGCAGGTAGAGGTGGATCTGGCACAGATGTACTTAGGGGTAAAACCCAAAAAAACTACTTTGAGCTAGTCTTGAATGAGAACTAGTGCATGACAATGGGCCTTACTGTACTCTTGGTTACGACACTCTTAGGGGATATGCTTAGGATAATTACCATTTTCTTTACAAACCATTATGAAGGGTTTATGAGTATATAATTTCTCAAAGAAATTTTTTTTATGATTATGGATTATATCCATAAACTGTTCAATTTATGTTAAGTGTTTTACAAGTATAGAATTATGTATTTCGATTAATAAACTAATCTAGTTTATGAAATTGTTTAAAAATGGTTCATAGTGGAAGGAATGGAAACTGTATCATTACATGCACTCCATGTAGGGATTTCCCTCCTTCTTAAGATAATTATAATGGAGTTGGTGATATAATTGGTACTGATCAGCTTATCACCATATTGGGACAACTCACTCAGGTTATGAATAATAACCTTACTTGTATGGAGCACCCTGATCCGCAACTTGGATGATCAATGGTAGATCACTTCACGAGGCAACAACCAACAAAATTCAATGGGAGTACAAATCCAATAGTATCTTAGAAATGGATAAACTCTTTAGATAAAATATTCCATGCCTTGGGGATTAGGGAAAGGGAAAAGGTTATTATGGAAGTTTACCGCTTTACTGGAGATGATGATCAATGGTGGTCATTTATTCAAGACACAAAGGAAGATGATGAGGTATAAAATATGGAATGAAGGGAGTTCAAAGAGATTTTCTTAGAAAAATAATATCCTCGGGACCATCGAGCAGATATGGAAATGTAATTTCTGAGTCTGAGACAAAAGGAGGATGAAAATGTCGCAAAGTATGAGACCAACTTTACAAGGTTAGCGAGACATACTACAGATTATATACGTAACACAAGAAGTAATATTGATTATTTCATTGATGGGTTAAAACCATTTCTCCGTCAAGCTTTAGTATCACAATCCTTCTCATCGTACGAATATATTGTCTCGTGTGCTATCAAGACAAAAAAAGAATTATCTAAGTCTTATGACAACTAGGTAAAGCAAGAGAAGAAGAGAACGGTGGAATAAGAGATAGATAAAGGGAAAAAGGGAAAGAAGGATTTTCCATTATGTGATAATTGTGGGAAGAATCACCCCGGTACTTGCCTAAAGGGAATGAGTGTTTGTAACAAATGTGGAGAAAAAGGTCACCAGGCTCGTGATTGTAAGGGAAAGAAAGAGACTATCAATGTTGAATGCTACAATTGTAGAGAAATGGGGAATTATGAAAATAAATGCCCTAAGTTCCAAGGAAACTTACCTCAGAAAAGGCCAAGGGAGAAAGGCCAAGTTTATGCTGTTACTACAGGTGATGTTGAATAATTAATGTATTTGTGTTTTTGGACTCAAAAACTATATTATGGTTATAAGAATAATTTGATATATATAAGTATTGTACTACAATACTTGTTGTTTCCATTAAGGTTTTAATATGATGAAGGTAATCATATTTTTAGTATGTGAAAATAAGAGAAAATTTACTTTGTTTGGGGAATATGATGTTACAATTGATTTTGGAATTTAGAGACCTTTTAGAGAAAGTCTGGACAGAGGTATTTTGGATAACTATAAAGGTTGGAATGGATTAATTTGAACTTTGGATAGTATTGTTTAAGGTCAAAAAATTTCTAAATATTATTTTTTGAATATTATAATACTATAGTTTTAGGAAAAGGACAACCTGCAGGTCGGGGGATAACCCGTCGCGTTAGACAAAGTGGTATGAATCGAACCCGCAACCATAGTACGACAGGCCTTTATTACCTACCACTAGCCTACAGGAAGTCCCTGGTTATTACAAAATATTTTTCTTCATTATATGTGTTAATATTTGAACCATATATGATTAGGATAAATATAATATTTTTGAGTTCTATTATCTTTTTGAGTGAAAGATGAGTTTGTGGTATAAATTAGTTAAAGGATGAAATTATACTTGTCAAGTATATATATATATATATATATCTTATTCTATGAAGAAATTAATTCTTAAAATTTAAGGAAGGGATATTAAAACAAAAATGTGTTATCCTAATACCTTTTTTTAACTGATGATATTTTAAATCATCATAGATTAATGGCTCTGAGGCCCTCAATTTAACACTTGTTTGTAATTGATGACCTTAATCGCTCCCTATAAATATTTATGTTTTTCCTCTAATTACGTGTCTATAATTTCCACCAATTTTCTCCTATTTGAAACCCTAATTTGGTGGTGAGTTTATCATTTCCCCTTCCTTCTTATTAAAACTAAATTTTATTAACCCTATTTCTGATATGGGTTTTCCACAAAGGTATTTTCTATTTTCATCCTTTTATTTTTGAAGAACATTTTCAAAATTGCGAGGACGCAATTTATTGAAGGAGGGGAGAATGTAAAACCCCAAGATTTCAAGATACACTTCTCTTTCAATAATTCAATAGCTTGCATTTTACGCAAGTTTGAGTTTCTAACACCCCACGACCAATCAAAGTAGCAGTTATGAATAGTAATATCCATTTTTTGAAATTATATAAATTTTATATTTCAAATTGGACTTCATTTTTTTATTCATAATATCGAAATTATTCTAAGTTTATTTTTTTTAATTTTCTGAGAACTTCCAATTTTCTATGAATAGAAAAAAATAATTAAAAACAAATTTTTTAATAAAAATAATTTATAGTGATAAATTATACTATTGAGTGGTTTTAAAGTATAATTATAATATATTTTTACCATTTTATCCAATGGTGGTCATTAGAATTAATTTCACTTTGAAATTGGACACAAACACCTGTTAATCTTTTGATATATATTGTTTCCTAAAAACACACTATTTATTGTGATAGTGGGAATTAATTATTAAATTAATTAATTCAACATATATGTTTTGAATTTTGTAAAATAGACATTATTTTTTAATTAGGAATATCAAATATAGCTTAGGGTTAATTTTTTGTATTTTTCTGAAAAACTTCAATTTTTGATGAATAGTGAAACCACTAAGTGGTAGTTAAAAAAATAATTTTTCATTCAATTGAAACTTTACCACTTCTGTGAATTGAATTTCAAAAATCCCACATACATGGTTTTCATTAGTGAGTAAAATGTGGTTCAAATATATGAAAATAATTTTTGGTGAATAGTGACCTTTATGTTTTATTAATCACGATTAAAGGTAATTAGTGTAATTTAAGGTAAATATAATGTTATAATAATATGAAATTACCTTTACACTTTTCCTACCCTTATTGGATGATTCATTTACGACCAATACAATCCATGGGTCAACTTGGGGACCCCATGGAGCCACTTGGGTAATAAAATGACATTAATAACTTTTTATTTAAAGTAAAAATAAAATTTTCACAAACATGTGTTGTTTTACTAAAAAAATTATTAAATGGGGTTATATAAGTTATATTTTAGACTATAAATATTAATTGTAAATATAAAAAGATTTGCTACATCATGGTAATTTTTTTATAATTTTTAGGCATTAAATAAATAAATTTATTTATGACACCATGATGATGCAACGATTACCTCATTAATGAACAATTTAAATAAAATAAAAAGATTAGGTAAACTATAATAATTAAACTTGTATAAAACCTATTGGATTGGTATATTTCGAACCCTTATCACCTTATCCTAGAAATATATCATTGTGGGACCTTTAAAATCTGAAAATCATTTCATAATAAAGTAATATTTCATGACTTTCCAAGAGTGTCGCTCCTCTCCTATTATAAAAGGCTCCCACCTCTACCACCTTATTCACGCCATAAAAGCCATTTGGCTTGGCCAAAATCTGACCAAATACTCTCTAAGATTCCCTATATTACTCCTATAAGCCTCAATTTGGGAATAAGTCTTCACAAGGAAGCCTTTGGCTCAAATCCAAAAGTGTTTCCCGATTTTAAGGTAATGTATTCTCTTATGTTCTTTTGTTTTATTTTGCTACTCAAACCCCATAAACTCATTTTATTCATTTATTTTGTAAAAAAACAAGTATATTAAATATTATATTATGTTTTTGTGATAAGGATGTTATTTACACTTACACACACCTTCTTCTAATGGTTAAAGAACATACAATTTCTGTGGGTGGTGAATTACTGCCTCACGAAACGATGATTGTTCAATATTCTTTTAACACCTCTCATGGTGGAGATTAATATGTCACTATATTTATATATGATATATATTATGTTTATTTTTTACTTATGTTTCTACATTTTTCATTTATGTTATTCCTTTATGATTTCCATTATGGGTAAACGCGATAATTTTATTTTAAGAAGTGCGGACTACCAAAGTGATTTGAATCATTAATGCCATATGTGGGACATATAAAGGATGGAGTAAATGATATTATATATGATATTATACAGGAATTATAATATACCTTTATATCATTATTATTTCATTCCATTAAATATGAAATAGAAATTAAAGCATCGTTCATGCGTACGTACGGCTTACCGTCTCCATGAATGGTGTATTTCATTTTTTACATCTAAATGTGATGTAATATTATAAATACATTTATATACTAGATATATATGATATATATGATATCTAAATCATGAATATAATTCTGGATTTAATGGATATTTTACCACATGAACAACATGTAATTATAAGAAGTTTATTTTTGACTCAAGTACCAAAGATCGACAAAAAGACCGTTATTAACTTAAATGACTACATAATGTTCATAACATGGTAATAAGTGATATAAAAGGAATAATTAACTTGAAAAAGGTTCTTAAGAAATTATATATTAACTCTAGTTTATTACTCAGGAGATTAAAGAACGATCGAGTCATGTCAGACACGAGGTAAGGGACTTCATCTCAATCATCTTTTATTGAGGCATATTTTGTTTTAATACAATACTTCCCTTTATATGGTGTATAAACCCCTTTGACTTTGACGTTTATTCAAAAGGAATATTTTTTATATGAATAGTTTTACTAAATGACAAAAATAAATGTTTTTTTTGTCGTACTTATGTGGTGACAACGATGTCTCCACCACCGTGACCATTATTTGAGGTTCGGCTTCCTCTACATGCCATAAATTTTTTTAAATTAAATATAAATAACATGTTTTACTTTTATTTTATTTTTTTATAGAAAATGGTTTTGATAATGTTTTTATTATATCAATGTGTTGTATTGATATCTTGTGATTGAAATGCGGAAATGTTATGTTTCCTTTATGAATGTTTTATGTGATACGATTATGTTATGGTTTATGATATGTTTAAAAATTTTCATATAAGGAATGAATTGGAATTAATAAGTGATTTGTGGAGCCCGCTATAGCTCCTCGATGCATCGATAGGTCTCATGAGATAAACTAGTGTCTTGGCATGAGGCCTTGACAAAATCTTATTTGTAGTCTTGGCACGAGGCCTTGGCTACGTGGTTATGATAGTCTGGAATTATGCATTCCATCACTATGAAAGTGGTTATTAATATTGCATATGATTATTATACTAGTAGAATATCTATGTGAATAAGTAAATGGCATTAATTAATTTTATTTTTTTCCATATTATGCTGATGTTCAAGTTTAAAAGGCTTTTGTTTTAGTTATACATTGCCTTAAATGTTTATGTTTAATTATGAAAGTTTCCGCTATATTGTTATCCATACTGAGAATCTGAGCTCACCCCTTTCTATGTTTTATTTTCCCAAGATGTGAAGGAATATTTTATTACTGACCTACAGGGATAGTCTGAAGGGGATAGGAGTGTGGAATATGGAGACTATGTTATTGTGATTTTTCACTTTATTATGTAATGTAACATTTATGAAAGTATCTAGTATTTCCAAGGCTACTAAACTAATTGTAATTTCAAGACTTGATCTTTTTTGATCATGCCAATGTTACGTAATAATGCACTGACTCTAGGTAACTGGGGTCGGGGTGTTACATTATTAGTGATTCATTTCAATTTTTTTGAATATTCAAAGAGAATAGAGGATAGGCTCATTCATAAAAATATTATGGTGAATGACATAAATAAAAGTTAAAAGAGCATGAGAGCCAAATTAATTAAAATACTCATGTTTGGTTCAGAAAGGGATCATGTATGTTTTGAAATGGAAAAATCATCTGCTTTCTTTAAGTGATTTATTAGATAATCGAAAATATAGGATTTTGAATCCTATTCAAAATTCAGAAGGGCTATGTGGAAAAGCCATCGAACAATTAGAAATAGCTAGGCTATCTTTCAGAATGTAAAAAAGTAAAAAGATAAGTTTTGAGTTAATGTATACTCTGAGATAGAACGATAAAAATTGAATTTGATTCATTCTACTTATATCACATTAGAACAATTATAAAATTACAAAAACCAAAATATTCATTTTGAACAACAATGAGAAATTCATCAAGTACAACAACAGATTTTCCAACAAACCTTATAAAGATATTTAATAAATTTCAATAGTTGTTTGAATAACGATTAACATTTACGTACAATCAGAATCAATGTTAACATGTTTGGGGCGATGAAATAAATAATAGATTAGTTTTTATGATATTGTAATCTAGGAGTTTTTTTATTGATTTTGTTCTTTAAAATAACATTTTTAACTAATCTACTATGGTAGAAATTATTCAATCAAATGAATTTATTAATATTATCTAGGAACCTATTGAGCGATACAATAGAGATGTAAATATTATTCATACCGGTACTGTACTAAATGTAGGTGACGACATTTCTCATATTCATGGTCTTGATGAAGTAATGGAGGGTGAATTAGTAGAATTTTAAGAGGAATCCATTGGTATTTCTCTGAATTTAGAATCAAATAATGTTGGTGTTGTGTTAATGGGTGATGATTTGATGATACAAGAAGGATGTTTTGTAAAAGCAACATGCAGAATTTCTCAAATACCTATGAGAAAGGCGTTTTTTGGTCATGTTATCAATGAACTAGCTAAAACTATTGACAGAAGAGGTAAAGTCTGGCTACTGAATCTCGATTAATTGAATCTCATGCGCCAGTTATTATTTCTAGACGTTCCATAAATGATCCTCTTCAAACAGGTCTTATTGCTAATGATTTTATGATACTTATAGGTCGTGGCCAATGAGAATTAATTTTTAGAGATAGAAAAACCAGTAAAACTACAGTAGCAATAGATACTATTCTCAATCAAAAAGGACAAAAAGTAATATGTGTTGATGTAGCTATTGGTCAAAATGAATCTTCTATGGCTCAGGTAGTTACTACTTTCCAGGAAAGTAGAGCATTAGAATACACTATTGTTGTAGCTAAACTGGCAGATTCCTCTATGACATTACAATATATTTCTTCCTATACAGGATCCTCTTTGGCTGAATATTTTATGTACCATGAAAAACAGACATTAATTATTTATGATGATCTCTCCAAAAAAGCACAAGCTTATCGTCAAATGTCTCTTATATTACGATGACCACCTAGTTGTGAAGCTTATCCAAGATATGTCTTTTATTTGAATTCATGTCTTTTGAAAAGAGATGCTAAATTAAGTTCTCATTTAGGTGAAGGAAATATGACTGCTTTACCCATTATGAAGACTCAATCGGGATATTTTTCAGCTTATATTCCTACTAATGTCATTTCCATCATGGATGATCAAATATTTTTATCAACTGATCTATTTAATGATAGAGTAAGAACTGCTATTAATGTGGGTATTTCTATTTCCGGAGTTGGATCTGTAGCTCAAATTAAATCCATGAAACAAGTATCCAAAAAATCAAAATTGGAATTAGATCAATTCGGAGAATTAGAATCCTTTGTACAATTTGCTTCTAATCTTGATAAAGGTACTCATAATCAATTGGAAAGAGGTCAAAGATTATGTAAATTGCTCAAACAATATCAATCAGCCCCTATTATAGTGGAAGAGCATATCAGAATAATTTATACCGGAACAATGTGTTTCTTGACAAATTAGAAATTGGTCAGGTCAATCAATTTCTCATTGAGTAACATACGTACTTCAAAACAAATAAATGGTTCTAATAAATCATATCGTCTAATAAGACATTAACTCAAGGAGATGAACACCATTTGAATGAATATATTAAGGAACAAATTGAATGTTTTCTATTTCAGAAAAATAAATAAATAAAAAGGAATCCTATTTATTTTTGAATTTGATTGATTGATATAATTTTAATTCATTAATAAAATTGAATTTTAAATTATGAAATTCAAATTAATGAAAAAAATACAAAAAGTTGGTAAATTTATTTCAGAAATACTCTCGAATCCATTAATTTCATCAATCATTTTTTTTGCTTTTGGAAATCAATTGCATCTAATAGGATTTGAACCTATGCTAAAGGCTTAGAAGACCTATGTCCTATCCAATAGACAATGGGAAACTTTTCTATTTTTTCCAAACTCTATCTTATATATTATTTATTACATATATATTTATAATATATATTTATATATTATTTTATATTATTTTTATATTATTATTATTTAAATTATTTAAATTTTTTTATATTATATATCTTATTAAATTTAAACTAATTTATATTATTATTATTATTTAAATATTTATTCATATTTATTAAATATTTAAAATATTTAGAATATATTTTTTAAAATATAATTTTAATTTAATTGATTTTATTTATCATTATAGATAAAATAAGATTAAAGTTAAAATAAGATTCAAGATAAGATAAGCCCGACCGCTCTTCTATAACTAACATGACTTCTTTATTTTTATTACATACATATTCAATCTTCTGTTCATATACAAAGTATTTTACCCTTTCAATGTGGAGATATGGCTAAGTGGATGAAAGCGGTGGATTGCTAATTTGGTGTACAAATTATTTGTATCGAGGGTTCGAATGGCTCTCTTTTCCTCTGTGTATAACCTTAATTTTTTTCTTTTCAATTTTAGTAGGAATATATTCCAAATGAAAAGTGAAAAGAATTCAATTCAAATGAAAAAACCTTATTTTTTTATTCACTCCTTGGATTACATCATGGACCATTAGACATGAATCTAAATATGAAGAGAGATACAAAGAAAATCACTACTGTTGAAACAAAGAGTTTTAGAGTAAGCATTATGACACAATCTCCAATATCATTTTTGGTAAAGAGAATCTATTCTTAGTATATCACATATCCTATTTTTTCCATTAAAAGTGTAACACTGGTTTTTTTCTAGAAATTATCTAGAAACTAGAATTACAAATTTATAACTTATAAATATCAATTTATCAGAAATGATTTGGTTGTAATAATCAAAGAGTTTTTTATTAAAAATATTTTATAGAATTGGTTCTAATGAATGAAATGAGAAAAGAAGAAACTAAAAGGGTCAACTGTTTAATCATAATGGATCATGTGCTTTTCAATAAAAATAAAATGTTTTAATGCATAAGAATCTGTAATTTCATTTTTTTAGAATTTTTTAGGACAATATTTTAGGACAGTATTATAGAATAGATCTCAACGAAAACATACTGTAGCTTTCCACACAAATGCTAATAGAAAAAATAGTAAAGGTATAACTGGCATAACATCTAAAATTTGATTTAAAAAAGCATAGGACCCAGGAATTTTAGCAAAGAAAAAATGAATTGAATCAATTGAAAACACAGAATATTGAATACAGATAAAAAAATTGATATGTTTCATAACAGACTGTATAATTATTGAAAATAGATTTATATATTTTTCAATTTTAAAAATGAAAAAAATATAATGGGAATAAATTATACATAAAATAAAATTAAATTATATGCATACAATTATGTATATAATTATTCCTGACATATTTAGACCAGAAGTTACAAAAAACTAATCACTTTAACTTTTTTAGTAATCCATCCCAGAATGGCCATGAATAGGGCATGGCCAAGTGGTAAGGCAACAGGTTTCGGTCCTATTATTTGGAGGTTCGAATCCTTTTGTCCTAGAACCACTCTTCTTTTTATACTCTGTGTTTTTATTATCCTTTTGATACTCATCCATTTTTATCGTGGATCGATTTTTTTATTTTGTGTAGATCCATGAATTCTAAACAATATAAGATAATTAGTATTACTAATAATTGAATCAAGGATTTAGTAAACTAAAAAATTGGTCATAAAACAAATAAAAAATGGGTATAGAGAAAGTAATTTCTCTATACCTATATTTTACCAAACCTATAAATTGATATATTATATTCTAATTTATTACTCATTCAAATAGTTTTATTTAGGGATTTGATCGAAAGGAATCAATATGGTATACATATATTAGGTTTTTATTTTAATCTGTGATTTCTTATATCATTTATATGAAATAAAAAAAATAAAAAAAATGTCTCGAGATGTACCATTACTTGCTAATCTAATAATTTTGGTTCCAATGTATCCTGTTAGAAACCATTTATATAGGGTTTTCTTCTACATTTCATTTATGTTAATACTAATTTAAATACTACATTATTTTTTTCATTATTACATAACGATAATATTATTATACATTATAAATATATATATATATTTTTGTTATATACTTACTGAACTATTTTCATTCAATACATTTCTTTCAATGAAACTCATAATGGGGCTATTTAAGAATAAATATTACTATTATTGATTCCCTAATTGAATCAATATTATCTTGCTTTATCATATTATTATATTATGTTATGGTAAAACTTCGTTTGAAACGATGTGGTAGAAAGAAACGCGCGACTTCAATGAAGGACATGTGAACTATGTATTTTGTATACATCCACCATTTCTATAGGACTAAAGTACTCTTAGCTTGAAATATTTTTTTATTCCATTCACGACTATTTTTATGTTATATTACTCCTTTTTTGGATTTTATAAGTCAGTCTATTCTGTAGAATTAGAATATACCAGAAAATGGTGGAGCTCGAGTAGAAAGTATTCATTTTAGTGGGGTTCAATATCTATGGTTAGTTTGAATCTATAATGTTCCAACTTCATCAATATTTTATTTAATAGTTGTTTAATATTTGATTATATTATTATATTATATTGTTATTTATTATTATTTTATTATTTTATATTTTTTATTATATTTTATATTTTATTATATATTTTTTATTATATATTTTTTATATATTATATTTATATAATATTTTATATTATATATATATATTTATTATTATATATATTTATATATATGAATATATGAATTTTAATAAATAGATAATAATAATAGAAGTAAAAAAAATAGAAGTCAAAAAAGGAAATATAAAAAACTAAGGTATTGCTTCCTTTGTTATAAAAGTATTTTTAGGAGCAATAAAATGTAAAAACATAAGGATTCAAAGTTAAAATAGATCCTGAAATAAGGAAAGTCATTTTCTATTGTCTTATGACTGGATTCGAGTTTAAATTCCTTAAATATTTTATCTTTTAAAGACAAATTCTTTCTGAAGACAAATAAAAAAAAGTGAAGTAGAGACCACTTATAAAAAAATTAAAGAATATAAATAAAAAACTAACCCCCCATTACCCCATTAGATTAAAAAGTTACCAACTTGAGTGATGAGTATTAATTATTTTTTATTCATTTTGTTTAAAAAGTCAATTGAATGATTTTATGAACCTATTAGGCATTCTAATGATCAATAATACAAAACAAAGACAAAAAAATCATTTTTTATGAAGTTGTATGAGGAAAAAACTTCCTATAGATTTTTGGGGGATATAGTTCATAAAAATATATCCCAATGAACCAGGATCTCTGACGATAGCACTGATGGCCGGGAATGAAGAAAGAAGTTGTAGATTTTGTTTCTCGATGCCTCACTTGTCAGCAAGTAAAGGACAAGCATCAGGTACCAGCAGGCCTGGGTCAGCCTTTAGAGGACCCATAGTTGAAGTGGGATGGGATATCCATGGACTTCGTGATAGGACATCCACGTATATCAAGTGGACATGACTCGATTTGGGTTATCATCGACCGACTCACCAAGTTGGCCCACTTCCTACCGATCAGAGAGCAGGGTCCATTAGAGAGCTTGGGACGCCTCTATGTGCATGATATTGTGCGGATACATGGATTTACTTCAATTATTGTCTCCGATCATGACACACGTTTTACTTCCCGGCTATGGAGGCGGTTTCAGGAGGCTTTCGGGGATCAACTTCGTTTGAGAACCATCTTCTATCCTCAGACGGGGGTCAGACCGAGCGGAAAATTCAGAACCTTGAAGACATACTGCATTCTAGTGTGCTAGACTTCAGTTGTAGTTGGTAGGATCAAGTACCTTTGGTGGAGTTTTCTTACAATAGCAGATATCACTCCACTAATGGATGACACCTTTTTAGGCTTTATACTGGAAACCTTGCAGATCACCTTTGCGTTGGACTGACCCAGGGGAGTCAGCACTAGTAGGACAAGAGATGGTATGGGCCACCATAGAGAAGGTGCAGATCATCCACAAGCAGATTAAGACTGCACATATCAGGCATAAGTCGTATGCTGATAGGAGACAAATACCTCTGGAGTTCGAGGATGGCGACCACGTCTTTCTACGGGACTCACCCCGACAATGTCTACCGAGATTTGGTTGAGCTGGAAAGTTATCTCCGAGGTTAATTGGACCTTTCCAGGTCCTCAGTAGAGTAGGAGAGATGGCTTACCATATAGCTCTTCAACCTCAGTTGCACCAGGTGCACGGCGTCTTCCACGTATCCCAGCTGAAGAGATACGTACATGACCCTGCTCACATCATCGACCATGGAGAGATGGACATCGATGATGTAGAAACTTTTACGTAGGTTTCAATAGAGATTGAGGATTGGTAGGAGAAGGTCCTTCATGAATGGTCGATACCTCTGGTACGCATTCATTGGCAGCACCTGATCCTCCAGGAGAGCACATGGGAGTGGGAGGCATAAATTCATGCTCAGTACCCCCCACTTGTTTACCTAGTTTGAGGTGTGGATTATGGGTATGTAGAGCCCTGAGGTGGGGAGAATTTAGAGACCCATAATTTCTATTTTTTTAAATAAATTGGAATTTTATGAGTCTGCAAAAATTGACAGCGCCGGATTCCGAGGCCTGGAGTGCCCGGAATGAATTTCTAAACATTTTTTCGGGTACGTTCAGTAGAAGTTCGAGCAAGTTTTTCTAAATTTTAATCCAGTGCTCAGAATTGAAATATGAGGGCACCATTGAACTCACAATGTAGATATTTTCTTAAAGATACTTTCACCTCGACGACAGTTGGCCAAGGGTGGAAGTTAGTTTTTGGGTTATTCGTGGAAATAATAAAATAAAATAAACACAGGTTTTATTTTATTTTGTTGAAACAACCCTCCCATGAGGATGTTCAGGGGTGGGGTCCACCGGAACTAAACCTACTCTTTTAGATTTATTTTGGTGGGGACCACATTATATTTCAAAACCTCCCAATTTGAATTTGGGGGTGGGGACCACCCGAACCCTTTTAATGGGGGGAGAGGAAAACCTCTCAACTCCTTAGTTAATGTGGAGGAGCCTCTTGGGATTCCTCCACAATTAATTGTGCCAACCCTCATGCTTTAATTATTCCACCCACCATAATTAATTTAGCCTTTTGAATTCTTTCCAAAAAAATAGATGGCTTAATCTATTATTTTGGACCCACTTTACATTTGGGTGGAATTAGGAGAAAGCATCTCCAACGAAGAATGCTTCCTCCACGAAGAATGCCGACAAGGAATGTCTTCAACTTCTTCCTCAAAAGCACCTTGTAAAGGCAACTGATGTGGGATGTCTGCAACGACCGACATTCCCTCCTCATCAACATCAATGAAAAATATGAGGTAGGGGTTTATTTGTGAGATAATAATTTCCTTGATTTCTTTTGTGGTTTGGGAAAAAATCGTTGCAGGGGTTGTAAATTTTGAAGTTCCTCATTCTTCTTTCTTGTTGAGCCAAATGCTACCACCATATACACGGAGGGTGTGGTCCAAAACAACATGGACCAGCCCCTCCACTATTCTTCTTTTATGTACTCTTCAGAATGAAGGAAGGAAATGATGGCAACAACACCACCCCCACGACTGCCGTGACCCACGCCGCCCCCGAGGCACTCCTACATCCTGGTCGAATCGACTACGCACCCTGGCCGCGCTGCGCCACCCCGGGACGAACCGACCCTGCCCCTTGGCTCGCACCGCCCACCAGCCTCGCCACCCGCCGGCCATGCCACCCACCGGCCGCACTGCTAGCCAGCCTCCCCCCCGGTCGCGCTCCCCACCGGACACACCCTCCAGCTGCGCTGCCCGATGACCGTGCCACACCGGTCGCGCCGCCCGCCGACCGTGCCGCCCGCCCGCTGAGCCACCCTCCGGCCATGCCACCTGCCAGTCCTGTGGCTCACGGAACACTGAGCCACCCCGTGGCCTCGTTCCCTTGTGGCACCCTTCGCGGTCGATCTTCCCTCATAGCTGTCCATGGCCTCTCGCTTCCTACTGGGCCGAGCTGAACCCAACGGGTCGGGCTGGGTCGGTCCGATCGGGTCGGCCCAGACTCGGGCCCACTACGCCCCTTTACTTTTTTTTTGCCATATCATTGTCACCAGACATCCATTTGATGAACCGAAAATGGTGCTGGAAATCTTGGAGCGAGACAGTCTCTTTGATTATACTATACTGGAGTTTTTGTTTGAGATGGGAAACAGTCAGGTTGGATCGAGAAAAAATCCAACCAAGCCCCCAGGACTAAATGGATAATAACTCCGAAACCGGGCATCTGATTGACACATCGTATTTTTCTTTGAAACCCCTATAACGTGGAAGAACTTTGAGATAATTCTTCTTGATACTTCATGAGAGTTCGAGTATCTATTTGTATCTAGTGGAGCAGATCCTCCTGGAGATGAGGGAGCATAGCGCGGAGAACTAGTAGCTGGCTAAGACCTGACAACTGCTGACTGTTTCGACTCAGAGTAACTCGATTAGCTAAGTGGGGAGCACCTTGGTGTCGCGGAAGAACAACAGTGGGGAGCACATTGGTGTCGCAGCAGACCCATGGTACTCGATAGGAGGAGTACCAAAGCAGACTAAGAGGGGGAGCGCGCTTGGTGATGTGGCAGACCCACGATGGTGAGTGCACTTGGTGATGTGGGAGATCCAAAGTATTCAACAAGAGGAGTTCCTCAGCAGTCCAAGGTTAGTTGGAAGTGTGCTCGGTGTCACGGCAGGCCCACTGTACTCGATAGAGGAGAAGTTCTCCAATAGCCGAGGTTTCGACAATGTGACTGGGGATGTTACTTGATACTACCCCTAGAATAAAATCGTGGTTTGAGCTGAGTTAGTTTTTCTTTGTTTTCCTCATTTTTGGGATGGATCACTTGATAACTTTGGTATATGTATGGTCATATTCCTAAGTATGGTTATCTTTTGATTTCATTATTTGTGGTTTATCCTTGGTGGATTTTGTGAGACCTTGAGGGACTTGGGGTCCCAAAATGAGTATCGTTATACTCACCCCTACATGAGCTATGCCCGCACATTGTTGTGTTGTAGGTAGATGAGAGACATCACTGACTGAGGACGGGAATACCAGATCTGGACGGTACCTGGAGGTGGACCTTATGACGAATTAGAACACAGAGGAGACAGACAGACAATGAGTGCTGAGGAGGATATCTGTACTTACCATTCAGGTATGAACCACAGAGGATGACCCAAGAGCTAACTTTCCCTTTCTTCAGTTGTATTGTATCATAGTTGTAATGTACATTTCAGTTGGGCTTGTATTCTAGCCCCTTTTACTTTCAGCACTCTTTTGTTATACAGTTTACTTAGTGTTTCATATATAGCTGTGTGCTTGCTTGTGTGTGTATTTACAGGTTATAAAAGAAATGCCTTTCCATTTTTAGGGAATTATGCCTTTGGTCCTAGTCCCCAGCCCTAGGCCTATGGAAGGCAGGCTTCAGGTAGTCACAACACGAGCCCCGCAGGATGGGTCCTAACAATCACTTCAAACAAAAATTATTTAATCAACCCTAACTTGTCATATTAAGCTAGAAAATTCATGGATGGAATTAAAATCCTCAATTTACATTTATTTTTATTTTAGTAAAATCTATTATTTTAATCTTTCATTGATAATTAATTACTGCATCATCATTGTTTCATAAATAAATTTAATTATATAATATCTAAAAATTATAAAAAATACCTTTATCTAGGAAATTTTTTTATCTTTCTAATGAATATTTATAGTTGATCTTATCATATGTATAACCCTATATCAAAAAATGTTTTAGTTATTAAACATTGAATTGAACACTTTTAACACTGATTTAAATAATATTATAATAAGTGTCCTAATGTAATCCAATTGGACCAAAAGGTTCGTATTTTATTCTTAAGGTTTCTTTTGGTTGAAATAAACTTATCCAATATAATTAAGACATGTTTTAGTGTAATTATAATATCATTTTTATCTTTAATTACCCTATTTACTTTTAACTATGGTAAATAAAAATCTGAAGATACTATTCATGAATAATTATTTTCATATTATTGAACCACATTTTACTTACTGATGTAAAATTTGTCTCTAGGATTTTTTAAATTCAATTCAAAGAAGCGGTAAAAATAAATTTTATGCAAATTTGCAAATGTTCCAAGAAGGTGGGTAAAAGACGTTATAAAGTTCAATAAAATTTTATACATCTATTTTTACTATAAAATGACTCCAATGAATTAAATTGAACATATATAGGTATTATATATATATATATATCACTTAAAATAAATTTAAATAAAATAAATAATTATTCAAATAAAAAGTCGGTTTTAAACAATAAAGTAATGTTTTTCACTATTCATAAAAAATTGAATGTTTTCAAAAAAATACCAAAAATTTACCCTTAGTTAATTTTGATATTCATAATTGAAAAAAGATATCTATTTTACCATATTAAAAACATATATGTCTGTATTAATTAATATAAAATTAATTTCTGTTGTCAAAACCAAAATGCGGGTTTTTTAAAAATGAAAAAACTACCAAAAGATTTACATGTGTTTATATCAAATTTAGATGTGAAATTACTTATAATGTCCTAAATTGTATTAAATTATAAAAATATAATATAACTATACTTCCAAACCATTAAAATTCATAATTTAACAATATAAATTATTTCAATTAAAAAATTTGTTTTCAATTAAAATTTAGTATTTTCCATTATTCATCAAAATATGAAAGTTATCAGAAAAGTACCAAAAATTTATCCAAACTAAATTTTTTATTTCCCAAGTATAAAGAAAGATATAATTTCATTAAATTTAATATATAAAAGTGTCCAATATTGGTTTTAAAATGGGTTCTCCATTAAAAGGTGTTAAAATTGTAGTTTTTAAAAAATACTTCTTTTATCTGAAAAAGTGAATTTGTTCGTATATTATTTATAAGAAACACATAATATGGATTATAAAATTATATGGAGTATATAAAATTCAAAATTCAATTATTACTATTCAAAATATCGTTTTTTCAATGGCTTGTTTGGTAAGTCGTGGTGTGCTCGAACTCAGTGTTGCGTGTAGCACAAGTTATTGAATTATTTTGAAGAGATAATGTACTATAAAATCTGGAGGTGTTACACAAACACAACCCACCCATACGAAAAAGTTCCATATGGGTGCACATGTATGATATAAGATAGTTTCAAGAAATTATATTTTATCTTAACCTCTGTGAGATGGTGTTGTCATGTCATCAAATCAAGGCACTGAGAGTAGTATATTTTCTTTATTTATATCTATAAAACATATTAGCATTTAGGATAAGACAAAATAAGGAATAAATTGAGGAAATGTTTCGGTTTTATGATTAAGGTTGATTATAATTTTTAATCATGGGAAACCTTGTCTAAGTATACCCCCCAAATTCCTATTACTTTCTATACTTCCAGTGATACAGACCACTACAAGAAGTTTCATTAAGTTATATTTAGTCAGTTTTTCATTTTCTATAAATTTTGGTACATATGAGATCTTTTTTGAAGAGTATTTTGAATGAAATATTTATATTTTTGTCCCTTTTATGGTTTTTTCCATGTTTTCATGTGCCTGATATTCTATAACAAATAGGAAGTTGTGTTGGAATGTTAGGTGTAGTTAAGGAATGTATCCAATGAGTATTTCCTTAGTTTAAATAGACTAGTGAGAGGATCATTGGGTTTCACTAGAGCTCTTAGTTCTATGTTAATGAAGAGGGAGATGATGGTGTGCGATGAAATTTTTATTTCAATTATAATAGGTCTGTGGGAGGGTTTGGGATATCTATTATAAGTACAAATAAATCGACAGTGTAGTGGATTGGTTCAGTGGATGGGTAGTGGTTTTGATGGTGGTTTAGTAATATGTAGTGGGGATCCAATATAGAAAAAATCATTTATTGAATATAGATGAGGGGAAAGGTCTCAACTATTTTAAGTTGGAATGATTTAGAGATTTTGTGGGCCTCTGTGGGAAGAACATGGAATATTACATGGAGTTCATGGGAAGTATGAGTTAACTATAGGGAACTATTGTGGTAAGTAAATTGAATTTTTTTATTGATGTTTGCATTACCCTAGTGGTTTTTACATTTCATTATTTCATTGTGATTACCATTCATTCGAGAGATCAATATGGGGGATGATTGAGACATTTTAATTTATAAGTCCATTATTTAGAACATGGGTTGAGGTTGTTAGTTTTTTTTTGAGAAAGGATAATGTGTTATGAACCTATATTAATTTTTGAATCTAGGTAGGATGGTATTGGATGAATGGAGATGTTAATGAAACCACAGTGGGGAGAATACTCTTGGTAATTTTGATGAGGACTGTTGTGCCAGGAGAGAGAGAGTATTTTTATGTTCTTTTGGATTTGATCTCAGCGCTTAGAAAAATGTATGGTTATACATTCAAGAATTGTTTAGAATAATTTATCTATGATGGGGAGAATGTAGTGGTGTACACACCTAAGAAACCAAAGGATCATTGAACAATAGTTATGTTTAATTATATATTATTGGAAATTAAATTATTATTGGAATTCAAATGATTGAAATGAAAATATAATGTAAAACCAAGATAATTCAAGAATAGTCCAATCATTTATGAGTTTTAACATGGTGAAAAACAAATAAATATAATAAAAATGAAATTTGTAAATATTAACACATTATTCATATATCATTGTCCAGTTTTGTACCTACATGCATTGAAATAAAACTCCCACATGTTTTTTAAGATCAAAATGAAACGTAGTATAAAATTATATTCTTGGATATGATCAATGTAAAAAAATAACATCAAATGTATTATTGAAAACAAATAAAAATTAAGGTTACAAGAACATACTAGGGTAGATAGTATATATTGTCTAGTAGTGTAGATACCTCTATAAAACCTTAAAAAAGAGATTTTATAAACTTGTACATGCACACCAGATCATGAATCATTTGGTTCAAGATAAACATTGTCTCAAAGAAAAAATGGATCAATAACAACCACACATATTTACTACAATGGGAACATCACCATGCTCCACTAGAATTTTCATGTGAACTATATCCAATATGGATAAAAGGCTCGATTATGATACCATACTAAGAAGAACCTTCAAATAAAATTTAATGTTTCTTTACATTATATTGAGAGTGAATCTAGTAGGATGAAGATAGATCAAATCAGGTGAAATGGTGGGGATTAGGGGTGAATAATTCCACTAACACACTACATGAGCCTGTAATAACCTGATCAAAATAATAAATTCCCTATAGTTACCATCAAATGAAAAAATAAACCTGAATGATGGAATCCAAACACATGGACACCAAATATTAAAATGGCGATGAAGGTAAATAATGACCAAGAATTATCCAAGATAGGGTCACTAAGATGAATGATCATGGGTAAAACAGGTTGTTGAAATTTAGAAGAAATCCAAACAAAAAACCACACAAAATACCCCATGAAGAAACCAAAAATCCCAAAAACCAAAAATAATGCCTGAAAATATATATTGATGACAATAAAAGTTTAAAATTCTTCATTAATGCATTTGAACATAAAAAGTATAGTATGAAACATGGAAATTTGAATATGGAATTCAAAATTCACAAGTCTCCATAATTTTCATATGAAATTGGAGATGTTATTACACCCACCATAAATAAAATGGAACCAAATTCAATGTATCTAAATAATGATAAAATTTAGATAACATTAGAGCCTTATTCAAAATATTATCTAAGTTATTATTAGTAACAATTTGGTTGACGTAGAAAATGTTATCTTCAATATAATATCTAATAAAGTGTAATATAATGTTAGCATGTTTAGATTTTTAATGGAATACTAGACTCTTATAAAAATGAAATGTTTGTTAGATGATAGGATATAAAATATTTATATAATTATTTATGGAAATTATATAAAACAAAATATTCAGTCAAATAAAGAATTTTATAGATTCATTGGAGGCTATATATTCTTCTTTTAATTTTTAAAGATACATAATTAATTTCATGTTACATTTATTGGAAATTGGGGATCCAAAATAAGTGAAGACAAATCCAATAAGTTATTTCTTAGTATCCACATTTCATTCATAATATTAATATATATACCCAAAAACCAATTCATTAGGATAAACAATTTTACCCTAATAAAAAAGTAATTTTCTTATGTTATATGTAAATAAGAATCCATTTCATGGCCGTTCAACATGAATTATCTATATTGGAAAAAAATAAATTATGATTAAAAATGGAAAATGATAAATATAATTTGGAAAATATAATAGAGTAAATGATTCTCCCAAATATAATAGAATAATGGATTTGAGAAGTATTTTCAATATCAATAATAGAATTCATGTGTTGAGTCCATAATAGAATGAAATTTTGGGTAAAGAAAAAATTCATAGGATAAAGTTACTCATGAAAATATATTTTAATAAATTTAATTTTATAATCATTTTTTTATTCTTATCCCTTATTATATCCATAACCAGAATTTTCTTAGAACCATCTAAATCTCTCTTTCAAAATTTATTTTCCTATTGTGACATAATTGAAAGAATAATTTTAATATTATTTCATATGACTAACCTATCATATATATATATATATTAGCAACTTAAATAATTACATTTCTAACTAATTTAAATCATACACAGGAATACTTCTTAAGAGTGTTAACAAAGTTATTATGAAAAAAATAATCATACGTATTATACCATTTTATGGATGCTTATCATAACTAAAAAAAGGTATTTAAAAGGAATACATGGTTAGGTTTGATGTATTTAAAGTAATAATAAGAAGGTTTTATCTAAATTTTCTAATCAGTTTCACTATAAATATTAGTATCCTTCACATATAATTTCTCAATGTGAATATTATGGTAAGAAATAAAAGTAAGAAATATTTTATTGGATAACAATAGGTGAAAAAAATTATAATAATAAATTCATTCTCTTTTGAGAAATCACTTGGCCTCCAATCTACCATTATATTTTATTTTCTTTTCTACTATGTTTTATTCCTTTATATTATAAATTCACTTATAACTAATGATTTTTGGCATTGATATTTTTAAGCTAAAAATATACCTTATGAATTTTCAATTCCTTTATGTTTTGAAAATAAGAAACACATTTTATTAAAAAAAATTATCTTTATCCATGAATTATTTTCTAAAGTAAAATTTTCTTTCTCTAAGAAATATATTTGATTTATCCTTTAATATGAATTTATATATGTTATGATTAATAATCCATTTTAAAGTTTAACCAAATTTTTCTTATGAATTAATTTCTATGAGAATAATTAGATCTTTATCTAAAACCTTGGAATCTTACAGTTCTTTATATACCAATTATCACTGTTTTAATACTCCAAATTCTCTAAAAATCCAAATCTAAATTCACTAAAAATCAGTCTCTGAATTATCTTGAAATCAGACTCTAAAATCTCATTTTTCTACACATTTAATTTCTCATAAATCAGATTCCAAATTCCCCAGAATTATGACTCAGGATATCTATTATTTCAAAATATGATTGTTCATATGTTTAGACTCCGATTCACAATTCCTTATGCAACCGATTTATTATTTTTCTTAAATATACCTAATTTCCTTAAAGTAGTGTTTCTATTTATTATATCCTATTATACATATGTTTCATTAACATGATATTGTTTTTCTTATATATTATGGTTTCTTGCACAAGTTAATTTTTACCAAATTTTATGATTTGAAACGATTTTGTGCAATCAGTTTCTAACTAACTTTTGTTTGAGAGACATGTGTTCAGATCCCTCTAAAATTCAAGGAAAAAATGACCTTTGGGGTAGGAGATGACCATTGAGATATTTTTTGTATAAATAGCCAATCCATTTTAAGAGTTTAATATACTTGTAGGATGTTGAGAATTGTTGGGTGAGATGATTTCTAGAGAGAGAGAGACTCTCATGCTTTGTGCGATTTGTGACTTACTTATTCATCCATGAACAACTTTTTAGCCTAGTGCAACTATAATTGTCTAATCAATTGAGGGAGTCTGGGGATAGAAATATTTAGGTTCCCACTACCTTAATGTTCAAGGGCTTGAGGGGATAACAAGATACAATTTGATATTCTTACCAAGGGCTTACCATGGTGGGGTTAAGATAGACTTTTGTTAAAGTATTAATCAAGGGACCTTGGTCCAAGGTCATTGGATACACTTTTCTTTGAGTTAAAATATTTATTAATTGTTTACCTATTATTGTTACAAAATTTAATTCCTCTATATTTTTTTAAATAATGAATGTTTAATTTTGTTATAATTTCTTATTCTTGTATAGTATAATAAATTAGATTCTATATGATTTAAGGTATAATCTTTCCCAAATATATACTTGCTTAAGTTTCCTTAATATTAACTTGTATAAGTTTTGGTTCTTTATAATTGGACCTAGCCCCCTCCAATTATCCCTTTGTTTCATAACCATAGAGGGATTATGAACTCACCTTGTTTAACTTTGTTAAACATAGATTTTCATAAGGATAAAAATGATAGTTTTTAAACATATATTTCACCCCTCTTGTAATTGAGCATCTCATATCCTATTTTGATCCTAAAAAAAGTATTATAGAATGCATCTAAAATAGTTATACTTATATATATGTTTTCTTTCTCAAAATTTTATTTCTCAACATTACATGTTCATGTTTTTACTAAAGATTTATTTTTGCTACTAATTCTTTTTGTGGAAAAGTATTTTTCATATAGAATGGAAGGAATGAACGTTGGTTATATAGGTAATTTATAACATAACAAACAAATACTTTATTATGGTAATGATTATGAGTACTGGAGAGACAGAATAAAGATGTTTTTTTATAAACATTAGAGTAGATAACATTCATGGTCACTAGAGATTACAAGATACCCGAAAAAGATCTCAGAACATTCAAAAATTAGGGAAAAAGATTATCAACTAAACTACAAGGCATAAAATACCCTTTTATGTTCCCTAACTAGGAATATCTACTGTCAAATATCATCTTCTAAATCAGACAATAGTATCTAGAAGAAACGTGATGTTACACACTTTAGAACATAAAAAGTGATAGAAAATATGAGAGATATGTTAAGAGATGAATATCATGGATTTATGTTTCCCTATGGAGGACTGGATTTCAAAGTGAAAAAATGATTTATAACTATTTTCAATTGTCTTCAATCTATGTCCGATAAAGGACTTTATGGTGACATTCTCATGGAAAAGTTTATTGATATTATTTTGAATCAGTGGGAATCTATTGTCAAGATAAAGTTGTGTATTGGTAGTATTTATGATGAGAAAGAATCAATCAGTATGTTGAAGAAATAAAGGTTTTTGAGAAAAATGATGATTGTTAACTTGTATTAGAAGGGGATGAAAGAAATAAGTTTTGTGGGTGGTCGTTTTTTTCTGAAAAAAAAGAAAGGTATTCTGAATTATTTTGTTTTTAGGAAATATTGTATTGGTTTCAAAATAATCATAATGAACATTTTTTTTGAACAAAATCAGATACATTTTTTCAAAAGAATAAAATCCATGGTGCCAAAATAATTGGACTTACAAAAGAATTGTACTCTCTCTATTCATTGTAATCTGGAATTGATTGTTATATAGAATTAGAGAATCAGTCATATGGGAAAAATTGTTTTGGGATGTGTTTTTAAGAAAATCAAAACCATTCATTCTGATAATCAGACTCATTTATTCAGAATGTTTTTTTCTCAGGATGTGATGAAAATAAAGAAACATGAATGAATGGAATGTTGTGATACTTTCCAATGAAAATGCGCTGATGATTTAATATTTAGGAATTTTCACAAATCATAAGTAAATTTATATAAATTATGATCCAATATTGATGGAATAAAGTGGTACGTAAGAGAAGTTTATGTTAATGGGGATGGAAGAGCAATGAATGGTGATGACGATTGAAGAGAAGTCAATGGTGATGACAATAGATGAGAAGTGGATGTTGATAATGATGGAAGATAACTAAATAGTGATGATGATGGAAGATTAGTGAATGGTGGTGTATATTCATGTCATGCTGATAGGGTAATGACTTTGTTTTCATCAGACTCTCAATTAAAAAGTGGTCAGACTGGTGCTGATGAAAAATAATGAGAGATTCATACTAATGGAACTTTAATAGTTGTGCTAATGAAATGTAATAGTAATACTTTTGGTAAATAATGAAATATTAAAGCTGATAGAAATGTAATAGTCATTCCAATGAAATGTAATAGTCATGCCTATAGAAAATAATGAAAGATTCATGCTGATGAAAAAAGTAATTGTTGTGACGACGGAAAATAATGAAAGAGTCATGTAGATGGAAAAGTAATAGTTGTGCTGAGGAAAAGTAATATTTTTACTAGTGGAAGATAATGTTAGAGTCATGAAAATGGAAAATTAATGGTCGTACTGATGAAAAGTAATAGTCTTTCCAATGGAAATGAAGTAAAAGAGGAAAGATTCATACCAATGGAAGAGTAATGAGTTGTACTGATGGAAAAGAGGAAAAATTCATGCCAATTGAAAGAGATATTTAAGAGATGATGCATGTCATGCTGATAAGGTAATGATTTTTTTTCCATCAGACTTAGAGGTGAATCAAAAAATGATATACGGTGTAGTTTAAAGACCATTGAACCCTGAAATAATCGTACTCAACCATAGTACCGACATTTCTTGTTTTATAAAATAAAATTGTTTTAGATTTATGGAATAAAAAATGGGTATGGGGATAAAAATTAAAGATACAATGATTAAGTGGTTGTTTGGAGAATATTCGAGAATCTTTGAGAAACTCTCACAATGTTAAAATTGGTCCCATAATTTCAAGGGGAAATTCAAAATTGGAAAAATTTGATTGTGTTGGGATATTTTTTTGATTCCTACCAATTTTCACCTATAAAAGGAGGAGTTACATTGTAATTTATGACAATGATAATTTTTCACATCAGAGGGGAAAAAATATTTGAGTATTATAGAGAATAAGAAGAGGATAAGAGTATTCAGCTTGAATTGCTTTTTGATTGTTTATCGCATCATGCTAAACTAATTGGTTTTGATTTTTCTATAAAGGGTGTTTCCATATTAGGATTATCATTGATAGTAATAATCATACTGAGCCACTTTTTTGGTCTCATGTTTTTAAGTGGTGCTAATTGTTTTTGTCTTGTGAAGTTGTGTCGATTCAATTTGTCTAGTGAAGTCATGCTGATTCTGGTTGGCTGGTCAAGTTGTGTTGATTCATTCATAACTCGATTCATCTTGAGTACTGATTAATTTTTTTAATTGACGCTGATTCAATTTTTCATGACTATTGTATGCTATTATTAGTGTGGCATTGATTTTTTTCTTTTGTATTCGATTAAAAGAAAATCTGACCGAGAAGAACCAGACAGGGAGCATCGTAGTTAGGCTAATATGAAAGATTATTTTACATAGTCTAAGAGGTTCTTACCATTTATCTAGGTAAGGAAAAGAAGAATTTTTTTACAATTGAATATATTTGGGGAATTTTCAAGAATCACAAATAACATGAGTTTTTACAAAACAATTTTATTACCCTACTATGCCATGAGGGTGCACACACACTAGTGAGATTGGTTCATAGTGCTACACAAATGTAATGCTATATCCTACTAACTATAATCCAAGGATTTTTTCTCTTAGTTAATTGTATGGTATTGTATCGTTTTCAAACCATACAAAGAACATAGTTATTTTTATTTAATAGTGAACCTTGTAAATATTTGTGTTCCTGTGGATGTGTATTGAGTTATTTTTTAGAATGGAATTGAAATATATAACAAGAGGTGAAGTTTATTTCAATTGAAAAGAAACATAAATGAAAAAGAGTATCACTGATTCAACCCCTCCCCCTCTCAGTGATACAATACTATAACTGGGCATTTTCATATAAATGGACTGCTATTCATGGAAATTGTAATGTATTTAACATCACACATGATGTGTTATTTGGAACTCTTTTTCAACATGAAACAAGAATGAAGAGAGATGCATATATTAATAAGAAGAAGAAATATAAGGATGTTGGTGCAATGTTTGGTTTTGACCCTGCTAAGACAATTCCCATGAGAATTCAAACAGTTGAAAATATTGAGAAGCTATAAAAAGAAAATAATTTAAAGAAGAAGATTTCAGAAGATGAAATTGTTCAAGCCTTGCATAATGATACTGAGAAAGAATCTGAACAGATTAACATACCAAAATCCTTCTTGAAAGATTCAGTTCTAATAAAACTCTAGGAAATAAAGTTTCAATTTCCGATCCTATTATTGATGAATAAGTAGTCCAGGAAGAAGAATAATTGGAAGAGGAAGAGGAAAGTGAAGATGTTATCAAAATTGTTTAAGAATATCATGATATGGAGATACCTTATGACAAGTTGTCAATTTTATCTTCCCAAGTTGAATCAACCAAGATAATATCATAAGGTAAATAAGATGATATTTGGGATGAGGATAATAAACCTTTAGATAATGAAATAAGAATCCATGATTTTATTAATCCTAATGACGATAAGGAAATTTTTGAAAATTTTACTGATAATGTTGTTGATGATGATGATAAAATTATTCATGTTTTTTATACTGATAATCACATAATAAAAGTTGAGAAGAAAATTTCTAAAGCTGAGAAAGTAAATAAAGTGGGTGTTGATTCTCCTAGGAAATTTGTGGTTGAAAAATCCATGATGTATTTTGTTGGAACATCTAAGAGAAAAGAATAAGAGAAAGATAAACTTCTGTCTCCAACAAATGAATCTATTTTGGAATCTTCATCTTACGTGGAAAAAGTTTTTTTAGTTCCCCATTGAATAAGTTATTGAATACCATTCCCTTATTTCAAATCATTGACTCGAGATGCCAAATTATTCAACAATAAATCAATTAGAAGTCATACCCAACAAAAATTTTCATGGAAAAGTTTCATAAGATTGAAGCTAGTTTTATGACTTATCAATTGGTTATGATGCTCATAGGATATCCTGCAAGGAAATAACCAAATTATCTATGTTATTGATTTATGATTTGAAAATCATGGATGATTTTTATGATTCTGTAAAGGATGATTTTGATAAATTAGGTGACATAATAAAAAATAATATACCAAGTATTTCAAAAAAATATGAATCAAGATAAAGCTTCACGTATCCATGAAAATGGAGACTTGAATGGAAAGATAAATTTTGTTTCTCTAAATTTTAAAAGAGAAAGAGAACTAATGGTAGATATTGAAAAAAGATAAAATATCAAGAAGAGGTGGTAATGTCTCAAGACTCATGTTTCAAGAAGAGAGAATCAATGTTATTGAAAAGAAAAACTAGTATCTGGATCTGCTACCCAAGAAGCTTGATGATGATCACAAATAGTTGAAGAAGATGAAGGAAACCATGAAATAATTAATTCCTAATTAAAATAATGAGGAATAATTTCTTGAAAACTATGATCAATTGCTGAATTTTTCCCCTCTAACAAAATTTTCCTATCATAAGGAACCTTTTTTATCTTTAAATTATTCTGTATTGTATATTCTTAACCTTTCAGGTCCAATTTTTTTTCACTCCTCCCATTTATTTTTAAAAATCCCAAACAGGGAGAAAAGAATAATCAAAATAATATTATATTAATAGAATTGAATTCCCTAATAAAGGAGTATATTTTGTAAGGGGGAGATTTTTCAAAGAAGATATTCATAAGCAAGAAAAAGTAACTTATCTAAGAAATATAAGAATTCAATCCTTAGGGATTTCAAAACGTACGGGGGGGGGGGGGGGGGTTACTCGTATTCATTATATGTCACATGTAAAGGGAGATTAGTATTTATCTTAATGTTTATATAGTGAAAACCTTATTCTCTATATTCTTATTCGAAAATTTGTTTCTAATTTCCAAAAATGGGGCGATTTTTAAGTCAAAAAAATTATTTATGACTTTTATATTCATTTATGTCTTTAATATCACAAAAATATTTTATTAAATAAGTATTATATTTTTTCTAAAAATTATTTTATTAAGAAAAAGCTTCTTTCTCTAAGGAAATCTATTTTCCTAATCCTTAAATATTATTTTATATATGTTGTGATTAATATTCCTTATCCATGTTTAACCATATTTTTCATAAGATAAAATTTTGACATGAATAATGAGATCCTTATCTAAAACCTTAGAATCTTACATTTACTTAGATACTGCATCTTATGGTTTTCAGGATCTGAATTCAATAAAAATAAGACTCCAAATTCTATAAGAATCAGACTCTTAATTATCATAAAATCCAACTCTGTATTTTCTAAAAACCAAACTCAAAATTATCAAAAAACCAGACTCCAAATTATATTGAAATCAGACACTGAAATCTCATTTTTCTAAACTATTAATTCTAATAAATTAGATTCTGAATTCCTCCGAATTCAGATTCTGAATATTTATAATTTCATAATATGATTATTCATATTTTTAGAATCCGATTCTAAATTCCATAAAAATTATGTTAAACATTTTTCTTAGAATTACCTAATTTCTTTAAAGTAATGTTTCAGTTTATCAGATCCTAAAATACTTATGTTTGTTAAACATTATATTTTCTTCCTTACATATTATTATTTCATACACATGGTAATATTTAACATGTTTTTTATATGAAACAATATCATAAAATCTGTTTCTAACTAACTATTGGTTAAGTGACACTTGTAAAGGTCTATATGAAATACAAGGAAAAATATGACCATTGGAGGGGGAGATGAGTGTTGATATTTTTTCTAATAAATACACTATACATTTTTAGATATCAACATACATGTAGAAAATTGATATGTTCTAGATATTATGATTTATAGGGAGAGATACTCTCATGCTTAGTGTGATTTTTGAACATATTGTTCAACCGAGAACAACTTGTTCAACCAAGTGTTACTCTGATTGGTTGATCAAATGAGGTTTTATAGGGATAGGAATACAAAGGTTCTAACTACCTTAATGTTTAAGGGATTTCATGGATATAAAGACAGACTCTGATATTATTATCGAGGGTTTATCTAGGTGTGGTAAAGTCAAAATTTATTGAATGTATAAATAAAGGGACTTTTATCCAAGGTTCTAGATACCATTTTCTTTGGGTTAAAAGATTTTTTACTTTTTTACATGTTATTGTTAAAAGTTTTAATTGTGATATATTTTGTTAAATAAAGAAATTATAACATTTTTATACGTTCCTATACGTGTATACTACGGTAAATAATATTCTATATACTTTAAGATAGAATATATCCCTAAGATAAACCTGCTTATGTTTCATTAAGATAAACATGTTTTAGATATAATTCTATATAATTAATCAGGAACCCTCCAAATTATCCCATTATTAAATAAATAAAGAGATTTTTTTGAATTCACCTGGTTCAACTTTGTTAAAAATAGAATTTCATGAGGATAAAAATTAAGGGTTTTTAACTAAAAACTCACCCGTCATGTATTTGAGCATCTCGTATCCTATTTAGATCCTACAAATAGGTCTTTCATTAATAGAAAAAATGTTATTATTCCTTCAGGATCTTATTTCATCATCAATGGAAGAGACCTAATGTTTGGAATCATTATCAATGAAATCATTTTTATAATATTTAGCATCATAATATAAGATATCGTAGTATATATAGAATGCAATGGAATCAATATCAGATTCGCTATATTAATAAGGGTGTTGGATGACTATTCAAGCTCTAAATTAGGTTAGTTTCTTATCGCAGTTATTATTAGGAGCCTTAGAATCTAATTTTGAGTTCGATCTAGATTCATGTCTGATCATAATTTTTGTATTAGGTGGAGAGGTCTCCACATGAGCCTCATATTGAACTAGTGGTCCATATAGAACAACCTCAGTGTGAAATGTATCATCACTATCATTAGGGACAACTACGGACATATGAGAACATGAATAATAGAATATAAAACATATAATGATTATGAATTTTGGATACATAGGTTTATCATACCATAATTTTTACCCTTTACTCCCCTTAGGATATTCCACAAACACATATTTAAGACCTATATGTTTCAATTTATTTGTTTTGACATGTGCATAAATAATAATCCCATAGACTATAAGGTGGTTTTATGAATGAGGCTTACCATTCCATAGTTCTTATGGAGGTTTACAATGATTGGAACGAGGGGTATCTATTGATTAAATAGGTTCAGTAGTTTCATCATTATCCTAAAATTATTTGGGTGAGCCTACTAATGAAAGAATGCTTCAGACCCACTCAACATTAATATAATTCATACACACGACCAATCTATTTTGTGCTTGTGGGGGTCGTTATAGTTTAGTGGCTAAATATTATTTCAAATTCATATAATATTTTAAATTTATTTTCTAGGTATTCAACCCCATTCAATATTCTCATGAATTTAATATTTTCCAAATTTTATTTTCAATAAAGATTTTCAAAATTTTAATATTTTCAAAAACATTCGACCAATTTTTAATAATTTAAATCCACACATTTTTGGACTAGTCATCAAAAAATTAAAAAAAATAACATTCCCCTTCATGGTACGTGGTCTTAATAGGGACCCATATGTCATAATGTGCATATTATAATGAATTATAATAAATAAATGATAATATACTAAAATTAATCCTCTCAGACATACCTTTGATACAATATTCACAAAAGGGAGATTATTATGTGTGATATCATTCTAAATACATTTCTTAATATGTTTCTCTAGTACCATAGAGATTATATGCCACACTCACTTATTCCATAATAAAATGTTTTTCGTATTGGTAACATATACACTGCATAGTTGACTATAATGAATTATTTCAATTTAATATATACAATCTATTTATAAGAGAACCCTTAATAGAAATCTTAAAGAATTTGGGTAATTAATGGAAGGCTTGTTCAAAACTTAAAATAAACCCATCATGGTGTAGAACACTTATGAAGATTAACTTACAATGAATTTTGGGGACTCACCTGAAATCTAGAAAACTGATGGTTGAATGGTCATATAGTTCCATCAAAACAAAACCTCTACAAATTATCATATATCATTCATTATTTTCATATATTATTTCTCCATCAACTATTTCAGTCAATTAGTGTAATAAAAATCTTTTATGAAACATAAAAATGGATAACAAGAATCCAGAACCCACTCATCAGTGATCACATGCTTAGAAATATTTAATACTTCTACATTATGAAACCCAATATCAACAAGAACTAACTGGTCATCAGGTTCAAAATTCATCATGGGTTTCCTATACCTTGCTATAATATGCCATGGTATCCCACAATTATTTTTGGTAACCATCCTATCCTAAGTATTAATCCTTGCATTGGGGTGATTATTTTTTTCTATTATATTTACTATTTTCGTTCTTCTTACACCTTGTTTGACAACCACCTCTAGTGAATAGAATCTCAATCTCACCATAGTTTTTAGGATTAGAATAAAATTATTTCGAGTGTATGGATTGTTTTGAATCTCCAACAATCAATGAGTTTTGACTATACATCATAGTTTCCCCTAATGTTATTTAGGAATATTGAATAGAAATAATAATGATAATATCTTCATCCATATAATCACTAGTAACCCTAATATTTGAAAAATCAAGAATAATTTTTTTAAACTCATCTAAATGTTCTTTAATAGGAAAACCATATATCATTTTAAAGGTGAAAATAAGATATTTCTTACACATTATACAAAATAAAAAAAAATCATGTAATATTTTCCAAGTTCATTCAAAATTCTAGAAACAATGGATTCGTATGAAACATCCTTAAGGGACTTGTCACCTAGGTTCAGTAACAAGAACTAGATGACATAAGTAGAATATCAGCAAGAACATATTAATAACTAGTGAAAGTATATACATCATTAGAATAGGTAATATAATGATTTCATCCATGAAGAACATCTATAAGGAACTTTTGAACCAAAAGTTCCCTCTCTATGAGTATCCAAAAGGTAAAAATCATTATCTCTATAAAAATATTCTATTTTATACTTAGTTTAATCAAATAATTATTTTGTGGATGTAATACCCATTTTTAGGGAAAATTTTTAGGCATATTTTCCCATGAATCCTGAGGACCATAAAATAGTAATTGGGTTTAATTATGTATTATCAAAAATGAAATGATTACTTGATCAACAACGATCATAGTTAATGTAAAATGTCGATCTGAGATGATTCAAGATGAGTTCAATCATGTGTGAGTTATAATATGATGAAAATAAACTAAGATAGATAAAATATAAGAAGAATGTAAATATGAACATTATAATTAATATGATTTCATCTATTTTAGACCTAAATGTATAAAAAGAACATCATTCACACAAAAACATTTTATTAATATCAAAAGAAAAAAATAGTACAAAATTACAATATAGGATATGACCAATGGAAGAAAATCAGGTCAAATGTGTTCTTTGAAATTAAATAGAATGAATTATTTAATAACACACAAATCCAGATTGTATATATTGTGCAGATATCTAGATCACTCTATGAAGCCTTAATATAATGATTTTCTAGACTTGTACATGGAAATCATGTCATGTATCATCTAGATCAAGATTTAGTTATTCTATAGGAATATATGGATTTAAAAAAACCACACATATTCAGTTTGAAGGAAACACCATTAAGATTTCCTAGAAACAGTTCATGAATAGTCTCCATAAAGAGTGAATGGTTCAATTATGATCTCAGAGGAAGAAAAAATCTTAAAAATAAATAAAGGATTATTCATATAAGAAATTGAAAATACTAGAGGATTATTATTGATAAATCCTGGTGAAAAAATTGGGATCATTGGTGATCAATTTTCCACACACACATTAGGTGGCTGAAACAACCCTAAAAAATTAGGGGAAACCATGTTGTACCCATCAAATGACACATACATATCGATTAATTGATTCCAAATACACGGAACACTAAGATTAAAAGTTATGTAATGGTGCTCAATAAACATGAATTATCCGATATGGGATCACTTATATGTAAGGTTTAATGAATCATGGGCCGACGAATAAAGAAATAAGGCTGAATAATAGACATCTCATAAGAGCTCATGTGGATTCCAGAATCCAAGTGGCTAAAAATAAATCTGGTACATATAATTTCTGAATAACAAAATTAAGAAAATTTGAATCCATGTATGTGTAACCAATGGAATAATATAAAACATCCATATATCATTATGAAAATAAAAAATCACATCTAGTTTAGAGGAGGAATACCAATGTTGATAATTGATGATCAGTGGTTGAGTTTAGTAATGAAAATTTTCATTTATTGAGTTGGGGATAATTTATATAATCTATTGAAATTCATTTAGTGTATAGACATGTGAGTTTATTCTTATATGGATAAGGTATTATATTATGACAAGTTATTGAGATGGGACTTATACAAGGGAATAATGAAATATGGAAGGTTCATGATGTTTTAGGTGTATTGAAATGATATAATTATGTGGGAACTAAGATTTGATTTGTTGTATGATGTGTAATATAGGGGTGTGAATGGTGCTACATGGGGGAATATTGAAGGGTTTGTAGGTCAATGTGATGGATAAGTAATTAATAGAGCTCCTCACTTTCAGTGTGTGTTATCCTAATAGATTTTGAGATTCTATTAGTATTAGGTTGGGTCCATAGCAAGATGAAATGTATAATTTGTGTGATAGTGAGTGAGGTTGTGAACCTTGTGTTAGATCTATTAAAACTAGGTTTTTGTATGAGGAAAACTAGAAGATTTGTAATGAGGTGATGTAAGGTATCAATATTCTATTATATCATATGATTAAGATTTATTATGTGATTATATTCAAGAAATATTTTTTATAATCCTTAGAATCAACGTTCATCTAGATGTGAATGTCTATAAAATCAATAGTGAAGAAAATCCAAGGGAATGTAGTGATTTTTTTGAACATCATTATGATGTTTGAGTGAAATCAACTTGGGGGTGGTTTTAGGTTGTGACGGTCTATGGATATAAGAAAATTTATTGTGATGATAAATAGGATATACCAATGTGTGAATATAAATTAGTAATGATCAAAGATAAACTTGTTAATCCAAATGATGGTATGAGATATCTATGATTAGGGACTCATGAATTATTTTTAGAATAGGGTATCATCATGGAATCATTTGAGTAGAATATTATATAATCACAAGTTTTGGAAATTCATATGTACATAAGGTAATGTGGATACATTGCATGATTACTAGAAATATGTCTGATTGGGATGTATTCCTTACGTTGATGTTTTCTAATGGAATGAACAAGGTGATTGGATCTGAATTGGCATTGATTAAGGTATACCACCCATAAATAAATGGAAAATATAGGAGGGTGATATAGATTTTATAGGATATTATTAGAGAATATATGCTTGATTTAGGAATACATGGGATGGTCATTTAGTATTGTAAGATTTTTCTTATATTAACATATTTCAATTTTAAATATAGATGTATCCATTTTTATATCTTTATTATAGGTCTTACCACTCTATGTTTTGTTGGTTTGAGGTTGGTGCTTAATTATTATTTGTACTGATCATGGTGCTGGAGCATATCAAGTGGGTACATGTGATCCATAATTTATTTATTATCACACAGACTATACATTTTTAATTTTCTTGAATAGAGAAGACAATCCTTAGAGTTCACCATAGGTGGCCAATTATTCTTATAGGTCACACCTTTAAAAGGGAATCAATGTTTAAGAAAGTATGGGATGAAAAGACCTGTATGTTTATGGTTTTTTTTGAAATTATAGAGAATATATAGATAATGGGTTATTATTTTCCTCATTAATTTTAATAAAGAGGTATGAATGATGTGTTTCATTTGTTGAATCACAAAAAGTAGAAGCTAGAAACTCTGAACACAATTGATTGTGAGGATATTGAGTAGGAGGTAAATTTTTCTTTTGAGGAACTTTATGTTTTTTTTGATGATTGAAGTGATAAGGTGTTTCAGGGAATTAATGTTACTCTCATATAGGTGTTATGGAAATATAAATGTATCTAGAAGGGTGTATAGGAATATGATTTAGATATATAGTCATAGTGACTAGTGTTGTTTATAGAGGAACCTTAGAGATGATTCATAGGGACAGGAATCCATTAAATGGAGAGATTTTATCATAACATAAATTTTAAGGCATGTTATGATTTAATTTTTGATTAAATATATGTATATTATGATTTTTGAGTGTTTAGGGTGTCATTTGTTTATTTGATTTATTTTTTGGGGTTTTGGATGTGGTTGGAGATGCAATATTTACATTAGACATGGTTTTATGGTTTGGTAGTTGGGTTCCTTATCTTAAAGCACTATCAATGAAAGTGACCATGATACATCCATGGTGGCTTATGACATGGTGGATCTATATGTGCATTAACTGTAACACCCCATGTTTTTCTAAAAATTAATAGAAATGCATGGAACTTTGTTTTAAGTAGAAATTTATAACTAGCCTTTAAAACATAACTTTTTCACTTCTATGTTTTGAATTTCAAGAAACTGTCATGTACAATTGTGTTCAGTATGTTATTTGGTGTCTATTGGAACCAAATTGATTTTTTTTGTGAATAGTAACATACCCTTATAAATAGTAATATGAACCTAATTAATATCAAATTGTTTTATTATTTTATTTTCTTATGGCTTTAAGATAATGACATATTTATTAGTTTTTCAATGTGATATAAAAGAAGTTATAGTTTTGAAATAATTAATTTTTGAATTAAGTATGATTTTAATTAAAAATTAAATTAAAAATATCTAAAAAATCATTTTCAAAAAATGGATTTCATTTTTGAAATCTACATGTCGATAAATGGTTAGGGTGAATTTTGGGAATTTTTCTGAAACAATTGATTTTTCGATGAATAGTAAAAACTATTGTTTTTACTTTTGGTGTGTTAATGACATCATTAATGATATAATAATGATTTAATAAATCTCGTCAACTTGTGTATACTTAAATAATATTTTAGGTGTACCATGTGGCTTATACAATGGGCATATACCATGGGAAAGCCCATGGTTTTTCAAATACCACCCATGAGGTGTCCCTTGGAAATTATTAAAACATTCCCCTACTTTTCCTATAAATACCAACCCATTCCTTCAATAACATAATTAAAAATTCCTCCTCAAAATATATCTTACCTCCTTACCTTAATTTTTTTCCTAATAAGGTTTCCTCAAGCCCCCAAGGTCCTAACCTTCACGTTCTACGAGTTACTCTACAAGGTAAAAAAATTCTCAATTTATTTCTTTTCCCATTCAAGTTATCTTTTATGTGGTATAACTTTCATTTTTCCATACCATGTTATTATTTACTTATTATTATTGATCTAATATATATTATTATTAATTTATGGATGGTTGAACCTTTTTCCCTCTATTTTTAATATTTTATAAAATGATTTTGTGTAGCTGTTAGGTTGCGGAATTTTTGTAAGGGATTTCTCAATTATTCATTTATTTTGAGTTCCTTTATCATTTTTTCTTTATCTCTTATTACCCAAGTTGCATGAAATATCCATAAATAATGTATATTCCGGATGTTATCATGTTCATGGAAAATTAATCATTATTATTCTTCCCCTCTCCCACTTATTTAAGGAATAAAAACATTGGTCGTGATGTGTCGAATTACCGACATCGAGGATGATGTGATTTCAATTTCCCTTAATTATTTCAAGAATGGTCATGAAACCATTTATATTGTTGAACCAGGTCATAATATATGTTTTATGACTCACCCATGGTTCTGGAATTCTTTTTTACTCATTGTTATAACTTATAAGATAAAATGAGGTTGTTATTATCAAAGAACCACAAAAATGATCTAAACAAACATCATTAATGTTTTAACTTATTAATTATCCTCATATTAAAAATCAAAATGATAAATGGTAAAAATTATGGTACTGGATATATGTAAATAAATTTCCATTCCAATTCTGGAGTTTCTTTTTCAATCGACAAGAATGTCCACCATGAACCAATCATAGAAATCATGTAAGGAACTCACCCAAAAACAGTTCAAGGAGTAAAATAGTAAGAGTTATAGGGTGAAATGATGTTATGAAATGATAATATAAGATGTTATAAACATGAAAATGTTTCTTTAAAATACTAATAACACTATTTTAACAATTATAAAAGAAGTTTAAATAAGTTTTAATTAAGAAAAGCCCAAGGTAAGGTAATTCTTAACCAGATTTCAATTCTTTGGGTTAATCTTATACTTCATTATGTATGTGCTATTTAAATTGTTTTTGTTATGGGTTATTTTTATATTATGTTTTATTATGTTTATTTACAGTATATATACATACTATATCCACTCTATTAATTCTCTTTCCAATTATATGATATTTATAAGACGCTTTTCTTTAAAACCCCTCTTTTTAAATTTAGTTTTATAAAATTCCAAAGAAATGTTTTTATAGAATTATACATGTTGTATGATTATGTTTCGGTTCATGGGAATTATTTATGATTAAGGGTGGGACCTATATCTCCCTCTAATGCATTGGTTATGAGTATGTTGGAGGTCAGCCGTATGGTTACTCCAAGTGTAACTGTGATGGTTACACAAAGTAAGGTAGCCGTGAGGGTTACAAATTATAAGGTAGCCAAGAATGGTTACAAGATTATGTAAGTAATTCCCCAAGAAAACTTTATGATTATATTTTATTTCTGATGTTTTTTGTGGATCTTGTGTAAATATCATGTTACACAAAGTAAGTATATATGGGTGACTAGAATGTCTTTTCAAAATACATTCATACATTACGAGTATTCATGGACTAATGCGATCTATAATTCTTTTTCATCCCATACTGAGATTTTGTGCTCATAACAAGTTTTTAAATGATTTTCACAGGTTAATGGATCTGTAAGGAAAGTAAGTAAGCCATGTTAAATGTTGAATAATTGTCAAGTAGTCTTGTTTTAAGTTTTAATGTTTTATATTTTGAAAAAAAGGAAATTGTTTTTATGGTATCCACTTTGTAATAGTGAATAATGTTTTTAATGTATTGTCCTAATTCTGTAAATCTCTAAAATTGAAAAGTTACTCAATATAAAAGGAAGTGTTTCCTTGAATAAATTCAATATTATGTATGTAATAAGGTCGGGTTCTTATCTTTGGTATCAGCGGATGGTTTGGATAACATTTGCGGTTAGGGTGATGTTAGCAGAATACTATAATTGATTTTAACTCTATGTTTAATTTGAAATGAGATATAATTTAAATATTACCATGTTACTTCATCTAAGACATGTTTTTTCAGAACGGTTGTACTCAGAAGTAATAGGGATGCTGAAGAGGAGAGGCACCGACAGAATGACATCCTTCCGGAACTACAAACCAGAATGGTAGGGATTGGAACCGAGAAGGTTATGACAGTAATGGATAGCTAACACAAGAAATAAATGTTGGTGGAATCCATTAAAGAGAACCAATAGAGGCACCAAAATAGAACATGATAGTAGTGGAACATTTTATGAGACCACATCCTCCTGCATTCAATGGATCTTCTGACCCAGTAGAAGCTGAAGGATGGATCAAATCCCTTGAAAAGATATTCGATTTTATGGGATGTTCAGAAAATCAAAAGGTAAGTCTTTCCATTTAATATATTGAAGGGGAAGCTGATCAGTGGTAGTCAATGGTAAGTAATTTTAGTGGTAGATAAGATTTTTATGCCTTAGAGTGGGGTGAATTTAAAAGTCCTTTCCTTGAAAAATATTTTCCTAAGGAGGTGCAACTTAGAATGGAGAATCAATTCCTTGAATTGAAACCGAATGAGGAAGATTTAGTGGCTGTGTATGAATCAAACTTCACCCGACTTGAAATGTATGCCCCAAATCTTATTTTGGATCTTGATAGAAAAATCAACCACTTTTACTCAGGATTGAACCAAAGGTATCGAAGGGCGTTAGCCTCCTGTGAATTCAAAAGTTACGAGACACTTATATGATGTGATGAGAGGGTAGAGATGGTTTTTGCTGATGATCACGTGCATTTTGGAAACAAAGAGAAGAAAAGGTCCAGTTGGCAAGTAATGGGTAAGAATCATCCAAAGAAATCTGATGGTAAGAAAATCCAATTTCCAGTTTGTGAAAAGTGAGGCAAGAAACACCCGAGGGAATGTCTTAGAAAAAGTGGGAAGTGTTTTAAAGGTGGTAAGTTTAGACATATGGCACGATATTGCAATTAAAAGGATCCTAATACTAATACTGAAAAGAAAACTGTAATGTTTTAAATGCGGTGAGATGGGTCATTATAAAAATTCCTTCCCAAAGAGAGATCTGAATGATGCAAAGAAGCCAAGCTACAAGCAAAAATGTGTAGTGAGATCCTTTGCGACTACATCAACAGATGTCAGGACATCCAATGAAGTTGTATCAGGTACATTGTTTGTTCACTCAGATTTTGCTAATGTTTTGTTTGATATGAGTTCTACACATTGCTTCATCTCTGAGAAATTTTCTGGTAAATTTTAAATATCACCTCAACAAATGAAATCCAAAATTGTAGTTAAAACACCAGGGGGAAATGTTATAACAAAGAGGAATTATAAGATTATTTCTATTGTTGTCTGTGGAAATACTTTACCTGAAAACCTTGTTGTTTTACCCTTATTTGATTTTGATGTTATTCTGGGGATGGACTGGCTTTCTTGATTATCATGCTAAGATTGAATGTAGAGTTAAAGAAGTTGTTTTTCAGAAAGTGTTTCAGTTTGTATACAAGAATGAACCCATACAATTGATAACATATCAGGAAGATGAGAAACTATTGAATGATGGAAATGAAATTTATCTTGGTCATATTGTTGAAAACAAGGTAACTTTTCAAATTAATGATGTTCTATGGGTAAATTAATACCTTGATGTTTTTCATGACGAGTTACCCAATGTCATAACTGATCGAGAAGTTTAATTATCAATTGACTTACTTCTTAATGCTGAGACAATTTCAAAACCCGCATATTTTATGTATCCAATAGAACTTCTTGAATTGAAAATTTAGTTGCCGGATTTTCCTGAAAAAGGCTTCATTCATCCTAGAACTTTACTATGGGGAGCCCCTGTTTTGTTTGTTAAAAATAAATATGGTTCCATGAGACTTTGAATTGATTATAGATCTTTGAATAAAATCATTGTTAAAAACAATTATCCTTTGCCTCATATCGATGACTTGTTTTATCAACTCCAGGGAGCTTAATACTTTTCCAAGATTGACTTGAGATCCAGATACCATCTTCTGAAAGTAAAGGAGGATGACATCGTGAAAACATGCTTTCATACTAGATATGGTCATTATGTATTTGTTGTTATTCCATTTGGATTAACTAATGAACCTAATGTATTTTAGAATCTTATGAATAGAGTATTTCATGAGTTCTTGGATAAGTTTGTGGTTGTTTTTATTGATGACATTCGGGTATTTTCTAAAAATAAAGAGGAGCACGAAAAACATCTAATGGTTGTTTTGGAAACTTTAAAATAAAAGTAACTGTATGGAATGTTAAGAAAGTGTAATTTTTGGATGAAATGGATTTATTTTCTTGGGCACATTGTAAATAAAGATGGAATAATAGTTGATCCATCCAAAAAAAGTTGTTGATGAATGGACAAGACCCACAAATATTACAAAGATTCGTAGTTTTCTGGTATTAGTAGTTTATTATCGATGGTTTATTAAGCACTTTTAACGATTATCTAGCCTGATAACTATGTTAACACAGAAAGGGGTTAATTGTTTTTGGACAGAGTAATGTTATGGTTGTTTTTAGGAACTGAAGATGAGATTGGTGAATGCTCCAGTTTTGGCCTTACCTTCCCAGAATGGTGAGTTTGTTATATACAGTGATGCTTCTTTGAAGGGACTTAGTTGTGTTTTGATGTAGAATGATAAGGTAACTGCCTATGATTTGAGACAACTTAAACCTCAAGAGATAAATTATCCCCCACATGATTTGGAATTGGAAGCTGTAGTTTTTTGCTTTGAAAATTTGGAGGCATAATTTATACGGAACCAAATGTCAAATATATACTGACCATAAAATTCTAAAGTATATATTCACATAGAAGGAAATAAAAATGAGGCAGAGAATATGGATAGAAATTATAAAGTATTATGACTGCACGATCAATTACCATCCTAGGAAAGCCAAAAAAGTAGTAGATTTCTTAAGTCAGAAACATCATGCATCAATAACCATGTTATTTTTGGAACATGTTCCCTTGATTAATGATTTGATGAATTTTGTCTTAGAAGTTATTGGTGCAGGGAATACCTCTATTTTGTTTTAGGTTTCAATGAAGTCTTCATTGTCAGATAGAATTAAGCAAGAGAAGAAGGAAGACCGTGAGCTATAGAAAAAGGTAGAATTGGTTAAAATGGTTATGTTTCCTGAATTTTACCTTGAAAAATATTGTGTTTTAAGATTTGGAAAAAGGATGTGTGTGCCTAGTGATTCCCAGTTAAAGAAAAAATTGTTGTGTGAAGCTCATAGTTCTCCATTTTCAGTTTATCCTAGCAGTACTAAGATGTACATACACCTTCAAGAGTATTATTGGTGGGATGGAATGAAAAGAGATATTTCTAATTTTACCATGTGATGTTTGACATTTCAACAGGTTAAAGTAGAGCAACAGTTACTGAAGGGTATGTTTCAGCCTTTGTCAGAGCCAAAGTGGAAATGGGAGAATGTATTCATGGACTTTGTGGTGGGAATACTAAATACTTCTTGAGGTAACATTTTGATTTGGGTTATTGTTGATAGGATAACAAAGTATGCACATTTTCTTTCTATTCGAGATACAATGACATCAAATAAGAATTCATGACTGTACCTCCATGAGATTGTCAGGTTACATGGAGTTTCTCTTTCCATTGTATCTGACCGAGATCCTAGCTTCACTTCTAACATTTTTAAGGGACTTCAGAAGTCATTGGGCATAGTGTTAAATTTCAGTACAACTTTTCCTCCTCAATCAGATGGGCAGTCAGAACAAACAATTCAAACTTTTGAGGATTTTATTTGAGCTTGTTCAATTTACTATCAGGGAATTTGGGATCCACATATTTCTTTAGTTGAGTTTTTTTATAATAACAGTTTTCATTCCAGTATTCAGATGACACCTTTTGAGGCCTTGTATTGGAAGCGGTGTCGGACCCCAGCGTTTTGGGATGAAGTCAGTGAAAGAATGTTGATGGGGCCAGAATTAGTAGAAGAAGTGGCTGAGAATTTGAGGATAATCCAGCAACACATGAGGACAGCTCAGAGTAGACATAAAAGTTATGCAGATAATAGAAGGAAATGCTTCTCTTTTGAGGTAGGTGACCTTGTTTTCCTTAAAATCTCTCATTAGAAAAGTGTGATGTATTTCGGTATGAAAGGGAAGCTAAGTCCATGTTTCATCAGTCCTTTGTAATCTTGTAGAAAGTTAGAACAGTGGCATACCGTAGAGCCTTTCCTCTGAGCTAGTTTCAGGTACACATTGTTTTTCATGTTTTGATGTTGAGAAAGTTTGTCCAGATTCATCACATGTCTTGAGCCCAAAAGCAGTTCAGCTGGAAGAGAACCTTTCTTATAAAGAGAAACCTATTCAAATTCTTGATCGAAGGGAAAAAGTATTGCGGAATAAGTTAATCCACTAGGTAAAGGTTTTGTGGAGAAACCACATGGTTGAAGAAGGAACATGGTAGTCTGAAAATTCTATGAGTGAAAAATATCCTCAGTTTTTTAATAAGTAAATAAAAATGTGAGGACGAAATTTCAAGAAGGTGGGGATAATGTAACACCCCATTTTTTTCTAAAAATAAATATAAATGCATGGAACTTTGTTTTAAGTATATATTTATAACTGGCCTTTAAAACATAACTTTTCCACTTCTATGTTTCGAATTTCAAGGAACCATCATGTAAAACTGTGTTCAGTATGTTATTTGGAGTCTACTAGAACCAACTTGTTTTTTGGTGAATAGTACCATATCCTTATGAATAGTAATATGAATAGTAATATGACCCTAATGAATGGTAAATTTTATTATTATTTTATTTTCTTATGGATTTAAGATAATGTCATCTTGATTAATTTTTCAATGTGATATAAAATCAGTTATCATTTTTAAATAATTAATTTTTGATTTAAGTATGATTTCATTTAAAAATTAAATTATAAATATGTAAAAAACTATTTTCAAAAAATGGACTTCATATTCTAAATCTACACGTCAATAAATGGTATGGGTGTATTTTTGGAATTTTCTGAAATAGTTGATTTTTCAGTGAATAGTAAAAAATACAGTTTTTAGTTTCGGTGTGTTAATGGCATTATTAATGATATAATAATGATGCCACAAATATGGATGACTTATGTATATTTAAATAATATGTGATGTGTCCCAAGTGGCTTATACCATGGGCAAGCCCATGGTTTTGCAAATACCACCCATGAGGTGTCCCTTGAAAATTATTGAAATATTCCCTTAATTTTCTTATAAATACCAACCCATTCCTTCATTAACATAATTAAAAATTCTAGATAAACAATGATATAGCCGCCTAACCATAATATTAGTCTTCCCAAGGTTTACTCAAGCCCCTATGGTCCCAACCTTCTTGTTCTAAGAGTTACTCTACAAGGTAAGAAAATTATCAATTTCTTTCTTTTCCCATTCAAGTTCTCTTTTATGTGGTATAACTTTAAAGTTTCCATACAATGTTCTTATTTCCTTATTATTATTGATCTACTCTATATTATAATTCATTTCTAGATGTCTGACCCTTGTCCCCTATATTTTTAATATTTTTTGAAATGATGTAGTGTAGCCATTAGGCTGCTGAATTTTTGTAAGGGATTTCTCAATTATTCTTTTATTTTGAGTTCCATTCTCATTATTTCTTCATATCTGCTTACCCAAGTGTCATGAAATCTACAGAAATAATGTATATTTTTGGATTTTCTCATGTTCATGAAAATTTCATAATTATTATTCCTCTCCTCTCCCTCTTATTTACGGAATAAAAACATTTCCTGTGATATGTCAAATTACCGACATCGTGGATGATTTGATTTCAATTTCCATTAATTCTTTAATATCTGGCCATGAAACCATTTATATGGTTGAACCAGGTTATAATATATTTTTTATGAATCACCCATGGTTTTTGAATTCTTTTTTACTCATGGTTCTAATTTATAAGACAAAATGTGGTTGTTATTATCAAAGAACCACTAAAATAATCTAAACGAACATCATTAATGTTTTAACTTATGAATCATCCTCATATTAAACATCAAAATGATAAATGGTATAAATTATGGTACGGGAAATATTTAAATACCTTTCCATTCCAATTCTGTAGTTTCTCATCCAATCGACAAGAATTTACACCATGAACCAATCATAGAAATCTTGTAAGGAACTCACCCAAAAACAGTATAAGGAGAAAAATACTAACCACCAAAGGGTGAAATGATGTTATGAAATGAAAATATAAGATGTTATAAACATTAAAATGTTTCTTTAAAATAATAATAACATTATTTTAAACACTATACAAGAATTTTAAACAAGTTTGAAGTAAGACAGACCTGATGTAAGGGAATTTTTAACCCGATTTCCATTCTTTGGGTTAACCTTCTACTTCATTATTTATGTTCTATTTAAAATTGTTTGTGTGATGTGTTCTATTTATATTATGTTTTATTTTATTTATTTATAGTATATATACATACTCCATTCACTCTATTAAGTCTCTCTTCAATTTTATGATATTTATAATGGGCTTTTCTTTAAAAACCCTCTTTTAAAATTTGGTTTTACGAAATTCCAAAGGAATGTTTTTATGGAATTATTTATTTTGTATGATTATGTTTGGGTTATTATGAATTATGTATGATGAATTATGGGACCTATATAACATTCAAATGAATTGGGTATGGTTATGTTGGAGGTCGGCTGTATGGTTACTCCAAGTGTAACTACGATGGTTACACATAGTAAAGTAGCTGTGAGAGTTACAAATTATAAGGTAGCCAAGAATGGTTAAAATATTATGTAATTAATTCCCCAATAAACCTTTATGATTATATTTTTTTCTCATGTTTTGTGTGGATTTTGTGTAAATATCATTTTAAAAAAAGTAAGTATATATGTGTGATGAGAATGTCTTTTGAAAATGCTTTCATACGTTACGAGTATTCATGGACTAAAGCGATCTTTCTTTCTTTTCCACCCCTTACTGAGATTTTGTGCTCATAACAGGTTTTAAATGATTTTCATAGGTTAATGGATGTGTAATACAAGGAATTAAGCCATGTTAAACGTTTTTAGAATTGTCAAGGAGTCCTGTTTTATGTTTTAATGTTTTATATTTTGAAAAAATGGAAACTATTTTTATGCTATCCACTCTGTAATAGTGTGTTATATTATGAATGTATTGTCCTAATTCTCTAAAGCTGTAAACATGAAAATATCCTCAATGTAAAAGGAAGTGTTTTCTTGACTAAATTTAAGATTATGTATATAATAAGGTCGGGTTATTATATGCACTGTATACTTTTCCTAGTGGAAACACCATAGAGGATCCCTACTATAGTTTTGAAACCTACTATTTTGGGAGGGATTATATTATGTACCTAGGGATATTTTATTGTGCAGACTCATAATGGGGATGCACATGGGTATTAGTGTCCACGCATAGTTAACCTTCTGGGTGTTTTAGGACATGAATTTTATTTACAGAAGATATTCCTTTTACTTATCCTATCTTCTTCCCAAAACCATACATAATATTGATGAAATCGGATAATATATTGGATAATTTGAGCTCCCTTAACAGTATATCATGGCTAATTATAGTATCATCCATTTTGAAAGATTTATTTTTTTGACTCGGACTATCTGTGACCTATTTGAGTGATTTTGTTCTTCATTTCATAATTTTCCTATCAAAATCATTAATTTTGGTATATTGGGGCTAATATTTTGAGATTTGGTGTTTATGGATTTGAGTAGTCCACATTCCATGGTGTTTAAAATTCTAATTATTGTTGGTAGGAACTTGTTACCATGGTACATTTTTTGTGATGTTTTATGCCTTGAAATTCATGTGGCTGCAAGTGTTGCCCTCTAAGAAGACGTTTTCAATATCAAAGTGATCATGTTGGTCTATATTGGTGTACATGATACCTTATAATTGGAATATGGGTTATGTGGCTTAGTATTTATAGAGTTATCAACATGTCATCGCTTATGGTAGGGTTTCCCTATTTGTTATTAAATTTTAAAAATGGCGATCTGGCTCAGGTAAAGATTGAAAAACCAATTATGATATATTTTTGGTTTAGATGACGATTTAGGCTAACAAAGAGAGATATGATTGAGAAAGGCATGAGGATATGAGATATACATGAGTGATATGACTGAGATTGGGATACGATATATTCTAGCCGTGAGTGATATAGTTTAGCCTGATGTGTTGATATAATAAATACCATGAGTGAGATTAATGGGACATGTAATGATCATATAAGATATCCATAAGTGAGATGGATGAGTCTAGGATGAGATTTAGTTTTCCCATAAGTGATATGGATGATTTTTTTTCTTGATGTGAGGATGCGAATGAGTGAGATGGTTTGGTCCTATAGTGATGATTGGGTAACCACGAGTGAAATGTATAGACCCATAGTGGAATATAGTGTGGTTATGTTATAGATTTTCATGATGAATTTATACAAATATTCTTTTTAATATGAAGGATAAGTATGTAGGGAAATGTTAATAGAGACCTTATTAGTGAACATTGACTCGATGGGTGGTATATTGTCTTTTCTATTTTATTTCAGTCATTTGATAATCCTTTTTATACATACCACATCAATGTTATGGATGAAATTATAGGTAGTCATCCCAATGTCTGTGCCACCTTTATAGACATGTGTCCATCTATTGGAAAGATAATTTCTTTAGGAAACTGAATGGGACAGAGTGAGGAGGTATCAGTACTTACCTTGGGATCTTTTGTTGTCTTTCCAAATTTACTATTAATTTTCTTTTTTTTCCTTGGACTTAAATCCTTGACATGTGGTGAATAGAAACCCTGTCACCAAAGTGGGTAGAGTGAATTATTTTAGGGTACAAAAAATACATCATTATTTCAAGAATCCCACCTATAAATGATGCACTCCACTATGCCAAAAGTACAATATGATGTGATACACTGATCGACTTCTAATTTTGTGTCACCTACTACACTAATGGATGGCCTTGGGGACCTCAAGAAGCTCAAAGTTCCTAGGGATTATTGGCCTTTCATGACCAATGACCTTAAATATATATATTTTTATAAAATTAATTAATATATAAATAAATATATATTTGTTTAATTGTTTTTCTAATATATATAAATAAACATAAACATATATATATATATCTAATTTATTTATGTATTTTTAAATTTTATTTATATACTAGAATATAAATTTGTGTGTGTGTGAATATAATTTATATATATATATATTCAATAATTTATAATTTTATTTATAATTTTTTACATTTTTTTAACAATAAATTAATTTTTTATTCCCACATACACGTCTCTCTCACTCTATGTATTAAAATATAATGATACGAACTATATAAATATAAATATTAAAATAAATATTTAAATACAGTAAATTTATTTCATATATGAATTTATAACATTATATTAATATTAAATAATTTAACTTTTACACATATATTTACAATACATACATATATATTTATAATTATGCATTTGTGTGTTTACAAATATGTATATTTGTTATTGTAATATATATATATATATTATACTCAATTATATTTCATCTTTTATTTATTATTTTACACATATAAATATAAATATATTAAAATATTGTGATATGAACCAAATAAATATATATATATAGACACATTAAATATACTATATATATGTATTTATATATTAATATTCATATTATAATTTATATATTTATATATATATTGAAATTTATGTAAATGAATGATTGTATGTATGTGCCTGTATGCATATGTATTTATATTTGTATGTATATTCATGTCTATGTATGTATATGTGTATATATATATATGTGAATATATGTGTATGTATTAGTATGTATGTGTATGTGTAAGTATGTATATGTGCATGTATGTCTGTATATGTATGTGTACGTGCATGTGTACATATGTATATAGATGAATGGTTATGTTTGTGTGTGTGTGTATGTGTATGTATGTATGTATGTACATATATGTATATGTTCATGTATGTGTATGTATGTGTATGAGTATATATGCCTATGTATGTGTATGCATGTATGTGTGTATTAATGTATGTCTATGTGCATGTATGTGTATAAATATAGGTATGTATGTGTATATATATACATATGTATGTGTATATATATACATATGTATGTGTATATATATGCATATGTTTTTATTCATTTTTGCATATATGTATGTATTTTTGTGTTTATGTGTATGTGTATGTATATGAATGTATGTTTTTATGATAAAATAGAATAACATTGATCCCACCCATTCGGTAGAGGAAACCCTTATTACATGAACATTGTGATGAATACCCCTAAATTCATATCCTCGTCAAATCAAGGGTAGTCATCCCAATGTGCATGAAACCTTTATAGACAAGTATCCACCATTATTCGGTGTTGAATTCAGGGGTTGTGATCCCAATCTGTGTGCCACCATTTTTACCTTGGTAGATTCAGTTTTAAGTGTGCCATTTATATGGGGTTCCTTTCAAATAGACCTATAAATCACTATTCCATGAATCCCAAATTTTTATTTTATATTACCACATACACATGTTTCATATTAATTTTTTTACATGAATTACTTAATCTATTCTTCTATCCTTTATTTTTTGATCACATGAAATCCTCTCGTACATGAATACTGTATTCATGGATTGATTACCGCAAAATATATTCCAATTATTTTTCGTATAATATTTGTATTCCTTATATAATTATATGTTTTAATCAGGACTATGGATATCACTAATCCAATGGTCCTAGATTCTCTCATGTGTGTCTATTTGGTGGTTCATAGATCTACATCTCACCCCTCATATACAATTTGGTTCTTCCACCTGGCCTCCCATGTTGGGTTGTTTCAGTTAGGTGAATCACCCATTTAATCTTGGCTATCCACACACCTTTCATCTAATTTTATTTTCCTATACTAACTGGATCCTCAATGACATGTTATTTTTGAACCTCACTCCTTTATTTGTCCATTCACGACTCTCTAGATTCATTCGTTAATATTCTTGGTCTTGTTCTGAGAGTTCCAATAGGCTGTTCACGAGGATTCAATGCGATTAACTCAGAGAAGAAGATGGAAACTGAGTATTCCTAGCCACCTAGACCCCCTTAATATTTTTCATTCTATTCCCAATAAATTGATCCTTATTCTAGTGAATAATTAGTAGAAGACAAAATATTTTGTGTCAAAGATTACAAGACACTAGAAGGAAGCTTCATATATTGACACCATTTCATTATAACCAAGTTTTATCGTTGGAACTTGAATCTTTAAGTAATTTATTTTCAATAATAGTAATGTTTGATGATTCAATTTTTTCTGGTGTGTGGATGAATCTATCAAGGAGTGGATAGTATTGATTTCACATCACAGGTTTAGTCACAGACACCAAGTTCAACAAAGTCAGCATCATTAGATAGATTCATTGGATATATTATATTTAATTAAACGTTTTATTTTTCTAATTAAATCCAGCTTTTAATAAAATGTATAACCTAGGATGGTGTTCTTTCCCCACATATAGGATCACAATGATTTAAGTCACATTAGATCTTTGGATTATTTTTTGTTTTTTTTCTTTATTTCTTTTCTTATAATCAAGAATTTACACATTAAGGTCCTTAAAACTAGTTCAGTTTTTTGACAAAGAAAAAAAACTAGCCTATCAATTTAGAAACCAACGACACAAATCAATGAATCCTCGACTATTATTAAGAACATCAATATTAACATTACCCACAAAAATTGGCATCAGAGCCAACTGAATCATAAAGAATTGGTACTACAATGTTTGATATTGATAAATATAAACATGAAAAGGGTTCTAACTTCAAGTGGATTTAAATAACTACACTTCAGGACTACAATAAGCTGATTGATTCACTTTTTTTTCTTAAAAAGAAAGTGATCACCCTTTATTTAGATATAATTTCCATTATTAACTATGTTTATGTTCTCAAAGAGGTCCTTAAGAAAGACCATAGTCAAATTATCTTATCAATATGAGACAATGTTCTTAAACAGGTTTCATATGAGTTAATTTTTCTGGTATATAGTCCAAATTAGATTCCCTTTAGATTATTAATTCTTTTTTTGGTAAACTATGAAATAAAATTAAAAGAAAGACATTCAAAATGCACCATATAACTAAATTAAGGTCTCACATCGATTAATTTAATAAAATCCTATTAGTTATTTTGAAAATATACATCCAATTAGTTAATTAGGATTAATAAAAAATATTTTTAACATTCATAGATGAGAATTTTTATTCTATGAAAGATTATATGATGTATGGAAACACTACTCTTACTACCAGGGCTATTAAATGTACATTTATCTTTAGGGGACTTCTAAACAAATGTAGTATTAATGGAAGGAATGTGTTTCTTAATAGAAGAGGCATAACTAAGTATATGGGTTGAAGGATAGATAAGGGTTAATATAAAAAATTAGATCTAAATCCATGAATAATGTCATGATGTGTTTCTAATGTAAATAGTCAGGTCATAGAAAGAGGAATTTTCCTAATGGGAATGGTTATGATAAAGTCAATAATAATACTATTCAATGTTACGTTAAAAAGATTTTGATATAGTTGTTGAATTAAATATATTTCATGTTTCCATCTCAGAGGAATGAATCTAGGATTATAGATGTTAATTCCACAAGTTTCCTAAGAGGGTTTATTTCATTGTGTTAAAGAAAATTGAATAAGATGATGTGTTTTTAGGTAATAATAGGTGTTTTCATATTATGAAGATTTCATAATTTTCATTAGTGTTATGTGATAAGTTAATGAAATATATTGAAGAGGTAATATGAGTACCTTAGATGAAAAGAAACTCATTTCCCTTGGATTCCATGATAAAAAAGGGTACACCTTTAGGCCAAACTCTGGAAGTATATGAATCACAAAAGGATCTAGAGCTATTATAAAAAGGAAACATTCATAATGATATATATGCTTTGGATGTTAGGGTTCATATGAATCATCTAAATGCCTCTTATGATTCATGTCTAGATAATTCACCCTTTGGCATAGATGTTTACGGAATGTTAGTGCCAATGGCCTTGAAAGACATATAAAACAAGGACTATTGAGTATTGTCACAACATTCAATCTCCCATTCTATAAATATTGTGTATATGGGAACTACATATGGGTTAGATTTATTAGGTCAATATATAATGATAGATATTCCATTGAGTGTGCCTATATCAACCTCTTGGATCCTTCTATGGTGACATCTCATGGTGGAGGCTACTATATTGTATTCGTAATTGATAAATACTCTAGTAATTCATAGATTTATATACTAAAATACAAATCTAAAAATATTCAGTCTTTTATGAAATGGAAGGATACAATAGAAATTGAATCCATTAAGAAACTCAAAGGTCATAGAATAAATAATAGTTTAGAGTAACTATCCACTGGATTTATATAATTCTATGAAATATAAGGTTTTAAGAGACACCAAACTATTTTGAAACCCTCAAAAAATATTGGGTTAATATAAATAATGAATAAAACATTCTCATAATGGGTTAAATGCATGTTTTCCCATTCTAAATCGTCTTCACCCTTATGTGTTGAGGATTCCTCTATCACAGTCAACATAATCATCATTTAACATCTTTATCTAAAGCCTTCAAAACACTAGAGTAACTCTAGAGTGGTTATCCCCATGTTTTTCACACAATCATATTTTTAGATCTATATACTATTCACATACCTAGAATGAATAGCCAGAACCATTTTCAATGAATTTCATATTTAGTTTATATACATAGGGTTTTACTAGATATAATTTTTTGGATAGAGAATCTAGGTTTTTAGAAGTGCATTATAATCCATGATGTAGTGTTTCAGGAGTATGGTATCACTAAACAGAGAGGAGTAGATTATGTAGAGTCTTTAGATAATACTATTGAGTCTTATGATATAAATATGACCCCAATAAGGTTTTAAATTCCATTGGATCCTAAAGAGAATCCCCATTCCATGGATGAATACACCCCTCACCCTCCTTGAACTAAAGGTGGTTCTGATACTAATTCCTATTCAAAACCTCAAATTGATCTGGAAGATGATATTATATATTATTAGATTACCTGTGATAGATATATAATACTAATAATATGGCCTCTATACTGATTCATCCAAACTGATGTGTATCAATATTCGTTTAATAATTCTTATGACATGTTTTGGGAGGAACATAAATCATATATGAAAGTTGGTTGGTCCAAATAATATAGGTTTCAGCTAGATTATATGAAAGATGAGAAGAATTCCCTCATTAAGTATAAATCATGTGTTGCTGTATCAAAACCTAAAAATGAAAAATCTATAGCTTCTAAATGGGTATTCAGGAAAAAGAATAAAGTTATGGAATATATAATCAAATATAAAGACTCATTGGTTTATAAAAGTTTACTTTTAGGAAATTGTATTTTCTATAATGATATTTCCCCCCTTTTGTTAAATAGTAATATATATGGATTATATTTTATTTTTCATCCAAATATAATTTTTATATTGAAAAATAAAATGTAAAAAATATTTTTTATATAGTACCCTTGATGAAACAATTTAAATGTATCCTACTACTTTTTTTTGCAATATATTTAATCAAAATAAATTATTCCACTTATTAAAGATATTTAATATTCTCAATCAATATTTTAGGAAATGGTATAAAAGTTTTGATTCCTTTATGATTGAAATTTTTTATAGAGGGAAATTTTATTCATGATTCAACATTTAATTTTTTAAAATCATGAGCATCTTCACCTATTGTTATATATTGAAGACACATTTTCAATCAATAAAAATATGAATATTATAGATTATTCTAATACCCTATTGAATTATTTCATTTTTATAAGGATTTAAGTATATCTACTCAAATCCTTGGTAAGGATATAATTATAGATATTAAGGAAAGAACCAATCACCTATCCTTCAATTATTATATTAAAAAGTGTTGAAAAGGCACCACTTTGAGCACATTAAACTTGTTAGTGTTACTTATAGTAAATATTTTAATATTTATTTAGAATAATACAATAATAATTATAATGAGGTTGCCTTTATAAAGAATGTCACCCATTCTAGTGTTGTTGGAAGTCTTATGTATACAATCCCCCTCTCTAGAGCCGACATTCCATTTTCTATATGAACGTTGATTTTGTTCATAGGGAAGAATATTAATCCCCATTTAAATGATATGAAGTGGAACCATAGGTACATTTATATGTCTCCTAAAATATGTATTTTATATGGAAAGATTTTTTGTTTTAATGATGATATTCTTTGTTTTTAACTCTAATTATGCTCTAAATATTGATACTTGTAAGCCACTCACTATTCTCTTATTCCTTTCATATGGAGTACTGGTCTCCTAAAAATTCAATATGATATTTTTGGTTTTAATATTCACTATAGATTAATATATATAGACTTGAAAAAAAAATCTAGGAATCTATATGGTTATAATGTTTGATTACTATGTTATCATTATCTGCTGATAGCATTGTAGGTCAATGTGATAGCCAACCCACAATGCATTTTTCTAAAAACAATGTCTTCAAAGGTATATTAAAATAAATTTACATTAGAATTAATTTTTAGGGATATTATAGAATTTTGGACATTGAGTTTCACAATGATACCCACTAGAGACTATGTAGTTGGTAATTTTACTTTGACTATACCATTTACTAAATTCATTCATTGCTTATAATGAATGAATTTGGTCCCAATTATATTTTTTGGTTTTTGAGAACAACAAGCTTAAATTAATTTAACTAAAATGTATAGATTTGTTATTTAATAATACCTAATACATATGTTTCAATTAAATTACTTTATACAGAGTATTATATTCATTATTCTATCATGTATTGGTTTGTTTCATGGAATCCTCTCATGTATGGATACTGTATTAGTGGATTGATTCATAAAAATTACATATTATTAAAATTACATATTATTAAAATTTCGTGGAATATTATTTTCTAGATATGAGTGGTGGTTTTAATCTGAAATGAGGATACTACTAATCTAATGGTCATTGATACTCCCGAGTGTGTATTGTTGTTAATGCATGGATCCACATCACACCCATTAAATTTATTCATGTACTTAAACCTAGAATCCCAAAAAAACGACTTTGGTTAAGTGTACCAAACAAGTTATTCACTCCATCCAGGTTTCTTCCAACCCGCTATCATATCATGAGCCTCCGAACTCATCACTGGCATTCCCTTTTTTTATTCTTCTTCATCATTTGGGAATCTGTGGCTCTCTTGATTCATTTAGTTATATTATCAGTTTAGTTTCATGATCTTGAAGTGTAATACAATGATATTTTATGATCTATTTTATTAGTTAAATATAATT